>OZ022498.1:69187091-70387091 GCA_963989385.1 Ctena decussata | reverse complement strand
AGGCTTACTGGAGTGACCACAAACTTGTTTATTGTGCACTGGATGCATAGGTAAAATAGACACTATACATCTCAAAGAACACGTAGAATTCACCCACAAGGTAATAAGCAATACCAGCCTGCAGTCAGTGGCTGGTATTGCTGGTGGTTATAGCAAGGATGGGTGGCCACCAAACAAAATTCTGTTATTTGCCATCATATTCACAGATGGGTCCAGGCTTGCTATTTTGATATTTCTTTTTAGTGTTAAGCAAGGTCTGGACCATTTGCTACTATAGTGGTGGAAGTGTTATATATCCTGTATCTGTAGGGACAGACAATGTATGCCCTTGCATATTGGTATTATGGTCTTAACTAAACTATCTGACAATCTGCTGTTTTAGTACTTCTTTAAAGTTGCCTGTGTGTGCTAGGCCAAGCCCCTGTGACCCCATAGTTTCAGAGAAGTGGCACCAGCCTTATCTACAGGAGCATACAATGTGTATCCCTGTAGAACTGGGCTGATAGTGATGGGGTAACTTGGAGTTCTCAGGTCATAATCTGGGTTTTGTCAGATGAATTGTCAGTCTCAAGATAAGTTCAGTTAGTGATTTCAGAGTTAAAATATTAGTGTTTTATGCATTGCAAAATTAAATATATCGTAAAAATCCTAGGTATTGGGACAGCTGAGACTGAGCAAACAGTATAGACCTGCAGTCTGATCAGAGTCTACACTTTTTGCCATTCCCTCTGCAGCTGTCATACCTGTTATTGCATTGCGAAGTTAACTGTTCCATTTTTGGGGACACTTATTGTAATTGTCTTAATTGTTTTGGGAGTTCCAATTTTTAGTATTTGTATAGTATTTTGGATACATTTCAAGGGAAGCAACTCTGTCTTCCTTCTCAATACGGATCTTAGGGAAGAATTTTCTCCACTTTGGGCAGAGTCTTTCATTTGGATGTAACCCCAAATTTCGTATGAGTTCAATATCGGAGGCAAACAAGAAGTCACAAAAGTGATTTCCCTTTGCGTGGATACGGCACACATTGAGGTGTACCCACCTCTCTTATATAACTGTAATGTTTGAATTTGACGATGCATTTGTCCTCCTTTGAGATAGATTATGGAACTTGGCAAGGATTGCAGATACAGCAGGGACCAGTGTAATCTTGCTCTGCACTGGTTGCTCTGTAATTAAAATATGAATAATGAGCATGAATGAAAGACCTTCTGCTGTTTAAATTCTGGTTAGGTTACATTAAATAATTTTTCATGGCCTTGTCTCTAAATGAGGGTTATTGGAATATGGGAGCATATTGAATGAAATTTGGAATGTTGGATTTTGCCTCATGGTGTTTTTTGTAAGAAATGGCATAACTTTGCTTAGTGTATTAGAAGAAATGTGGCTTTTTTGCAGAAAGTGACATCACATTGTCAATAGTACAACATTGTAAAATTGTTTTCAAAGTGTAATGGAGGTGCAGCTGTAAAACATGTAGTTTGATTTCAGCATTTAGGCCAGGAAGCCGAAAAATTGGAAATAATTTTAATTAATATTGTCATAAATAGCTTATGCTAAAGAAGTCTTAATAATTTAAGTAAAAATATTTAGTTACATAGTGTTGTAGGGCATTTCAGCGCATATTAGTATGCACACTTCATACCAGAATTGCTGTGCATGTTAGTTTCCTTCTGTGTTGTGCAGTTGTTCTTGTACTGTAATACAATAAGACATTCTTCTGTGTCATGCCTGCAAATACTAGAAAGTGAGATACAGGTAATACTTTTCAAGTGGTGACAGTGGCATCTTGAACTTTATTGCAGCTATCTGTTTTAGCTTTCATGACAGTGTGAGCTCATATGTGAAACACATACGTTCCTGCTGAATTTTCGTTAAGGAAGAGTAGCGATGCATTATGTTTTCTTTGAAACCAAGACCAAATTTTTTAATATCTGCTGTAAACTTTTTCTTTTCTTGTACTGTATTACTTTCTCATTTCTTGTAGGTATGTATCTTTCAGAATCATTTGTTAAGTATTAAGTAATGTGCTTAAGTATTGGGACACCTTAACATAATTATTTTTCCATTTGTCCCAAATGGAAATTTAAATATATTTAGGTGTCCCAAAATTTAGGCACATTTCATCCAGTTGTATTTGTATTAAGTATTAAGTAATACGCTTAAGTATTGGGACACCTTGAAATAGTTATTTTTCCATTTGTCCCAAATGGAAAATTAAATATTTTAAGGTGTCCCAAAATTTAGGCACAATACATCCAGCTGTTGAAGCATCATATTGATTTTCTGAGAATGCCATTTTCTATAAAATGTGTTTGCTATCTAATCCAGTGATATAAGTCAAATTAATGAAACAATTTATATATATAATTTCTATCTTGGACCAGTGGTATGTCAGTCTTTGGATTTGCTCCTTATGAGAGTGGAGAGTGTAGTAAACTGACTCAAAGAAAGAAATGATACAAAGTTACAGTGGAATGACACTTTAAAAATATCAAGGTTAAATAGTTGATATACCAGCTTTCAAGCACATTTTTCTAATTTATTGATCAGTGGGCCTGAAGTTTGATCTTTGGCCAGCCATCTGTCTGTAACAAAGAAGGAAAGTATCTGATAATCAACTTGTAGGACAACCAGTGTGAAGTACAGAATGTGGATTACATTAAATAAACAAATATTTAAAAAAAGATTAAGAACCTTAACTTGATCAGATCACAATAATCAGACACTTCTTGAAATGTTGGAATCTAACATACGATACAGTGTGGTATTCAATTTCTACCAAGATGATACTTAATTCATGGAACAGTTGATAACCATTGCCAGTAAGAAGGTCATGCTCAAAACTGTTACATAAACATTATATTTTATATGACTGGGTTCAGTAGGCACAGCCACACATTCAAACAACCCAGAATCAGTGGAAAAGCTGTGCTGTTTAATGCTGAATCAGCATTCTGCTTTTGAAAGTTGTCATGAGAAAAATGCAGGAAACACATTGAATGCTTCTCAGATGTTATAATTATGTACACTACAGGATATGGCATGTTATGAAGATCTCATGGTATTACTGTCACATTTTCATAACTGTTTAAGACAAAATTTCATCGAATTTAACACATCAGTTGTCACAACAAACTACATACTGGTGGCCAGACACAACAAACTACATACTTGTGGCCAGACAAGTGACTGCTGTTCCAACAATGCATGTTATGATATGGCGTTTGTCAGCAGAGGCTACTCCTACCAGCATGATGTTAATGTTCTTCCATGTGGAATACCTTGTGTCATTGAGATAGATATCTATAGCCAAAGACATTACCTCAGAGCAGTTCCTGGTTTAGTTCTGAAATGCCATACCAAAGGGAGACATTTGTAATTTCTTGATGCATTACCACTATGGCAATGCAAATGAAGCACACACCTGGTGTATATTAATTTCATTTTGACTCTAGTTATCTCATCAGCCTTTTTGAAATTAACTCTGAAGAAAAAGAGTATCTCAGTGGTTGGATTAAGATAGCCTAGAGACATGGACTGAACTAAATTATCATAAACCTGTTGACTGTTGTTATTATGCACCATTTCTTTTCTGAGGCAGTATACTACCAATCTCTTATTTGTGCTATGAATATGTCTGTATAAGCTAAATGGTTTAAATGTCTTCAAAGCAGGCACAAAACATTGAATAAAGATTGATTCAATGGTTTGACATTGAATCAGTGTTGATTCAATGTTTATTCAGTATTTTTTCGCAAGTGGGGTTTGATGTTCTTAGTTTTAAATCATGAATTTGATATATCAGCTTAACAGGAGGCAGAATACACAGTGGATATCTTAATTTGTTTATTTGTAAATTTTAATTAATGAAATCATATGGTAGATTGGTTGGTTGGATGTTTTGAGTTTAACTGCCCTTTGAGACAATATTTCAGTCTATATCTGGCCGTCTCCCAGAAAGAGGGAGAAAGAAGAGAAATGATAGATGAGAGGAAAGATGTCCAGACCACCCTCACCCGCACCTTCTGCAAACACAGTAGGCCTACTATTATCCAAATCAGTAGGATGCCCCAGTACTAGAAGTTATACACAGCACCACCATGCCAACAGAGCCCCCCCCCCCCTCCCCCATATATTGTGGGGAATCACATGACATTTTGTACCTATAGTTGGACAGATTTATCATTTGTCTGTAATACTCAATAAATTTTCATACAGCAAAGTGCAGGTACCTTGTCACTTTTACAGCAAACCATTACCTGAAAGATGTTTCCATGCATGCTGTATTTTTCAAAACAACCTCAAGCAAATTCAGATAACCTTTTCTTGAGCTATTTTGAAAACTACACTCAGAGCATAAAATCATTTAAATAGTTGTTTGTTTCAACTTAAGACAAGGTATCTGCACTTTTCTTCATGAAAAATCATTTAGGAAATAACAGTTTTGTTTCCCATTCACGTGATTTCCATTTTGTAAATTAATACGTAGGAAAACCTGCACAGATATACTGGCTTAGGGCGCATTTACACGAGCAAAGTTTCTATGATGTCACAGAAACTTTAACAAAGAAAGTATGACAAACATTTTGCGTTTACACGGAGCAAATTATTTGTTAAAGAAAATGTGCCATAGAATCTTTGTCACATAAACTTTGGCAATGAAATATTTGCTGCAGTGTTCACACGACCAAATATTATTCGTCAAAGTTACCTGCAGCGATGAAACAAAATCTTCATCACATTTTCCACGCTTGTAGCAATGTTCTTTGTTACATAATCTTTAGCAAAGTTCTCCGTTTACACGGACAAATTTAATTTATCGAAGTAACTTTACCATATATATTTGTCAAAGAAACATTGTCATATTTTGGCATTTACACGAGCAAATTTTTTTGTGACAAACCTACTTTGTCATAGAAACTTCGGTCGTGTAAACGCGCCCTTATAGATGCTCAGATTAGCTTATGCTCATGCAAGGACACTATAATTGGAAAATTTATAAGGTCCATTATTTGGGAAAACTGCACATATGGACAAGCTAGTCTGGGCTCCAGTTTTTGGAGATGCTTTAAAGTGGCAGCTTTTCAAAATTTAGCTCTAGTATAAAAGATTTTGTTACCATTTCTGGAAAAAAAATAAAATAAAAAAATAATAAAGAACTTACATAATCTTTTATTTTCCTTCTGTTTACCAAGTGCACATTTATCATACTTATCCACCTATAAGATGAAGGGTTCCCCTTCCATAAATTACCCTTAACCCTTTTTCGACCAGTGGACTTGCCCATCCTTATAATGTGGATGAGTCCATTTCTAATTCTAGGGGTTTCTAGTAGAGGTTTTCACTTTTATTGTATTTTCCATAGAAATTCCTGTAAGCAAACAGTATTGACCCTGAACAGATTCCACATTCTGCCACATCTTAACTGAGGAGTGCTGTAGGCATATGTCAACCAAGACGGATTTCTGGTCTCAAAAGGGTTAATATGTCATTTAACTTCGAAGACTCGCCAGTATGCATTCTGTCTATATGAATGCTTTTGGAAGTAAAGATAGTAAACCAGGAATCAATCGTTGTGCTGGCTTGCATTTGGTGTAAAATCACATCATCATCCATCGCGTATTAGATACCCAGCCTGTATTTAATATCCATTCATAGTCAGATATTAACTGTGTCACAGGATTAAGTTGGCCTTCTCACCAATATATGGTAAAACCTTTGATCCATGATCCAAGGTGACAGCATGCTCACATCATAGCTCAGAAGAGATGTTTTGTGATAATGTCTCAGGTGAGCGGTTCAGGGCCTCATGGCCCTCTTGTTAAGTATTTGCCAGTAATTACGCGAGAAAGGCCAGACAGGTATTTTCAATCTGTGAAGGAAAACCGCAAGATCCATCAAGTTGTAAATATTTAAACCGGTGCTGTGCAAACTAGAAGCCTTTCTTGTTATATATGCGAAGAATGTATTTCTAGTAGATATACAAGCAGCTTATCGGTCAGTAACGGACCGTAAAAGTTATACCTGTGCCTAAAGAATCGGTTACAGACACGGATGTAGAAAATGGCGACCCCTCATTGATAGAAGAACCTGCTATTCACAGTCTCGTCAGCACAGGAGTAAATTTTGCTGTCCGAGCGGATGACGAACTGTATCCATATTATGTTGTTCGCGCCAGTTCATCCTAAGTAGTTCTGAGGAAACCACTGACAGATTCCTGGGGAGCCTCATATGAGCCCGGCACTGCTGTTATACATGGTAACTATTATCAAGCTGAGGAAACTATGATGAACTAAACTACCGTGAAACGCCTGAAAGCTACCGTGCCAGCAAGTAATGTGGTGTACATCTGTAGTGAGCTGGACGGTGACACTGATAGAATCACTATTACAAACTCTCTGCATAGAAGAATTTTGAAATATTTTCCATAAATACAAACAGGGTTGCAGTTTACTGAATATGCAATACAGTAGATAAATTGCCCAAAACAGATCTTTTGTCTTAGATTCCGTCAAATGCTTGTCTGCTCGTTTTCTTTCTTTAATTCTTTCTTTCTTTCTTTCTTCTTCGGTGTAAACCAAGTGAATCGTGCAGTAAACGTTCCTCTTTGACTGAACGTCACGATCTGGTACCTTTGCGCGTTTTAGCGCATGCCCATATTTTCGGCAGCCATGATTCACCCAAAAATAGTATAAATTGCTATGTATCATATACCATTCGAAAGATTACAAAACAGTGCCAAAGATAATGTAAATTTTGTACAATTCAATCACACACATACAAATACAGATAACGTTCAATCTTGTCTCAGCGCTCACGGAGAGCTTGTTCCGTGTAACAACGCGGCTCTGATATTCTCTTTTTACACCAGATATCGCGCTTATTTTGGCGTCAATTTACTCGAGCGCTCGACGTGATACAGTTTGACGTCACCGGTAGCGACAGACATGTTTTGGTGATGATTCCGGAAGTAACTCGCCGGTGGTTTAAACTGAAAACAGGTGGAATCTTGTGTCCCATTTTTAAGAAAGAAATGCATAGACAAGTTATATAGCAGGTTAAACATATAGAAAATGGATGGTAAGTAATGTTTTTACCACGGATGTAGTGTACATGAGTATAAAATTTCAAGAACGGAGTTTTATTAGAAACAGACGCCATTTTCACTTTAAAATATGGCTTTATCTTTTTCTAGCAGATATGTCACACGTCGATAAAAAAAGGTAATTTCATGCAGGTGATGCAGTAAAAACAGAACATTAGGGAATGGCTGAATATATCGTTTTGAAAAAAATATCTCGTAAATGTACATGCATTGCGCTTTCTGCTGAATGTACTGACAGATAAATCGGTCCAATGAATGCAAAATAATAAAAGAAATGCGTTTTCTAGCAGAAATGTCACAGCGTACCTTGACGGCGACGTCAGTGCGCGTTTTTCTAAAACGTTTGCACGATGTTGCCTGTGTGCGGAAAGACGGGGCATAATTGCTTACTTGTCAATGAAATATTTTAAAATGCAATCTTCAGAGATAACGTAAAATCCATTTTATTAGAGTATTATTAGAGTATTTTACGATAACACGCCTATGCAGCAAACTGTGACTTTTAGCGGCTGTAAAAATGGTAAATTTTGGCTGAAAATTGTAATATTTATCTTAATTTTGCACAAAACATAGATCGTAAGCGATTCTAACGCATACCAAAAATCTCTGTTTTAGAGCAAAAACAAGAAACAATATGAATGCCTCTGTAAAACCCCAGTTTTACTAAAAGTTGATTGTAAGACGGTTTGATTTAAGTACATCAAACAGTGTTGATTTTGAATAAACTGGTATATTTTAGTTGTTTCGGCCGACCTGCGTATCAAATGAAAACTCGCTGTATTATTTACTAAAACATGCGCCGTGTTAGTAGAGACCGGCTTTTTGCATATGCGAAAAGTAAGGCCAATATCAGCTGAGCAGTGACTCCATACCTGATCAGCGTCTTTGTTTTCGGTACATACGAGTAGATAGTACACTTCCTCTTCTTCCTAAATCCAAAAGTTAAAGATTGTACACTTCCTCTTCTTCCTACAGCCTGGTTTGTGTCAGATCTGGTCGGAAACCCCGAAGACCGGTTTTCTCACAACGAGGCTTATATATCATTTTAGGTGCAGCGAGAATAGTGCGATACCGTGAAGACAAACGCAAAAAGCGAGCCTTGCAGAAAGCAAAATGGTGGAGCGAGAATAAGCACAGCATTGACAGACAAATAGCCAATGCAGACAGACCGGTATCATCAGCGGCAGCTAGAAAGCGATTGGAACGACAACGCAAGAAAGATACGCGTCTCAAGGAAAGAGAAAGAAAGAGAGATTATCGGCGTTGTAAAAAAGATGAGCAACTCACAACACCAAATCAGAAAACACAAACCTTTGCAAATAGAATGAGTAAATCTCGTGCAGTTCGTAAACTTTCTTCAGCATTGCCAACAACACCAATGAAACGAGTAGATACACTAAAAACGTACCTGTCTAAGACAAAGATACCCACGTTGAAACATTTACACGAAGTTCGCATGATTTGGCCCAGTGGGACTAGCGACGGAAATGAGGCCAGTGAAAATAATATGATAATAGCAAATATAAAAGAAATTGTACAGACAACAAAAAAGCAGCGCTCACCAGAAGCACTGATGGTCATGAACTCACTAACAACAGCAACCTGTAGCAATAATATGAACAAGACAAACGTATGCCGGAAGTTAGGCTTGAATAAGAAAAGACAGAGAAAAGGAGTGGTAGAGAGAGAGAAAGTGTTGACATCAACAAATGCCGCCTGGATCAATACAGCAAGAAAAGCAAAATCCGATGCTCTATCGCTGGAAACTAAAAAACGTGTTTTTGATTTCTGGACTGAACCAGGCGTATCCAGGCCCACCGGAAACAAAAATGACATAAAGAGAATAAGAACCGGAATAAATGAGTATACAACACACCCTGTGCATATTCTTGAAAAGACACAAGCGGAGGTATATTCGGATTTTAAGAATAAATACCCAGATATCAAAAAATCCACAAGAAGCTTCGAGAAGCTTAAGCCATTCTTTGTTCTACCTGTTCGACAGAAAGATAAAGAAACATGGTGTTGCCGATACCATGTAGAGATAAGAAGTGTTTTCAAAACGTGCATGGACTACAGGAAAAAACTTCTCAAGACAAAAAGCAATCCTGAAATAAATGTGTACGATTCTTTAAACGACTTGATTAAAGATTCTTTGTGTCCAAAAGAAACTGGTGCGTTAACTCACAAGAAGGTATGTCTGGAGCGAAAATGTGAAAAGTGCGGCGTCAAGAATATAAAGTTTCTCGACGAAGAATTGTCAAGTTCAGAAGGTGCTGATGAAGTAAATTGGGAGAAGTATGAATACAAAAACATTGCAAAAGGTGAAAAAACAGTTAGAAAACTAATGCTGACAAAGCAATGCACGAAGGTTGGGGTTATGTTTAAATATTTCAAAGATATAATAGGATCATTCGCAGAACACTCTTTTAGGGCACAGTGGCAAAATCAGCAAATGAAGGCTTTGATAGAATCACTCCCGCTCAACCAGTGTTTAGCTATACACGATTACTCAGAAAGTTACCGCTGCTTTGATAAACAGGAACTTCAGTCTGGGTATTTCCAAAAAAATGAGGTATCTCTTCACGTGACGCTACTGTACAGACACGCTATTCCTGATTTCGACGGAATTGAAAGTACAAAGGATAATCCGGTTGTTCTGAAAGAGGAGATTTTTGTAATCAGCGAGGATGACAAGCAAGACCAGCATTTCACAGCGTATGTGCAATCAAAAGTAGCGGAGCACCTTACGTCCATCGGCTATAAAACAGAGCTAATACATGAATTCACTGATGGCTGCCCTGTTCAATATAAATCAAGACATTGTTTCGGTAGTATCTCTTTGACTGCGTGCGACCTTCATTGCGACATACGCAATTATTTTGAAACAAGCCACGCCAAGGGACCGCAGGATGCGGCTGGTGGGTTTATCAAAAGAAATGCCGATTTTGCAGTGTTGCGGGGACAAACAACCATACAGTCTGCCAAGGATTTGTTTCATTTTTGTAAAGATAATTTGACAGCCCCAAAAACTGATGGATGTAAGAGAAGATTATTCTTCTTTGTTGAGCAAATTCCCAGAACAAGTGACAGGTGCTTCAAAACGGTCAATGAAGTTAGAAAAGTTCACACTATTAAGGCATCACATCGTACACCTGGAAAGGTTCGCGTATCAGATTTATCCTGCTATTCTTGTGAAAAATGCTCAGCAGGAGCATTTGATTCTTGTGATATGGATATTCGCGGCATAGAAAAACCGCTAACAATGTTTAAAGAGTCCAATTAAAATGGCGTACAGGATGAACAAGAACAGCAAAATGACATGACAAATATAATATGCCCTGGAACAGTAGTGGCCCTCTATACTGACGATCCAGATCAAGAGTATTATCTTATGTCAGTAAACGAGGTTAAAATGTTAGAATCCGACGAGGAAGATGATTGGGGAATTCATTTGTGCGAGGGTCTCATGCCGTGTTTGGGCATTACTATGACAAAACGAAAATTCCATACCGGTACAAACTTCTGCCTCGACAGAAAACCATAAATTACATCAGTGTGAAATTTGTTTTCACCGAGTCATCTGTTAAATTGTCAAAAACAACAATTGAACTGAACGAGGAATTACACGGGGACATTCTTGCTTCAATGTAAAGAGACTAATGATGGTAAGGGTACGTTTATAAATACCCGAAAAATGAATGACTGATTATTTTGGTCGCTTTCTATTGTCCGATTTTGACCCGAGACGGATCAAAGGTTAGACGAGTCCATGATCTAGCACGTGAAATGTAAGTCTGGGTAAATACCGCTAACATCTTACCAATTTTCCGTTACGCTTGGGTAGCAGGTAATGATTTATTTTGAAAATAGCCATTACAATCCGATTAACCTTTCACCTGCTACTTAGAAGAATCGTCAAATCTTTGATTTGTCTGTGGTAGAAATCAGACTATACACTTTTCATGTCAATAAATTATATTTGAGAAGTTTTATTCAAACAAATATCAATTTTACGTATTATTCATGATTGATTGGATTACGGTACTGCAACGGTGCCAAACTGCAAATAGACGTCAAAAACGACGCCAAAAACGACGTTACACGACGTTACGCAACAAGGTACCAGATCGTGACGTTCAGTCTCTACTTGCGGCAACGTCATAGAATTGGGCGTTTTGACGTTACGTTTTGTTCCCCAATACCGTGCGCGACGTCACTATTTTACTTTTAACATTAACTTCTTAAGCTGGCGATTGTTGAAGAATAAACAATAAAATGAATATGGAGTTAATCAAGAAACTTTCCTCTTTTTCGTAGGCAAATTTCCACAAAAATTTACATCGACATTTCTGTGTAGCATTCCTTCGAGGATGCCCACCATGCCGACTTTGTTACCGAGTTACACGCATTTTGGCGCCCACATTAGGATTTACATCGTCTCAAAACCAAATATTATTGACCCGAAAATAAATTAAATACCAATTCACGATTTTAAAACAGTTTGTGGCATAAAATCCGAAAAAAACATTGCTTCCGTGGGGCCCATTCCATATCTGTCCGTGAATGTACCCCAATACCGTGCGCGACGTCCTAGGTCACTATAGCAAACAGCGGACTCGACCAGTTGTCCCTGGACAACCTTCTAGTTTATGAGAAGCTCATTGACGATTTAATTTTTCAAAGCCGGCCGATCACGATCATATTCAATGAAGAAACTGAAACGAGAAGCTTGCAGCGATACTTAACGCTAAAATATTTCATGCTGATAGCGCAATGGGGCCTTTAACAAAAATGACAAGTCAGTGTACGGGTTTTGTTTCTGAGGTGAAATTTGGAAACAGCGAGATGGCGACAGGACTCCTTTGCTTTACGTTGTATTTTTACCATGTAATGAAGTTGTGATATTTGAACTCCTGTACCTTGTATTTTTACCATGCAATATAGTTTATTTTAGTTTCCAACCAAACTGACCAAGATTATTTATGAGGAATTCTAACACAGTGCGCCTATAGAAGCAATGGAAAACTTCCGTGTTTTATTCTGCAACAATTCACTGTTGCGGAGCGCGTGAGTCTAATTGCTGACGTCACTGGCAGTACTGACGTAATTTTGTGACGTTTTGAAAGGTTAGACGGTGTAACGTCTCTTTTTCTTTCTAAAATCGCCATAAAAACGTACAATTATCTTAGATACAATTAAGAATATTGGCGGGAGTATGAACGCGCTTGCAGGAAGGTTTGGAGAATTTGAAGGCAAGGAATACTTTTTCAGCGTTTTCGAGTGTTAGAATCGAAATAGTTCAGCTCTGGCATTGAATTGTTGAGCAATAATTCACTGTTTGTCGGTCAGTTGTAAGTAGATATATCACTCGCGCTCCGCGCTCGTGATATGATCTACTTTACAAATGACCTCCAAACAGTGAATTATTACTCAACAATTCACTGCTAGAGCTGATCTATTTCTTAACTCAAAGACGTTTTAATCTTTTAAAGGCCGTATTGCTACATCAGAATGGGACATTTTATCGCAAGGTATCCTGCAACCTTCTCACCTTTGAAAACAGGTGCCCCCGTGATATTACTGATTTGCGAAGCAGCTGTGCAGAGAAAGTACTTAATTTGAAAATAGGTGCCCTTGTAATTTTACTAAGAAATATAGCTGGAAACGTATTCAACGGGCAGAACTGAACTGTGCACGATTTGCACGAAGATAAAGACCGACTGTTAGGGTCAAGTCAGGTAAATTCGGACATCAGGTAAATTCGGACATACCATTGCAAACAGTGAAAATCCAGATGAGACGGCTCATAATGAGCCGTCTCATCAGGATTTTCACTGTTTGTCCAGTTATTTTTGTTTTAACTCCAAACAACTGACATATAAAGGAAACAATGCCACTGTCCGAATTTACCTGTTGTCCGAATTTACCCGACTTGACCCTCATTTCTCGGGGAGGATAGTGACTATTGGTCGAACACATTTCAAGGAATACAATCCTTCTAGCATTGATTATTGGGTTTAACGTCCCTTTGAGATAGTATTTCAGTCTATATCGGGCCGTCTCCCAGAGAGAGGGAGAAAGAAGAGAGAAAAGATAGACGAGAGAAAAAATGTCCGAACAACCTCCACCCGCACCTATTGCAAGCACAGTAGGCCCTTGTCCTATTATCCAAATCAGTAGGTCGCCCGGTGCTCGAAGTTACACGCAGCACCATCGCACCACCCGCCCACGCCCAATCATTCTTTCAAGAAAATACTAGCGACCCATTTACAATACCATCCGAATCTAGTTTTTGCGCTGACATACCATCGCGCACAAAGCCAGACAAATCGAAAGGTTGAAGTCGATTTTTTCCTTCTTTGCATCTGGGCAAATGGGAGTTACTGTGGGTAGGGCAATTAGCAAGGCGGACGGACTAAGAATCTATAATGCATCTGCAGCGCGACTAAAACACATAAAGGAGGTTCAAGAGTTCAACACGTTTGTAAGGGAAGAATTAAAACGAATTGTCCTGCTGCAAGACCAACCAAACAGCAAATCGCTCCACCTCAGGATCAAGTCAGCATCTTGCCCCATACCCCTCAAGAACCTGGGTCCGAGGTGACAAAACTTGAGTTACGTATAATTTCAAACTCAAAATAAAGCACACTGATTGGCTGCTTCCGAGCATGTGCTTGGAAGTAGCCAATCAGTGTGCTTTATTTTGAGTTTGAGAATGTATTTAAGTGTTATAACCTCCGGGCCTGGTCCATCCCCAACTCCCTCAGATATTACTAGTTTGTTCTTGGCCGGTTGAAGAGTTCTTAAAGAGTGGGCCAGAAAATATTTCACACCACACGCTATGACAGAAGAGTAGCGAGGAAGGCTGCAGGTACTTGCTAGAATGCTGTACAAGAAGGTGAAAGAGGTTGTTAGAAAGAAAACCAAAGACGACTTTGCGAGACAATTTAAAGAGGCGAACGTTTATCGGACGAGCCAGGAGCATGTTTGACAGTTCCCGACAAAACTTGATTGAATCTCTACGGCCCAAAAAACTGTCATACAAATTATAACTTCTGAATACTTCACCGAGAAATCGAAGATATATCCGGGGCATTTGCCAGACAGAAAAATTCAAAAATTTAGCTGTTAATACGGCAGAAGTGACGTGGCTAAATCAAAACTCCAATATTTAGCTGGTACAAAAGATTTCCATTCAAATTGTAGTTCTGAATACTTGACCGTGAAACTGAAGATATATCCGGGGCAATCAGCAGAAAATGAAAATTTAGCTGTTAATACGGTGGAAGTATTGATTGATTGATTTGTTGCTTTATGTCCACAGAAAACAGCTATGGTCATGTCTTGGCGGTCAGTTAACCTAGCCACACTATTCCTGGACAGGCTTAGACCTCCAAAGCGGTTAACCAGTACTAAGTGCGCATACTTTCGCCCGGCGGAAGTAAGTGACGTGGCTAAATCAAAACTGCGATATTAGGTCTGCATAGAAAAGACCATTTCTAACTATATACTACCCATTCCGAAATCTATTGACTTTTTTATCCTTGCCCACGCAATATTTTCCCCCGTGCCCAACGGTAAACTTGTCTTCAAAGAAACACTTCAGACAGAACCCGCAAGAGAAATTTCCTTTCATCATATCAGCGGGAATCGCTGCACGCCTGTCATTTATCACCAGCTGTTGCAATAATAGCAACGCCCATTTGCCTCATTCGCCTTGCAAACTACCGCCTACTTTAGCGCGCAACTGAATAAATTAAGCAAGCAGTTCGGCTATGGGGATACTGTAACAAATTCTTGTACCTTATTCATATCTTGTTCACATTCTGCATGTTCTGAGATAGTGTGTGCTTCAATTTGTGTACAAATAAAAAAGCCACAACCTGTAATTTGTGAACCCGATCAGAGTGCGCGGAAGCGAGTGTTAGGCAAGCACTCAAATGACTTTGCCTTCAGCTTTGACCTGTTTAATGATACCAAGTCTATGAATATAATTTAAGTCGGCACAAAAGAAAAGGCCGAATTGCCCGATTTATTAATTTTCAAATGAACGCGCGTAGCACCTTCGAGAATTTGGGCCTATAGCTTGCTTAAAGTCTTAAGCTAGTATCTCACTGGGATGCGACAACTGGCGACTAGTTTGAGACAAAGATTTGCGATAAAATCCGCGACTTTGCGACATTTTTTATATTTGGGTCTCACTGAAATGGTGATTACGACATATTTGCGAGTGTCGCACGAATGTCGTACGATTATCTCACGAATCTTGCCCAAATTCGCCTGGAGTTCGCACACACGTCGCGCGACAGTCGCGCGACGTTCGTGAGACACTCGTGCGACGTTCACACGATAAAATTGCGATTATTTCTCTCGTGCGACTGTGTCACGATACTCTCGCGAACGTCGCACGACTGTCGTGCGAAGGTCGTGCAACAGTCGTACGATGAATGAATGAATGTTTAAGTTATTTATAGACGCTCAACCCTGGTAAGGGCATATAGCGTCTAAACGTCAGCAATTTAAAACGTTTCTATAAGACAAAAACGATCAAATGTTTAAAGTATTATGTTACGTCCAAATGATAAAAATGTTATGTACAATAAAAGACTAAATCTTGTTAAAAAGTCCAGCTTCCTTTAAAAAATTAATAATTTGGATAGAAGAAATTTTGCTAAAAAGCTCGGTTATGGTTTTAATGTTGTAATATTTTGAACGAATATGGTTAAAGTCAATGCATGACACAAGAAGATGTTTGATAGTAATGACCTCATTGCATGGAATGCAAAATGGTGCAACCTCATTATTTAATAAAAACGAATGTGTAATTCTGGTATGCCCTATTCGGCATCTGGTAATGACAGTCTGTTATTTTCTATTTGATAGTATATTGTCCTTGCTGTGAAAATCTGGTTTAATTTGTCGGAGTTTGTTATGAATTTGATTATCCCAATTAGTTTGACATTTTGATTTGATATATGTATTAATTTGAGATTTAAAATCTGAGTGCGGAATTCGGAAGGTACTTTCTGGTAAATTTAAAGCCGCCTTGGCCTCTTTATCGGCCAGGTCATTTCCACGAATATTGACGTGACTTGGAACCCAACAAAAGATTATTTCTTTTGATGGTAACTGAAAATATTTACGAAGTAATTGTTGTATTAAAGGATTGGGGTGATTGGCGTTTTTAAGTGATGATAAAACAGAAAGTGAGTCTGAGAATATAATACTGATTGTTCTCTTGAATTGAAATTTGATTGAGGGCCAAATCTATGGCTTTTGCTTCGGCTGTAAATATAGAGCTGCCATTTGGTAATCGTATAGTATCTGTGAATAGGGAACTTACAACCGAACATGCAACTTTATCTTCTTGTTTTGAACCATCCGTATAGATTGTGGTATGGTTCGGAAAATTAGATTTTACTTGCAAGAATTCTGATTTAAGAAGGTCAGGGTTCGTCTGTGATTTTTTATTCTTGTGTAATGATAAAATAACGTTAGGAGGTTTTAATGTCCATGGCTCTTGGACAGGTAAAGAAAATTTCTGGATGTTTTTAATGTCAATATGAGAGTCTACTAGCAAAGGTTTAATACGTAAACCCAAGGGTTTAATAGATCTCGGTTTGTTGTTATAAAATATTTCATACCGAGGGTTAAAAACACAATCGTAAGCAGTATTCTTTGGGTTTGCAGCTAGTTTTGATACATATTGTAGTGATAATTTCTCTCTTCTGATATATAGAGACGGTTCATTCGACTCTGCGTAAAGACATTCTACGGGAGATGTTCGAAATGCTCCAAGAGCAAGACGTAACCCCTGATGATGAATGGTGTCAAGACATTTAAGGTATGATTTTCGTGCCGAACCATATACGACTGAACCATAATCGAGTTTAGATCTCACAAGAGATCTATACAGGTTTAGAAGTACAGTACGATCTCCTCCCCAATTTGTATTGGAGAGCACTTTTAAAACATCGAAAGCTTTTAAACATTTAGCTTTCAAAGCTTTTATGTGAGGAATAAAAGTGAGTTTCTTATCGAACAGAAGGCCTAAGAATTTGGCCTCATTTACAACTGGAATTGGCGATCCATAAATGTTAAGAACTGGGTCGGGGTGCAAACCCCTCAACTGACAGAAATGAACACATTGGGTTTTAGTTTTAGAAAATTTAAAACCGTTTTCTGTGGCCCAGGTTTCTACTTTATTCAGGCATCTTTGAAGTCTGAATTCTATGTTTTCCATATTTTTCGATTTGTAAAAGATGCCAAAGTCGTCAACATATAATGAAGAATCGGTATCGTTAACACATTTAACAATGTTATTGATTTTTATATTAAATAAAGTAGGTGATAAAATACTTCCCTGAGGAACACCCTGTTCTTGTTTAAAAGTGTCAGACAATGTAGACCCTATTCTAACATTAAAGGATCTGTAAGATAAGAAATTCGAAATAAAGTTTGGAAGTCGGCCTCGAAGGCCAATATTATGTAAATCTTTCATGATGCCATATTTCCACGTCGTGTCGTACGCTTTCTCCAGATCAAAAAATATTGCGACGACATGTTCTTTTTTCACAAATGCATCACGAATAAAAGTTTCTAATCGAACTAAATGATCTACAGTACTGTGATTCTTACGAAAGCCCGCTTGATTTCTGGAAATCAAGTTATTTGACTCCAGGAACCAAACGAGCCTATCGTTAATCATTCTCTCCATTGTTTTACATATGCAACTAGTTAACGCTATCGGTCGGTAATTTGTAGCTTCCGTCTTATCCTTTCCCGGTTTGGGAATAGGAATGATGACTGCTTTATGCCAGTCTTCTGGAAAATTTCCAGTATGCCAAATATCATTCAACATATTAAGTAAGGTCTCCAATGCATCAAGTGGTAAATGTTTAAGGATTTGATAATGAATATCGTCCGGCCCTGCGGCCGTATCTTTACATTTATCAAGAGACTCCTTTAGTTCTGATATACTGAAGGGAAGATTATATTTTTCGTTATTTAATGACTGAAAATTTAAATTTTCTGATTCTTTTTCAGTTTTCAGTTCCTGAAATCGTTGACTGTAATTTGAGCTTGAAGAATTTTTCTGAAAGTTTTCGCCTAATGCATTGGAAATCTCTGCAGTGGAAAAACATTTGTTACCGTTGGAAGATTTAATATGAACACATTCAGATTTCTTGTTTTTTCCACTGATTTTTCGTATCATTTCCCATATCTTTTTTACTGGCGTTTTAGGATTTAATTTATTGACATATTGTTGCCATGATGAACGTTTGGCTTCTTTAATAGTTCTTCGTGCTTTAGCACGGGTTACTTTTGAATGTACATGATTTTCATGAGACGGATTTTTATTAAATTTTCGTAAAGACGATTTGCGTTTGTTTATTGCAGTTTTACATTCATTAGTAAACCATGGATTACGTCTTTTTGAACTTGTCGAGGATTTCGGAATACTTTCTTCCGAAATTGCATGTAATGCTGATGTAAAAGCAGACATATCTTCTGCTGTTTTAAACTTTTCAGAGCTAAGCCGCTCCTGACATGATGTTACGAACATTTCCCAATTTGCTTTTTTCAAATTCCATCGAGAATGCTGTTCTTCATCAGATGAATCAATTTCTTTAATTATGATTGGGAAGTGATCACTTCCATGCAGGTCATCACAAACTGACCAGTCAAAATCTAAATATATATAAGGATGACAAATAGACAAATCTATGGCAAAATAATTTCCCGTGGGAGGGTGAAGATATGTAGGCTGTTTTTCATTAAGTATACACAAATCATTTTCAGCAATTACATCTTCAATAATTTCTCCTCTGTCATTTGTATTCAAACAACCCCAGGTTTTACTGTGACCATTGAAGTCACCAACTAACATAAATGGCTGCGGCAATTGGTCTACTAGATTGACCAAGGAATTTTTAGAAAGTACATCATTTGGCGGAATATAGATAGAGCATATCGTTACTTTTTTGGATAAAGTAACATTGACGGCAACTGCTTGTAAGTTTGTATTCAGATTAAACTGACTATGTGGAATGTTAGATTTTACGAGAATCGAAGTTCCTCCTGATGCTCTTTGACCATCAGGACAAATATAGTTAAACATACTAAAATCTCTAAAACTAACATTATCTGACTGCTTTAAAAAGGTTTCTTGAAGACAAATGACACTTGGAGATAAAAGAGACATTAAAATTAGTAATTCGTTGTAATTTGCTTTAAGACCACGACAGTTCCATTGTATTATTGACTTTTTATCCATGTTTAAATGAATGGGAGAGAAAAAAACGTGTCAGGAGACCAATCAGGAGAACAGACTTCTCCTAAGCAGTATCCATGTCATCCTCCAAAGCGCCATATTTATTGACCATTTTAACAGGATCCGGAGATCCTTTGCCGTACTTATTGGAGGACGAACCTCCGATGGCAGGTTTATTGGAGGACGAGCCTCCGCCAGAATGTGATCGACGGCCAGAGCCGTGACCAGAAGGAGAACGATGTTTATCCTTCTCCTTCTGCGCTTTAGCCGCCGCTTTAAGCTGTTCCTTAGTCTGTCTAGCAGACTGCGAACCAGACGAACTAGATTGTGAACTAGACTGTGAATTAGACTGTGAACTAGACTGAGAATTAGACTGAGAACTAGACTGAGAACTAGACTGAGAACTAGTTGGACGAGCCGCCGAAGCGGCCCGAGGCTGTGAACCTGAGCCAGAGCGGGCTGTAGTTGCTCTTGGCTGAGATGTTGGCTGAGATGTTGGTTTTACAGATGGTGAAATAACTTTAGAAGATGGTAAAATGTCAAAATCTTTTTCGAAAAATTGGGTACCAGTAGTTTTTGTTTCGGGTCTTGCCAGTGAGTGTACAATTTTTGTGAAGTCCAAATCCGATGTTTGAGTTTGGCTTTCATATAATTTCCTAGCTTCTAAATAGGTAACATTTTTGTTGACCTTAATTTTCAAAATTTCTTTTTCTTTTTTCCATATTTCGCATACGCTGGATCGAGAGACGTGATCTTTGCCGCAGTTAACGCATTTGGCCGGATTTTTGCACGTGGAGGTATGGTGGTCATGACCTCCCGCGCCACAAGTCGCACAAACAGATCCGGGATCAACGGGGCAATTGTTTTCGTGATGGCCAAACCTCTGACAGTTGAAACACCGCAGAGGGTTTGGCACATACACGTCAACCGGAACAACTCGGTAAAAGATTTTTAATGATTTTGGTACCGTGACGGTGTTGAACGTAAGTAATAACGTGTTAGTCTCAACAGTATCGTGATCTTTTTGGATGGTAAAGCGTTTGCAGGCGGTCACGCCCTGTTCTCTTAGATAGTCAACGATTTCATTTTCTTTTTCCCCTTTCAGCATCCTGTCACGGATGATGCCTTTAGAAGAATTAAGGCTTGTATGCTCCGTGACAGAGACTTTAAGGCCAAAAAAGGTGGAAATTTTCAAAAGATTGTCCGTTTGAGCTTTTCGGCATGTTTCGACAAGAAGAGTCTTGTTTTTTTAGTTTTTTTTACAGATTTAGGTGTGCCAATTAAACTTTCAATTTGTTTTTCAATCACGAAAGGGGAAAGGGTCGTGACCGCCTTCTCTTCAAGTGACTGGATGACTAGAAATTTAGAGAAACTAACATTACCTTGAAATGTGAAATATGAGGGCCGGTCCGCGTCGTCATCAGAGTCCATTTGAAATCTTCTCTTATTTGAGGATCCCATGATTGATGTATATTATTCATTGGCTATGCGCTTCACCCTCCGCGGAGTCCTTCAAGGGGACGTTTTAGGGGAACGGATCTCCTATTCCCAACGCCAAAGCTACATAACCATTATACTCAACGATCAAATCCCTCGGTTTAAACCCCCAATGTTGAAGGCCGAAAAATATGCCCGTCAATTAACCCATCAGCCGCTGCCCATCGAAAATACCCATATAGAAAGAAACGAAGGGAATATTTTAAGCCCGGTATGTACCATTATAGATACGTATAAAGAAAGAAGGAAGTGAAGGATCAAGAAGCGCATTTCTAGAGCTTAGCACGACTGAGCCGATTGAAACGGGTCGGGCCTAACCCGAAACGCTCGTCTATCTGAAGCCAGGGCCAAAGTAGTGTGTTGGAAAGCTGGAGATCCCTGGGCTTCCCTCAACTACCAGGATCCCTTTTTCCAGCATACGAGACGCCACCCACGGCAAACAGGTGGCTCCTGTTTTGACAGGGAATTTCACCCCGTCCACTACAGAAGTAAAGTGGCCTGTAAATTTTATTCCCCACAGACAAAGGGAAAAAGAGAACCGTTTGCTGAAAAGACGTCTTTGGCGTTGTCGGAATAGAAGATCCATATCCGGAGTATATGCAATGAGACGAAGAAGTTGTCAAAGTTACTATATAGGTAAGAAGAGGTAGCAACATAGAAGATTTGTTAAATGATTTGAAACTTTATGGTATATGCAAACAAAACGTAGCAGACAATTGCTACAGAAGACATTGTTTATTATTTTTCTGTTGAGACAAATTTCTTAATAATTTTAAAGTGCAACGTGCTCGAGTTTGGAAAAGTGACACATACACAAGACAAATGTTATACACAGATGAGGTAATAATCTTCGTCCCGCGTGCGACCCACGGGCACAGAATGATACACAAACAAATGAAGCATGTTAGTATCATGAAATAGTAAAGATCGAAAGGATAGAATTCGCGTTTGATGCCTACTTAAATATTTAATAAATTTCTAAATGGGGTTTATTTAAATTCGCACGTTGGATCTGTTTGTACGGAAAATTTGATCATTTAAATTTGATCAGATAAACTGTATGAACTATATAACGGACGGTTGCTTGTATAGTGGGGTTTCACCACCTGCTACCAGCGAAAGCATCCAACTATTTATACCCCCCGGTTGGCACGGGGCTGTCGTACGATGATTTTGCGAGAAAATGAGAACTTATTGACATTCCAGCAAGTTTTTAATCATCAGACGTCAGAAAGATGGATATTGTGTGTTATCATAAAATATGGGATGGTTCAGCCAGAACTCAGCGAGTACATTCTGTTGGGCATCCTTCTATGGGTACTGTTTCTCACTCTCAATTCCCAGTTTCTTTTTCTTCCTTGTTTCACCCGTCAGAGAAACCGTGGGAGCTCCCGAGCTCTCGTCGTCTGAGGGAACAGGAGCTGGGACTGTTTCGGCTTCCTGTGTTGTGGTTTGATGGCCGGGTGCAGTGGCAGCCCTATCCCTACCTCGCCCTTTTCTGACCTTTGCTGGCATGATGCCCATGTTGGAACTGAATGAGTGCAAACTGTTTGCGAGAAACATAATTGTCCGAGTCACGTGTGACGAAATTACGAACCATTCACGACACTTTTGCGACATTGTGAGTAATTTAAGACACTCGTACGATAGTCGTAAGATATTCGTACGAATGTCTCACAGCGTTCGCGCGAAAGTTACTCAGTTTTATTTGCTCGCAATTAAGTCGCGGAAGTGTCTTATTTATGTCGCAATTTGTTCGCAATTTAGTCTGATTTATTTCGCAAATTTTTCGTGTTCACTGTCATTGCGACTCGTCGGAAACTAAATTGCGAGAAATTTTGTCGCATGTAAAACTTTTTTGTGCGACAATGCGAACCGTTTGCGCCAGTTTGCGACTCACGCGAGGATATTGCGAACCCCGCGAACGTTTCAAGACAGTTTTGAGACTCATCCGCGAATGCAATTCGCAATCAGTCGCAAACTGTCGCATCCCAGTGAGATAGGGGCTTTACAGGCTCGTTTTATTTATTTATTTTGCTATAATTACATATCGTTTCATGGTAAAATGCGGGAAAACCATGGGTTGTATTTTTTCTGTAAACTGTGGTCACCCCAAAAGAAGTTTCATCTTACAGGAAAGAATTTGCACCTCAGGAACTAATTCTTTCACTTACAAGTAATGTTAGACCCCCTTTGACGACGGGCAAAATATGTTATTCCGAATCATCTCGCTGGAAATTCATCAATTTACCTTAATGGCAGAATTCTAAAATTTCGAATATCCTTACCTCACACTCCTCCCCTTTTTAACTTGAACAGGGCCGTTTTAAGTTTTACGACTGTATGGTCAAAATTTTCTACATTATTCAAATTCATATTTGGTATAAAAAGCAAACGCGAAGGTTCTGATCAGACGCCGCGTTCTGTGGCATCTGATCTGGGTCTGCACTGTTTGCCTATGTCCCAAAAATGGAACGCTCAGATGAGATAGGTTAAATGTTGACAAACATTACTGTTAAATCCCGCCTTTCCATGGTGGAAAGAACATGAGATAGCTCTTAATCCTGTCACTGACAGTTTAATGTTAATTAATTTGATATCTTAATTTGAACAAATTCTATTTTCACCAGCTTTGACTAATCCTATCATTGATGACAACATGAATGCACATGCTTTTGACCGCTGACATAAAATGATCTGTTTTATTATGATCAATTCTTTTTAATCTTTTTTCGGTCAGCCCACTTGGTGTTGAATTACACAGGCTCAAAATCTCCACTGGCAATGGCAGTCACACTTATTCATCTGTATATTTGTCGCGTGAAAAGGGAACTTGAGCCTTCTGCGTACAGTATTAGCCGAATGATCAGCATTTTCACTTTTACAGATTCCGCAGGATTCACATATTGTTTATGCAAAGTCTGATACGCAGATAGATCTGAGCCGTCTCTATACGCACATGCCATAAGTAGTTTTCACGTTTGTCAGAGCATCGTAGGCCTTCCTCAGGTAAGCTGTCCGTTCGAACGGACAAACATACATCAACTTGCCCGAGAGGAGTGAACTACTGCAGAAGGGCCGTAAAAACCCTCATTCTTACCGTTATCTTCTGGCCAAGTTCGTGGCGTTCGAATAATGGAATACGACAAAACCGGTTAAGGCGAACGGGTCCATGTTTTTTCAGAGAAACATCTTTTGTTGTTTCCCTAGCAGACAAAACCCATCCCGAAAAGGGTCTACCCTTAAAGGATAGAAGTTGCTTCTCTTGGAGCTAATTCTTTCCTTTTTGAGTTACCCTAAATTGAAGGGAGACAAAACTAAAAATGGCAGGGTTGTTTCTCATGAAAGTGCATCCATTTATTTACCTGAAGATTCCATAAGCTTTAGCAATGTAATAGTCCGTGGTACGGTCGATGTACTCGTTGAAGTTTACTCGCTTTCGAAACAGAGAAGACTTAGTTCAACAGGGCACTTAGTGAGAAGCAAGCACTGGCATATACCGAAGCTCAAATGTGTCGCTTGAATGCACATGCTGGCATTGTTAATGCGTCATTCAATTCTGGCCTGCTGAGTCTACGGGGCCCGTATCCTGCCCGTATTCCTTTCAACGCACGGCTTCTAGCGAAGGCAGCCGGCGGCCGTGAGATTTTCGTACGGATTCATCGCTGCCGTGGTCTCTAGGATTTTGTTAATTGAAATGCATGGTGACAAATTAGTCTAGCGTAATTGTGGATTGGTTGAAATAATTTACGTAGCAAAAGGTCAATTTCTTTAGTGAAAAAAAATAAATAAATAAAAACAATAGTAATACTAACCAAGCTTACGATGATACTTCTACTTTCCTTATATCCAATGCTTATGCCAGTGTCCCAATTTCAATTTCAAAATGTTCTTGAGGGCCTCGGGGAAGATTGGCCTCGCCAACCGAGTTACCCTCACTAAATAAAGACATTACTTACTTTACTTACTTACCTACCCAAACAAGATCCGACCGGAACTTCAATGACAGCAAAAATTTGAATCTTTCTAGGTATTGGACATAATAGAAAAGAATAGAACAGAAACACGCGTTAAATAACAGAAAGCAACCGACACTCCGTCGTTTTCCCCTTCGGCAAACAACTCGTATGTTGGTTGCTATAAGTACGGTAACAGGAAATAAGTCAAGCATCCTTGTCTTCTCATTCCTGCATATGAAGCTTTCGCACAACTGGTAAACGCGCAGTTTCATTCCCACCTGGAAATCCAAAATGAAAACTTGTTCAGCCATGACATGTAATTTCAGCTTTGTTAAAGAGAAACTGATGGAGTTCACACAAAACTCCTGAAAGTGGCAAAACCGAAATTTCTGTTAGTTACCAACTTTCAGGAGTCCTGTGAGAACTTCACGAGTTATTTTGTGTGCGCTAATATGTTTTTTTTACGAGCCGATTTTGGCTATAATTGCAAGAGCTTGAATATTTTTTACTTATTTTCAGCGCTTGAACGCTTGTTCAAACTGAGAGCACCAACCTCAGTTTCCAGTACAATTTCCTTCACTTACGAAACATCGTCCCGTTTCCAACATCTCCCGAGGGACCTGGCAAATATTAATGCATTGAAAACAAATGTTTGATCGCTGTTATTGCATAATTCAACGAATTATTCGTTAAAATTTGAGAAAAACTTGGCACTCTATTTTGTCACCGTTTAACAGCCAACGCGCTGGTGCATCTGTTTACTAATATTCGTCTTCCGGGCCCGAGAGCATTCATTCTATTCAAAATGACTGCCATCATCCTATTCAACCTCATTTCGGAAAAATATCCAAGATGGTCGTTGTATACAGTTGATGCAAAATAGATGGTAAATTAATCAACACAAAGCAGATACCTTGAGCAATAATTTCCATGCAGAACAGGCCTGATCCATTCATATACCATCCTGCAGTTCTTGATTACTGAAAGCTTAGGACGCATGTTTTCTTTAACACTTATTTACTCTCCATTTGGCATCGTAAGAATGAAGACAACATGGCTTTGAAATCCGTGTCGGTAATTTATGACGTAATAAGAGTACAAAGCATGATGACGTCATAACAAAAACATAGGTAGCACGCGACCAATTATTGTAAATTAACCGAAAAGGGAGAGGCAAGAGTGCATGGCGGTTTTTAGTGGCCCGGCACAAGCATAACGAAAGTTCTGTCATCGTGTTTCAACAGCGCGAGAAAACCATTGTTGAAACACGGCTTTTCGCCTGTTGATGCACGGCTGTTAATACCTCTCGGCACTGCTTTTTATGCAATAACGCTTGTTCAAACTGAGAGCACCAACCTCAGTTTCCAGTACAATTTCCTTCACTTACGAAACATCGTCCCGTGTTGAAATTTACAAGGAATAAAAGACCTCAGAACCCAACCGATCCTCTACCGAGTATTTGCGAACACTTTCTCCAGGATTGACCGATTGATTATTCGGATGCGCAGGCTGATCTTGTCTTCCTTGATCGCACATGCTATACCTCCCATCTACTTGGGTAAATTATATAATGATACGCTCCATCGAGAGTTTTATTCTAACTGAAAATAGTAAATCATTTTTTCTTTTTCTTATACCTGCGCACATGCCCAGTTTTATATCAAACTACGCATGTCTAGGATAGCTTGCGCACACGCGCAGTCTTGTCAGGGCCACTTGGACTGAACATGCGTAAGCAGAATGCGCATACGCCTAAATACAGTCACTTACATGAGATTGTCAAACTCTAAAATTTCGAGCACTGACTTACACAATAATGTCTAAAATACAGCAAATATTTTTCTTCTGAGCGAAATTCGTACGGCCTACTCTTACATTCAGATTGATTGACATCTTCGACAGCAATAGCTGGACAGAATATAGGACTTCCCTCTCACCAAACCTTCCAATGATCACGAACAAAAATAAGAGCGGTCGGTTCAAACAGCTTCCGACCGCAATCTAATCTCTTTGAAATCGATGCCGCTTGTCAAATTTTGACAACCAAACCGTTATAGATTTGTGAATGAGCTTAGGTTGAGAAGTCAATAGATTTTGGAATTAGTAGTACTTACATGTTATTCGCAATTTATTTAGTAGTGACGCTCTTTGTACAAGAGACTACGACGTTTTCAAACAAACTTCGGCCAAATTGGACGATTTAGTTGTAGAATATAGCAAAGTCGGGTAAATTCGGACAGCGGGTAAATTCGGACAGTGACCTTGTGTCCTTAATATGTCAGTTGTTTGGCATTTAAACAAAATTAACTTGGCAAACAGTGAAAATCCTGATGAGACGGCTCATTATGAGCCGTCTCATCTGGATTTTCACTGTTTGCAATGGTATGTCCGAATTTACCAGCTGTCCGATATTACCCGACTCCACTCTACTTCCTTTAGAATTGCTTTGGTAGACAGTAGCCACAGTTTTAAAGCTGAGATCCCAAGAAAGAAACAGGCACTCAAAAGTGAAATTACGACTCTTAGTGAAAGAGAGAATCTTACTACCACATCTCTCCCCCCCCCACCCCCCATACACACACACACAGGCACACACAAACAACAACAACAAAAATGATAACCATCTTCAACTGAAATCCTAGAAGAACAGCTGAGAAAACAGGTATGATAATGCATGCAACCACTGAACCACGTATCACTTAAGGTGTCAGGGTTTGAAAGGTAATGACCCGTTTTGTTTGGAATTCAGTAAAAAAGGTCAAGGCCATGGGAGGAAAAAACGAATATGGGGTGAAGAAACGCATACTGACGATTAGTATGCATAAATCTGAGATTGAAACAAGAGGGCCCAGAGGACCCTTATTCGCTCAGCCTAACATCATCAGTTACTTCAACAATTGAATGCAATATACACATTCTAAAAGACTATCATCTTCCTCTTCATCGGTCTTTAGTTTACAGGTTGTTCAAAGATGACTGTTATTGGATGGTAGACTGGAGGTTTAAGTAACTCAATTGTACAGGCCTTGGGAGGGGTACTGGTGCTTGGCAAAGATACTGGCATGTTGGCCTGTAAAGTTTTATAGGCCTTGGGGGATTTGAGAGGAGGCAGAAGGAGGGGATGGGGGAGGGGGAGGGGGGAGAAAGGGGCCTGGTAGAGTTGCCTTTGCCTGGGGTGTAGGGTGGGTGGGGTGGGGGGAGCAGAGATTGATGCTTGAAAATGACATGACATAGTCGCTTGCTGTTGTATAGGCCTTTAGCTTCACATGGGATGTGGGATGGAGGGGTGGGGGGAACAGACCTATATAGGCTTACATGGAAAATTAGCTCCGCCCATGTGACCCCAGGTCGGGGCCATTTTGGGCATAATTTAAACAATCTTGATAAAGTCCGCCAGATGAAGCTACAAAGAAAAATTTGGAAGATCTGACCATTAAAGTTTCTGACGAAAAGGTTTTTAAAAGTTAAGCCCCATATCAGTCTGTGTTAAACATGTGACCCGAGGGGCGGAGCCATTTTTGACCCCAGGGGCATAATTTGAACAATCTTGGTAAAGGACTACCAGATAAAGCTACAAACCAAATCTGGTAGATCTGAGTTTTGTAGTTTCTGACAAGAAGATTTTAAAGGTTTTACCCTATGTGAGCCTATGTAAAACGTGACCCCCGGGGCGGGCCAATTTTTGACCCCAGGGGCATAATTTGAACAAACTTGGTAGATGTTCAGTAGATGTAGCTACATACCAAATTAGACTCTGACAAGAAGATTTTATAAGATTTACCCAATATGAGCCTATGTGAAACATGTGACCCCCTGGCGGGGCCATTTTTTACCCCAGGGGCATAATTCGAAGTCTACTAGAAGTAGATTGGTAGAAGTCTACTAGATGAAGCTACATACCGAATTAGACAGACCTGGCTATTGTAGTTTCTGACAAGCAGATTTTTTAAGATTTACCCTATATGAGCCTGTGTAAAATATGTGACCCCCGGGGCGGGGCCATTTTTGACCCCAGGGGCATAATTTGAACAAACTTGGTAGAGGTTTACTAGATGAAGCTACACACCAAATTAGACAGACCTGTCCCTTGTAGTTTTTGAAAGAAGATTCTTTAAGCTTTACCCTAAACGAGTAAGTTTAAATGGGAATTGGTCGGGTGGTGCGATGGTACTGTGTATAACTTCCAGTGCCGGGGCGTCCTACTAATTTGGAACATTGTAGGGCAAGGGTCTACTGTTCTTGCAGTAGGTGCAGGTGGGGGTTGTTTTGACATTTTTTCCCTCGTCTGTCATTTCTCTTCTTTCTCCCTCTCTCTGGGAGACGGCCCGATATAGACTGAAATACTGTCTCAAAGGTCCGTTAAACTCAAAACAATCAGTCAATCAATCAGTCAGTGTAAAACGTGACCCCCCGGGGCGGAGCCATTTTTGACCCAAGGGGCATAATTTGAACAATCATGGTAGAGGTTCACTAGATAAAGCTACACATAAAATTAGACAGACCTGGCCCTTGTAGTTTCTTTAAGATTTACCCTATATGAGCCTATGTAAAACATGTGACCCCCGGGGCGGGGCTATTTTTGACCCCAGAGGCATAATTTGAACAATCTTGGTAGAGGTCTACTAGATGCAGCTACATATCATATTAAACAGACCTGGCCCTTGTAGTTTCTGACAAGAAGATTTTTAGATTTTCTTCAAAATAACCTATTTGTGGCCATGGAAACCAGAGTTCTGCTTGGATTTCAAATCTTTGAACAACTTTAAGTCAGAGCCACTCAGGGATCATTACTGTGAAGTTTGGGCCAATTCAGCTGAGTGCTTTAGGAGGAGATGACAAATGTTGACAGACGACGGACGGACGCTGGATGTTTGCCTATAGGAATAGCTCACTTGAGCACTGTGTGCTCAGGTGAGCTAAGAATTCTGACAGAGCTTGACATGCGGCCTAATGCTGCTCTCACACCTATGCAAATGTTGTTGCGAATGGGCTTACGCATGTAATTTGCCGCCCATTCGCAGTGATTGCAAGACATTCATAGGTGTTCGTAAGCGTTCGCGGGCGTTCTCAAGGAGTTGCGAAGAATAGAAACATGCTCCTAAAATTCGCAAGAAAAACATATTCGCGACATATTCATAGCATTCGCACGCATTCTTAATGCATTCTCTTAATGCTATAAAGAAAATGTAAAGAAACAAAATTGTAACCCATTCACTTTATTGGTGATGGAATCGCAACTGTTTGTTCGCATTCGTACGACATTCATATTATGGGTCACCGCGCGGAAGTACAATGTCAATGCAAATAATAATTCTTGCCCTGGAGCCAATCTACGACAAGGCTACAAGGGAGTCAAAATGAATGGCGGCAAGGGAGGAAGGTTTAGAACAACAGAGTTTGACGAGGATGCCTTCTATTACCCACCCTCTTCAACAGTTGTTCGAAAGGATCATGGCTGATGCTCTGAAAGAACATGATGGTTAGCATGGATGGTTTAACTATTACCAATCAGTCGGTCGACAAAAAAACGATGACCTTACTAAGAAGGGACTGGAACTACAAGCCCTGTTGGACAGTCTGGGCAAAACCGGATCAAAATATATAATGAGCCGCGACACGAGAAAACCAACAATGTGGTTGTGCGCCCAGCGCCGACTCAGATCAGCCTGGGCATCTGCCTAGTTTGACTAGACTCTTCGTTAAGTACTCAAAGGGTAGCTAAGGGTCTAAGCTACCTCCATGCGGACAGCGAAGGCTCTGCTCAGACTGGGCGGATGCCCAGGCTGACCTGAGTCTGCGCTGGGCGCACAACCACATTGTTGGTTTTCTCGTGTCGCGGCTCAAATGGAGATAAATAATGAGAAGACTGAAGTGAGAACAAGCAGCGCAAACGGCAATCAAAGGGAGATCAAAGTTAAAGGACAGAAGTTGGAACTTGTGACGTGTTTCAAAACCACTGCACCAGTTGTCTCTGCTTATCGCTCTTAAAGACCTGAGGTTCTGTCTAGAATTGAACAAGTAACCACAGACCTAACAAAGCTGAAGACAATTATGAGCGATAACAACGTATATCTTGGATCAGAGGTAAAACTGGTGCACTCCCTTATCATATCTATCTGTCTGTATGCTTGTGAAATGTGGACCTAGACAGCTAAACTAGAGAACACAGGAAAGAACACAGACCTTCGAGATGAGATGCTACCAAAAGTTACTGAATATCTCGTACAAGAACCATGTAACTAATGAGGATTTCTGCAGAAAGATACAAGCAGTCATTGCCCATGTGCTGACATCAGAGAACATGACAAACTCCTGGTTTTGATCAAGTAATGCAGACTAAAATGATTTGGCCACATCTTAAGGTCTTCTTGCTTAGCAAAGATACTGCTGTCGGGCACAATGAAAGAATAGTAGTACTTGTAGACGCATATACAGTCCAACTTACGGTGGGTGGGGGCTATTTCGCCTGTACTTGCATTTTCTAGATTACTTGGGAATGGGGAACAAATGATATTTTGCTATCCCCTTCAAAAAGTTTAAGGGGACTTGACCCTGCACCCCTATCCCTTCCCGTGCTGTCCAACGCCTGTACACTAATAAATATGTAAAAAGATGGATATATGTGAACTTGGACCTTTTTAATACTAAACAAAGGTCAAAGGGCCTGCTATAATTTGGGTCATATTTGGCCCCCATATTTATGAATTTTCAGAATTGCACCTTTTAACGTCTGTTAATGATATACACGTATGAATGGCGAAACCTTTAACTATCTATTATTATTCAAATTTTCTACATTCTTGCGATTTTTATGGGGTTTTTTGCGCCATCTAGTTACACCCTACTCAGCAGATTTGTTTTTTGTTTTGTTTGCATGTTCAACCATTTTTCTCCTGCATTTGGACAATCAAATATGTCAATGGCACAGCTATTTTTTGCACAATGATGCATTTTATTAATGTCAACAATATGTGAAAAATTCAGCTGTGCACTTGACTGGGCTGACACTTAATTTTATACTTTTTTTTCCAAAAAATCTTGCAGTTTCTTGGACATTTTACCAGTGATCTCAACATAAAAATGCTCGCTCGTAGATAAAATAAACATATGTGTTTGGTATTCATTTTCTTAGCTAGAACGCAGGAAACCATTTGGTATACATTTTATTTTGATCCGTTGAAATTTTTTGGTAAGCGTCTCTTTACTGGCTAAGTTGAGTGAGTGGGGTACCTGGACAGGCCTTGAACAGTACACATCTGTTTAGCAGTGATTTACCAATTATTTCTGTACCACCAAAAACTTATTATAAAGTGCTCTTTAAAGCTGTATTAACTGTCTTATTTCATGAAAGGAAATCCTTCTAAACACAATTTTCTTGCCGCTTTATTTAAAATTACTGAAACCGGCAAAACAGGTATGTCTGAAATCATGTTATTCTGAGGATTCACAAACAAGAAACATTATTTCTGTATGAATCTGTTTACTCAAATGGTGAGCAAAGAAACCATGTAATTTAAAGTAAATTTGCAACGGGGCCATAAACGGCCCAAACCATACCAGGTCCTTTACTTCCTTGTGCTTTCGAGGAAATAAAGACAGCTGAGCAGCGACACGAGAAAACCAACAAAGTGGTTATGCGCCCAGCGCAGAGTTAGATCAGTCTGGGCATCTACCAAGTCTGACCAGAATCTTCGCTTTGCGCGTAAAGGGTAGTTAATTGTCTAAGCTACCTCCATACGGACAGCGAAGACAGATCAGACTGGGCGGATGCCAAGGCCGATCTGAGTCTGCGCTGGGCGCACATGCCACTTTGTTGGGTTCCGCGTGTCGCGGCTCGAATTGTGTTGAATGGTTGTGGTCGCACATATACATGTAGTGAGAGCCCAGATTTAAGGTGGTTGCCTGTTCACTCGTAAGATGTCCAACGTCATTCGTCAGCTCGAGCGATATATTTCCTCAGGTACAATTGTTTGGTTTCTATTACTATTATGCCTAGGTCGGCACGTACAAATGACTCCTCCGGTAGACGCCTGTCTACCCTTAGGACGTACAATATTCTGAAGATACTCTGATCAAACATTAGAACTGTTGAAGATAATGATTCAGGGTGGGAGGACAAAACCTTCGTATCCGTGTATATTGCTAGTGCCACTGTGAGGGTCCAAAGACCCTCACAAAAGCACTAGTGTACATAGTGTACATTGCTAGTCCCACTGTGAGGGTCCAAAGACCCTCACTGTGGCACTAGCAATGTACACGGATTCAGATCAGTGGCACTAGCAATGTACACGGATGCTTTTGTCATTGCTTCGAAATAATGAAAAGGGTGTATCTATCTGTTCAGAGGATAGGACATGGGTTTTACAAAAATATTTCACTAATGTCGAACCAGTAGTAAAGCAAAGATGGGCGAAAATGGAGCACCAGGCGAAAAACATCTAACCTTTCGTAAGCAAAACTTGGCTCTCGCACATGTACGCGGCCGAGGCTTCAATGTGAACACATGGATTGGTACGGCCAACAGCGAGGGTCTCGGGCTGCACCTGCGATAACAAGTTCTAATTTCGTATGGCCAGTGCTAATCTGATAACTGACAAGTAACATCTTTAAAAAAGATAATTGTCGAAGATGAAATTCGTTTTTAAACAACAACTTTCTAGTCATGTCAGGACGGATCCATCGCTTCCTGGGTATTATCAGTTCTTTTGTAAAGTAAATGTGTCTTGTTCAAGGACAAAACATGAATTCCCGAGTGAGGATCTATGATGAATTTCTGTGGAAGAATTGGTTTGGACTAATATAAATAGGGAATAATGATAAAAGATTAGATGGAAACTGCTGGAGAAAAGTAAAGAAACACGAAAAGAGCTAACCATTTCTTCCAATTAAGCGAATGATTGTAATCTATACGCCATGAATAACTGATAGAAAAAGAATGCAAGATTTCTCTGGAAATATGTACAACCATCGTAAACTTTATACCCGAAGTTACCAAAAATAAAAATAAAGTAGTACGAAAGCAAAGCGAAAGAATACATTATCGTGATCAGCCTTGGTCGAGTTCGATTACAACTATTGTCTGGCGATAGTATGTCATGGCAGAAGCGGGTCAACTCGGCCTGCTTTCTGTAAGCCTGGGGTCTTCACGGCTCCTGGGTCAACTCGGCCTCTATTCAACTCGTCTCTGACTCCCAGACTTCCACTAGTGGAAGCACTGTTTGTTTCCTTGTAATTTTAGTTAGAAATACATCAGTTGTTGATGATAGAAAACTGATTTCTGGCGCTGCAGATCGGAAGCGCGGTGCGGTTATTGCTTTCATACTAGACCTTTAAATACACGATTGGAAAACTCGAGTGCGCCTGATCTAAGGCTGCTCAAACGGGTCATGAAATTTGCAAATACACTTTTCGTCATTCGACATTATTGAATAAAACACGTCTATCCGCAAATAACGGCGATTAAATTAAAAAGGAAACGAAGCCAAAATAAAGTTTATATTCATAAAACGTCATTTTAAAACTGTTTCTTTTCACAAATGGTAGATTGTGTTTATTATCGCCCATACAATAAAAACCCGGATGCAGGTCATGCATGCTCTGATATGTCTTCGACAAATAAAGTATTGGTACGGTCAAAGCCGCACCGGTAACTACGCTCCTTTTATTACCAATTAGTCGTGAGATACTTAATGCTCTTTATCCATTAGGCCACAGAGGTAGGAGAATACTCAATGTCTAATATCCAGATCGGCATGTACTATTCTCTGACCTGGCCTAGCCCGGCTCCATTATACAAATGACATAAGAGCTTATCTGATGATATAACACTTTGGGCCAGGCCAGGCCAGGCCAACAAATATAAACATATACCTTGTTCAACACCCAGAACTTAAAATCTAATTTGTTTCAGCAGACTGCATTATCTTATCCCAAGGGAGCTATACCAAACTGCCATGGTAATTTTATGGCCATAATGCTTGATTATTTTGTTTGTATATCAGCATTAGCAACAGTGGCTCCTCAAATTAAATCATGCATAAAGTGTAATTCTTCAAACAATACTTTGACCTGGCTTGGCCTGGTCCTATGTGTTATGTCATTAGATAAGTTTGTCATTTTGTGTCATCGGGCCAGGCCAGGTCAGGCCGGGCCGGGCTAGAAATTAGAACATGCCATCCAGATCAAGAGCCCCTATAAGAAAATATTTAGCTCTGAAACTTGCACACTGGCTGCAAATTGCGGACGTTGCCATGGTACAGGCTACTTTGGCACTTCTCTTTCCAGGCAGCGAGTCAATGGACTGATAACTGAGCTGCTACACGAGAAAACAAACAAAGTGGTTGTGCGCCTAGCGCAGATTAGGATCAGCATGGGTATCCTGCCAACCTGATCAACCTCTTCCCTACGCGATTAAAGGGTCAACATTGCGTGAACAATGAGTGCACCTTGGTCTCTTCCTTTTAGAGGATGAAAAGTGTAGTTCTGAATTCTCTGAAAACTTGGACTTAACAAGAATATCTTTTAGATTTTTAGGACGCTTATATGCCATCACTGGTTTATATTTATGCAGTTCCTTTACTGGTGGGTTACTAGAGAGGTGTAATAAGTCCCAGTATTAATTCACAATGTACCCGATACATGTATTAGGTAAAGATGGGTTAAAACAAACCGATATTCAACCAACCAACCAAGCTTGTCAAACTCACAACCATTCCCTTATAACAAAATGCTATACAACAGTAATGCATTGCGCAGCCTTAATATGCACAATGTATCGATTCACCTTAAACACATACTGTATCGATACACCTTAATATGAGAAAAACAAAGTTCTCTCAACTTGAACATGCTTGGTAAGAGATAAATCAACAATTCACAGTTAAAATTTAAAAGAATTCAAAACTATTTAGCCAAACATATTCTAAATAAATATTACACATACCTTTCTGTACTAATTACAAAAACTAGGCACTTAATATATTTAGCCACCCCTAAAGACGCTTTCAGGGCTTTGAAATCGAGAGCTTTTATTCAAATCTGAGAATTTAAACATTTCACCAATAGCATGAAAAAATTACGCCTCACAATATAATTATCTAAACTACGGTAACTGCCTGTAATTAATATAGCAGCTCTTGGATGACTAAAACAGATAAAATTTCCTTTTAAAAGGAAGGCTTGCACAGCTAAGACAGTGAAATTTTCATGAGTTGTTATTGAAGTGAACCCGATGGTTAGTGCACTTTCTGTTGCTAACTTTTATTTAACAAAGTATTTAATTTCTAACTTATTGAATGGTGGCATTATCCACGGATGTAAGGTAAAAACAAGTGTAGAATTTATTTGAAAAACAAATTGAAGAAATATTTAAACACACACACACACACACACATACACAACAACAACAAAAACAACAACAGTTTTCCAACGTTTTTGGCGGCCGTTTTAGGCATGTCTCAAGGAAAATAACTATATGGACCTATTTCAAGTCTTTTCTTCACGGCTGTTGAGTCACATTTAGTCTGAATCAAAATTTGAGGAAAGACTGTTTCAAACCCATGTCTATGGAATCTTGGCACATCTGAACTTTGCATCGAAAGAAGACAGTAAATTTATATTTACTGAAGTTTATTTTTGGTTTAAGTGGCATCAGTGGCAGTGACTGGAGCAAAATTTTGACACTCTGTGAAGAAAATGCATGCTGCTGTTGTTTGGGACAATAACTTGCTCTACTCCATTTGGGAACAACAAAGCCCGGAACCCATTCCATGAACCCCCGACAAAAGAAATTTATCTTATATATATTTATGCTATGTTTTTACATCAATTTTGTTACTCATTCGTGAAGTTCTGACTAATTAACGCAGGACGAAAAATAGTTATTAACCAACGTGTTTGGTAATGATGTACAGCAGCCGTCACCATGACATGACATATATCAAAGTTACGTCGGCCAATCATCTATCTGAATTATCCGTGACGTTGCTTACACGTAAGATTGCACGAATGTGTGTTGTTCGTGGATGTATGAACAACGTCAGGTTCATCTAAGGAAATCGCCGAAGAGTGTAAATACTTCTCTGTACATTTGTATAGCTGAAGTAAGGCGGCAACATTAGAGAGTGTTATAAAAGCAAGAAAGGGTCCACACAACCCCCAACCGCACCTACTATAATCCAAAATCCAGATCAGCCAACTCCGGCATAAGCGCAGTCTGATCAGTCTAGCATCAGCATGAAAGATGAAGAATATATATATGCCGAAAAAGACAGATCCAACGAATGCATCGGCGCTGGACTGTGTGCCGGCTGCTCTGACTAGTCAGATTATGCGATGCCCTAAGGCCTATTTTTCGCGACGCCGCTGCATGATTTTTTGGAAAAGCTAATGCTTTGCGCTAAGCTATATATAAACACTGTTTCTTACACAAGTTTTGGTTTATTTCTTAGGATGCAAAGCCAAATACTTTGCATTGCATTCAGAGTTTCATTTTTTATGCAATCAGTTTATAAAAAGCAAAAGAAATGTGGCCAAGTTTATGGCACTTTTAAAAGAAAAACGTGCTTTTTAACGGAAATATTAAAAAAAAAAGTACATGTACTTTCAAAAATAGAATGTTATTTTTAGCAGATGAGGCAAATCGGATTTGGATAAAAATAGACAAAATCGGACAAGGTCTTTGTTTATGTCTGTGAAGAAAGTAATAAAGAAATGCTGTCTCAAACCGGAACGAACGTTTTGTTTGTTATGTCTGTGAAGAAAATAACGAAGAAATGCTGTCTCAAATCGGAACGAACTTTCCGATCTCTTTTGCTTAATTGCGGCCATAGAACGAATCGTTGCAGTACACACTCTCCTGGTATTTTCCGACTAAGCGTGACGTATCGTTTCTTCCGAAAATAACTCGGTATCACTAAACCACTTGAATAATGGCTTGCGCTCGAAAGCGCAAGCCAATAAACAGTGAAACATCGTCGAATGATGCCATACGCCCATAAAAACTATTTGGAACAACTCAGGAACAATAACTGAGTCTAAATGAATGTTAGAATCCGCCAAAAAAAGACATTTCTATAAAACGATTTACCCCACTTAGCTATAGCCAAAATTTCGTTTATGGGAACTCACTGTATGAAGGAAAAAAGTACAATAAAAAAGACGTAAACAAGACCAATCTCATGAATCATCCGTGCGGAACACAAACCGCATTTTCCGTGAGTGTTTTATTACCATATTTACCTTAAATACTGTTATATTGCTGACTGACGTTAAAACACGTCAGACAGATATAAGATTAAAAAGAATTTAGACTTGAAACACCTGCGATGCAATTTATTTCGTAACACAGGCTGATCGGAATCTCTGCGTGGTGCACATGCCACTTTGTTGGTTTTGTCGTGTCACGGCTCACATGCCGTGATGTAGAGACCCTGATCAGACTACAGTTTGAACTCGGTTTGCACTATTTGCTCAGATCTGTCTGTCCCAATGCTTAGATTTTTTTTACGGTATGTGATCATTATCCCGGATGTCCCTTTTTCCGTATGACCTAGTTGTTGGTCGGACGTAAAACCCGAATCCAATCACTCTAAAAGGGATGTGTTTGTGGGGGGAGGGGGAGGAGTTAGCAAAATAAAACAAGAAACATGGAAGAGTTATTTTAACTGGAAAAACTCATTCAGCTAAGGTGGTCTCTGACACTTTTTACATCTACGTTTTTGTATAACGCTCAAAGTTGAAAAGAAAGTAATCTGTTTTGTATATATCTTCTAGTTTTGCAATTTTGTCTAACGGTATATCCTTATAAAATTCTCTAACTACCGATGAACTTTTCTTCTGTTTATAACCTGTTTCGTTCCGTTTTGGAATAGTTACCGCGTCCTCGGCATTAATGTCAATTAGAATCGTTGTAATATCATCTTCGAATTCATCTAAACTACCAACAAATTCATATTGAACCTGGCATGGCCTGCATAGCTGATAAAGTTGTCGCAGAGGTCTTGGATAATGATGTTTATGATGTATAACTTTATCAACATATGTCCTAAACTCTAGATTTTTCACTTTTTTCTTCCCTTCTCTAAACATAACAAAAGGTTTTCCGTCCCTGTAAGCTGACACCATTCTTTCAAGCGGATGTCTCACAAACATGAACTTTGTGTATGACTGTAACCTTGACTTGAGCTCTTCTACTTTGGTTTTATTTTTGTCACCAAAGAATGTGTTAGTCTTCTTCCTTGCTGCACCTTTATTAACATCTCCAGTATCAGTATTATTAGTGAAACCATTCAAAACGTAAAATATTCTTTGAAGATTTGTCGATGCTACTTTTGCTGCTTTACAGCCTATTACTTGGAAGCGATCAGAAATCAACGGTGTATCCGGTAGGTCTTCCCGACTGAACTCCTCAAGCGACTTACGCTGCTCAATGTCTATGCATCTTTTCTTTACTAATTCTGTTCGTTTTTTCATTCCTATCGCAGACAAGTTTTCAAAGAAACTTTCCTGAAACAAAACAAGTTGATAATTGATCTGCGAAATGACACATCTGGAAAGTGGCATGTGCACCCAGCTAAGACTCAGATCAGCCTGGGCATCCGCCCAGTCTGATCAGATTCTTTGCTGTGCGCATAACGGGTAGATCAAGGCCGTCGTCGGCTTTTGAAAAGTGGTGCGGCCATGGAACGCCCCGAGTGCCGAAGGCACGAATGGGGGGAGAGAACGAGAGGGGCCATTATCCTCTCGTAAGAGAGTGTTCGGAGGATCTCCCCCGAGAAAATTTTTGAATTCAGGACGGCTCTAGAAGCGATTTTAATGCATTTTGAGACCATTTTGCTTGTGAAACTCAATTTATTTTATGGTTATTTGCTGTATTTCAAATGCTAACCCCAGCTTTTAAAGACTGCCAAAGGTGTTCACCGAGTGCGAGGGCACCAGTGGGTTGAGAGCACGAGAGGGGGTGGGCACCCTCTTGTAAGGGGGGAACTCCCCCGAGAACATTTTTGAAAAAATCAGGACGTCTCTAGAAGCGATTTTAATGCATTTTGAGACCAAGGCAAAGAAGAATAACGAAATAAAAGTGGTCCGGCCAATACCACATTCAGCCGAATGAAAAAAGTGGTACGTTCAATACCATATTTGGCCGAACGAGTGGCGGAGAGCCCGAGAGGGGTGTACTTCCTCTTGTAAGGGGGTTCGGGGGAACTCCCCCGAGAAAATTTTTGGATTCAGGACGTCGCTAGAAGCGATTTTAATGCATTTTGAGACTAAGGCAAAGAAGGAATAACGGAAAAAAGTGGTCCGGCCAATACCATATTCGGCCGAATGAAAAAAGTGGTACGGCGAATACCATATTCGGCCGAAAAAGTGGTCCGGACCGCCGACGACGGCCTTGTAGATAAGAGTTTGAGCTACTTCGATGCCAACACCGAAGACTGATCTGTCTGAGCGGATGTACAGGCTTTTACACAGAAAACTCTACACCGGAGTGTAGAGCTTCATGTGCCGCCAAGATGGCGGAGGGCGATTTCCGGTAAATGGCTTTATCAACCAATGTACAACATCTCAACAATGAAACTCTAACAAGGTTAGAATTTTGGAACTTTTTATATGATAATGTAAGTTCTCTATGCAAACAACACAATTCACAACTGACACATATACGAGGGGCATTTCAGAAATAGTGTAAATGAGTCTGCCATTCCTTGAAATGTTGACCGATTTTTAAATTTTATGTCTTAACTTTTAGGTTTACATATCATCCAATGGCCTTCACTCCAAAATTTTGATTCACCGGTATTTTCTTCAAAAGATGCCTTGACAATTGTTGTAAGGGTAAAGACACTGAGTAGAAACGGAAGAAATATCTAAGTGAAGACAAATTCATATTTTCTTAACTCTGCATACAAGCAGCTCTGGATTGATACCTATATTATCTGTAAAACTGAAAATAAATCAGTATGAAAAGCATTGTATCAGCTTTGCTAAAACATAAGATTTGCCTCGCAAAGAAGGTTAATCATGGAACAATGCATATTTCTGATGACGTCACTTCCTGTGCTTAATTGAAATGTATGGTAAGCTGTTTAAACTTCGGTTTCGAGGTCAGTTTAAGTGAAAGTGAATGTTTGATGACAGATATGAAACAGAAAATAAATAAAATTTAATTCGTCATGCTTGTTTTCTGTTATAAATAATCTTTTACGGCACCTTATGCGTTTTTGTCAGTGGCCTACCTGATTTTTTACGATAAGTTTCCCCACCCACACACATATTTCAATGCCAGTATGTCATATAAAATAGCAAGTTTCTCAAGTCTTTGTATATGAATTATGCTTTCAATATGTCCTTCTAATTTTTGACATTAAACAAATTTAAATCTTTTTAGCCTGTGCCATTTTATTAGAAGATACTTTCATTTATTGCTTTGTATTTTACATGGATTGATGCTACTTTGTAACTTCCGGCGTGAAGTTAGCATACGTATCATCCAGTTTCATCAGTGATTTGATGCCAGTCGTAACAAAATATACTGACATAATCATTTCAGTCATAAAATATCTGTCATAGGTGAAATTGGATGGGAATAAGTCGAAAATCACAATTTATTGGAATACTGCATTATAATAACTTTGCATTTATAACTATATAGCAGAGAAAAAATCTCGTTTATTATATTACTGGTGTAGAATCTGGAAACGATATCTGTATTACTTTCTAATTCAACATCTAAAAGGTAGTATTACTTGTTTCTTTATTAAAATATACCATTTTATCATGGAGCAAACAGCAACAGAACACAAGCGACTTTCGGTGATAATGTACAGTTTCCAGTATCCACACCCTTATGACATATAAGCACTTGCTGTCATGCATGAAAGACTTAGAAATTCTTTTAATGCATTCCATTCTAAAGCACTTGAATTTACCTTTCCAATGATATATAAAATCACTGCTAAATATCAGCCAATAGACTACCCACAGATCATTTACATTATTTCTGAAATGCCCCTCGTACAATGATATACAAGACAGGTCAGTTCATGTCGCTGGCCCGAGTATGACGTTTGCCTTAAATCTGTACTCGATTTGCGTACAATACCAAATCAATTACAGACTGATGCTAACACCGTGCTCGGCTCAGCGTCATGAACTGAAAGAACACAAAAAAGTCAAATATACCCCCAAACAAACATGAGAGTTTAGGCCTTATCATAAACTGTCGGCAACCCAAGCACTGGTCACTCCCCGTAACACAATCAGGGACCAGACTCTGTTGAATATATGAGCTGAGCTCGTCAGGACTATATAGTAATATCACATAAATGGGTGTGCTCATACAAATAATCCGTATGTCTCACGGACTTGGAATAGATCGTGGTCAAGCCCGCCTCTGCTGAGCCTCCGCCTCTGCTGAGCCTTTATATTACCACGAATACCAGCACATTCGATTCGTCCTGTTGATATAGCCCGTCTCTGTTAGGCTTCTAATATCGGACGTGATATGATAGTATCACGTCCGATATAGTAACATCCTAATCAAGCACCCGGGTGAGGATGAACCTGGAGGAGAGTAGTCGCTCAAAGTCGCAACATTTGACTGTCTGACTTGAGATGCCTAAAATTAACGAACTTACACATAATACATTATAATAACAATACGTAAGGCCTGGGCTTGTTTTGGAAAAAACATATAACGACCTCGGTAAATACCGAGCATAAAGCGCACACGCCAGCCCTGTCACTAGACACAACTCGCTCATGCGATAAAAAGCGCGAATCGTGCTTATAAAATATACCAATGGGAAACACAGACCCGACTACGCATATGCGTCTAAGGATCTGACGTCAAAACATTGTCGAGAATTATACTGACGTCAACAGGTATTACCATGATATAACCCACATAAAACATGAATGATCAAAACAAATGTCTTTTTACATTAAATTCTAACTTGCACTCTTATTGAGTCAACTTCTTCAAATTAAGCGTACGACCGTATGCCATGCAATAGAAACTATCAATAGGTTGTTAATTATCACTCATACATTTGGTGGTCATTTCGTTTGATCTGACATCACGACGCCAATGATGTCATATGACGTCGTATAGTGAAAGCAAATCAAACATATGACGACCAAATGTTACTGTTAAAGTACATTCAATAAACCTTAATGCGGTGCGTGTGAATGACGTCGATTGACGTCGAGTCTGTAAATTTGTTTCATTACAAATCAACCCATTTCTATTAGCCACATACACAAGAAACTAATCGAACTCATGTAAAATGTACTAACGCCGTAATAACGTGAATGCAATAGACGTACGTTTCCGCAACACACATGAAATAAAGGATCTTGCATGAGTGCTCATGTATTATTGAATTTATTAAACGAGTTGGGGAAAAAGATAAGATGCGAGGCTTTGCCGAGCATCTTATCGGTTTCCCCAACGAGTTTTAATAAAATTCAATAAAACAGGAGCACGAATGCAAGATTCTATTTATCATATGACACAAAAATCACATTTTATAAGCAAAATTTGCACTTAAACGTCACGATTTCGCCATTAGAAACGCGACGTTTTTATGGGCGTCAAAACATAACGTTACGACGTAATTTGCATATTTAATCCACTAGTGGATTATCGTTTTTAATGCATGGCTTTATTACACTCTCAGATGCGACGTCATAAGATAATATGCATTACAAACAATTCCCTTAAAGTCCAGAAATAAGACAAAACACAGGTTTTAACGTTTCGACTTTCGTCTTCTTCAGAAACTAGACCGTATTTGATTCATCGTCAAACCAACGTTGCGTGCCTGCTGGGTTAACACATAACAGCAAGGGCAAGGCTTAACCAGCTTAAATGACCACGCAGCAAACAAAGATCATGATCAGTCTGCGCAACCGGCCAGACAGGCCAAAATCCCAGCCGTACATCACTTAGAAAGCCACGAATAGTTTAAAGTGCGGACAACAATATCACAAACAAGCCTGCGCGGTTGCGCAGTCTTATTCAGGACTCCATCGCTCGCACGTGCAGGTATAAGAGCACCCAGTATCCCGACTTGCTCAAGATGGAAACATGTATGTAAAACAGAAAGACAGTTAGCAGCTGACACAAAGGGACAAATAGCCGCAGCACCACAAAACTTTTCACGGCCAATGAAGACCCGATCAGCCTGTATATCCGCCCAGCCTGATCAGAGTCCTCGCTGACTGCTTGAGAAATATAGGACCCTTAGTCACCCGATTAAGACCCGATCAGACCGGGCGGATGCACAGGCTGATCTGGGTCGGATAGGGCCAGCAGACCCAAAGTTAGCATTGCCGTATTGCGGCTCCATTTTTTTTTATCTAGCTAGCACATTACAAGTTGCATAAGGTCACAAGTTGTATGAGCTGCACACCATAACCCTTCTATTCAATATTGTAGATCAGCTTTGTATTAAGTCCACTGGGGAACTTTGTCCCTAGCTTATGTATCCAATAAGTTTCCTTCAACAACCTTTCCATTTCGTCTGGTACAATGTCTATAGGCATGAAACTAAAGTCACTCAAACTATGATTATCAGTATTGAAGTGTGTAGCAACATGAGTCGAGAAATCAGGGTCTTTGAAATTATTGATATCAAACTTATGATTGTTCATTCTTTTCGACACCTGCTGACTAGTTTGCCCAATATACTGCTTGTTACACTTTTTACAAGGAATGAGGTAAATAACATTTCTTGTACCGTAATTTGTGTCATAGTTCAATTTGAATGACGTAGAGGCTCTCGGCAGGAAGCAGAGTCACGCGGACAGTCTCGGCAGGAAACCATTTTTCGAGTACAGTAGTCTCTGCAGGAAGCAAGAGTTCGCGGACAGTCTCGGCGGAAGCCAAATATGATGTACAGTCTCTGCAGGAAGCGAAAATTAGCGTAATCGATTATACCCTGTGACCTTGGTCTCATCCATTTAGAGGATGAAACGTGCATTTCTGAATTCTCTGGAAACTTGGACTTAACAAGAATGTCTTTTAGATTTTTAGGACGCTTATATGCCATCACTGGTTTATATTTATGCAGTTCCTTTACTGATGGGTTACTAGAGAGGTGTTATAAGTCCCAGTATTTATTCACAATGTACCCGATACATGTATTAGGTAAAGATGGGTTAAAACAAACCGATATTCAACCAACCAACCAAGCTTGTCAAACTCACAACCATTCCCTTAAAACAAAATGCTAAGCAACAGTAATGCATTGCGCAGCCTTAATATGCACAATGTATCGATTCACCTTAAACACATACTGTATCGATACACCTTAATATGAGAAAAACAAAGTTCTCTCAACTTGAACATGCTTGGTAAGAGATAAATCAGGAAGTCACAGTTAAAATTTAAAAGAATTCAAAACTATTTAGCCAAACATATTCTAAATAAATATTACACATACCTTTCTGTACTAATTACAAAAACTAGGCACTTAATATATTTAGCCACCCCTAAAGACGCTTTCAGGGCTTTGAAATCGAGAGCTTTTATTCAAATCTGAGAATTTAAACATTTCACCAATAGCCTCACAATATAATTATCTCAAGTACGGTAACTGCCTGTAATTAATATAGCAGCTCTTGGATGACTAAAACAGATAAAATTTCCTTTTAAAAGGAAGGCTTGCACAGCTAAGACAGTGAAATTTTCATGAGTTGTTATTGAAGTGAACCCGATGGTTAGTGCACTTTCTGTTGCTAACTTTTATTTAGCAAAGTATTTAATTTCTAACTTATTGAATGGTGGCATTATCCACGGATGTAAGGTAAAAACAAGTGTAGAATTTATTTGAAAAACAAATTGAAGAAATATTTAAACACACACACACACACACACATACACAACAACAACAACAACAAAAACAACAACAGTTTTCCAACGTTTTTGGCGGCCGTTTTAGGCATGTCTCAAGGAAAATAACTATATGGACCTATTTCAAGTCTTTTCTTCACGGCTGTTGAGTCACATTTAGTCTGAATCAAAATTTGAGGAAAGACTGTTTCAAACCCATGTCTATGGAATCTTGGCACATCTGAACTTTGCATCGAAAGAAGACAGTAAATTTATATTTACTGAAGTTTATTTTTGGTTTAAGTGGCATCAGTGGCAGTGACTGGAGCAAAATTTTGACACTCTGTGAAGAAAATGCATGCTGCTGTTGTTTGGTACAATAACTTGCTCTACACCATTTGGGAACAACAAAGCCCGGAACCCATTGCGTTCGTATTTCCATGAACCCCCGACAAAAGAAATTTATCTTATATATATTTATGCTATGTTTTTACATCAATTTTGTTACTCATTCGTGAAGTTCTGACTAATTAACGCAGGACGAAAAATAGTTATTAACCAACGTGTTTGGTAATGATGTACAGCAGCCGTCACCATGACATGACATATATCAAAGTTACGTCGGCCAATCATCTATCTGAATTATCCGTGACGTTGCTTACACGTAAGATTGCACGAATGTGTGTTGTTCGTGGATGTATGAACAACGTCAGGTTCATCTAAGGAAATCGCCGAAGAGTGTAAATACTTCTCTGTACATTTGTATAGCTGAAGTAAGGCGGCAACATTAGAGAGTGTTATAAAAGCAAGAAAGGGTCCACACAACCCCCAACCGCACCTACTATAATCCAAAATCCAGATCAGCCAACTCCGGCATAAGCGCAGTCTGATCAGTCTAGCATCAGCATGAAAGATGAAGAATATCTATATATGCCGAAAAAGACAGATCCAACGAATGCATCGGCGCTGGACTGTGTGCCGGCTGCTCTGACTAGTCAGATTATGCGATGCCCTAAGGCCTATTTTTCGCGACGCCGCTGCATGATTTTTTGGAAAAGCTAATGCTTTGCGCTAAGCTATATATAAACACTGTTTCTTACACAAGTTTTGGTTTATTTCTTAGGATGCAAAGCCAAATACTTTGCATTGCATTCAGAGTTTCATTTTTTATGCAATCAGTTTATAAAAAGCAAAAGAAATGTGGCCAAGTTTATGGCACTTTTAAAAGAAAAACGTGCTTTTTAACGGAAATATTAAAAAAAAAAAGTACATGTACTTTCAAAAATAGAATGTTATTTTTAGCACATGAGGCAAATCGGATTTGGATAAAAATAGACAAAATCGGACAAGGTCTTTGTTTATGTCTGTGAAGAAAGTAATAAAGAAATGCTGTCTCAAACCGGAACGAACGTTTTGTTTGTTATGTCTGTGAAGAAAATAACGAAGAAATGCTGTCTCAAATCGGAACGAACTTTCCGATCTCTTTTGCTTAATTGCGGCCATAGAACGAATCGTTGCAGTACACACTCTCCTGGTATTTTCCGACTAAGCGTGACGTATCGTTTCTTCCGAAAATAACTCGGTATCACTAAACCACTTGAATAATGGCTTGCGCTCGAAAGCGCAAGCCAATAAACAGTGAAACATCGTCGAATGATGCCATACGCCCATAAAAACTATTTGGAACAACTCAGGAACAATAACTGAGTCTAAATGAATGTTAGAATCCGCCAAAAAAAGACATTTCTATAAAACGATTTACCCCACTTAGCTATAGCCAAAATTTCATTTATGGGAACTCACTGTATGAAGGAAAAAAGTACAATAAAAAAGACGTAAACAAGACCAATCTCATGAATCATCCGTGCGGAACACAAACTGCATTTTCCGTGAGTGTTTTATTACCATATTTACCTTAAATACTGTTATATTGCTGACTGACGTTAAAACACGTCAGACAGATATAAGATTAAAAAGAATTTAGACTTGAAACACCTGCGATGCAATTTATTTCGTAACACAGGCTGATCGGAATCTCTGCGTGGTGCACATGCCACTTTGTTGGTTTTGTCGTGTCACGGCTCATATGCCGTAATGTAGAGACCCTGATCAGACTACAGTTTGAACTCGGTTTGCACTATTTGCTCAGATCTGTCTGTCCCAATGCTTAGATTTTTTTTACAGTATGTGATCATTATCCCGGATGTCCCTTTTTCCGTATGACCTAGTTGTTGGTCGGACGTAAAACCCGAATCCAATCACTCTAAAAGGGATGTGTTTGTGGGGGGAGGGGGAGGAGTTAGCAAAATAAAACAAGAAACATGGAAGAGTTATTTTAACTGGAAAAACTCATTCAGCTAAGGTGGTCTCTGACACTTTTTACATCTACGTTTTTGTATAACGCTCAAAGTTGAAAAGAAAGTAATCTGTTTTGTATATATCTTCTAGTTTTGCAATTTTGTCTAACGGTATATCCTTATAAAATTCTCTAACTACCGATGAACTTTTTTTCTGTTTATAACCTGTTTCGTTCCGTTTTGGAATAGTTACCGCGTCCTCGGCATTAATGTCAATTAGAATCGTTGTAATATCATCTTCGAATTGATCTAAACTACCAACAAATTCATACTGAACCTGGCACGGCCTGCATAGCTGATAAAGTGGTCGCAGAGGTCTTGGATAATGATGTTTATGATTTATAACTTTATCAACATATGTCCTAAACTCTAGATTCTTCACTTTTTTCTTCCCTTCTCTAAACATAACAAAAGGTTTTCCGTCCCTGTAAGCTGACACAATTCTTTCAAGCGGATGTCTCACAAACATGAACTTTGTGTATGACTGTAACCTTGACTTGAGCTCTTCTACTTTGATTTTATTTTTGTCACGAAAGAATGTGTTAGTCTTCTTCCTTGCTGCACCTTTATTAACATCTCCGGTATCAGTATTATTAGTGAAACCATTCAAAACGTAAAATATTCTTTGAAGATTTGTCGATGCTACTTTTGCTGCTTTACAGCCTATTACTTGGAAGCGATCAGAAATCAACGGTGTATCCGGTAGGTCTTCCCGACTGAACTCTTCAATGGACTTACGCTGCTCAATGTCTATGCATCTTTTCTTCACTAATTCTGTTCGTTTTGTCATTCCTATCGCAGACAAGTTTTCAAAGAAACTTTCCTGAAACAAAACAAGTTGATAATTGATCTGCGAAATGACACATCTGGAAAGTGGCATGTGCACCCAGCTAAGACTCAGATCAGCCTGGGCATCCGCCCAGTCTGATCAGATTCTTTGCTGTGCGCATAACGGGTAGATCAAGGCCGTCGTCGGCTTTTGAAAAGTGGTGCGGCCATGGAACGCCCCGAGTGCCGAAGGCACGAATGGGGGGAGAGAACGAGAGTGGCCATTATCCTCTCGTAAGAGAGTGTTCGGAGGATCTCCCCCGAGAAAATTTTTGAATTCAGGACGGCTCTGGAAGCGATTTTAATGCATTTTGAGACCATTTTGCTTGTGAAACTCAATTTATTTTATGGTTATTTGCTGTATTTCAAATGCTAACCCCAGCTTTTAAAGACTGCCAAAGGTGTTCACCGAGTGCGAGGACACCAGTGGGTTGAGAGCACGAGAGGGGGTGGGCACCCTCTTGTAAGGGGGGAACTCCCCCGAGAACATTTTTGAAAAAATCAGGACGTCTCTAGAAGCGATTTTAATGCATTTTGAGACCAAGGCAAAGAAGAATAACGAAAAAAAAGTGGTCCGGCCAATACCATATTCAGCCGAATGAAAAAAGTGGTACGTTCAATACCATATTTGGCCGAACGAGTGGCGGAGAGCCCGAGAGGGGTGTACTTCCTCTTGTAAGTGGGTTCGGGGGAACTCCCCCGAGAAAATTTTTGGATTCAGGACGTCGCTAGAAGCGATTTTAATGCATTTTGAGACAAAGGCAAAGAAGGAATAACGGAAACAAGAGGGCCATGGTGGCCCTGAATCGCTCACCTGAGCATTAATCAGTTCACTGGCTCTGGTGAAGATTTATAAGTGTTTTTACCATACATGGGAATGGCGGCCACCTTGGTCATGTGACCCAGATCATTTGAAGAACTTTCAATCCTTTGACCCATGTGCAGGCTCCATATGAAATTTGATCTGCCCAGTGGTTTCAGAGATGTTTGAAAATGTTTATGGATGGATGAAAGAGGCAGCTAACACCAATACTGTAAGGCTCGATCAGGTGAGCTGAAAATGGCAGAGTCGCTTCTCCGAAAAGTTCCCGTTCATGTTGAGTTCCTTTGATGGATTTCAACTAGACTTAACTAGGCAAACACAGATGATAGAATGGTAGCATCATTATCTCACTGTGGTGAAACTAATGTATTCCAAGGAGTTTGTGGCTGGCATCATTGCAATGTTAGTTCTGATTCTTGCAACATAACTTAATTTAAATTTGACCTAGTGACCTAGCTTTTGACCCGACATGACCCAGTTTCAAACCGGATATTGTAAGAATAAACATTCTGACAAAGTTTCATTGAGATTGGATCAAAACTGTGCCCTCTGGAGCGTATACAAGGTCGTTCTTATATTTGACCTAGTTTTTGATCCGACACAAACCAGTTTCAAACTTACCTAGATTTCATAAAGGTAAACATTCTGACAGAGTTGAATGAAGATTGGATCAAAACTGTGCCCTCTAGGGTGTACACAAAGTTTTTCTTAGATTTGACCTAGTGATCTAGTTTCTGATCTGACGTGACTCAGTTTCATAAGGGGCATATATATATGGACAATAAACATTTTGACATAGTTTCATGAAGATTGGATCAAAACTGTTCCTTCTAGTGCGTTCACGAGGTTTTTCTAAGATTTGACCTAGTGACCTAGTTTTTGACCTGACATGACCTACTTTCAAACTTGGCCTAGAGTTTATGGAGATAAACATTCTGACAAAGTTTCATAAAGATTGGATCAAAACTGTCCTCTAGAGCATACAAACGGTTTTTCTATGATTTGACCAAGTGACCTAGTTTTTGACCCTACATGACCCAGTTTCAAAGTTGTCCTTCATATTATGAGGATAAACATTCTGATAAAGTTTCATGAACTTTGGATCGAAACTGTGCCTTCTACAGCGTACACAAGGTTTTTCTAAGATTTGACCTAGTGACCTTGTTTTTGACCCGACATAACCCAATTTCAAACCTGGCCTAGAGTTTATAGAGATAAACATTCTGACAATGTTTTATAAAGATTGGATCAAAACTGTGTCCTCTAGAGCGTACACAATGTTTTTCTATGATTTGACCTTGTGACCTAGTTTTTGACCCAACATGACCCAGTTTCGTATTTATCCTAGATATTATAAAGATAAACATTCTGACAAAGTTTCATGAACTATGAATGAAAACTGTGCCTTCTAGAGTGTACACAAGGTTTTTCTAAGATTTGACCTAGTGACCTAGTTTTTGACCCTACATGACCCAGTTTCAAACTTGGCCTAAAGTTTATGGAGATATATATTCTGACAATGTTTCATATAGATTGGATCAAAACTGTGTCCTCCAGAGCGTACACAAGGTTTTTCTATGATTTGACCTAGTGACCTAGTTTTTGACCCGACGTGACCCAGTTTCAAACTTGTCCTAGATATTATGAGGATAAACATTCTGACTAAGTTTCATGAACTTTGGAAGAAAACTGTGCCTTCTAGAGCGTACACAAGGTTTTTCTAAGATTTGACCTAGTGACCTAGTTTTTGACCCGACGTGACCCAGTTTCAAACTTGTCCTAGATATTATAAAGATAAACATTCTGACAAAGTTTCATGAACTTTGGAAGAAAACTGTGCCTTCTAGAGTGTACACAAGGTTTTTCTAAGATTTGACCTAGTGACCTAGTTTTTGACCCGACGTGACCCAGTTTCAAACTTATCCTAGATATTATGAGGATAAACATTCTGACTAAGTTTCATGAACTTTGGATGAAAACTGTGCCTTCTAGAGCGTACACAAGGTTTTTCTAAGATTTGACCTAGTGACCTAGTTTTTGACCCGACGTGACCCAGATTCGAACTTGTCCTAGATATTATAAAAATAAACATTCTGACAAAGTTTCATGAACTTTGGATGAAAACTGTGCCTTCTAGAGTGTACACAAGGTTTTTCTAAGATTTGACCTAGTGACCTAGTTTTTGACCCGACATGACCCAGTTTCAAACTTGGCCTAGATTTTATGGAGATAAACATTCTGACAAAGTTTCAGAAAGATTGGATCAAAACTGTGCCCGCTAGAGTGTACACAAACAAAAGTTGACGGACGGACGGACGTCCGGACCGACGGACGACGGACATCAGGGTATCCCAAAAGCTCACCCTGAGCACTTCGTGCTCAGGCGAGCTAAAAAGTGGTCCGGCCAATACCATATTCGGCCGAAAAAGTGGTCCGGCCATGGCCGGACCGCCGACGACGGCCTTGTAGATAAGAGTTTGAGCTACTTCGATGCCAACAGCGAAGACTGATCTGTCTGAGCGGATGTACAGGCTTTTACACAGAAAACTCTACACCGGAGTGTAGAGCTTCATGTGCCGCCAAGATGGCGGAGGGCGATTTCCGGTAAATGGCGTTATCAACCAATGTACAACATCTCAACAATGAAACTCTAACAAGGTTAGAATTTTGGAAATTTTTATATGATAATGTAAGTTCTCTATGCAAACAACACAATTCACAACTGACACATATACGAGGGGCATTTCAGAAATAGTGTAAATGAGTCTGCCATTCCTTGAAATGTTGACCGATTTTTAAATTTTATGTCTTAACTTTTAGGTTTACATATCATCCAATGGCCTTCACTCCAAAATTTTGATTCACCGGTATTTTCTTCAAAAGATGCCTTGACAGTTGTTGTAAGGGTAAAGACACTGAGTAGAAACGGAAGAAATATCTAAGTGAAGACAAATTCATATTTTCTTAACTCTGCATACAAGCAGCTCTGGATTGATACCTATATTATCTGTAAAACTGAAAATATTTCAGTATGAAAAGCATTGTATCAGCTTTGCTAAAACATAAGATTTGCCTTGCAAAGAAGGTTAATCATGGAACAATGCATATTTCTGATGACGTCACTTCCTGTGCTTAATTGAAATGTATGGTAAGCTGTTTAAACTTCGGTTTCGAGGTCAGTTTAAGTGAAAGTGAATGTTTGATGACAGATATGAAACAGAAAATAAATAAAATTTAATTCGTCATGCTTGTTTTCTGTTATAAATAATCTTTTACGGCACCTTATGCGTTTTTGTCAGTGGCCTACCTGATTTTTTACGATAAGTTTCCCCACCCACACACATATTTCAATGCCAGTATGTCATATAAAATAGCAAGTTTCTCAAGTCTTTGTATATGAATTATGCTTTCAATATGTCCTTCTAATTTTTGACATTAAACAAATTTAAATCTTTTTAGCCTGTGCCATTTTATTAGAAGATACTTTCATTTATTGCTTTGTATTTTACATGGATTGATGCTACTTTATAACTTCCGGCGTGAAGTTAGCATACGTATCATCCAGTTTCATCAGTGATTTGATGCCAGTCGTAACAAAATATACTGACATAATCATTTCAGTCATAAAATATCTGTCATAGGTGAAATTGGATGGGAATAAGTCGAAAATCACAATTTATTGGAATACTGCATTATAATAACTTTGCATTTATAACTATATAGCAGAGAAAAAATCTCGTTTATTATATTACTGGTTTAGAATCTGGAAACGATATCTGTATTACTTTCTAATTCAACATCTAAAAGGTAGTATTACTTGTTTCTTTATTAAAATATACCATTTTATCATGGAGCAAACAGCAACAGAACACAAGCGACTTTCGGTGATAATGTACAGTTTCCAGTATCCACACCCTTATGACATATAAGCACTTGCTGTCATGCATGAAAGACTTAGAAATTCTTTTAATGCATTCCATTCTAAAGCACTTGAATTTACCTTTCCAATGATATATAAAATCACTGCTAAATATCAGCCAATAGACTACCCACAGATCATTTACATTATTTCTGAAATGCCCCTCGTACAATGATATACAAGACAGGTCAGTTCATGTCGCTGGCCCGAGTATGACGTTTGCCTTAAATCTGTACTCGATTTGCGTACATTACCAAATCAATTACAGACTGATGCTAACACCGTGCTCGGCTCAGCGTCATGAACTGAAAGAACACAAAAAAGTCAAATATACCCCAAACAAACATGAGAGTTTAGGCCTTATCATAAACTGTCGGCAACCCAAGCACTGGTCACTCCCCGTAACACAATCAGGGACCAGACTCTGTTGAATATATGAGCTGAGCTCGTCAGGACTATATAGTAATATCACATAAATGGGTGTGTTCATACAAATAATCCGTATGTCTCACGGACTTGGAATAGATCGTGGTCAAGCCCGCCTCTGCTGAGCCTCCGCCTCTGCTGAGCCTTTATATTACCACGAATACCAGCACATTCGATTCGTCCTGTTGATATAGCCCGTCTCTGTTAGGCTTCTAATATCGGACGTGATATGATAGTATCACGTCCGATATAGTAACATCCTAATCAAGCACCCGGGTGAGGATGAACCTGGAGGAGAGTAGTCGCTCAAAGTCGCAACATTTGACTGTCTGACTTGAGATGCCTAAAATTAACGAACTTACACATAATACATTATAATAACAATACGTAAGGCCTGGGCTTGTTTTGGAAAAAACATATAACGACCTCGGCAAATACCGAGCATAAAGCGCACACGCCAGCCCTGTCACTAGACACAACTCGCTCATGCGATAAAAAGCGCGAATCGTGCTTATAAAATATACCAATGGGAAACACAGACCCTACTACGCATATGCGTCTAAGGATCTGACGTCAAAACATTGTCGAGAATTATACTGACGTCAACAGGTATTACCATGATATAACCCACATAAAACATGAATGATCAAAACAAATGTCTTTTTACATTAAATTCTAACTTGCACTCTTATTGAGTCAACTTCTTCAAATTAAGCGTACGACCGTATGCCATGCAATAGAAACTATCAATAGCTTGTTAATTATCACTCATACATTTGGTGGTCATTTCGTTTGATCTGACATCACGACGCCAATGATGTCATATGACGTCGTATAGTGAAAGCAAATCAAACATATGACGACCAAATGTTACTGTTAAAGTACATTCAATAAACCTTAATGCGGTGCGTGTGAATGACGTCGATTGACGTCGAGTCTGTAAATTTGTTTCATTACAAATCAACCCATTTCTATTAGCCACATACACAAGAAACTAATCGAACTCATGTAAAATGTAATAACGCCGTAATAACGTGAATGCAATAGACGTACGTTTCCGCAACACACATGAAATAAAGGATCTTGCATGAGTGCTCATGTATTATTGAATTTATTAAACGAGTTGGGGAAAAAGATAAGATGCGAGGCTTTGCCGAGCATCTTATCGGTTTCCCCAACGAGTTTTAATAAATTCAATAAAACAGGAGCACGAATGCAAGATTCTATTTATCATATGACACAAAAATCACATTTTATAAGCAAAATTTGCACTTAAACGTCACGATTTCGCCATTAGAAACGCGACGTTTTTATGGGCGTCAAAACATAACGTTACGACGTAATTTGCATATTTAATCCACTAGTGGATTATCGTTTTTAATGCATGGCTTTATTACACTCTCAGATGCGACGTCATAAGATAATATGCATTACAAACAATTCCCTTAAAGTCCAGAAATAAGACAAAACACAGGTTTTAACGTTTCGACTTTCGTCTTCTTCAGAAACTAGACCGTATTTGATTCATCGTCAAACCAACGTTGCGTGCCTGCTGGGTTAACACATAACAGCAAGGGCAAGGCTTAACCAGCTTAAATGACCACGCAGCAAACAAAGATCATGATCAGTCTGCGCAACCGGCCAGACAGGCCAAAATCCCAGCCGTACATCACTTAGAAAGCCACGAATAGTTTAAAGTGCGGACAACAATACCACAAACAAGCCTGCGCGGTTGCGCAGTCTTATTCAGGACTCCATCGCTCGCACGTGCAGGTATAAGAGCACCCAGTATCCCGACTTGCTCAAGATGGAAACATGTATGTAAAACAGAAAGACAGTTAGCAGCTGACTCAAAGGGACAAATAGCCGCAGCACCACAAAACTTTTCACGGCCAATGAAGACCCGATCAGCCTGTATATCCGCCCAGCCTGATCAGAGTCCTCGCTGACTGCTTGAGAAATATAGGACCCTTAGTCACCCGATTAAGACCCGATCAGACCGGGCGGATGCACAGGCTGATCTGGGTCGGATAGGGCCAGCAGACCCAAAGTTAGCATTGCCGTATTGCGGCTCCATTTTTTAGCTCGCCTCAGGGTGAGCTTTTGGGATACCCTGATGTCCGTCGTCCGTCGTACGTCCGGACGTCCGTCCGTCAACTTTTGCTTGTGTACACTCTAGCGGGCACAGTTTTGATCCAATCTTTCTGAAGCTTTGTCAGAATGTTTATCTCCATAAAATCTAGGCCAAGTTCGAAACTGGGTCATGTCGGGTCAAAAACTAGGTCACTAGGTCAAATCTTAGAAAAACCTTGTGTACAGTCTAGAAGGCACAGTTTTCATCCAAAGTTCATGAAACTTTGTCAGAATGTTTATCTTTATAATATCTAGGACAAGTTTGATACTGGGTCACGTCGGGTCAAAAACTAGGTCACTAGGTCAAATCTTAGAAAAACCTTGTGTACGCTCTAGAAGGCACAGTTTTCATCCAAAGTTCATGAAACTAAGTCAGAATGTTTATCCTCATAATATCTAGGAAAAGTTTGAAACTGGGTCACGTCGGGTCAAAAACTAGGTCACTAGGTCAAATCATAGAAAAACCTTGTGTACGCTCTAGAGGACACAAATTTGATCCAATCTATATGAAACGTTGTCAGAATATATATCTCCATAAACTCTAGGCCAAGTTTGAAACTTGGTCATGTCGGGTCAAAAACTAGGTCACTAGGTCAAATCTTAGAAAAACCTTGTGTACACTCTAGAAGGCACAGTTTTCATCCAAAGTTCATGAAACTTTGTCAGAATGTTTATCTTTATAATATCTAGGACAAGTTCGAAACTGGGTCACGTCGGGTCAAAAACTAGGTCACTAGGTCAAATCTTAGAAAAACCTTGTGTTCGCTCTAGAAGGCACAGTTTTCATCCAAAGTTCATTAAACTTAGTCAGAATGTTTAGCCTCATAATATCTATAACAAGTTTGAAACTGGGTCACGTCGGGTCAAAAACTAGGTCACTAGGTCAAATCTTAGAAAAACCTTGTGTACACTTTAGAAGGAACAGTTTTCATCCAAAGTTCATGAAACTTTGTCAGAATGTTTATCTCTATAAACTCTAGGCCAAGTTTGAAACTGGGTCATTTAGGGTCAAAAACTAGGTCACTAGGTCAAATCTTAGAAAAACCTTGTGTACACTCTAGAAGGCACAGTTTTCATCCAAAGTTCATCCAAAGTTCATGAAACTTTGTCAGAATGTTTATCTTTATAATATCTAGGACAAGTTTGAAACTGGGTCACGTCGGGTCAAAAACTAGGTCACTAGGTCAAATCTTAGAAAAACCTTGTTATCGCTCTAGAAGGCACAGTTTTCATCCAAAGTTCATGAAACTTAGTCAGAATGTTTAGCCTCATAATATCTATGACAAGTTTGAAACTGGGTCACGTCGGGTCAAAAACTAGGTCACTAGGTCAAATCTTAGAAAAACCTTGTGTACACTCTAGAAGGCACAGTTTTCATCCAAAGTTCATGAAACTTTGTCAGAATGTTTATCTCCATAAACTCTAGGCCAAGTTTGAAACTGGGTTATGTAGGGTCAAAAACTAGGTCACTAGGTCAAATCTTAGAAAAACCTTGTGTACACTCTAGAAGGCACAGTTTTCATCCAAAGTTCATGAAACTTTGTCAGAATGTTTATCTTTATAATATCTAGGACAAGTTCGAAACTGGGTCACGTCGGGTCAAAAACTAGGTCACTAGGTCAAATCTTAGAAAAACCTTGTGTACGCTCTAGAAGGCACAGTTTTCTTCCAAAGTTCATGAAACTTAGTCAGAATGTTTATCCTCATAATATCTAGGATAAGTTTGAAATTGGGTCACGTCTGGTCAAAAACTAGGTCACTAGGTCAAATCATAGAAAAACCTTGTGTACACTCTAGAGGACACAGTTTTGATCCAATCTATATGAAACATTGTCAGAATATATATCTCCATAAACTCTAGGCCAAGTTTGAAACTGGGACATGTAGGGTCAAAAACTAGGTCACTAGGTCAAATCTTAGAAAAACCTTGTGTACACTCTAGAAGGCACAGTTTTCATCCAAAGTTCATGAAACTTAGTCAGAATGTTTATCTTTATAATATCTAGGACAAGTACGACACTGGGTCATGTTGGGTGAAAAACTAGGTCACTAGGTCAAATCATAGAAAAACATTGTGTACGCTCTAGAGGACACAGTTTTGATCCAATCTTTATAAAACATTGTCAGATTGTTTATCTCCATAAACTCTAGGCCAAGTTTGAAATTGGGTCATGTCGGGTCAAAAACTAGGTCACTAGGTCAAATCATAGAAAAACCTTGTGTACGCTGTAGAAGGCACAGTTTCGATCCAAAGTTCATGAAACTTTATCAGAATGTTTATCCTCATAATATGAAGGACAAATTTGAAACTGGGTCATGTAGGGTCAAAAACTAGGTCACTTGGTCAAATCATAGAAAAACCGTTTGTATGCTCTAGAGGACACAGTTTTGATCCAATCTTTATGAAACTTTGTCAGAATGTTTATCTCCATAAACTCTAGGCCATGTTTGAAAGTAGGTCATGTCAGGTCAAAAACTAGGTCACTAGGTCAAATCTTAGAAAAACCTCGTGTACGCACTAGAAGGAACAGTTTTGATCCAATCTTCATGAAACTATGTCAAAATGTTTATTGTCCATATATATATGCCCCTTATGAAACTGAGTCACGTCAGATCAGAAACTAGGTCACTAGGTCAAATCTAAGAAAAACTTTGTGTACACCCTAGAGGGCACAGTTTTGATCCAGTCTTCATGAATCTCTGTCAGAGTGTTTACCTTTATGAAATCTAGGTAAGTTTGAAACTGGTTTGTGTCGGATCAAAAACTAGGTCTCTAGGTCAAATATAAGAACGACCTTGTATACGCTCCAGAGGGCACAGTTTTGATCCAATCTCAATGAAACTTTGTCAGAATGTTTATTCTTACAATATCCGGTTTGAAACTGGGTCATGTCGGGTCAAAAGCTAGGTCACTAGGTCAAATTTAAATTAAGTTATGTTGCAAGAATCAGAACTAACATTGCAATGATGCCAGCCACAAACTCCTTGGAATACATTAGTTTCACCACAGTGAGATAATGATGCTACCATTCTATCATCTGTGTTTGCCTAGTTAAGTCTAGTTGAAATCCATCAAAGGAACTCAACATGAACGGGAACTTTTCGGAGAAGCGACTCTGCCATTTTCAGCTCACCTGATCGAGCCTTACAGTATTGGTGTTAGCTGCCTCTTTCATCCATCCATAAACATTTTCAAACATCTCTGAAACCACTGGGCAGATCAAATTTCATATGGAGCCTGCACATGGGTCAAAGGATTGAAAGTTCTTCAAATGATCTTGGTCACATGACCAAGGTGGCCGCCATTCCCATGTATGGTAAAAACTCTTATAAATCTTCACCAGAGCCAGTGAACTGATTAATGCTCAGGTGAGCGATTCAGGGCCACCATGGCCCTCTTGTTTTTATCTAGCTAGCACATTACAAGTTGCATAAGGTCACAAGTTGTATGAGCTGCACACCATAACCCTTCTATTCAATATTGTAGATCAGCTTTGTATTAAGTCCACTGGAGAACTTTGTCCCTAGCTTATGTATCCAATAAGTTTCCTTCAACAACCTTTCCATTTCGTCTGGTACAATGTCTATAGGCATGAAACTAAAGTCACTCAAACTATGATTATCAGTATTGAAGTGTGTAGCAACATGAGTCGAGAAATCAGGGTCTTTGAAATTATTGATATCAAACTTATGATTGTTCATTCTTTTCGACACCTGCTGACTAGTTTGCCCAATATACTGCTTGTTACACTTTTTACAAGGAATGAGGTAAATAACATTTCTTGTACCGTAATTTGTGTCATAGTTCAATTTGAATGACGTAGAGGCTCTCGGCAGGAAGCAGAGTCACGCGGACAGTCTCGGCAGGAAACCATTTTTCGAGTACAGTAGTCTCTGCAGGAAGCAAGAGTTCGCGGACAGTCTCGGCGGAAGCCAAATATGATGTACAGTCTCTGCAGGAAGCGAAAATTAGCGTAATCGATTATACCCTGTGACCTTGGTCTCATCCATTTAGAGGATGAAACGTGCATTTCTGAATTCTCTGGAAACTTGGACTTAACATGAATATCTTTAAGATTTTTAGGACGCTTATATGCCATCACTGGTATATATTTATGCAGTTCCTTTACTGATGGGTTACTAGAGAGGTGTAATAAGTCCCAGTATTTATTCACAATGTGCCCGATACATGTATTAGGTAAAGATGGGTTGAAACAAACCTATATTCAACCAAGCTTGTCAAACTCACAACCATTCCCTTCAAACAAAATGCTATACAACAGTAATGCATTGCGCAGCCTTAATATGCACACTGTATCGATTCACCTTAAACACATACTGTATCGATACACCTTAATATGAGAAAAACAAAGTTCTCTCAACTTGAATATGCTTGGTAAGAGATAAATCAGGAATTCACAGTTAAAATTTAAAAGAATTCAAAACTATTTAGCCAAACATATTCTAAATAAATATTACACATATCTTTCTGTACTAATTACAAAAACTAGGCACTTAATATATTCCAACATTTACACATAAGTAGCCACCCCTAAAGACGCTTTGAAATCGAGAGCTTTTATTCAAATGTTAGAATCTAAACATTTCACCAATAGCATGACAAAATTACACCTCACAATATAATTATCTCAAGTACGGTAACTGCCTGTAATTAATATAGCAGCTCTTGGATGACTAAAACAGATAAACAGTGAAACATCGTCGAATGATGTCCTACGCCCATAAAAGTAAAAAGTATGCAAAGACCAGGAACTGAAACAATCAAAATCCAAATCCAGCCCTCAAACCATAGTTGGTTTGACTACGCCCATAAAAACTATTTGGAACAACTCAGAAACAATAACTGAGTCTAAATGAATGTTAGAATCCGCCAAAAAAAGACATTTCTAAAAAACGATTTACCCCACTTAGCTATAGCCAAAATTTCGCTTATGGGAACTCACTGTATGAAGAAAAAAGTACAATAAAAAATACGTAAACAAGAACAATCTCATGAATCATCCGTGCGGAACACAAACCGCATTTTCCGTGAGTGTTTTATTACCATATTTACCTTAAATACTGTTGTATTGCTGACTGACGTTAAAACACGTCAGACAGATATAAGATTAAAAAGAATTTAGACTTGAAACACCTGCGATGCAATTTATTTCGTAACACAGGCTGATCGGAATCTCTGCGTGGTGCACATGCCACTTTGTTGGTTTTGTCGTGTCACGGCTCACATGCCGTGATGTAGAGACCCTGATCAGACTACAGTTTGAATTCGGTTGCACTATTTGCTCAGATCTGTCTGTCCTAATGCTTAGATTTTTGTTACAGTATGTGATCATTATCCCGGATGTCCCTTTTTCCGTATGACCTAGTTGTTGGTCGGACGTAAAACCCGAATCCAATCACTCTAAAAGGGATGTGTTTGTGTGTGTGTGTGGGGGGGGGGGAGGAGTTAGCAAAATAAAACAAGAAACATGGAAGAGTTATTTTAAATGGAAAAACTCATTCAGCTAAGGTGGTCTCTGGCACTTTTTACATCTACGTTTTTGTATAACGCTCAAAGTTGAAAAGAAAGTAATCTGTTTTGTATATATCTTCTAGTTTTGCAATTTTGTCTAACGGTATATCTTTATAAAATTCTCTCACTACCGATGAACTTTTCTTCTGTTTATAACCTGTTTCGTTCCGTTTTGGAATAATTACCGCGTCCTCGGCATTAATGTCAATTAGAATCGTTGTAATATCGTCATCAAATTGATCTAAACTACCAACAAATTCATACTGAACCTGGCAAGGCCTGCATAGCTGATAAAGTGGTCGCAGAGGTCTGGTATAATGAGATCTATGATTTATAACTTTATCAACATATGTCCTAAACTCCAGATTCTTCAGTTTTTTCTTCCCTTCTCTAAACATACCACTTGGCTTTTCGTCTCTATAAGCTGACACAATTCTTTCAAGCGGATGTCTTACAAACATGAACTTTGTGTATGACTGTAACCTTGACTTGAGTTCTTCCATTTCCTTATGTTTGTCACGAAAGAATGTATTAGTCTTCTTCCTTGCTGCACCTTTATTTATATCTCCGGTATCAGTATTATTAGTGAAACCATTCAAAACGTAAAATATTCTTTGAAGATTTGTCGATGCTACTTTTGCTGCTTTACAACCTATTACGTGGTAGCGATCAGAAATCACCGATCGAGCCGGTAGATCTTTCCGAGTGAACTCCTCAAGCGACTTACGCTGCTCAATGTCTCTGCATCTTTTCTTCACTAGTTCTGTCCGTTTTTTCATTCCTATCACTGATAAGTTTTCAAAGAAGCTTTCCTGAAACAAAACAAGTTGATAACTGATCCGCGACACGACACATCTAAACAAAGTGGCATATGCGCCAGGCATCCGCCCAGTCAGATCAGAGTCTTTGTTATGCGCATAAAAGGTAGCTAAGTGTCTAAGCTACATCAGTGCCATCAGCGAAGACTGATCAGTCTGAGCGGATGTACAGGCTGATCTGAGTCTTTCTGTTTGTTTTGTCATGTCGAGATTCAATTACCAATAAAGTTCTAACAAGAGGACCATTAGGGCCTGATCGCTTCCCTGAGCCCTGAGACTTTAATGTTATATGAACTTTTTGGACATCTGTTTTTACTATGAATTTACTGATCTTTTGTAGACATAAGGCGACAATGCCAAAATCACAGGGTATAATCGATTCCGCTAATTTTCGCTTCCTGCAGAGACTGTCCGTCATATTTGGCTTCCGCCGAGACTGTCCGCGAACTCTTGCTTCCTGCAGAGACTACTGTCCTCGAAAAATGGCTTCCTGCCGAGACTGTCCGCGTGACTCTGCTTCCTGCCGAGAGCCTCGGCAGGAAGCAGAATTACGCGGACAGTCTCGGCAGGAAGCCATTTATCATGTACAGAAGTCTCGGCAAATATGACGGACAGTCTCTGCAGGAAGCGAAAATTAGCGGAATCGATTATACCCTGTGAAAATGGTGGTAAGCAATACAACAAGGCCTACTAGGTTCCGAGAGAAAGAACTTTATTCATTCCAACTGACCTTTGGCCAAGGTCACTAAATGACCTTGACCTCTTGAATTCAAATGTATTGAGGTTGATTGCATGTCCATGTCATAGAGTCTAACAGCAACAGAAAAATGCACGTTTTCAGCTTTTCCCATTCAAAAGCCTAAGGGACCAAATTTGACCTTGCCGTATAAATGATCAAGGTCAACTCAGAATCATCAGTTATATAAACTTTGTAGTACTAGTGTCCCAAATGTTGTATACCATGTTTCAAGGCAATCTGCCCTGTGGTTCTGGAGATGAAGATATTTTAAGGTTTAACCATATCTGGGCATGGCATGTATCTTGGTCATGTGACCTGGACCAAATATATAAACTTTCTTTCCCCCTTTGCCTGGAGGCTGCATATGAACTTTAACTGAAATTGGCCCAGTTGTTTCAGAGGAGAAGGCATTTGAAAATGATGACAGATGACAGACAAGTGAACTTTGGCCAAGGTCGCTTATTGACCTTGACCACTAGAATTCATACTGATTGAACTTGAATGCATTTCCATATTACACCGCACAATAGCAACAAAAATGCACTTTTTCAGGTTTTCCCATTCAGAATCCTAAAGGAAACAAATTTGACCTTGCCATAAAATAGGTCAAGATCAACCCAGTGTCACCATTTATTTAAACTTCGTTGTTCTAGAGTCCCAGATGCTACATACCAAGTTTCAAGGAAATCGGCTTAGTGGTTCTGAGAAAAAGATTTTTAAGATTTTTACCATATATAGGCATGGCAGCCATCTTGGTCATGTGACCTAGACCGAGTATATAAACGTTCTTTCCCCCTTTGCCTGGAGGCTGCATATGAAGTTTAATTGAAATTGGCCGATAAGTTTCAGAGGAGAAGGCCTTTGAAAATGTTGCCAGACGACGGACAAAGTACCATTGGCCAAGGTCACTAAATGACCCTGACCTCTAGAATTTCTTAGATGTTGAATTTGAATGCATTTCCATATTACACAGCACAACAGCAACATAAAAATGCACTTTTTCAGCTTTTCCCATTCAAAAGTCTAAGGAACCAATTTTGACTTTGCCATAAAATAGGTCAAGGTCAACCCAGCGTTTTTATTAGCTCACCTAAGCACGAAGTGCTCAGGGTGAGCTTTTGGGATATCCTGATGTACGTCCGGACGTCCGTCCGTCAACTTTTGCTTGTGTACACTCTAGCGGGCACAGTTTCGATCCAATCTTTATGAAACTTTGTCAGAATGTTAGTCTTTATAAAATCTAGGCCAAGTTCGAAACTGGGTCATGTCGGGTAAAAAACTAGGTCACTAGGTCAAATCTTAGAAAAACCTTGTGTACGCTCTAGAGGGCACAGTTTTCATCCAAAGTTCATGAAACTTTGTCAGAATGTTTATCCTTATAATATCTAGGACAAGTTTAAAACTGGGTTACGTCGGGTCTAAAACTAGGTCACTAGGTCAAATCATAGAAAAACCTTGTGTACGCTCTAGAGGACACAGTTTTGATCCAATCTTTATGAAACTTTGTCAGAATGTTTATCTCCATAAACTCTAGGCCAAGTTTGAAACTAGGTCATGTCGGGTCAAAAACTAGGTCACTAGGTCAAATCTAAGAAAAACCTTGTGTACGCTCTAGAAGGCACAGTTTTGATCCAAAGTTCATGAAACATAATCAGAAAGTTTATCCTTATAATATCTAGGATAAGTTTGAAACTGGGTCACGTCGGGTCAAAAATTAGGTCACTAGGTCAAATCATAGAAAAACCTTGTGCATGCTCTAGAGGACACAGTTTTGATCCAATCTTTATGAAACATTGTCAGAATGTTTATCTCTATAAACTCTAGGCCAAGTTTGAAACTAGGTCAAATCTTAGAAAAACCTTGTGTACGCTCTAGAAGGCACAGTTTTGATCCAAAGTTCATGAAACTTTGTGAGAATGTTTATCCTCATAATATGTAGGACAAGTTTGAAACTGGGTCATGTCGGGTCAAAAACTAGGTCACCAGGTCAAATCATAGAAAAACCTTGTGTACGCTCTAGAGGACACAGTTTTGATCTAATCTTTATGAAACTTTGTCAGAATGTTTACCTCCATAAACTCTGAGCCAAGTTTGAAAGTAGGTCATGTCGGGTCAAAAACTAGGTCACTAGGTCAAATCTTAGAAACACCTTGTGTAAGCTCTAGAAGGCACAGCTGTGATCCAAAGTTCATGAAACTTTGTTATAGTAAAGGAACTACAGGTCAAAACTATTTTTCAGACCTATCAAGGGCGGATAACTCACGAACTGGAAAGGAAAGAGTGATGGCCCTAAGTCACAATATGTAACCTTTGATGTTCAACATATCTATGAAGTTTCATTCAGATACATAAACAGTAAAGGAATAACAGGCCAGAAACCATTTTTCCAATACGAACAAGGGCAGTAACTCTGTTAAAAATGGACGGATTTTGCCCAATAACAATTCGATACCACTCATCGCCGACAACAATATGTATGCAAAATTTGGAAAAAAAAATCCGTGAATAAATACTTGTTATCGATCGGAAATGGTGAGCACGGACGGACGGACGGACACCGGAAGGTATATCACAATACCCCGCCGCTAAAGTGTGGCGTGGTATAAAAATGTCATACTGCGGTAAGTGATCCGCATCATTCTCTGCTTGCGAAGTGAATTATGTGTAGCCTAACAAGAAACACAAAAAAGAAAAAAAGACAGAACGAAAATGTTGTCAGAAGAAAAGAAGACAGTTTGTGCGGTAAAAACATTCTGAGGACAGATTAGCTGAGAAAAAATATCTGTAGTTATTTTCAAAATAAAATCCGACTGTTGTATAATAGTTATTTACCAGTTTTGACGGTGGCTTTTGTACATCAAAAGCAGTCTTCATTTCCGTAGGTAGTGGTACCATTGTTATAACCATGTAACCTGCAGCGAAATATGAAAATTATATGAATATTAAGGGGGGGGGGGGGCGACGGGGGGTAATCCCCAATTTTCAGTTGATACAATTAGCACAATTAAAGTAAAGAATAGAATCAACTTTTGGATCTGTTAAAGGGTATTCAGGAAATTTTGAAGTGGAGGTTAAGTAGCCACCCTGAAATTCATATTATAGGCGTTTGGTAAGCTTTTCAGAAGTTAAAGCCACGAGAATTGCAGGGCCAATGCATTTCCACTCGGCGGACCCTTTCGTGATAGTTATGATTGAGGTGGCAGCACTGAAAAAGGGAAGTCCGCTAAAGGTGAATATACATGTACAAGGGCGTAGCTACGTATACGGCAAATACGCAAGTGCGTATTGAAATTTTGTCAAAATTGACAAAATTTCAAAACGCACCTGCATATTTGCATGCTGAAATTTTAAAAATTAGACAAGATTTCAATACCAATTACCAAAGTGGCTGAAATACTAGCTTTCCTTTCAAGAAGTATAGCATAAAACATGGTTGTGCGTATTATGAAATTGCCCCTAGTTACGCCCCTGCATGTACGTGTTTTCCAGCGGAACTCGTTATAGTAGGGACAATGATGGTCTGTAGCAAGATCTGGAGAACAGGAGAATGGCCGACACCATGGACGCAGTCGCTGTTTATTTCACTCCATCGAAGGACAATCTTCAGCTTTGCAAGACTACATAGAGGATCTTACATGAGTGCTCATGTATTATTGAATGTATAAAACGTGGTGGGAAATAGATAAGATGCGAGGCTATGCCGAGCATCTTATCGCTTTTCCCCAAAGAGTGTAACAAATTCAATAATACAGGAGCACGAATGCAAGATTCTATTTATCATATGAAACTAAAATCTCATTTTTAGCAAACTTTGCACTAAAATGCCAAGATTTCGCCATTAGAAAACGCGACGTTTTTATTGACGTCAACACATAACGTACGACATAATTTGCATATTTAATCCACTTGTTGATTATCGATTTTAATGCATGGTAGGACTATGGAGACCTTAAATATCCTAAATAGAGTAATGTCGGGTATTATCGACCCAGGGCAATTATCGACCTCTTATTTAATCTTAACTCTAATTAGTTCAGAGAACTGACAGCAGTTGTAACGAAAAGTGCGTCATATAATCGTCATACTATCTTACCGTCAAATTGTAATTCTTACTCACAGGACATTTTTGGGTGAAGAAAAATTTGATGGCCCGGTCACCTCTTTCTCGGTTTTTAGCTGCTGCGAACAGGATAGGGATATTACTTATTCTACGACCCTTCAATGTATACCAACATTTCCATCATGATACCATTTTAAACTTCGATCCAGTAAGACCGTAATTTGTTTCAGCGTGAATCTGATAGTCTCCGAGCACTGATCGGAGACGCGAGACGCGAGGTGTCGATAATAACAGAATGAAATATAGAATTCTGCAATTATCGACAAACGTCTTGATCGGTCCCTGTAACGTTCGATTGACGCCACGTTATGGCAACGGCTGTTTAACGTAATGATCCAATATGTCGTTTCTGTCTTTTCTTCGACACATATTTTGCATATTCTACATTAAATTACCACGTAAACAGCATAGGAAGGGTCTAAAAATAAAGTGTAAATATAAGAATAAAAATCTGATTTTTCAGCGTTCATCGTGTGAAGAAGCCAGTGGTCGTCGCTAAAATTCTACAAAAAGCGCTTCCCGCTTCATGGAATTTTAGCTTCGCCAACTGGCTTCATCACAAGATGAACGCTGAAAACTTAAATGAGCCGCGACACGAGAAAACCAACAAAGTGACTGTGCGCCCAGCGCAGACTCGGATCAGCCTGGGCATCCGCCCAGTCTGACCAGACTCTTCGCTAAGCGCTTGAAGGGTAGCTAAGGGTCTAAGCTACCTCCATGCGGACAGCGAATACTCTGATCAGACTGGGCGGATGCCCAGGCCGATCCGAGTCTGCGCTGGGCGCACAACCACTTTGTTGGTTTTCTCGTGTCGCGGCCCAAATAAAATACTGCATGAATGTATACCATGGACGGGCATACGGCCCCTGGTGTGTGCAACTATGGTTTCGTACCGCTGAGCCACTTGTATTGGGCACCGTCGTTACGAGAATTTAAACCGAACAGAACTGAATATATACCACTGGGATAGTAGATAGTGAACAGGGCACAAGAAGGGTAGCATGACAAGGACAAGAGAGAGAGAGAGAGAGGGGGAGAGAGAGAGAGAGAGAGAGCTGAATGAATTGCATCCTGTGCAGACAAGCCTGATTGGTTCTACACTGTTTTCATTATTTGTTGTCCTGAGAGACAGAGAGGGGGAGAGAGAGAGAGAGAGAGAGGGAAAGAGAGAGAGATTGAGAGAGAGTTGACTGAATTGCATCCTATGCAGACAAGTCTGATTGGGTCTACAATATTCACACTATTTGTTCAGACATGTTTGTCCCAAGTCTTAGGGGTTCGTGGTATGCCTGATTTTTGTTACTGAACTAATGCGCTTTGACCCTTTGCTAACTGTGTTCGCCTTTCACGCAGAGGGTCATTGGTTCGACTCCCAACGGCGGCACACTTGTATTGGGCACCGTCGTTACGAGAATTTAAACCGAACAGAACTGAATATATACCACTGGGATAGTAGATAGTGAACAGGGCACAAGGAGGGTAACATGACAAGGGCAAGAGAGAGAGAGAGAGAGAGAGAGAGAGAGAGAGAGAGAGAGAGAACTGACTGAATTGCATCCTGTGCAGACAAGTCTGATTGGTTCTACACTGTTTTCATTATTTGTTGTCCTGAGAGAGAGAGAGAGAGAGAGAGAGAGAGAGAGAGAGAGAGAGGGGGGGGGGGGAGAGAGAGAGAGAGAGATTAAGAGAGAGTTGACTGAATTGCAACCTATGCAGACAAGTCGGATTGGGTCTACAATATTCACACTATTTGTTCAGACATGTTTGTCCCAAATCTTAGGGGTTCATGGTAAGCCTGATTCTTGTTACTGAACTAATGCTCTATCACCCTTTGCTAACTGTGTTCGCCTTTCACGCAGGGGAGTCATTGGTTCGACTCCCAACGGCGGCACATGTCCGATCATTTTTTTAAAATCCAACATATTAGAAAATCAGCACCCAGTGACGACCTGGGGCCGTATTCATAAAGCCACTTAAGTCGTTGCTATGCGGTTGCTAAGGCTAAATATCTATAAAGGAGATTCCCTACAACTACGACATTTGCTCTGGAGGAACAGTCTTTCTAAGACTGTTCCTCCAGACCAAATTTCGTAGGAGCCTTAGCAACAGCATAGCAACCACTTAAGTCGTTTTATGAATACGGCCCCTGGTGTGTGCAACTATGGTTTCGTACCGCTGAGCCACTTGTATTTGGCACCGTCGTTACGAGAATTTAAACCGAACAGAACTGAATATATACCACTGGGATAGTAGATAGTGAACAGGGCACAAGAATGGTAGCATGACAAGGACAAGAGAGAGAGAGAGAGAGAGAGAGAGAGAGAGAGAGAGAGAGAGCTGACTGAATTGCATCCTGTGCAGACAAGTCTGATTGGTTCTAGACTGTTTTCACTATTTGTTGTCCTGAGAGAGAGAGGAGAGAGAGAGAGAGATTGAGAGAGAGTTGACTGAATTGCAACCTATGCAGACAAGTCTGATTGGGTCTACAATATTCACACTATTTGTTCAGACATGTTTGTCCCAAATCTTAGGGGTTCGTGGTATGCCTGATTCTTGTTACTGAACTAATGCTCTTTGACCCTCTGCTAACTGTGTTCGCCTTTCACGCAGGGGGGTCATTTGTTCGACTCCCAACCGAACAGCGGCACATGTCCGATCATTTTTCTTAATCCATTATACTAGAAAATCAACACCCAGTGACGACCTGGGGCCGTATTCATAAAGCCACTTAAGTCGTTGCTATGCGGTTGCTAAGGCTAAATATCTATGAAGGAGATTCCCTTCAACTACGAAATTTGGTCTGGAGGAACAGTCTTTGTAAGACTGTTCCTCCAGACCAAATTTCATAGTTGTAGGGAATCTCCTTCAAAGAAATTTAGCCTTAGCAACAGCATAGCAACCACTTAAGTCGTTTTATGAATACGGCCCCTGGGCTAAAAGAAGTGATAGCAGGGTGACGGGCAGTGATTGAAGCGTCGCTGAACCGCCTGATCAAACCGGCAAAACTATATATTTGCACACAAACACAACACACAGCGAGCGAGATGATATTCCGGCTATGGTTTCGTACCAGAGACCATGGTCTTGCGATTTGAGCCGCGACACGAAAAAAACAACAAAGTGGTTGTGCGGCCAGGGCAGACTCAGATCAGCCTGGGCATCCACCCAGACTCTTTGCTAAACGCTTAAAGTGTAGCTAAGGGTCTAAGCTACCTCCATGTGGACAGCAGATGCCCAGGCTGATCTGAGTATGCGCTGGGCGCACAACCACATTGTTGGTTTTGTCGTGTCGCGGCTCAATTTTATTTGCAATAAACCAGCTGACACTTAAAAATACTTAAACCAACATCATTTTACAGAGGTAGGACAGTTTATAAAATATAATGGTGTATATATGCTTTAAAGTCCCCAGTTCAGATTATAACAAGTCATCATGAGTGTCCATGTAGGATAGGGAAATCTCATCCGAGAGATCGGACTTTCAACCAGGGACGAGGCTTGCCGAGTACAAACTTGACGCGCGTGACGTGAGAGGCTAAGTTGCATTTTGATTTTGCCCTCTGAAAGAAAAAATAGTCCACATATAGTGTTTTCCGTCTATTTTTCAGGTGCAAACTGTGTTTACACATAATTAAGGATCCGATAAAGACACTAGGCTGCTCAAATTTTACTTCAGATCACTGGTAAAAAAGTTGAAATTTTCCTGTTCTGAAGCTTAATCCGACCTGAGGTTTAAAATCCGCTGACAGTGGGAGAAATGAGCCAGTCCATGTAGGAAAGGTAAATCTCACCCTCGGGGTCCGACCCCTCGGGTGAGATTTCCCTATCCTACATGGACACTCATGATGGCTTGTTATATTCTGATATGAACTGAGGGCCTATCTTATATATGCAAAGGTGGGAGAAAAAGAATATTTATGACTAGCACAAAAAATATGGATCAGAAGTTTAATTCCAATCATTACCAAAAATGAAAAAAAAAAAAAAAACTTTAAAAAATGCTTATTTTATGGAGAAAACACGGCGTGACAAAACATAATTGAGCCACGATACGACAAAACAAAGTGGCAGGTGCGCCCAGCGAAGACTCAGATCAGCCTGGGCATCCACCCAGTCTAATCAGAGTCTTTGCTGTGCGCTTTAAGGGCAACTAAGAGACTAAGCTGCCCATGTCTATGCCGATACCGCAGGCTGTGATCAGACTGGGCGGATGCCCAGGCTGATCTGAGTCTACGCTGGGCGGACATACCACTTTGTTGGTTTTATCGTGTCGTGGCTCATATTAAAACTAGTGAACAAACAACAACAATAAAAAAGTACCAAAACTAGTAAAAAAACAACAACAAAACAACAAAAAACTAGTCAAAAACAACAACAAAGCTACCATAAAAGTAACATAGTAACTTACCTGCACAAAGAATGCACAATATACAAATCGCAACTTTATGCTTGATCACAGATCTTAGTGAAATAGTTTCTGACATGACACCCATATTTCATATCATTCATAAAATGTTTTCTTGTAGACAATTTTCATCCATTTTAAAAATTAAAGAAGTTCATTTGAAAAAAGTTTGCAGTGGAATTCAAATTGAAGTTGGAAAATATTTTCTTTTCTTCTTATCCTACTATTCTACAAAAGCGCTGAAAAGCCGTTTTCATATTAACCGTACATAATTGAGCCGCGACACGAGAAAACCAACAATGTGGTTGTGCGCCCAGCGCAGACTCAGATCAGCCTGGGCATCCACCCAGTCTGATCAGACTCTTCGCTTAGCGCTTAAAGGGTAGCTAAGGGTCTAAGCCACCTCCATCCGGACAGCGAAGACTCTGATCAGACTGGGCGGATGCCTAGGCTGATCTGAGTCTGCGCTGGGCGCACAACCACATTGTTGGTTTTGTCGTGTCGCGGCTCTAATATATTCTGTAAATATTGATATATTAGACAATTTTAAGTGTACTGCCATTTTAACCTTACTAGCTAATTGTGACACGACGCGAAAAATCTACCTTAAGGCGTGGTAAATAGTGAAGCTAAAATTAGCCTGGATAACTCACACTGTCTGGTCTGAGTCCTGTACAGTCTTTATATAGAAAAGCTAGAATTCGATAAGTCTGCGCACATACGCAGAGAAATATGAGTCGTCGCTATTCGTTAAGTCCTAAGATAATTCTTGGCCCATAATTTCAACCCATATCGTATATTAGAAAGTGATCATGACCCGCAAAACGCACGAAGGTAGGTAATATATGAACAGCAAATGCTCAGACCAGTCTACGCATCAGCGCAGTCTGGTCTCTACAGGCACGAAGTGATTGATCCGCAATATGACAAAACGAAAAAGTTGCATGTGCGTCAAGCGAAGAGTCAGATCAGCCTGGACATCCGTCCAGTCTGACCAGAGTGTTCGCTGTCGGCATGGAGGAAGCTATGACCCTTAGCGACCCTTTACGTGCACCGCGAGACTATACTCAGACTGGGTGGATGCCCAGGCTGATCCGAGTCTTCGCGTGGCGCACATGCTATTTTGTTGGTTTTGTCGTACCGTAACTCGAATGCTCTTGAGAGATTGCACAGGTTCACTGACTGGTTTGAGTTTTCACTGTTCGCATATACGTCAAGCCCCCCTTTCGCATCACGCATCCTAATCCAAATGGTTAATATTTTAATCCATTATGGACGCCCTGTTGTAACATAAAAAGAAGCATTGGGAACAAGAGCAAAATACGCCTATTCCAACGCCAGTTAGTACCCTTGGGCAGACCTAATAGCCCTGACAAACAGACAAACACAGATGCTAATGTGCCTAAAGGAATTATCTCCAAAATTAAGGGGATGGGGGTGGAGGGAGGGGGGGGGGGGCAACCATTCGTTTACTTAACCCACAGTCTCAACCTTATGTACATTGCTTAAAGTGAGTGAGTGAACTCGGGTTTAACGTCCCACCAATAACGAGGTCATATGGAGACGGGACCTCGGTTTAAAGTCTCATCCGAAAGACCGGAGAAGCGGGGGATCGAACTTGCGATCCCTGGATTGGTAGTCCGGAGTGTTATCCACTACGCTACAACCGCTCCTACATTGCTTAAAAGAAAAGTACTATGCATGTATGCACTAGAAACTAATCAAAAGGACGTTTGTGTAACTGCAAAAATGTGTAATCATGCGGCTCATCGTCTAAAGTTCATATTGCAATAAAATTTCATCATGCCGATGAACTTGTCAGCTTTTTAAGCGCAATTTGAAAATAAAGAAAATGAACAACGTTTTGTCAAAATGTTTTGACTTAAAGCTTCATATTTTTCATGGACCTGCACCTTATGATGCAACACCAGATTCTTCAAAGACTTGGTCGAATTTGACCCCTGCAGAGTAGCCAAAAAACTTATCTGAATAGGTTCAAGCAATTTTGAAAATAGAGGCTCTTACACTCGTGGTCATTTCATATGAAACAGCTGATACTCCATAAAATATCAAGGCTCATTTCATAAATTTCATATGAAATGACCACGAGTATGCCTTCAAACTGAACACTATTTCAATACGAAAACGCATTTTTGACATGCACGTTGTCAATGACGTTTCGTGTACGCGCCAAAGTGTTATGGTTATGAATACGATTTTTATGACACGACGGTTTCCACAGCGACGTCATATGATAATAAAAATTTTCCGAATGTACATCTAATGCTGAGTATCTTGATGCGTGATTATTCATCTCATATTGTAGTACTGAATTCCTTCAGCACTTGGTCTGGGCGTGTGGGGGATGTGTGGATGAAGGGTGGATGGGTGGATTGGGGCGGGGAATTGGGTGTGAGAAGACAGATCGGGTTACGCCCAAATAGCTTTCAAACGTATTTCTTCTTCCTCTTTTTTTTTTTTTTTTTTTTTTCGTTTTTGGCAAATCTTTTCCAGAGGTACAAGAATACAAGCCTTGATATTTTATGGAGTATTCCCAGCAGGCACGCGACGTTGAAATGACGTCATATTGACGTCGATGCGACGTAATGACGTCGCATCGACGTCAGTACGACGTCATTTCGACGTTATGTGCCCACTGGGTTATCTTTGAAGCGATTTCAGGGAAACATCGCAGCCAGAGTATGCGCCTTGTCATTGACTTTCTTTCATACCAGAAACTTTTGGGCTGGTATACACAGGGTATAATCGATTCCGCCAATTTTCGCTTCCTGCAGAGACTGTACATCATATCTGGCTTCCGCCGAGACTGTCCGCGAACTCTTGCTTCCTGCCGAGACTTCTGTACATGATAAATGGCTTCCTGCTGAGACTGTCCGCGTGATTCTGCTTCCTGCCGAGGCTCTCGGCAGGAAGCAGAATCACGCGGACAGTCTCGGCAGGAAGCCATTGATCGAGGACAGTAGTCTCTGCAGGAAGCAAGAGTTCGCGGACAGTCTCGGCGGAAGCCAAATATGACGGACAGTCTCTGCAGGAAGCGAAAATTGGCGGAATCGATTAAACCCTGTGGTATAGAATACTGCTTGATTGACTCTCTGTCATAATTATACAAAACTGTGCGTGTGACTTCGTTAAAAAAACAAGAAAAAACAAGGATGATTTGCCGTCCGCTTCAAGATGCATTGGTACACCTCTATATTTTTCTATATTTTTTCCGCCATTAAAAATGAGAACAACTTTTATTTTCCTCTTTGCTTCGCTGGACATTGAAGCCTTTCAAAAATGTGCTGTAGCCTTAAAGTAAAGAATTTACTTTGAATGTTGGCCGTCATTGAGAAGAGCTGCAAAACTGAAATCGGCAAGGTTCCTTCCCCCGAAAGTATACTTATTACCCAGAAACGGGCAACTCTGATGCATGTTGGTACGTGTATAAGAATAAGTTATTTATTAATCAGGTTAGATGTGACTGCTCAAAAAGTAAAATTATATGGGACAATATATCAGACAACTTTTTAAGCCAGACAGAAATACGACTGTGCATAATAGAAAAAAAAGAATAGTTATGTAAGTAGTTTGTTGACGTCAATACAAAAGAGGATTTTCAGAAATTTTGATCTTTTAAAAACATCTATATTCAGTCGAGGGCGTATCTAGGGGCAATTTCATAATACGCACAACCATGTTCTATTCTCTACTTCTTGAAGGGAAAGCTAGTATTTCAGCCACTTTGGTAATTGGTATTGAAATCTTGTCTAATTTATAAATTTTCAGCATGCAAATATGCAGGTGCGTTTTGAAATTTTGTCAATTTTGACAAAATTTCAATACGCAATTGCGTATTTGCCGTATAGGTAGCTACGCCCTTGTATTCTTGTAATATTGTATTCCATCGTGTCTAATACATCATATTTCAATGTTAAATTTATTTTGCTTGTAATGTATACAAGTTTCACCACGATAAATTCATTAAACTAAGAAATACCCAAAGTCAATGGGAATTGGGAATTTGATGAAATATTTATGGACACAGATTGTCTGGCCGAATGGAGGTAGCTTAGACCCTTAGCTACCCTTTAAGCGCTCAGCAAATAGTCTGATCAGACTAGGCGGATGCCCCGGCTGATCTGAGTCTGCGCTGGGCGCACAACCATTTTGTTGGTTTTCTCGTGTTGCGGCTCATTTGTTCAACAATATGGGTTTGGTGGAGCATGTTATACTAGTTCTTCTGATCTCTTTGTTTGCCAGCTATTTCTTGGGTTTTCGACCATTAAATAAGGTTTCGATTATATCTGACCAGCTGGATAAAGAGTATGATTACATTATAGTAGGGGGAGGAGCTGCAGGATCGGTGTTGGCTTCAAGACTCTCAGGGGATAAAGATAAGAAAGTTTAACTGTTAGAAGCTGGCGGCCAAGTCGCTCAGCCTAATACACTATATAACTTTCTAGTTTATGAACATTCAAATTCAATAAGAGGCCAATGATGACTTCAAGTGGCTCAGTTTTTATGCTAAGAAGTTCCAGTATACATCCAGAGAAAACAAGCTACTTCTTTTTGCGAGCAATATTGTAAATTCATTATTTCTTATCTTCAGATTTGTCGAACAAAATGGGCTTAGTGGAGCATGCTGTACCAGTTCTACTATTCGCTCTAATTGCCTACTATTTCTTGGGTTTGGACCATTAAAAAAGACCTCGAGCTGGATGAAGAGTATGATTACGTTATAGTAGGGGGGAGGAGCTGCAGGATCGGTGTTGGCTTCAAGGCTCTCAGAGGATAAAGATAAGAAAGTTTTACTGTTAGAAGCTGGCGGCCATAATGACGAGAATCCTAACTTTAGACAGTTAATAAAATGGATTTCACTCCAGCACACGGAACACGACTGGGAATACTTTACCGAACCACAGGAATTCGCCAACCTAGGCTATACTGAAAATAGGTCATTTTAGCCCCGTGGGCGAGTTCTATGAGCATTGGCTACAATAAACGCTAGGCAGGACACTAGAGGGTCTACATATGCTTTTGATGAGTGGGCCAACAATGGATGTAGCGGATGGAGCTATGAAGAAGTGTTACCTTACTTTCTTAAATCAGAAGACATCCAAATAGATGAGTTGAAAACATCAAAATATCATTCCACCGGTGGTCCTATTGCAGTGACTGGTGGGAGAGTCACTCCTCTAGCTGATAAATCAAGAAATGGGTTACAAAATCACTGATTACAACGGTGAGGACCAAGAGGGTTTCAATTATATACAATTTATGGTACGACATGGTATACGTAGCGGCGTAGGATCAGAATATTTGCAAGATGCCGCTGAGAGAGATATAACCTATATAGCAATCAGAAACTTTGTTACTAAGATTGACATTATAAACAAACAAGCAAGAGGAGTATATAGTATCCGAAATGGAAGATAAAGTTTTATACTGCAAGAAAGGAAGTTATTCTTTCAGCTGGAGCGATAAATTCTCCTCAGATTTTTATGTTAAGCGGTGTCGGGCCTCAAAACCATCTCGCCGAGCATAATATAAACACCATAGCGGATCTGCCAGTGGGCCAAAATCTTCAAGATCATCAGGCGATTTTAATGAATAGTAAGATAAACACCTCAATTGGTCTAACAGACAATCTTTAAAGACAAATATTCTCTACTATAAAGAACACACCCTCAGTCTTTATTGGTTTTATGACCCTGTTATGTCATTACCTATGTGAAATGAGATATTTCCTTTGATGAAAAAACAGTCTCACTGGACTGTTGCATAACAGGATAATGAGACCCAATAAACAAGAACATTTGTCTGTAAGGGAACATAGGAACGAAAACCGAAATACCTATTTGTCAGGAGTGGGCCACTAGCATCAGAATCAGAATCAAAATTGTTTACAGGTGATACGTCCAAGGACAATCATTCACCAGGACCTTTGAATCAAGGAAGCTAGTCCCTAGCCCTTACAAGAGAAGTAAACTTAGTAACTGAATCCTCTGCACACTCAGCAGCAGAAAAAGGGGAATCTTCCAGTAAATTCCAATGTCTAATAGTCTGGGGGGAGAAACTGGACTTGTAAATGTCAGTCCTAGCCAATGGGGTTTGAAATGCCAGGGAATGATGATTCCTGGTACGCCTACTTGGGGGAACAAGGTCGGTTATGGGTATACTGGCCGCACCCTTCAGACCTTTGTAAAGCATTACGAGTCTACTGTCTTTTCTTCTCTTTTTCAGGGATTCCCACTTAAATTTCTGCAGAATGTCAGTCATACTCCCAGTTTCAGATGTGTAATTTCCAGTTACAAATCTAGCTGCCCTTTTCTGCACCTTCTCAAGTTCAGCTTGAAGAAGTATACTTTGCGGGTCCCAAACTGAACTACCATACTCTAGGACTGGACGCACTAGTCCTTTGTATGCTGACTCTTTAACGTCTTGTGGACATGCTGCCAAGTTACGTGTGAGGAAGCCAAGGGTCCTATATGCCTTCGTGCAAATATTGCTGACGTGTGTTCCATTTCAAATCATTGGTAATGGTTATGCCGAGATACTTGACAGTTTCTACGTTATTGAGGACCGTTCCCTCCAGGGGCGGATCCAGGAATTTTGGATGGGTGGTTCAAATTAGCTGAGGAGGTTCCATTTGAGCAGTTTGGCCAATTTTTCCTGAAATTCTCTATGAATTAGAAAATAAGATAATTTGGTCTGAGAGGGAGGTTCGTTTGAACCCCCTCTGGATCCGCCACTGGTTCCCTCTAAGGTATAGGAAGCATTGATCTTCTTGATCCGTTTCCTTGTAATTTGCATTATATTGCATTTGACCAGTTGAAATCTCATGCCCCAACTCCTTGCCCAACACCCTAAACGATCTATATCGTCCTGAAGTTTCACCGTGTCTTCATTATCTCTGATTTCACGATAACAAACACAGTCGTCAGCAAAAAGTCTTAAGTCCGAGTCAATATTTGTTGAAAGAGGTGAGCAAATATTGGGCCTGATTCAGATACTAATTCTTTTAAGACTCTAGATGCAATTCATCAGGTCCTAAAGCTTCCGATGGGTTCAAGCCCTTAAGACGTTTTGTTACACCTTCTGCTGAAACCTGAATGTCCTCCATGAAAGGAGCCGAGCGATTAGGAAGGGGGACTTGGGTGTGCTCACTTTTATTATACACATCCGAAAATTGACCATTAAATTCATCAGCCTGTTCCAAATCTGATTTAGCAACACCACCACCATTTCTCTTCTTTAGCGGTGGGATACCTTGAGTATCTTTCTTTTGACTATTAATGTACCGGTAGAAGTCTCTGGGATTAGCCTTTATGTCACCAACCTAGTTATTGACATACAAATCGTGTTGCTTTTTCACATCAGCTGTAATTTTACATCTCAAAGATTCAAATTTTGACCTAAATTTGCTACTGCCAGTCTTGACCACGAGACCACGGACGGGTATTAACAAATTAACAAGTACAGTGCAATAGCGGGCTCTGATGGATCAGCCTTTCTCTACATCGATGAAGCGAATCGGAGAAAGAGAAGTCCTGAACTTCAGATAATATTTTCTAGTGTTTACCTTCACATCAACAGTGTCGGCCTTAACAAAGGTTTGGTTGATGAATACTTCGGGAAAGATGGTAATGTGGACGGCTTTTTGCACTGTACTTGTTTATACCCGTCCGTGGTCTCGTAGTCAACTGAAGTTACAGAGCAGTGATCCATTTGACTACCTAAGCCTTAATCCAAAATATTTTCTCATCCTAAAGACGTTGAGGACATGATAGGCGGAGTTAGAATTTGGGAAAAGATTATGCAGACTCAGGCTTTCAGATCTCTAGGTGTTAAAATAGAAGATACGAAGATCTCTTCGTGCTTACAGCATAAATTTCGATCAGACGCATATTGGGACTGTTTCATCCGCCATATTGCTACTACTATTTATCATCCATGTTGCACTGTTAAAATGGGAGCACCATCAGACTCAACTGCTGTTGTCGATCCCAAACTGCGAGATAAAGGAATTAAAGGCCTACGAGTCGTAGAGACATCAATATTTCCCAATGTCACTGTTGGTAATAACCAAGCATCAACCGTTATGATAGCAGAAAAGATTGCAGATGATATACACGGAGTAGATAGTGTAACTTAGTTCCGCAGGAGATTAGTATCAGACCTATAGTTTAAAGCATGACCCTATTTTGTATTTGTAAGATTTTTTTACATAAATGATGTATAAATTGGGCCCAGAAATAATATGAGTCTGCTGCCCAAAAGCTTATTTATAGTAGTCATTATGCAGTATTTAGCAATTTTGCAAATTTTTGTTCCTAATCGATTGATAAGTTTTAAGAAATATAAAAAATGATAAAAAAATCGATCATGAAACATTTTCATGAGATTCAAAAATAATAAATACAATTAAAACACAAACATGTTTAACGTTAGCACTTAACTATGTGATTTATGCTGTGTTCTGTTCTGTTCAATTCTCCCAACGACGTGTCCCAAGTGGCTCAGCGGTACGTAACCATAGTTGCACACACCTGGCGATGAGTGTCCGTCCAAATTTATGCTGTGAATACATGCATCCGTTTATATAAGAGCTTTATACGCATTTACTACATACAACTGTTGGATATCCATTATTCGAGTGATTTAAATCAATTCATGGACAACCCTTATTCGGGTACTAGTTTTCGAAAAAAAATGTTTTAAATTGAATAGCCAAATATAGAATTATGGATATCCAAAATAATTGGGGATTTCCAATAATATTTGTTGAAATCACAATTTATACTATACCAGGCCTGTAACCAGAAGTGGCTTTTGAAGCTTTAGCCCCAAGCACTTATGTTTTAAACACTCTTAAATTCCTTTATAGCCCTCACCTCACCAGTCGATAAGAGCCCCACCACTTGATGATGGTCTGGTTCCTGAACTGATTGGGTATCCAAAAATTAATCATAGATATTCAGAAAAAGACTACTGAATGTCAAACAAATCGAGAAATATATACGAAATGGTCATCCCAAAGAAAAGCGGAAACGATTTATATTACAATTGTTACGACTTAGCATTGGTAACAAGAAAGATGGAAGTAAACCAGCACCAAGCCTTTTTTATACCTTACCAACATTTATTTGCATCAATATTAATATTAGTCAATCAATAATCAATTAAAGAAAATGTAAGTTACAATACCTTGTTTTAGCTAAATGCCCTCAGAATAGTTTAAACACAAGTCCTTTAGCAGTTTCTGATCCCAGAAGATAAAGTCAGTTCTATGTGCACAATATTTCCAAATTGAAGAATTAATTCAGGAATGAAAGTCACAAAGTAATCCAATGTATTGAAATTCCAGTTTAAACTTATTTTACTATAAACAGGGGAAAGATTACAAAGATGTCTAAATGAAAAATTGTTCTCTTTATATATCATCTAGGTATACTCAGGAATTAAACAGAGATAGATTTTACTAGAAAGTTCTTAGTTCTGACATTATTTTGAACCAGAAGATTCTAAATGTTTACAACAGAAAATTCCACTATTTTCTTCAGTACTATAAAAAGTTATTCTAGAAAATTCTCGAAATATCTTGAAAGTTCACTAAGCTTCCTGAACCTTCCACAACCTTGTTTTTACTTTGAGGAGTAATTTCCAGAACTTTCTAGACAATTCTTTCTATTTCGGGAACATTCCAAAGTTCCCCAATTTTCTAGAATGTTCTAAAGTACAATGTAAACAACTTGTTGAGTTCAAACCTGTAAAACATCTAGAGACTTCAAAATCATGGCTAAAGAAAATACTTACACCACTTAAACACCATATTCATAACACTTTCCCTCTTCAAGGAAAAGAAAGTTTTATGAAATAAAGTTTTTTTTGCATATGACCAATTATTATCAAACTAAATTATATTTAAAACATACACTGTATACATCACAGTACAGATCCAGACATCATGTAGTAATAGCCAAATTTAGGCTCTTGAAAGTGTATATGGGATGATATTATCTTTTTCTCTGATATGTCTGAAGTCTAGATTGTACTCCTGCAACATGAGACTCCACCTGAGTAACCGCTGATTCTTGTTCTTCATTTTATGAATGAAGGTCAGTGGATTTTGATCACTCAAGACAACAGTCGATGTTGCTGAAGAAGTTAAGTATACTTCAAATGAATCAAGAGCAATGATGAGAGATAAACACTCTTTTTCAATAGTAGAGTATTTTCTATGGTGTTTGTTAAACATTTTAGAAAAGTAACAAACAGGATGATCCACACCATTATCATCTTCTTGAATCAAAACACTGCCTGCACCAACATCACTGGCATCTACTGCAATCTCAAATGCTTTGTTGAAGTTTGGTGCTAAGAGAACTGGAACACTCTTAAGTATGGCCTTAAGCTTATCAAAGGACTTTTGACAGTCTTCATTCCAAATATATTTCCTCCCTTTTCCTAGTAAATGTTTCAAAGGTTCTGCAATGACAGAGAAGTTGTTACGGAATTTCCTATAATATCCTGCCATGCCAAGAAAGCCCACCAGTTGTCTTATGCATATAGGTAAGGAAAATCTAAGATAGCTTCCACTTTAGCTTCTACAGGTTTTACCTAACCTTGACCCACAACATGCCCTAGAAATTTGCATGACAGAATTAATATTTTGCTAAGCTGGTTGTCAATTTTGCGTCTCTAAGTCTTCGAAAATAAATAGCTGTTCGTCTATAGGTGCTGTTCTCATTCATCGTTGAAGACGATTGCATCGTCGATGTATGCTTTACATACACCCAGATCAAATGTCAAGCTATCTATTAGTCGCTGAAATGTTGCTGGGGAGTTTTTCATACCAAATTGCATCACCTATTGGTAAAGACCATCTGGTGTAACAAATGCTGAACTCTCCTTTGCATTGTCTGTCAACGGAATGTGCCAAAATCCTTTCAGAAGATCGAACTTAGTACCATATCTTGCTTGTCTAATTTGATTAATACGTGGGACTGGAAACGTATCTGTTTTAGTGTCAGAATTTACTTTTCGATAGTCTGTACGAGGGGTGATAAGAAAATACGTGGACTTTCGCTATGGCGGCAAGGGTAATGCAGTTATAGAATTTTTCTCATGCCGCAGAAAAGTTCAATCTTTTTGCTATGTAATGTGAAGTTTTGAAGAAATTTTAATGAAAAATAAGTGTTTTCTTCCATTTTATATTAGGTAGGTACGGCTACAGCGGAGCACCACATTAATGACGTTTGGCGTTTTGTCCCGTTTTAACATTGATGGGGTTCTTTTGTTTCTCTGTTTTCACAAACTAACACCCCCTTTGCAGATTTTTCGTGATTTTGACCAATTTTCGACACATTTGCATGCAATATAATTGTTTTGAAGAATTTTACAGCATACTCTTCTCATATTTATTGGTTCATAAATCCAAGCCGGAATTTTGCTTTCAATATCGTTTCGTGATACAATACTTTTGCGGTGTATGTCTAAATACAGGTCTACACACCTCAAATCAGTGTCAACATCAGCCAAAACTATCATACAAGAATCAAATAATATTAAATTTGATCATTTAAACATTTCTTTGATTCTGTCCTCATTTTTCTTACAATTATATACAAAACCAGAAACTTGCATTTAATAAACGTTATAATGTTTGACGTATTTTGTCGCCCTTGTATGGCCCTCACACCATATTTTACGCTGCATATGAAAGCATAACAGTTGTTGGCGGCAATAATTTCCTCACAGTAAATGGCGGAAACCATAACGAGGTAACATACCAATTATCAAGCATTTTACTCTACTGCAAATATTAGACATAGCCAACGATAAAATAAACGATTCGAAATAATAAGACAATGTTTTACCGTGCTCTGTAGATCCGTCATAAGGTTACTATGACGACCCATACAGACACATTCCCAAAGTTAGACTGGTAAATTAAATACATTCCTGGATAAATGAAAGATAAATCTTATTTACTGCAAATTTAATGAGTTTACTCTCGTCATAGTGAAATTTCGTTCTGTTTTGAACTGATTAGAGATTGGACCGAGCAGCTTCACAGGCCAGGGCTTTTGACAGTCTGTTATTGAAGTCAGAGACGTATTGAAGCAAATTCAAAGAACTGTCATTGTCAGAGAGAAATTTCTCTTTTCGAAAGTTTTAGTGGTCCACGGACTGTGTGACCAAACGCAAGCTCAAATTGGCTATAACCAAGAGATTCTTGCACAGATTCCCTAGCAGCAAATGCCTTCAACCCAATCCTTTTCAGTGTCAAAGTTGTAAGATCTGATCATGTTTTTCAGTGTTTGATGAAATCGTTCTAAAGCACCTTGACTTCCAGGATGACTACTGACGACCGATATTGCTTTATATCTAATTCATTACTTGCTGAAATATTTCTGACATAACATTTGAGGCTTGGTCCGACTGGACAGATTAAGGGAGACCTACAAGTGTGAAAAACTTCACAAGAGCCTGAACTGTGTTTTTTGTCTTGATATTCCTAAGTGGAATGGCTTCTGGGAAACGCGTGGAAGCACATATTATGGTCAAAAGATGTTCACAACATGACTTTGTTTTGGTTAAAGGACCTTTGCAGTCAATAACTATTCTGATAAAAGGTTCTTCAAATGCAGGAATGGGCTGAGAATAAGTTTTTGGGAATAGTTTAATTGGGTTTTCCTACCATTTGACAAGTATGGCAAGATTCGCAATGTTTAGAAACATCAGACGTTAACCCTGGCCAGTAGAAATGATTCAGAAGCTTGTTGTAGGTCTTGTTTACGCCTAAATGGCCTGGCATGGGAGTTTCATGGGCCAAGTTTAAAACCTCGGGACCATAGACCCTCGGAACCACAATTTGGTGGTTAACAGTCTACTCATCTTCTGCTGAGACATCAGGAGGACGCTATTTTCTCATCAAATGTCATTTTTACATAATAGCAAACAGGAATCTTGGACATTTCATTTTCATCTAAAACCTTTAAAAAAGGCGAGCTCTCAGGATCACTGCTTTGTTCTTTGCAAAGCTGTGACCTAGACAGCTGGCCATGACCTTGGTCATTTGGAAATGAAAGGGAGTGGTCGGGGTTGGACACTGCTGAGTTGGGAGTTAAGTCTGCCTGCATATAAGACAGGCTGGGTGAAAGAGATTTTGAAATCTCATCATTAAAATGACTGACCTATAAATGTATCACTTACATCAATGTCCTGCTTCCCATCATTCAACATGGCTTTCTTTGCCATAGCCCTAGTGACAGAAGGGTAAAGGTCAAGAATTTGCTGCTCAATTGGGTCAGCTGGTTGATTAACACAAGGTGTGTTAGTCAAAAGTGGATTAACCACAACCTTATCTCCTGCTAGGTCATTGCCTAACAGTAGGTGAACACCTTTGAAAGGTAACGAAGGTCCAATACCAACAGCCACTGGACCAGAAATTAAGTCTGAGGACAATTAAATGTTATGAAGCGGTACATTAACAAATCCACATTCTACACCCTAAATAAGGACACTTGTCCCAGAAGAAGTCCTCTCGAAAAATAACTGGGTATCTGCCAAAATGAGGGATTGAGAAGCTCCGGTATCTCGTATATATATAGTAATAGGGGTAGACTGGGCCAAGTCACTATTAAATGAAACAAAACGTTCCGATAAGAGTGGGTCATAAGTCTCCAGAGCAGAATCAGTCTCAGAAATTTTGGCCTGAATAGGATTTTGATCCTCAACACGTGACTGTGTTGACCGTAAAGAGGTAAGACCCGTGGGTTTTGGACCATCTTGTTTTTCTCTCTTCTTCTTTAAAGCTAAGCACTCAGAAATTATATGTCCTGATTGCTTACAACAATTACAAATAGGCAGAGATAAGGGAGTTTGACCTTTGTTTTCACCAGGGGTTTTTGGTTTTGGAGTATATGTTGGACTGGAATTGCCAGATGGATTACTGGGACTGGGTTTTGGACGTGACTGAGGGGAAAATGTCTTTTCAGGAAAAGGCTTGCGCATAAAAGAAGTCTTATGACTTAAAGCATAATCATCAGCCAAACGGGCCGCTGCCTCTTAAAGATTCGACTTGCTTTTCGTCAAAGTCAGAATTAATGCACCTTTTAAATTCTTCAACAAACATGAGCTGTCTAAGTGTTCCATGATCAGAGCCTACTTTCTTTGATGGGCTCCACCTATCAAATAATTGCTCTTTTGTTCTAGCAAATTCAACATACGTTTGGCCCTTTTCTTTTCTGCATTTCCTACATTTTTGCCTGTAAGCCTCAGGGACCAACTAATAAGCCTTAATAATAAACATCGGAAAGAGTTACCATGAAGAGCAGAGAACACATTCACCTGAAGGAACATGTGCCATACTTTGATGTTTCGGTTATCCAAGCCTCTTCAGTGATCCTGATAATATCTGGCGACAAAAACCAGAGAAAAACACACTGTAAATTCTTAATTTTAACGAGGCAGTCGATACAGAGACTTATTAGTAGCAAAAGCGGGACCCAAATGAATATAAAAAGCGATGGTCTAGAATAAAAGTCTAAACCAATAAAAAATTCTGATTTTTTCAGAATATATCCTCCGATCTTTAGGTGATGATTATCATTAATTTGGGACAAAGACAAAAATCTGCATTAAAATGCTGAAAATACAACAGATCTTCCCAAAACTTAGCAGATGCCTTCTTTATGTTGTTTCTCACAATTCAGAATCCCAAAATGCAGGACTTGTTGATGTTCAAAGGGATTTATATAAGAAAAGATCCAAGAGTAAGTTTTTGCGAATAAATCTAAAAAATGACCATCATTATTGACAATGTAACTTGGTCTGAACTTAAATTAATGTATTATGAAGAGCGTCCTAGCAATTATTTTTTCCATTTTTGCTGCACGTTATCAGGCTGTGCAGATAAATAAATAGGCTGTGGCCTGTGTCCAAATATTTGTCTTAAAATACACAGAAGAGTCTATTTTCAAGGTTGAATAGTTTCAATAACACGCCTGTCATAATATTTATACTATGGGTATGATATAGGTATAACTGACCTACCTGTATTAATGAATGCAATCACTATACATGCACTTATATACATGGTCAGACATTTGAGAAAAAGCTACTGTTTTTATCTGGTCTACCTTACAATTTGAGAAAGAGTTGGAACAAATTATTGCTAGGCGCTCTTTTTAATGGATCAAAGTATCTTCAGAGCTAAGTACATTTTCAAGAACGGTTCTTATTTTTCAGATTTCTGCGCGGAAAATTACCCTTTGATCTTTTCATATAAAAACACTTTTCTAAACAGCATGTCCCTCTATTTTGTATTCTAAACTGTAGAGAACAACAAAAATAAGAAGTCTGCTAACTTTCAGGGAGATACGATAACTTTTATGGTTTTACAAATCACCACCTTAAAGGACAAAAATAATATATAATCTGCACTAGGGATGATGTATGGGGAGGCGTTTTACGGCCACCACACGGCACAACACAAGCTGCAGAGAAGCCAGATATAATCTTAAAGAGTTCCATCAAGAGCAGAGAACAGAAGACGGAACATGGGCCTTACTTAAGTAAGTTTTTTTACTTTGTCATAATCTGAGCTCTGCTCAAAAGAAAGTTGAGTGTAAATTTCGCGAGCTTTGCTGATCAAAACGCTCTGCAGAAGCAAGGTCCAATGTTCCTTTGGCCATTTCGAATTTCAGCAACTTTTTCAATTTTTTCTTCTTTTTTTAATTTTTCTTTTTGCATTTCTCTTTCTGTTTCTTTTTCTCGTTCTTCCATTTCTAACCTCAAATTTCATGTTCTAGTGCTTGCTTGTTTCTGCAACCTTTCTTCTCTTTCTATTTTTTAAAACCTAATTCTTTCCTCACGCTCAGCCTCTTCACTCCTATTTTTCCTCACGCTCAGCATTTTCAATCCTTATTCTCCCTTCATGCTCTAATCTTAATTTTTCAATTTCAGTTTGTCTCTGAATTTCTAATTCTCGCATCTGCAAATCTGTCTGAGTGACGAAAATGTGAGTGGTTGCAGAGGAATCAAAAATTTCCTCATCAACAAAGAACTGAATCAAAATGTTCTTAATTTCATGTTTCAACAATGACCTTTTGACTGAGGTTAATTCATAATGTGGTGCAATATCCAATAAATCTGCCTTTTTGGCCAAGTTCAACAACTCTCCTGAGAAGGCGCAGCAATGAATTTATTGAGATCAAATGACATGATTGGTTTTCGCTGGCTTTATTTATTTGAATAGCAAACAGTGAATTCATAATTGTTTGGAATTTCGATCCTGGACGAGCCCCCAGTTGTTACGACTTGGCAATGGTAACAAGAAAGATGGAAGTAAACCAGCAACACGCCTGTTTTAAAACTTAATAATTTTATTTACATGAACATCAATATAAAACAACCAATAATCCATCAAAGAAAATGTAAGTTACAATATCTTGCCTTATCCAAAATGACCCTCGGAATATATTAAAAACAATTCCTTCAACAGTTTCTGATCCCAGATGATAAAGTCAGTTTTATTAGCACAATATTTCCAGATTGAAGAATTAATTCAAGAAAGAAAATCACAAAGGAATCCACTGTATTGAAATTCCAGTTTAAACTTATTTAACTATACACAGGTGAAAGTTTACGAATATGTCTAAATGAAAAATTGTGCTCTTTATATGTTATCTAGGAATATTCAGGAATTAAACAGAGATATATTTTACCAAAAAGTTCTTAGTTCTGACATAATTTTGATCCAGAAGATTCTAAATGTTTACAACAGAAAGTACTACTATTTTCTTCAGTACTAAAATAAGTTATTCTAGAAAATTCTCGAAATATCTTGAAATTTCTCTAAGCTTCCTTAACCTTCCACAACATTCTTTTGACAATGAGAACAATTTCCAGGATTTTCTAGACAATTCCTCCAATTTGGGAACATTCTAAAGTTTCCCCAATTTTCTGGAATGTTCTTAAGTACAATATAAACAACTTGTTTATTTCGAACCTATAAACATCTAGAAACTTCAAAATTATGGTTAAAGAAAATAGATACACCATTTAAACACAATATCCATAACACAATTGTGTAGTATTTGAAATTGGCATTTGATTTTGAGATTGACTTAAATTAAATGAATTTGTGTTTCATTAGTTTTGTTATTTATGCTGGATACAGATTATGGGTCATTTTATTTTGCTTATAAGATGAAGAGAGTTTATCCTATTTATCCGATCCAGTTTCACGGTATGATATTTCCAAATACACTTGGTATTGTCATAATCTCCATTTTTGGATCTTTCTGCAAACAACCTCATTAGTTGTATGGTAAATAGGTAAACTATCGGTCGGGGGATAAAAACTGAACTTTTTTTTTATAATAAATTGAACTTTTGTTTGTCTAACAAAGAAATTTTTATCGTCCATCGTCCGTATGTCAGTCCGTCCTTCCTTAAACTTTTTCTTGTCCACTCTATAACTGGAATGCCCTTTGGAATATTTTAATGATACTTCACAGTAATGTAGAACAAGTCAAGACGATGTGTACAGGAATTATAGTAACTAATGCTTTCCTACTTTTTGAGTTATCTCCTATTTGATGTCCGCGTGCACTTCTGCGTGTGCATGTTAATTTTTGCGCGTGATCAACAACTCAGATTATGAACAAAAACAAAACAACACACATTTACTTACTGGGACTGCAAAACATTTCTTTATGAAATAATGACCCTCTTATCAGAAACATTTATGACAAAAAAACAACAACAAAAAAACAGAAAAAAAACAACATACCATTAGTCAACCACTATCCTCGCATGACAGTGAAGATGTTATGCACAGACTATTCCTACTAAGACGGATGTACCGAAGACCCATTTTTTCACATTTATAATACCAAAAAATAAGACTGTTAATCATACAAAATGACCATGCATTTCATTGCTACTCATTTGACTTTTACACAGGTGAAATATGACTGTTTTTCATTAGCTCTATGGAAAAAAGTACGGCGATGCAAACTTGTTTCATGGGTTTGAATAATTCTGAGGAAATGTTTTCATTGACACTGCAGTTTGACTATTTATAGGGACAATCCGGGTAGATACGGACAAACGGGTAAGTACGGACAATCTACTTTAAAAGGCGATAAAACCCTTCAAAAGTATCCTGGCTATAGGTCTTATACAAATTTTAAGAACAGGTCTGATGCGGAACCGCCAAGTCCACTGTTTGCTAAGGTCGACTGCCCATTTTAGCACAATTTAAACCTATTCTGCTACAGCTGACTGCTTATGCCTGATATAATACCTTATCATAGCAGCTTTAATATTGACAGAAGCCATCTCTGCAGCAGATGCCATTGTAAACCTAAATTAAGTTGATTTTACCAGAAGCTTCACTGATTTGACTATCATCAATTTGGCACAAAGGTGCTGGCAGAATGGGAAATACTATTGCTGTCCCTGAACAGTCTGGTCTTGGTCTACAGTGTTTGCCCAGACATTCCTGTCCCAATATTTAGTGAGGTGGTGCAAGTTTTACAAATCATTTTGGAACTTTATTTGCTTATAAGACCACATTCACACCTGTGTTTTTATATCACTTTGAGTAAAAATCCAAGTATATGCATATACATGGTAAACAGTAAAATGAATAAGATGAAGAGGAAAGATATCAGAATCCAATGATGTCTTTGCAAAGAGATATATTGTCAAGCATCAGTTCTGCAAAGCCTATACTGCCATGGCGAAAGCCAGTAACAAGTTCTTATAAATAGTTTGAAAACTGTTTCTCAAGACCTTCAATATTGCATGTGTCCTTTATTCAAGGTCTTCTGAATAGCTGTCTTTAGGTCCAGTTTCCACAAATATCTAGTTTTAGTTAAGAAACCAGTTCGAATATTTCAACAGTAGAGTATTAGCATTGGAATCATGGAGTTCAGAATTTGGCCTTTTTAAGGAGGATGCATGGCTTCTAAGCATGTATTTACGCACAATTAGCCAGGTAAGAGATTTTGAACAGTGCACTGATTGCACATGCATGGTATGCTAAATCAGACAGGTGTGACATCCCTTATTCAGTGAATAAACCTTACCACCACTGAACTAGAAAGTGTAAACAGTTTTTAAAATTCGTAGAAGACCTATAGCACAATAAGCCTTATTAATTTTTGGTATTTACAGTACTTTGATTTCACAAATAACGATAACTCTGTCCTTAGGCTGAAATCAATACCGTATGCATAAAGAAGAAGACCCACCACTTTCTGTCATGTGACAATAAAAACTTCGGAGGGCACAGTTTACACACAAAAAATAAAACATGAAATTTAAGTAGATATAAGTCAGAATCAGTTCAAATTCTGTCGATATGCTGCAGGAAACAATTTCTAATTTCTTATTCAAACATTATTTGTAGCAGAAATACCAAACTTGCATGGAAAAATAAGTTTTATTATAGTGTCCGTACTTTCTCCACCAATTTTGCCAGGTGAAAAACTACGGACACTAAGGTTTTTGATATTTTGGTTAACATACTAAGTTTGATATATACAAATTTCGAAAGAAATTAGAAGTGGACATGTTTTTCAAGTTTTATAACATCAGAGGCAACCTAACTGATACTGACAAGCGTTTTGTCCATCATCATTAGCTCCTATAAAACATATGCGCATTCGCCGAGGCTTAGAGAGAGAGAGAGAGAAAGAGAGAAAGAGAGAGGTGCGGGGGAGGGGAGGGGGTGCGAATCCTGGCTTCGGAACTCTGTTGAACACTGAGGCCATGTAAATTATCATTTTAGAAAGTTCATTTCGGTGTTAAAATGCAGATATACAAAATGTTGTAATTGTCGGGTGATGAACACAGTTAGGTTGAGTGGCCTTTGTGCATTTATAAGTGTATAATATTTAGCAATATAGAAAATATATTTAACTATGCAACCGCTTGCTGTAATCCTATTAAGCGATAATCAACTGAGTTAATTCTATCATCGTTTCGTGGAAAGCATTATTAAATAGATCTTCCGCAGATATATATGTCCACCGGATCAAATGTAAAGGAGAAGAACTTTATAAGCGTTTTGCTTCCGTTCGTATCCTTTTATATATCATATTGTACATTGAATTTTTAAAAGTAAAATATGTTTATACCAAAGATGGACAGGAAGAGAGCATCTGTTGATCTTTGTAGTTTAGGAATCGCTGGCCAAAACGTATTGCTTTTTGTCTTACACTTCCTTTACTACTATTTTTTTCTGATTTTAGATAATATAATAAAAATAAAGTTTTGGAGAGAAAAAAAAACGTTAAAGTTTTGGAGGTACGAGATACTTATTTCATATTCATATTCAACATGAATTCATGGATTAATTATTTAATATACAGAACAGGCATGAAAATGTAGGTATATGAACTTAATATAGTTCAAATTCGTCAAAAATATAAATATGTGTTACGGGGTGGGTAGCGGGGAGTGAGTCGCTAGGGTGGCTAATTACCTCTTGTGCCTTCAAAACACCCTTAAAACCAGTGCTGGTCTTTGATAAATCTATTTTTCAATTGTTATATTAACAATGAACAGGAGATACATGTATATTAGATTTTAGATAAATTTCAAGGTGTCCGTACTTTAGAACACAGGTATCCGTACTTTCCATACCCTGTCCGTACTTTACCGGTTTTACCTTGTCACTTTTAACTCTTCTTGTGTGAACTTTACTAGGCATAACCATATGACTGTAACGATAAAGTCCGAAGAAGTGTTTTGCCGAATTTAATCAATCAGGGGTGTATCTTGGGCGCTCTCTTAGCCGAAGGTCTGCGACAACAAAGCGCCCCAGTGCAAAAACTGTCCGTACTTACCCGGATTGCCCCTACGCCCATTTGAAAAACGGGACGTATTATGTTATGGCGCTGGCGTTCGTTCATCCGTCCGTCCGTCCATTTACTTTTTGTTTCCGGATAACTTCTCCTACAGTTTTCATCCGATCGAGCTGAAACTTGGTTTACAGTAAGTTGGTTGGTTGGTTGATTTGATGCTTAACGTCCACGGTAAACAACTAAGGTCATGTCGGGACGGTCAGTTAACCTAACCACACTATTCCTGGGCAGGCTTAGACCTCCTAAGCGGTTAACCAGTACTAAGTGCACATACTTTCGCCAGTAACTGACAACTGCCCTTCTTGAATCAGTGGAAGGAGAAACGAAAGTATGTGGCCAGACCGGGATTCGAGTTTACAGTAAGACTTTTGAGGTTGCGCTCCAATGATTTTAGCGGAGTTGCAGCCCTTTTCTAAGATTTTTAGAATGTTCATTTCTGGATAACTCCTCCAACAGTTTTCATCCAATAAAGCTGTAAACGTTGTATAGAGTAAGACTGTGATGTGGAGTAGCACTATATTTGTACACCCATAGCTTGGTAACCCTTAAGAATATCGTGATGAAACATGTAATAGCGATGTATACTAGGTTGACATGGTACTCGTATGTCACGGTATAATCAATATGGAGTTATACCTTTGATTAATTTCTAATGCTGTCCTTGTGCAAGCCATGGGTAGGCAATCATACAAAATATCTTGATAAAAGTACTAGGTTGAGGCGGTGTTTCTTATATAAGATTAATTGCTCCCCTTCCTTATTTTTGGAGTTACGTCCCTTTGATTAATTTCTAAGGCTGCACTTGTGCAAGCCATAACTAGGTAACCGTATCGAATATCTTGACGAAACTTATTAGCAATGTGTATCAAGTTGAGACAGTGTCTTATAAAAGAATAATTGCTTCCCCTTCCTTATTTTTGGAGTTACATCCCTTTGATTAGTTTTAAGGTTATTCTTGTGACAGCCCTAACGTCTGAAATATCTTGATAAATTTTATAGCAAGCAGTGTAGAAGAGGTTGCAGTGGTGTGAGCCATATAAGAATGGTTGCTCCCCGTTGCTTACTTTCAGAGTTACATCCTTATTATTAAGTTAAGACTATTTTTGTGTGTGCCATTACTAGGTAATTGTTTTTGATATCTTGATGACACTTTATAGCAATGTGCATTAGCTTCATACTATATGTTGAGTATGGGAATGGTTGCTTACCCTTTCTTAATTTGGGAGATTACACGGTAACCCTTTGATATGTATTTACAGACTGTTCTTGTTAGTGCCTGTGTGTGGCTGATTGTCACGGCTATAGATCTGCCCAAGGTACTGAGGGGCTGAAACTCACTCAGAAACGGGCGTGTACTGCCTGCGGTGTTCTTGTTTTATTTGGCCTACTGAAGAGGGTACTTAAGAGGATAAAGTCGAACTGTTGCAGTGGCGGAGTATCACGCAGTCGTTTGCGATGCTTTTATTTATCTATTTGTTTGTGTTTCAGTTTCCCTGTGTCGCAGGCCGTCAGCTGGGAGGGGTCCCTTGGTACGTAACCATTAAGGCACTTATCTATTTACCGTTTACAATATAAATTTCGCGGTGTTCCATTTTTCGCGGTATTTCGCTGTCACTTAGAAACCGCGAATAGTAAAATCGCGAAATAATTTCCTGTTTCTTACAAAGTATCCTCTGTAGACACAGTGTTCATATATTTTGTTTCTGTTTGCTTCGGTAATTGCTAGTACTTTTCACTTGAACCAGTTCTTTCATTAACCTGCGGCAGCTCTGCCACAGGTTAATGAATCAACTGGCTCAAGTGAAAAAGAAGTAGTTTCGCGTGTCACGCATGTTGCTAACCGCGAAAATTAAAAGTCACGAAAATTAATGTTTATGTTAGTGACCCTTAACTGCAAAAATTTGAACCCGCGAAAATTACTGATTATACGGTATTTATTTATTCATTTTGTTCTGTAAATCTTTTCCAAGAGTATATAACGATTTTAGTATAATTGATATTTTTCATCATCTTTGGGTTGGCTTCAGGGAAACACGGCAGCCAGAAATCTTGTAAGAGTCTTTCTTTCAAAATTATCTCGAACTGGTGGCCCGATTTTTAGATATTCCTTGAGTTGCCATTTATCTTGATTGTTCAAGTTGCACAGTGTGATTTCGTTTAAAAATAAGGCTGATAGGAAGTGGGAATAGTTTTTCGACATTTACCATCTGCTTTAAGGTGCATGGAAATTTCTTCATTTTTCTTCATAAAGGGGAGCAACTTTAGTTACTCCCACCTTGCTTCCCTGGACAACCAATGAAGTCCTGCAAAAATGTGGTCTACTCTTAATGGAATTAATTTGCTTCTAAGACACACTAGTCAAGTTTTAGATATCGAAAAATCTAATTATGGGTATCCATTAATCGGAATCATGCATATACAAAAATCAAGATGACTTTATTGGAAATCGAAAAACGATTTTTGGATATCTATTATTCTATTTTTCGATCTCCAAAAAATCGAATTATGAATATATATATATATATAAATCGAGATATTCAATATCATTTTTGATATCTCAAAATAAAATATTGGATATCCAAAAGTCAGTTATGGATATCCTAAAATAAATTATGGATATCCAAAACTCGGGAATGTACTGTAATAGGGCGCCCCACATAAAGGAACATAGAATATCTCAGTTAGCATCTGTTTTTTTTTTTCACTGGTTGCAATCTCTCTCTCTCTCTCTCTCTCTCTCTCTCTCTCTCTCTGTAATACACTATATAACTTTCTATCTTATGAACACTCCAAATTCAATAAAGGATCCGTGATGGCTCCAAGTCGCCCAGTCTAATACACTATATATATACCTTTCTAGCTTACGAACACTCCAAATTTAATAAAGAGCCCAAGTATAGCCCATGATGGCTCAAAGCCGCTCAGTCTAATATACTGTATAACTTTCTAGCTTATGTGCACTCCAAGCTTAATAAAGGGTCCATGATAGCTCCAAGTCGCTCAGTCTAATACACTATATAACTTTCCAGTTCATGAACATTCAAATTCAATAAGAGGCCAACGATGACTTCAAGTGGCTCAGCTTTTATGCTAAGAAGTTTCCGTTTACATCCAGAGAAAACAAGCTAAGTCAAACCTGTCTTAAGGAGTCACCCAAGGAAAGGACAAAAAATGGCTGCTTAAGACAGGTGACCCCTTAATACAGGTTTATTTGCACTGTAATTTGGTTTACGGGACCCAGAAAATGTGGCTGCTTAAGACAGGTGATCCCTTAACTGAGGTGACTACATGAGCAATATTGTAAATTCATTATTTCTTATCTTCAGATTTGTCGAACAAAATGGGCTTAGTGGAGCATGCTGTCCCAGTTCTACTTATCGCTTTAATTGCCTACTATTTCTTGGGTTTTGGATCATTAAAAAAGACCTCGATTATAACTGATCAGCTGGATGAAGAGTATGATTACATTATAGTAGGGGGAGGAGCTGCAGGATCGGTGTTGGCTTCAAGACTCTCAGAGGAAAAAAATAAGAAAGTTTTATTGTTAGAAGCTGGCGGCCATTATGACGAGAATCCTAACTTTAGACAGTTAATAAACTGGCTCTCTCTCCAGCACACGGAACACGACTGGGAATACTTTACCGAACCACAGGAATTCGCCAACCTAGGCTATACTGAAAATAGGTCATTTTGGCCGCGTGGGCGAGTTCTTGGCGGATCAGCCACAATAAACGCTGCGCAATATACTAGAGGGTCTAAATATGACTTTGATGAGTGGGACAACAATGGATGTAGCGGATGGAGCTATAAAGAAGTGTTACCTTACTTTCTTAAATCAGAAGACATCCAAATAGATGAGTTGAAAACATCAAAATATCATTCCACCGGTGGTCCTATTGCAGTGACTGGTGGGAGGGCCACTCCTCTAGCTGATAAATATATACAGGCTGGTCAAGAAATGGGTTACAATATCACTGATTACAACGGCGAAGACCAAGAGGGTTTTAACCACATACAATTGATGGTACGAAATGGTATACGTAGTGGTGCCGGATGGGAGTATTTGCAAAATACCGCTGAGAGAGACAACCTTCATATAGCAACCAGAAGCTTTGTCACCAAGGTCGCCATTATAAACAAACAAGCAAGAGGAGTATATGTTATCCAAAATGGAAGAAAAAGTCTTATACGTGCAAGAAAGGAAGTTATTCTTTCAGCTGGAGCAATAAATTCTCCTCAGATTTTGATGTTAAGCGGTGTCGGGCCCCGAACCCACCTCACCGAGCACAGTATAAACACCATAGCGGATCTGCCAGTGGGTCAAAATCTTCAAGATCATCAGGCAGTTTTAATGAATAGCAAGATAAACTACTCAATCGGTCTAACGGACAATCTGTTAGGAAGTATAGGAACGAAAATGAAATACCTATTTTTCGGAAGGGGACCACTAGCAGTAGCAGGCTCTGATGGATCAGCTTTACTCTACATCGATGAAGCAAATCGGGGAAAGAGAAGTCCCGAACTTCAGATAGTATTCTACAGTGCTTACCTTCATATGAACACTTTTGGCTTCGATAAAGGTTTGGCGGAGGAATACTTCGGGAAAGATGGTAACGTGGACGGCTTTACCACTGTCCTTGTAAAAACTCGTCCGCGGTCTCGTGGTCAACTGAAGCTAAAGAGTAACGACCCGTTTGATTATCCAAGCCTTAATCCAAAATACTTTTCTCATCCAAAAGACGTTGAGGAGTTGATTGGCGGAGTTAGAATTTGGGAAAATATTATGCAGACTCAGGCTTTGAGATCTCTAGGTGTTAGAATAGAAGACACTAAGATCTCGTCGTGTTCACAGCATAAATTTCGATTAGACGCATACTGGGACTGTTTCATCCGCCATATTGCCACTACTTCCTATCATCCATGTTGCACTGTTAAAATGGGCGCACCATCAGACCCAACAGCTGTTGTCGATCCCAAACTGCGAGTTAAAGGGATCAAAGGCCTGCGTGTTGTTGATACGTCAGTATTTCCTAATGTCACTGTTGGTAACACTCAGGCACCAACCGTTATGATAGCAGAAAAGATCGCGGATGATATACGTGGGATAGATAGTGTAACTAACTTCCGTTGACGATTAGTATCAGACTTTTAATTCAAATTTTAAAGTTATTTTAGTTTGTTTTGTAAGAAATTTGTTACACTATGTATAGATTGGATCATTTGAAGAATAGAAGAATTCCTCAAAGCTCATTAACAGCAGTGATTATAGTGATTATACAATAGTTTGCAATTTTGCAACTTTTTGTTACAAATCGGTCGGTATGATTTTGGAAACAAGCCGATCAGGGAACAGTTTCATGTATAGAATTAGCAAACATTGAACAAAAACAAATAACGATGACACTCAATTTTGTGATTTATGGCGTGCGCCCGTTGATACAATTCCATTTATATGAGAACTCCATGCGTACTTAGTACATACAGCTTTGGATATTCATGATTCCAGTTATTTATATTGATTCATAAATCTTGCTTTATACTGGAAAGAAAAAAAAACAGAATTATGGATATCCCAAAATAGTTTGGGATATCCAGTATCATTATTATCAGTGTATACTATTAACCAGGAAAGGGCTTTTGGAGCTTCAGCCTTGCCGCCTAGGCATCAGTGTGTTATCTAATCTAGTCTAGTCTATCCCTAAACCTTGCGAGATCGTTGTGGCACCACAGATGACTTTACAACAAGCTCTTTCCATCTAGTCCTGTACCCACTGCCCCACTTGAGCTAGCAAAGTCCATCCCTGTCCACTCCTTCATATTGTCTCACCTCTTCTTCTGTCTACCTCTTCTGTTTCCTTTCACTGCACCTTGCGGAATTGTCTTTTAGAAGCCAGAAGACCTTGAGATGTGGCCAAAACACCTCAGTTACCGTTTCTTGGCCAAGGTCAGGAGTTCGTGATTTTCACCAATGGCTGCTTGGATATTTCTGCGAACATCCTTATTAGTTACATTCTCCTTGTACGAGATATTCACTAACCTTCGGCAGCGTATCTTATCTCAAAGGCCTTCGGCAGCGTATCTTATCTCAAAGGCCTGCGTTCTTTTCTCTACAGTAACGTTACTCTACTGTCAAGGTCCATGACTCACAGGCATACAAAAATACGAATATGACCAGGGATCGCACCAGTTGTACCGTTGATCTAAAAGATATGCGCCGCGACACGACAAAACCAACAAAGTGGAATGTGCGCCTAGCGAAGATTCAGATCAGCCTTGGCATCCGCCCAGTCTGATCAGAGTCTTCGCTGTCCGCGTGGAGGTAGCTTAGACCCTTAGCTACCATTTAAGCGCTAGGTTAAGTCTGATCGGACTGGGCGGATGCCCACGCAGATCTATGTCTGCGCTTGGCGCACAGCCACTTTGTTGATTCTGTCGTGTCGCGGCTCGTATGTTCACTGGGTGGGAGCGTACAGTACAAGTGACCGGTTGTCCCGATCTGTATAGTGGACGCATCTTTGTCCCAATATGTCGGGTAAGTTTCAAAATTGTTTATTTTTGTGTTTTAAAATCATTGAGTGTAGGTAGAACAGCTTGCTCGACAAGCCTTAATACAGATCTTTTCCTTAATTTTCTGTAAATTGTTATGATATGCTTATTTTCACATTTAATTTGAGAAAATCACTACTCTACTTTCGATTTCGAAATCTGCGCCGGTACCATTTCTTCAAAATTGGCCATCAATTGTATATGAAACAACTGTGTTTTCTTTAGAAATATTTTATGGTGTATTTAGGTTCAGGATTAATTAATCTTGTTAGATATCATGCTAGGTAAGGGCAATTATTTTCAAAGAAAACAAAAGAGGGGTCAAACACTATTCTGTATCGTGGGTCGTAAAACCGATTGTCAGTGAGACATCCCATACAGTCAGAAAAATTTGGGGATGCTCAGCTTTGCTTGTCTTGTGGATTCGTCCCGTACTTAAAGGATACTTATCATGGGTAAATCTCTTAATAGATCATTAATCTATCTTAAAAAGGGACTAACTAACATTTTTTTCGAATTAAAACGCTAACTCGGCCGATTTTCTGGTTACACGTGACGTGATCTGATTACAAACACCAGTGATTTGCAGATGAAAATACGAATTTAGAGCAAAGAAAGCAACATCTAGCCATCTCCAAAGATGACCATAATGGAAAACATAAATAGAGAAAACACTCTTACCAAGTGGTTTACATCCAAACAATAAAAGAAAACACATTTCACACAAACACACCCTGAAGGTCATAACAACGGACAAAGATTTGCCCACTATACACATCGGACAACGGTGCACATGTACTGTACGCTCCCAACCAGTGATGTTGTTATTCACTGTATTTGCTTCAGCGTCCGCAACTTTCTACACCTGCTGGAGTAATGTGTGAATTCTGTTGGATATTTGCGGCCAGCATAGAAAAATAAGGGTGCTGATCGAAAATGTTAAAATGACAGCACTGTTTTACTTCCTATTTAAATAAAAATTGTATCAGTGAAATGCTGAATAATTGTAGTTTTCGGAATGAACACGGAAAATTATCATTTTATGAAAACAAGAGACATATGCGGGTAAAAACTTTGATCAACGCAGTAAAAGAGTCATGATTTACTATATATTCTATACATTTTGAGGGTAGTCAACTTAAACTGAAAAATGACCGCTGTATTTCTTGTGCAATCTTTTCAAAAATTATATCAGGCCTTTTGCAATTTAATGCGGTTTTCGAAATGAGCACGGAAAAATGGATTTGATATAAGGAAAAATAAAATAAGAAGCAAAAGATGACTTGCCCATATCTCGTAGTGAATTTCATTACCTACTCGATTCGCGAATATCGATTATCGATTTTTAAACAGTGGCGTGGAAAGTTATCCATGGTTTGTCAAAGTGCCTGGTGGTGTTGGGTATCAGGGCCAGGAAACCTACTGATGCCGTCAGTAAGCTTCAGGGTTAGATCCCGAAGACTGTTGTCTGTGCTTAGTAAGCTTCGGTTGACGACTCCAGCAACTTGTGCTGGAGCTCCTACAGGCAGGGTCGCAGACAATGATAATGTAGGATTCGAATTTATAAAGAAAAGTGTGAGAACCTATGATACTCTCGGAATACCGGTATACTGCAGCCATTATAGCAATAAACGGACAATAACAAGCAAAACATAGCGAGCTGCCCGTTGGATGGCCTGGAAATTTAACAGGACGATGCGTGTCTCGGGCATTTTTGAAACCGCTTGTAGGTAATTCCTTGAGATGCATACCTATATTTGTTCTAGAAGATTATCCACAACTTCGCTGCACTGCCTCAACCTAATTATGTCTTGCCAAAACCACGCGCTTCAATGACTCGCAAGTCTATTCTTTTTTTCTCTCTTTGTTTTTAGGCAGTTGAATCCCTGCTACATTGTTAGCTCACATACGCCTTAAGGCTCAAATGTGAGCTTAAAGTATAGCCAAGCATCCGTCGTTCGTCCGTTGTCAACATTTTCAACCATCTTCTCCTCTGAAACCACTTGGCCGATTGAAGCCACATTTCATCTTGAGCCTCCCATGATCGGAAAAGCGAAAGTTTGTTCGCGGACTCTTGGTCACATGACCAAGATGGCTGCCACGCACATATATGATATTTCCTTTTAAAAATCTTCTCCTCCAGAACCGAAAGTCCACTGACCTTGAAACTTTGTTTGTAGCATCGGGGACTCAGCCCATCATAATTTGTTCAAATAGTGACCGTGTGGTGACATTAACCTAATCTGTGGCAAGGTCAACTTTGGTATGTTATGCTGTTATACTAAAAATAAATGCTTCAACAGTGGATTTCTTATATATTTAGTATATATGCATAATTAAATGAGCAGGTGAAGACATTTTGCTGCTAAAGGTTTAGGCCATTCTTTGACCTTTGTTCCAGGAAACTTAGATTCTGTTGCCTGTCAACATTTTCAAACATTTTCTCCTCTGAAGCCACTAGGCCGATTGAAGCCATATTTCATGTGGAGTATTCCTTGGTCAGGGGAATAAAATTTGTTCAGGTGGTCTTGGGTCACATGTTCATGATAGCCGTCATGTCCATATATGGTTAAACTCCTTTAAAAATTCTTCTCCAGAACCGAAAGTCGAATGACTTTGAAATTTTGTAAGTAACATTTGGGCCTTGGGCCCTTCAAAGTTTATTCAAATGATGACCTTGCACTGACCTTGACCTATTTTTATGCTTTTATATGGGAAAATTCTTAAGGATTTCTCAGAAACTATTCAAGTCTAAGGTATCATGTTTGGTATATATGGTAAAACTAAATGAGTGGATAAAGGCACTATCTTTCTAAAGGCCAAGGTCACTGAGATTCTGTCGCCTGTCAACATTTACAAATATCATATCCTCTGAAGTCACAGTGCTGATTGGAGCTATATTTTATGTGGCGCCTGACCTTGGATCAGGGGAATGAAAGTTTGTTCAGATGGTCTTGGTCACTCGACAGAGATGGCCGCTATGCCCATATATATGGTACAAAACGTTTTGAAAATCTCCGGAACCGAAAGACGAGTGACCTTGAAACTTTGTATGTAGCAAAGAGGACCGGGGCCCTTCAAAGTTTGCTCAAATGGTGACCCTGCACTGACCTTGGCCTGACTTATGGCAAGGCAAGTTGGTACATTATGCTTTTGTATGGGAAGATGCTTAAACAATGGATTTATCTAAAACTTTTCAAGTTTTAGGTTTAATATTTGGTATATACCATTAACTAAATAAGCAGATAAAGACAGTATGCTGCTAAAGGTCCAGGTCATTCTTTGACCTTTGTTCAAGGTCCATGAGTTTCTATCGCCCATCGAGATTTTCAAACATCTTCTTCTCTGAAGCCACTTGTCCGATTAAAGCCATATTTCACGTGGATTCTTCTTGGGTCAGGGGAATTCAGATGGTCTTTGTCACATGACCAAGATGGCACCCATGCACATATATGGTAAAAACCCTTTAAAATCTCCTTCAGAACCGAAAAGCCAATAACCTTGAATCTTTGTATGTAGCATCGGGTACTTGGACCCTACAAGTTTTGTTCAAATGATGACCCTGTATTGACCTTGACCTAGTTTGTGACAATACCAATTTTGATACGGTATGCTTTTGTATGGGAAAAAACTTCAACAATGGATTTCTCAAGAGCAATTTAAGTCAAATGTATAATATTTGGTATATAGTTAACTAAATGAGTAGATGAAGCTATTATGTTGCCTGAGGCCGAGAATGAGTTTTGAACCTTCTTCAAGGTCAACGAGATTGTGTCGCCCGTAAAAAAAATTATATTCATCTTTTCCTCTAAAGCCATTGCGCCGATTGAAGCCATATCCCAAATGGGACCTTCCAGGGTCATGGGAACAAAAATTTGTTCTAATGGTCTTGGTCAAATGATGTCTGCCATGCATATATATGGTAAAAATCCTTTAAATATTCTTCAGAACCGAAAAGGCCAATAACCTTGAAACTTTGTATGTAGCATCGGGGACTTGACCCTGCAAAATTTATTCAGATGATGACCCGTTGTTTTGTTGTGTTATTGTTTAACGTCCACGGTAAACAGCTATGGTCGTGTCGGGACGGTCAGTTAACCTAATCACACTATTCCTGGGCAGGCTTAGACCTCCTAAGCGGTTAACCAGTACTAAGTGCACTTACTTTCACCAGTAACTGACAACTGCCCTTCTTGAATCAGCGGAAGGAAAAATGAAAGTAAGTGGCCGGACCGGGTATCGAACCCAGGACCTCTGGCTTATAAGTTAGGCGCCCTACCGATTGCGCTACGCGACCCGGCATGATGACCGTGCATTGAGCTTGGCGTTTTTTATGGCAGTGCCACTATTGTAACGTTATGCTTTTGTATTAAAAGATGCTAAAACAGTAATATCTTAAAACTGTTTAAGTCTACGGTATAATATTTGGTACATATGGTAAAACTACATGAGCAGATGAAACAGTATGTTGCTTAAGGTCAAGGTCATTCTTTGTCCTTTGTTCAAAGTCACTGAAATTCTGTCGCCCGTCAACATTTTCAAATATCTCATCTAAAGCCGCTTGGCCGATTAAAGCCATATTCATATGAAGCGTCCCTTTGTCAGGGAAACGAAAGTTTGTTCAGATGGTCTTGGTCACATGACCAAGATGGCCGCCATGCTCATATATGTTATAAAATCCTTTATGAATCTCCTTCTTTAGAACCCAAAAGCTATTGACCTTGAAATTTTGAGGTTGCATTGGAGACTCGGGCCAAACATTTTTAGCTCACCTGGGGGGAGGTCATAGGATAGGCAGGCTCCGGGGGAGCTTATAGATTTAACCAAATTTCATATGTAGCCTCCAGGGGTCTCAGGAACGAAAAATTGTTCAAACGGGCCTGGTCACGCGACCAATATGGCCGCCACGCCCATATATGGTAAAATCCTTTAAAAATCTTCTTCTCCAGAATTAATGGACCGATGGCCTTGAGACTTGGTACATAAGTACTACCAGAATGCTTCAAATTATGACCTTGGGTTGACTTTGATTTTTTTTACGTCGAAGTCAAATTTGCTTTCAAGTGCTTTAATATGGCAAAATGCTAGAACATAAGATATTTTGGAAGCTGTTGAAGATTTTGAGCTGAAAATTGGTATCTACAATCGTCTTGATGAGTACAAGAATATTTCTGATTACAAGAGGTCAAGGTCATTTTTTTACCTTTGACCCAGAACTCTCATGTTTTGACAATTTCAAACAATCTTCTCAAAAACCACTGGGCCAATTGAAACCATATTTCATATACAGCCTCCAGGGGTTGAGAGTACGAAAATTTATTCAAACAGTCCAGGTCACATGACCTACATGGCCGCCACGCCTGTATATGGTAAAAACTTTTTAAAATCTTCTTCTCCAGAACCATTTGATGATGGCCTTGAAATTTTGTATGTAGCATTGGGTACTCAAGTACTATCAAGATTGTTCAAATTATTATCTTGGGGTGACCTTGATCTTTTTTGACGGCAAGGTCAAATATGGGAAAATGCTAGAACATAAGATTTCATGGAAAGTTTTGAAGATTAAGGCCTAAAAATTGGTATATACATTCATTTTAATGAGTACATGAAGATTTATGAGTACAAGAGGTCAAGGTCATTCTTTGACCTTTTACCCAGAACTGTCATATTTTGACAATTTCAAACATTCTGCTAAAAAACCTCTGGGCCAATTGTAACCAAATTTTATTTAAAGCCTCCAGGGGTTGAGAGAATGAAAATTTGTTCAAACGGTCCAGGTCACATGACCAACATGTCCCTCATGCCCATATATGGTAACATCCTTTAAAAATCTTTTACTCCAGAACCAATTGACCGATGGCCTTGAAACTTAGTATGTAGCATTGGGTGCTCCAGTACTATCAAGATTGTTGGAAATAATGACCGTGGGTTGGCCTTGACTATTTTCCGGCTAGGTCAAATATGGGAAAATGCTAGAACATAAGATTTCATGGAAAGTTTTGAAGATTAAGGCCTAAAAATTGGTATATACATGTACAGTCATCTTAATAAGTACTTGAAAATTAATGAGTACAAGAGGTCACGGTCATTCTTTGGCCTTTGACCCAGAATTGTCATTTTTGTCAATTTCAAACAATCTGCTAAAAAACCTCTAAGCCAATTGTAACCAATTTTCATATAGTGCCTGCAGGGGTTGAGAGAATTTTTTTTTCAAACGGTCCAGGTCACTTGACCAATTTGCCCGCCACGCCAATATATGGTAAAAACCTTTAGAAATCTTCTACTCCAGTACCAATTGACCCATGGCCTTGAAACTTAGTATGTAGCATTGGGTGCTCCAGTACTATCAAGATTGTTGGAAATATTGACCTTGGGTTGGCCTTGACTATTTTCCGGCTAGGTCAAATATGGGAAAATGCTAGAACATAAGATCTCATGGAAAGTTTGGAAGATTTGAGCCTAAAAATTGGTATATACAGCAATCTTAATGAGTACATGAAGATTAATAAGTACAAGAGGCCAAGGTTATTCTTTGACTTTTGACCCAGAACTGTCAAAATTTGACAATATCAAACAATCTCCTCAAAAGCCACTGGGCCAACTGTAACCAAATTTCATACAGAGCCTCCAGGGGTTGAGGGAATGAAAATGTGTTCAAACGGTCCAGGTCACATTACCAACATGGCCGCCACGCCCATATATGGTAAAAACCTTTAAAAATCTTTTACTCCAGAACCAATTGACCGCTGGCCTTGAAACTTGGTATGTAGCATTGAGTGCTCCAGTACTATCAAGATTGTTCAAAATGATGACCTTGGGATGACCTAGATTGTTTTACGGCAAAGTCAAATATGGGAAAATGCTAGAACATAAGATTTCATGGAAAAGTTTGAAGATTTAGGCCTAAAAATTGGTATATGCATTCATCTTAATGAGTACACGAAGATTAATGAGTACAAGAGGTCAAGGTCATTCTTTGACTTTTGACCCAGAACTTTCTCATTTTGAGAGTATTAAACAATCTCTTCAAAAGTCACTGGGCCAATTGAAACCAAATTTCGTATAGAGCCTCCATGGGTTGAGGGAATGAAAATTTATTTATACAGTCCAGGTCACATGACCAGTGACCAACATGGCCTCCATGCCCATATATGGTAAAAACCTTTAAAATCTTCTTCTCCAGAACCAACTAACCGATGACCTTGAACCTTAGTATGTAGCATTGGGTACTCGAGTACTATCAAGATTGTTCAAATTATGACCTTGACCTTTTATGGCAGGGTGAAATATGGGAAAATGCTAGAACATAAGATTTCATGGGAAGTTTTGAAGAGTTTGGCCTAAAAGTTGATATATACAGTCGTCTTAATGAGGTCATGAAGAATTATGAGTACAAGAGGTCAAGGTCATTTTTTGGCTTTTGACCCAAGAGACATATTTTGTCAATTTTAGACGTAAGAAAAAGCCACTTTGCCAATTGCTCTGGTTAGCAATTCAGGGCCTCATGACCCTCTTGTTTTCAATTGATTGCCCTGTGTTGACATTGGCATAATTCATGGCAAGTTTAACTTTGGTTCCTTATACTTTTATATGGGAAATTCATTTAAACAATGGATTTCACGGAAACATTTTAAGCCTAGATATAATGACTGGAAAATATGGTTAACTTAATGTACACATGAGGACATAAAGCTACCAACGGTCAAGGTCATTCTATGACCTTTGCTCGAGGTCACCCAGATTTTAAAATGAAAATATGCTCTCCTCTAAACCCACTGGTTTAAAATTTGTAACTAATGAGCGGTGACAAGTTGTGACAGTCAGGTGAGCTAAGGACCAATCTACAGGACCATTGGTCCTCTGGTTACATTACACCATGTTCCCCAGATACTCGAATCTTTAGCACGAGATACCCCGTGACGTGCAATTTTTACACTAGGTGACGTGCTGTAAGTGAAATGGAACATGGTTTGTTCGCCTATATGGGCGATAATCCTCTTGCTAAAGCTCGCTGGTTATCTCTCCGTACAGGCGGGTGCACTATGCTCTATCCAAGACATGTTGTGTCAACATTATGAATGTTAGTAACGTATATGGCATGGTATATGGCACAAATTTGTGGACTCTTGGGATGTAATGTAACAGCAATATTCCTCTAACTATTTCATTTGCAATAGTTGGTTTGGTTGGTCGGTCGTTTGGGGTTTAACGGCTCTTTGGGACAGTATTTAGTCTATATCGGGCCTTCTCCCAGAGAGAGGGACAAAGAAAAAGATATGATAGTGTAGAGAAAAATGTCCAAACAACACCCACCCACACCTAATCCAAGTACAGGAGGCCCTTACTCCACTATTATGCAAATTAGTAGGACGTCCCGGCGCTGAAAGTTACCCAGCACCATCACCCGACCACGACCACCCCCCATTTGCGATTGTGAATTATATGAATGACGTTTCATTCGACGAATTCTTCTTCTGTCAAAAAGTTCATCACTCGGTTTACCAGGTAATTTCGAATTTCGTGAAATGTACATTTGTTGTCCGAGAAAATTCGGGTGCAGGTAGATTCAGTTTATATTCAGTTTAAATGCAGCAGGATCTCTTTACATGGATATGGTGAGTATCAACCCAACCGTTGCTTGAAGATCTCTTAACTAGGTGCTGAGATTACTTCTGGAGACAGCTGGACCAAATCCTCAATGTACTGGAGAAAAATGAGAAAAGGTGAACATTCACTGTGGACTGTGGGAGGAGAACATGCATGTAATGTTCTCCGGCTACTCTAGATGGGATTAGGTAAGGATTTGCTGAGACAGTTAAGAATTCGTGAGCGATTTTGTAAAATATTACTGTCTTGCTTTGTAGCCGTCGCTCTTGAAGAGTATTCCACTTCGAGTCTGGTAGCACTGATGTCACACGATTGGTCCTGAAATAAGTTCCCTTTACAACCTCCCCGCTCTGCATGTGCTTGACCATTTCTAGTTTGTTGATGTTACACTGAATGTGCGGGTTTCAAAAGCTAGAAGCATATTTCATAATTGGTCTAACAAGTGACTTGTAGCACTTCTCCTTCACTGGGTCTGAGCATCCATGGAGATTTGAAGCTGGGTATAGCTTTCTTTGCTCTGTCTAAAAGTACGTTTGTTGCAAGAGAGATCTGAGTTTATTGTTGTGCAAAGGTATTTTGCCTGACTTACTGTCTGCTGTTCAGTTCCATTGGGCCTATATTCTTATATGGGGGTTCCCTTTGTTGGTTATTCGAAACACCTCACACTTAACCGGGATGAACTGCATCAGCCACTCTTTCTTCCAAAGTTCCAGCTTCATGAGGTATTCCTGTAGTTTTATAATGTCTTCTTTTGAACGTATAATCCTGTTATACTGTTTCAGTTTTTTACTGACATTTTCATAACAACTATTTGATGTTTTAGGACAAAATCATATCACAAAACAAGATGATATTGTTTTATATTGTATGAATATTGTACAGACACGGGTGGGAAACTCCATAATCAGAGCCAATGGCTATGATAAGGAAAGGTTATGGCGGTTTTCCGGAGCACGTGCGGCTATGATTATACCGGCCGAAATTCGGACTAAGAATAGGTAAGTTTTTCATTCGCGGTGCAATTTCGTTTTTACGGCATGGAATCTCAAAAAAAGGTAAATGTAGTTCAATGCTCATGTCTTTTAACTTCTTTTCTACGCTAACGTAAGTTGTCATATACGTAAGATTTTGTCTGAATCATTTGTGTCGTGGGGTGGCAGTAGGCTAATTTTCAGACAGCCAGCTAACAACTGAGTTGAAATTCCTGTTGAAATGATATAAACGTGAGAATTTTGGTGGTCGAAGAGCATGCACTTATTGTCTGATCCTTCTCCATTCGCAAAATGTAAGAACTAAAAGCAAATAAGAGAAATTGAGAATAAATAAACCGAAGCTCTGATTATGTCGAGCGGCTCTGATTATATCGGCCGGCTCTGACGTAGGACGGCCTCTTTTGTAAGAGTCGGTTACTGCTGAAGTAAATGTCTTGTAGTAGTGTTATTTACTGTATGAGGGTTGTAAAACAAAACTGTAGTCTACATCACGTTCAGGGACGTGTGCTTGATTTTTATTTTGGTTTTAAAGGCCCCATTGCTCTATCAGCGTGAAATATTTTATCGTGAGGTATCGCTGCAAGCTTCTCCCTACAGTTTACCCATTGATTGTTATCGTGATTGGCCGGCTTTGAAAAATCAAAACGTCCTTGAGTTTTACCATAAAAATGATTTTAAAAAATAAATAGGTCATTTTAGTTGCCAACTAAAACGACCTACTTTCAATTTCACACAAGGTACAGGTGATTAAAATACAAGGTACAAAAATTTAACAGGTGATAAAAATGCAATGTATAAAAAGGTAAGGCAGGGTTCCCCTTGATTGTGCCACTATTGTATTATTTCATTGCTAAACAGGGAACCAGAGACGAAAACCGTATTTTGATGGAGAGAAATCATTTTTTCAAAATACTTTGTTTCTTCTTTTTTGCCAGTTATATGATACAAAAAAGCACATCAACCGACATATTATCATCCATTCTGAAGGCTATACAGGTTTTATAATGATTCGTATTTCGACGATTTTTACCACTGGTAGGACAATGGAGACTTTAAGGGCCGACAAAATTAGTTGCAGTGTTTGGCAGATGATTGATTTCCCAATATCATTCAGGCGAGGAAAGGGCGGCTTTAATAAATGCATTAGATTTCAAGTTAAAGGCCCTATTGCTCTATCGGCATGAAAAATTTTGTCGTGACGTATCGCTGCCAGCTTCTTACCATAGTTTCTTTTTTTATTGTAAATGACCGCGATTAGCGAATTTTAAACAAATAAAACATCCTTGAGTTTCACGTAAAACGGTTTGAAAAATTATCTGGGTCATTTTAGTGACATTTAGTTGGCAACTAAAATGACCTACTTTCCACTTCATTAATTCAAATAAAATGGTAAAAATACAACGTACAAGCTTGGGCCCCAGTCACTGTCTCGCTTTTGTTAATATTGCATCACTCAACAGGGAACCACAAAAGGAAAGCTGTATTTTGTGGAATGATTTTTCGTTTTCAAAAACATGTTTCTCATACCTTTTGCCAGTTATATGGATCAGTATTAGCACATCAACCCACATTTTATCACCAACCATGAAGGTTGGAGCGTTTTCCGTAATAATTTGTGTTGGGACGTTTTTACCACTGACAGCATATTGAGACTTTAATGGATGTTGTTGTCCATAGCATACATCTTGTACTGCATTATATTTTTGCGTATTTTATGTATGCTTTAATGTCGCACCTGTTTTAGCAAGGTGCGATATAGGCGTCCGGTTTTTCGTCCGTCCGTCATTTCGTCCGTTGTCATATGTGTACGATTTTGTCTGAATGTTTTGCGCCTTGTTTTGTACCAGGTATTAAGCACAAATTTTGTCGGCCCTTAAAACCAAAATAAACGTCAAAGACACGTCCCTGAACGCGATGTAGACTACAGTTTTGTTTTACAACACTCATATAGTAAACAGCACTATTACAAGACATTTACTTCAGTAGTAACCGACTCTTACAAAAGAGGCCGTCCTACGTCAGAGCCGGCCGATATAATCAGAGCCGCTCGACATAATCAGAGCCTCGGTTTATTTCTTCTCAATTTCTCTTATTCGCTTTAAGTTCTTACTTTTTGCGAATGGAGAAGGATCAGACAATCAGTGCACGCTCTTCGACTACCAAAATTCTCACGTTTATATCATTTCAACAGGAATTTCAACTCAGTTGTTAGCTGGCTGTCTGAAAATTAGCCTACTGCCACCCCACGACACAAATGATTCAGACAAAATCGTATGCATATGACAACTTACCTTTGCGTGGAAAAGAAGTTAAAAGACATGAGCATTGAACTACATTTACCTTTTTTTGAGATTCCATGCCGTAAAAACGAAATTGCACCGCGAATGAAAAACTTACCTATTCTTAGTCCGAATTTCGGCCGGTATAATCATAGCCGCACGTGCTCCGGAAAACAGCCATAACTTTTCCTTATCATAGCCATTGGCTCTGATTATGGAGTTTCCCACCCGTGACAGATATTGTTCAAAATAAAGCATTTATTTAACATTACGACAATACTGTGCAAATGTTTAGTGCTAGCTGGGATACAACGAAAAATCACCATAGCGTAAGTACAGTGAACTCGACAGTATCGGATCAAGTTCAATAAAAATCTTGTTTTATTGTATATGAATGCTAAAATAATGTATAATATTACACATAACAATTGCCAAATATCCCTTCTGTCTATCTGTGTCAAAATATTTACGAAATGTGTTCCTTTAAGGACAGATAACATATCCGGACTTATAGGAGGGTCTTACGACAGTAACGAATCAGGCGCGACAGTATCGGGTCATATGATATTATTTTATAGGAGAGTTCCTCCGAGGCGTTCTGCCAAACTTCTTTGCTTCAATGAATTAGCTATATAAATAGTTGGATCCATTAAACTCTCAGAGGAAACTTTTACGGCATTTCAATGATATTTTTCACGTGGTCCTTCACCAGCAACGGTTATGTCTGTTAGGAAACAGACATAAAATGAATGTGTACAAATGTACAAGCATGTCAATAATTCTTAACTCGGTAATCCCCTGCGCCCTTTCAGCACGGAACTACTCAAACAGTAAAGACCATAACCTGACTTGAATAAAGCCTGATAAGACCGCAGTGTCCGATCAGTCTCATCAAAATTGCGGTGTCAGATTTTCGGCCTTAATTAACATCGAAATTTCAATGCAAACAATGTTTAAACACTACGTGGTCATTCGGTGAGTCTTGTGACATTAATCTAAGTCTACACAGTGAACAAATGTCCATCCGATGAACGCCAGTCATTAATGGGTTCAAACACATGCTAGCTGATCTGGAATGTTTCTTCAGAAAGTTTAGCAGAAGCTTAGTTGCTACGTATAATCTTATTATCAGACGCGAGTGTGTGGGGCGTGAGATGGGGGGGGGGGGCGGCGGGGGGGGGGGGCGGGGGTATTTTACGAAAAGGATGTTGTGTTATTTCTATACCGATCCTCTTTAAAAGGAGACACAGCAGCCACTCAGGTAGTTGATTTATGACTTGCTTTCATCATCAGACCATGCACCCGACATAAAGTTTTCTAGTTAATGTTTGTATTTCAGACTAATTATATAATGAGCCGTTACTGTCGCACATCGGTGCCCATCTTTTCAAGTCTTTAATTTCATGAAATGTTGGAATGTCACAAAAATAATGACTGCCTGCAATTTCAGGGATGCCAGGACACATTACAAAGCAGAATTGATTCCAATCGCCTAATGATAAAATTATGTTAACAACCGAATCTATTTTGCGGGTAACGGTCAACAGACAAAATGCAAGCGCTGCTGAAGAGGGGCCCGGCTTTTAAACATTTGTTTCACAGCCACACTTTTCGATCGAATTTTTCACCCTGCACTTTGTCATTGGCCTAACTTGATGACTGTAATATAATGGTAAATATTTGCTTCAGGTATAAGAAAAATGGGTGATAACTTTTTGGTGATTCGATACTGTCGATGATCCGATACTGTCGAGTCCACTGTATCACTTCACTGGTCACCTTTTAGTGGCCGGGATGCTCTCTCTGAGTCTATTGTTAGCTCGCCAAGCATTGGCATATTGACAGTTATTGGTGAACTGCAACGTGCAAATTAGTTATTTTACTCATTCTTAATCATTTATTTTTAACCTATCTTAGTTCATGCCCTTTCACTGCCGTACATAATTACTCACAACTTCTTTTTTACTCCTTCACTAGATCTTGTTTACTTGGATTAGTTCGAAAGCACAATCTAGAATATCCGCGAGGACGTGTGACAGTATGAAAAATTAAAGAGAAAGATAATTTGTCATCATGCCGAAAAGGCCTTGAGTTGAGTATTGAGGCACGGAGTGCGTGAGTGTCAGAGGTATGGTGGTTGTGCTGGTGTTTGTGTGTGTGTGTGGGGGAGGGGGGGAGGGAGGGGGATAGAAGGGACGGGTTATTCGGAAGTCATATCGGAACGGTCCAGTATTTCAAAAACGAAAATCAGAAAAAAACAGGACCCATTCATATACTTGTTTTCATAAAACCATTTGGTATACCCTTTCAAACCTACACTCTTCATTATTTGTAATTTATTTACACCATCTCCGCACTCCCACCCCTTCCCTCATCCCGTTTGCCAACGCACTTCCATATCAAATGCATTGTTGCAGTTATTTGTAGTCATGGTAGTGCCAAACTAACCTAGACATACTCGACATAGTGTTAGTCTTATCTTTTGTGACCTACAGGATTAGAGGAGGTAACTGCCACGCTAGACATAGTATACGGTGATTCCCCTTACCGATTGTGGGGAATCCGTTGTTGCAGCCTCGTTTTGACGTAAGCGGATTCTCCACAGGGTTGATGCTGCTGAGCACCGTTCGGAGTCTAAACCCAGCGAAAGGTTTGTTTTATGCCCAACTGAAACCAAAGCAAGAGGTGAAATAGTTTAGCTAATGTATAGTTTCAATTCCTCTCGATTTAGATATCGAATTACCTTTTGTCTTTATGTTTCTGACTTTTTACGATCAAAGTCATACCAGACGCTTATTTAATAATCTTCCAAACGCTTGAAATAGGTAGACTGCTAGACTCTCATATTCTGTTAATTGTTTCCAAGCATACCAGCTACTGTAGTGAGTCTGCAAATATCGGCATTAATATGCTATACATCTATGTATAAACAACTAGTTCATGTGAGTTACAAGGAATAAAACCAATACATTTTTCTGGAAAATAGTTACACAGTTGTTTCGTAATTTTACAGGATTTTACTGGCGGAGAATAACTGTTAGAAGCATGGCTAAGTCTGCATCAGCATCAACCATTTGTTCACCAGGAGCACACAAAAATCCCAAATTAAAGGCGATACCAGATGTGGAAATAGAAAAAAGTGGAAAGTTTAAATACATTCTTATGAAAGTCCATGATCCTTCCAAAGAAAGAGAATTCAAACACATAGTGAGAGGACATTCAAAAGCTGGGTTTCATGGTAAGATTTTCTTTAATTTAAAGTATTTTATTTACCAAAATATTGGGGCACATAGAATGATCGATGCAGCTGAGTTTTGATTATTCGTAAGTTTTTCCTCTGTAGTTCTTGGCTTGGAATTCAACCAAGTGCATTGCTAGCAGGGACATGATGTTTAAACAACATTGAATCAACCTTGATTCAACATCAGGATGTTGAATCAAGGTTGTGTCAGTGTTGTGCTTTGTATTTTCTAAAACTGTTAACACAAACTATAAACTGACCATGAGCAAATGGCTCCCGAGAGCAGTTTGATCAGTGTCAACACTGTTTCCTCAGGGCCATGCAGATGTCTAGGATACACACATTACTAGTATATGTTCTTTCCCAACACCAGAACAGTCAGATCTGCCAAGGGGAAATGAGGCAGGGCTCAGCTTGAAGCTGGAATAAGTTTGGCAGCATTTTCAAAATTTCAGAGAGAGGTTTATGGTCGAAAACTGGATTTCCCTATACATTCTATAAATATTTTTATTTTCTGTCTGGCATTTTAACAGAGCTTGCTTATAAAGACACTGGACTGCAGTTCAGCATCAATAAAACTGGACTCACCCGGTTCATGTTCCGGAGATGTGTGAAAATTGCTCATTGCTGATCGAGTGGCAAACACTGTTAGTGTTAAGGAGCCGTGTGATCTGGGTCCACCAGGTTAGTCTGATCTGGGTCCACCAGTTTTGCTAAGGCGGTTATTCCAGTATATTGTTTCATAGCTGTAGAAGTATTCAATTCGTTTTGCCTTATCTAAAGTTGCAACAGATTCTTGAAAAGTAGGACATGAGCAGTCTGGAAACTTGTGCGTATCCATAATGCTTATTTATGATTGTCAGTCATAATGCTTATACATTTCAGTTCACCTGTGTATGCTTGATATTAATAATATTGATATTTGGACCAGCGCATAATTAATTTTAGCACAACCTCTGTAGCACAGCCATTGTTATTACTGAAACATGGCCAAAACAAAGTAGATACAAGATTTAATGTGGATTCTATTCTTGATTTTTTTTGTTCCTTTTTTTTCCCCCAAAGAAAATTCAAGTTTTCTATATATTTCAAGGCAACCTTGACATTCAAGTGCATCTGCGATGCTTTTTCTAATAATCGGCAGTAAAAAAAAAGGAGGTTTTGTCTGTTTACTATTACTAAACAATGTCTGGGATACTCACTGGAAAGTAAGTTACTGGAGGGTTGTTATTTCATATCACCATGTAGTTATGGTCAGCCATTAATCTGGAATGAATTCATGTTGTAGTTTTCCATAACACCACAGTGGTGCCACCTTGAGGTCAACAGTTAAGACAGTATGTTGGGGCTTATCATAACTTCATTTCATTTGAAATGAATGTCAGTTTTGCCCCTGACAAAATTAATGAGCATGATTGATATCCATAACGCCAGTACTAAGGTTCCGCAAAAATTTAAAAAACTGGAACATGTGAAATAATATCTCGAAGTCAAATTTCTGCCCAAACTACTGATATCTCAAAGTAAATTTTCTGGTACCAGAAAATTTACTCTGAGATATCAGTAGGTTGAGATAACAGGAGTTGAAATGTAAATAAAAAGAGGAAACATATTCTTTGATATAAGAAGATACTTTGAGATATCTATGTTCGAGATATCGGGAGTTGACTGTACTTACTATAGTTGTCCAAAAAATAGAATAATTTGGTTATACAATGCAATTTTGCATCCAAAAGATGCAGATTAGATAACAAACTGTGTAGATCATGATCACACTGCTAAGTCTGATCTGTGGCTGCGCTGTTTGCTCAGACCTACCTGACCCAGTACTAAGCATGTTTAAGGTATGCATCCTTGCCCTGGCTAACCCAGTACTCCTGCAGTCTCAGTAGCTAGTCAGAGCTCTAGTAAAGAGGGAGTATTTGATGATAATTAAAGGATAATTTTTCTTATTTCTCATTGAAACCATATGTTGTGACCCCTCTTCTGAACCGTCTCATCGAGACGGTTCAGATGAGGGATCACAACATATGTTTTTATGCAGAATTAACAAAAATTATCCTTAATTATCACCAGATACTCCCTCTTATCTAGAGCATTGGGCTAATGATAATGATTAGCCAGCTAAGAAGACAATTTCTTTATCCTAATGTTTTTCTTGGAACCTGGAATAACCTTTTACTTTGCTGAAAAAATAAACTCTGTACAGAGCACTGGACATATGTGTCTGTTTACACAGATACCATAAAAAATCTAGGTATTGGGACAGATAGGTCTGGGCAAATAGTGCAGATCCAGAGGAGCAGTCTGATCAGGGTCTCCACTGTTTGCCATTCCATCTGCATCTTTTGGATGAATTACTGCATTGTAAAAGCAAACTGTTTTAGTTTTAGGTACAGTTATGGCAGTTATTTTACTTGTCCCAATTATTGGAGAGTTTATGGTATACTCCAGTCCAGGATGAAAAGAGTCATCAAGGGGGACAGGTGACCTACGGAAACTCCCTTGCCCTTAACAAATTCAGTAGTATGATTTTCCCACCAAAGATTTTACTAAGTTTTGAGTGTGGGTCTGTCTTGAATATATGTATTACCAGTGAAGTCAACATACAGCCAAGCTTCATTATAATTTTATTCATTATAATACTATATTTTTATCAATATTCAAATGATTTTCATCAGTTTTTCAATTATTGTTCTCATCATTGCAAGTAAATCATATGATCCCCTCTAAGAGTTATGCTCCTTGGTCTGTCCATTGACCTATAAGTATAACTTACTCCCCAGTCAAATTTAAACCCACTTGCATGAAACTGACCAGAAATCTAATTCAAAGACTGTTTTAAAGTTTATAAAATATGATCAGCTAATTTATGTGAGAATTAATTTATGGCCTTGAAAGGCTTGAATTATCACTCCGTTTGTATCCAATTATACTCCCTTACAAACATTGAAATTTCCAAGTCATTGATAGGGGATGCTTGGCTTTTGGCCTTTTTTAGGCTGAATACGGTAGCGTGTTTTCAGTGTGGCAATGTAGGCCAATGTTAGGAGTTAATCAGCTAATTATGTGAAAATGTATCACTGCTAGAAAACTAGTCCTGTAATTAAGGTATGGATGTAGATTGATTGGTGTGACTCCATTGATCAGTGTCACCTTAATCAGCAACCTGTCTGCGGAAAAAAAATGTCACACTGATTGTTAGTTCCACACTTCATCAGGGAATCAAAGAGAAAAATTGCCGTGAAAACTTTAAGTATTTTGACAGGTAGGTCTGAGCAACAGGGAATGCCTTGTGGGCAAAGTTGGGTGATATCTTTACCTTCTGTCTGGGTACTTTGCCTTGGGTGTCAGTCGGATTGTTAGTTTCACACTTGCTAAAGATTTAGATCTAGCTTACTAGACAGATCTAGATCTTTGAGATTGTTTAGGAAGGGTTACAATCCTTTGTTATAACCGTAGAAGTATGTTACATTTTTTTACCAAAATAGGCCGAACACATCGAGGTACGCCATATCCAGCCCATTTGGGCCTCATGTTTTGCTGAAAATCAGAAGTGAAATTTCACAAGGAATACATGTATTTATTGTTTTGTACATATAAGTCTTCACTTCATTTGAGGTGTGAATGTCAGTGAATTTGCTGCAAGAGATTGGAAGATCCTGATTGAATTGTGTTTCTAGAGATTGCTTTTATAACTGGCTCCAAATGGAGGGTGGGGTGAGGGTGCCGTGGCAGTCGGTCGCAGGGATCAGTATCTGCTGATAATTCTGAGATTATATTTCGATAGATTCTTTATCAAAACTTTACAAACTTTTGTTTTGACCAATTATTAGGACCAATTTGCCGATATGATTCTGATGAGAGGCTACGACATGTTTTTATGCAGAGATAAGAAAAATTATTTCAGAATTTTTTTGTAGACTGCACACCGTATTCTGGTGCCATTATAACAGTAGGAACCTTATGTTGCTACAGACATTTACAGGATGTCTGATAGCTCCTGATTATTTTCTGTTCTTAGGCAATAGTTGCATAAACCAGTCACATTTTATCTGACAGCCGCAGCCTGACTTGTGTTAGAATGACCCTAAAATTGGGACAGATGTCTTGATCAAACAGTGTAGACCAGTATCAGACTGCTCAATGAGCAGTCTGATATGGGTCTGCACTGTTTCTCATTCCGAGCTTTTAACTTTAAGGCAAAGTTAACACTGTTTGTAAAAAAAATCAGATTGTCGGTAGGGGGTTGTAAGGGGATTAGGGATGTGCCAATATATAGGTTGATTGCATTATTTCTGATTGTATTGTTATATATATTGACATTTAACAGATTTCTTACTTAAAACTTGCAGCAAAAAACACAGAAAGCTTTTCAGATTAAAGATATTCTCCAGTAGTTCAATTTGTATGTCTGTCATTGTCGAAATTGACTAACAGATAACGATAATATTCCTCCAGCTACTGTGCTGAATTTGAGGGAGAAGTCCCAGTTAGCAATATTTTAGTCCTAGCTGTTGACACTTGTCTCTCAATTTGAGGGGGCTATCAATAGTCCTGCCAAAGCTATTAGAGGCTCTACCACTGGGGTATCAGGCCACTCATTACTTTTGGATCCTCCATGAGCAAAGGCTGATTTTTTCAATAAAAATGTATGTTATTGGCTCTAATTAGTTGCATCCTCCCACCTTCATCCTTCGCCTCCCACACCCTCTCCCCTCTTCCTTTTTATACCATCTTTACAAGCCAAGTTTTGATTTTCCAAGCTTTTCGGTCATGCACCAAGGAAAAATGGCTGCAGAAGGAATCCCCCTGATTCTTCTTTCTCACTCTTCTCTTCTCCACACCCCGCCGCCACCCCCACTTCTCTCACCACCAACACACCTAAAAGCACCACCATCCTTTCTTACCTGAATCTCTGGATGACAATTGAGAAAGCAACAAATTGCAAGCATTAAGCAGAGCTCTAGATAAGAGGGAGTATTTGATGATAATTAGGGATAATTTTTGAAAATTCTGCCTTAAAACATATATTGTGACCCCTCATCTGAACCGTCTCATTGAGACGGTTCAGATAAGGGGACACAACATATGGTTTGGATGAGAATTAAGAAAAATTATCCTTAATTATCACCAAATACTCCTTCTTATCTAAAGCTCTGAAATTGCAAGCATTAGGAATATGAAACAGAAGGAAGAATACTAATTCCATCATTAGCCTCAATATATTCAGGTGTACATGTGTAATGGCTGCCAGGTGTGCAAACAGACTGATAATCAGTTCTGACTGTAATCCTCTCTCTCAGACTTCCATGCCGTGGTTTAAAACCTGGAATGGACCGGAATGGATGAGTCAACAGTTTATTAGTTGTGCTATGCATAACCAACATTATCATGATGGCTTGTTAGTGAAGGTAAACCTATTTTATATTCAGTCAGCTACAATTTGCCCCCAGAGCCTTGAATGTTTATTTTACAGATTTTACAGGAAATAATTTGCTCCCTAAAAATTCTTCTCCTGTAAGAGTGATGTTCCAAATCATTTTTGTCTCTGCCATTCCATTCCTCTTAATTCCATTCCCTGTTTGAAACTATGCCAACCTTCCATGGCAGGAGAAAAAAATATCATCACTTGAAGGTAACTAGCAACACAGGGTATAATCGATTCCGCCAATTTTCCCTTCCTGCAGAGATTGTCCGTCATATTTGGCTTCCGCCGAGACTGTCCCTGAACTCTTGCTTCCTGCATAGACTTCTGTCCTCGAAAATTGGCTTCCTGCCGAGACTGTCCATGTGATTCTGCTTCCTGCCGAGAGCCTCGGCAGGAAGCAGAATCATGCTGACAGTCTCTGCAGGAAGCCATTTATCATGTTCAGAAGTCTCGACAGGAAGCAGGAGTTTGCGGACAGTCTCGGCGGAAGCCAAATATGATGTACAGTCTCTGCAGGAAGCGAAAATTAGCGGAATTGATTATACCCTGTGCATGTGTGAGCAATAAAAGTGAAACAAGGTGAAATGTTACCAGATGTTTGTTGTTTATTTTTCTTCAAAACTTCACATTTCCTGGCCTAGAGCTATAGATTATGATAATAGAATACTTATTCATAGATCTGTTTGTTTTTCATTAATTGCAAAGTTGCTGCTGACTCTCCTTAAATTAGCATATTTATTTGGAACAATTAACTGTCTTCATCATTCTGCTGATGAACAATAAAAGACAAGACAAGATTTATTTTGAGTCTTCAAGACGTACATAAGCTCTGAAGAGCTTTTGAAGCGACTATTGACAAACAAATTATATAACATTAACAAATATAGAGCTTCCATGTCATGACATTAGCCTGATGTCACAACACAGACATTTGATCAGTTTGATTGGTGGCCACAACATATGAATGAGGTCCAGCTATGATCATGGCTGTTTGACACAGAGAAATAGGGCTGTTGGAAAACTTTCTGTACAAATAATTGTGTTTGCCAGTTATTATTAAAGATCCCATAACTTTACAAGGTCGTTGGCACCACAGATGACTTCGAAATGATCCCTTTCCACCTAGTCCTGTTTTCAGCTGCTTTAGTTGAGCTAGCAAAGTCCATTCCTGTCCACTCTTTACTATTGTCTTTCCCCCTTTTCTTCTTTCTACCTCTTCATTTATTTCCTTTTACTGTGCCATGTAGAATTGTCTTTGCTAAACCAGAAGACATTGAGATGTGGCCAAACCACCTTGGACTCAGTTCCCATTTCTTGACCAGGGTCAGAAGTTCATCATATTCTTCAGTGGCTGCTTGGATCTTTCTGCCAACCTCTTCATTGGTTATAAAGAACATTAAGGATTAAACAGAGCTCTAGATAAGAGGGAGTATCTGATGATAATTTTCTTTATTTCTCACTGAAACCATATGTTGTGACCCCTCATCTGAACCGTCTCGTCGAGACGGTTCAGATGAGGGGTCTCTTCATATGTTTTTATGGGGAATTAACAAAAATTATCCCTAATTATCACCAAATACTCCCTCTTATCTAGAGCTCTGATTAAAGGTGAAACTGAAAGACTTTCCCTGTCACATCCTGAAATCATCAGAGCTCCAGATAAGAGGGGGTATTGAGGATAATTTAGGGATAATTATTCTTATTTCTCAACGAAATCATATGTTGTGACCCCTCATTAGAACCGTCTCGACGAGACGGTTCTAATGATGGGTCACAAAATATGTTTTTGTGGAGAAATAATGATAATTATCCCTAAATTATCTCTGTTACCCCTTCTTATCTGGAGCACTGATCATATTAATATGGAGACCTTGGCAGCAAGGCAGTTAAAAAGTGGAACCACAATGTTGGATTGGAGAAAAAACTGAAGTTATAATTGAGCCATGACATGACAAAACCTGCCGGGCCGTGTAGCGCAATCGGTAGGGCACCTGACTCATAAGTCAGAGGTCCTGGGTTCGATACCCGGTCTGGCCACATACTTTCATTTCTCCTTCCGCTGATTCAAGAAGGACAGTTGTCAGTTACTGGCGAAAGTTTGTGCACTTAGTACTGGTTAACCACTTAGGAGGTCTAAGCCTGCCCAGGAATAGTGTGGTTTAAGGTTAACTGACCGTCCCGACATGACCATAGATGTTTACCGTGGACGTAAAGCAACAACTCAATCAAACCTGACAAAACCAACACAGTGGTTGTGCACCCAGCATCTGCCCAGTCTGATTAGAGTCTTCACTGTCTGCATGGAGCTAGCTTTGATCCTTGGCTACCCTTTTAGGGCAAACTGAAGACTCTGATGACTGCGAATGCCCAGGCTGATCTGAGTCTGCACTGGGCGGTCAATCCCTTTGTTGGTTTTCTCTTGTTGCGCCTCATATGTGGGAATCATCAACAATAGTTTTGTATGTGCATCGTCAGCAGTAGACCTGTTAGCAGCTCTTGGCATCACAGCGTGTCTAGATGGCAGCTCATTTGGCCTGAAAAAAAATGGGTATACGCAGTTGTCTTAATGCGTACATGAAGATTTCTGAGTACAAGAGGTCCAAGTCATTCTTTGACCGAAGACTCTGTTATTTGTCAATTTCAAACATCTTCTCAAAAGTCACCTGGCCAATTGCTCAGGTGAGCAATTCAGGGACTCATGGCACTCTTGTTTTATTTACCATGGAGCTGTAATGAGCAGAAGTATGGCTAATGTAATTGATAGGCCACCTATTAGATTTTTTTGTCAAAAATTTTTTTTTCGAGTTTTTTATCGTTCTTCATTAACACATCATTGTGGCCTCTCACATGGGCCACAGTGATGTACATGTAATGGAGAAAGAATTGAAATTATGTCGGAATTATTGTCAACAGTTTTTTGTGTGCATCATCAGCAGTAGACCTGTTGGCAGCTTTTGGCATCACTGTGTGTCTAGATGGCAACTCATTTGCATGCATAACATTCATTGATCCCAACAACATTATGTCCTGCCAAATTACACTTTAAAATCCATTTGCAATGCATTATTGTCTGTCTCTGTGAAATGTGTGAAATTGAAGACAGATCAGGGTGTTTTCTTTTCTTGTTGTTGTTGTGGTTGGGCTTAGTTTGGGGGATGTGGAGGGCTTTGAATCATTGTGGAAACAAAAGAAAAAAATGCCTTTTCTGTATAAAGAGATGCTTTTGATAAGGTTCTGGCCAATGTGACAACTCATTGACATGTTGAGGCAATTTTCACTGTAAAGGTATATTATAGCCTAGCTACTAGGCGAAGAAGAAATTTCACCTTATTACTTCATTTTCATAATTAATATCCAATTTCAGTATTTGTAGCTAGTCTATACTCTTTGGCTCAACTTCTTCATATTAAGATAGGAATTCGTACTCGATTGTACGCCGTATCCTTGCTTGCTCCCATAGTAATCACTAGACAAAAAGAAAAAGCTGTCAAACTCGCCACTTACATGTACCTACAGCTTCAACAAAACCAAGAATACAATAAAATTAACTTGTATTGCTGCCATTTTTCTGCTTTACCACTTGCATCCTATAGATTCATTTGCTAAGGGATAACCTCTCAAGCTTTTTCAAAAGCTAAACTTGTGTACCAATAAGATGATTGTTTATAGACTGGCCATAGAATGGATGAAAACTTACTATTCTCGCTTTGGGATAAAAATTCATTATCAGACTAGTAGCTAGTCTAAGTATATAACTATACCCCCCATTCCTTTGCTGAGGATTCATTAGCCAGTTGTTCAGGTCATGATTTAGCACTTTAAGCACCAGTGACGAAAATATCGTAATCAGTTGCAAACAGCATAGAGATCCTGATGAGGCAGCTCACAATGAGCTACCTCAAGTAGGTCTACACTGTTTGCCTTTGCCCTTTAGTCTTTGAATTCTTTATATGAAATGTCTTGGACAAGGCATTTTTTTTTAATTTTTGCAGATGTAAATTTTGTCGTCTATGCTTAAAGAGTTATAACTACATGTATCTTGTGATTACTGTTCTGTTCTATAATGCATCATGCACCAGTTACATGACTTGTGCTAGTTCTTGCTGATTCTACTTCAGAACTTTAATGTATAAACCAGAAGTGTAGAAAAAAGTACCGTAAAAAATTCTAAAAATTTGGACACCTCTGCTCATAGAAATATAACTAATTGCCCTAAAAATGGAACAGGTTGGTTTTGGGCAAAAAGATGCAGATGGAATTCGTGGCAACAGTATAGACCCGTATCAGATTACTGGAGCAGTCTGGTATGGTTCTTTATTTGCGTAGACCTGTCCGTCCTAGTACTTAATGATATTTACAGTAGTCCCAACACCTGTCCAAAAATTAGTTCCAGTATTTGTGAAAAAAAAAAAATTAACTTTTTTTGAATCTTCAGCAAGGGAAAAGAAAAAAAGGAGAGCGAAATACTTGATAATCAAGATCGAGTTAGCTGATTTGCAAGTAATGCAGATCCTGATCTGACTACTTATGAGCAATCTGAGTTGGGTGTTCTAATCTAAGTATCCGGGCAAATCTTCAGGAAGTTTGCCCGGATACTTAGATTTTTTATGGAAAATCATTTTCAGCAGCTACTTCTTACAAACAAAGTGCTGCAGCCTTTTACCCTCTTTAACCCCAGCCTAATCAATTATCGGTTATTATTGTTTACCAACCATATTTACCTCCAAACACTGGACACTTTCACCATTTAGTGTTATTTTTTTTCGGAATCATAAGCAGTATAAGTTTACTATCTAGAGGTGAGTCAGAAATTGCTTACAGAATGGCAGACTGTGCTGACCTGGATCAGACTGCTCCTAAGGAGCAGTCTGATCAAGGTCTGCACAGTTTGCAGAGGCACCCTGGTCCCAACATTTAGGGCCGTCCATTCAGGTACCTATTATGTATTCCCAATATGTGAGCCATATGGATATTATATCTTGTCAGTTTGAATAAATATCTAATTATTCTTTATCCCCAGTGAAATGTTAATATGGTATGAGCCACGACACGAGAAAACCAACAAAGTGGTTGTGCGCCCAGCGCAGACAGATCAGCCTGGGCATCCGCCCAGTCAGATCAGAGTCTTCACTGTCTGCATGGCGGTAGCTTAGACCCTTAGCTACCCTTTAAGCGCTTGGTAAAGAGTCTGATCAAACTTGTTGGATGCCCAGGCTGATTTGAGTCTGCGCCGGGGACACAGCCACTTTGTTGGTTTTCACATGTCGCGGCTCGTATATTGTTTCTGGGATTGATTTGATGTTAGCAACAGTTTATCATGCCAAGTGTTTGTCTGCCTTTATCGGTGCAAATTCTTTTAAAGTTCTTTGATTGCCAGAAGTTACCATGTTTCTCCTACTAGAAGCTCCCTATATACAGTCAAACCTGTCTAAAGCAAACACCCAAAGAAGGGCAAAGACTGCTTGCTTAATACAGGTCAGTTTACTCCGAAAAATCCTAGTTTAAGTTGTGAATTTTGGCCTTTAAGACAGGTTTTTACTTAATAGAGTAGGCCTTTAAGGCAGGTTTGACTGTATAACAGATGCACCCTTCACTTTTTCAATGCGAAAAAAGGCCAGATTTGCACCAATTGGCGTTAGGTCTTTAGCTTTTGTAATTTATTGGCTAGATTTTGTCTTTAGAATGCCACTTTAGGACTTTCAATAATGGCTTCTGTCTATCTATCAGTTGTTCATGATCTTTATCAGTCATTTTGTTGCCCAGACTGACCTGTTTATCTGATGTCTGATGAAGGTCTATAACCAGTATTTGCTGGTTTGTTCCACGCAGGGTATAATCGATTCTGCCAATTTTCGCTTCCTGCAGAGACTGTCTGTCATATTTCGCTTCCGCCGAGACTGTCCACGAACTCTTGCTTCCTGCAGAGACTACTGTACTCGAAAAATGGTTTCCTGCCGAGACAGTCCACGTGACTGCTTCCTGCCAAGAGCCTCTGCAGGAAGCAGAATCATGCGGACAGTCTCTGCAGGAAGCCATTTATCATGTACAGAAGTCTCGGCAGGAAGCAAGAGTTCGAGGACAGTCTCGGCGGAAGCCAAATATGATGTACAGTCTCTGCAGGAAGCGAAAATTAGCGGAATCGATTATACCCTGTGTTCCAGTTTGCTATATGATGTAACTGTGCTGCATGGATGGATTGCTGACCTTGTGATTTAACTATTCAGCAGTATTTCAGTTTTAACAGGGAGCTGTGCAGTGAATTCAGACAGAATCTTGTCACCAGGAAGACTCAAACACACAACCCTGTGACTTTAATTTCAGGAGTCTAGCCACTCGCACCATGCGGATGCTTCAACCCCTCTTGCAGGAGTCAGCTTAGAGCTCTTATTGCAAAATTGAGATTTCAGTGAGAAATTTTGGACTTTCCAGTAATATTGTTTTTCTATACATTTAAAACTTTTCAGTGCATCTCACTTTTTGTGGAAACTTTATCTCCAACAATATCTTCCAAGTTGCAGCCATGAGTTTTCATTGTATATTTGAGCCAGGACACTACAAAACTAACAAAGTGGCATTTGCGCCGTGCGAAGACTCAGATCACCCTGGGGATCCATCCAGTCTGAACAGTCTTCGCTTTGCTTTTAAAAAGATAGCTAAGGGCTAAGCTGGCTCAGTGCGTACAGCGAAGACTCTGATCCGACTGGGCAGATGCCCAGGCTGATCTGAGGCTTTGCTGGGTGCACATGCCACTTTGTTGATTTTGTTGTGTCTCGGCTCAATTTTGTTCCAGCACACTGGGAAGACAGACTCAGCATGTAGGAATTAAAACAAGAAATGCTGTCCATATTGTTCATATTCTGTCTCAGAATGATGTAAGTGTGCCTCAAGGACATTCAGTTCCCAAATGTTGGCAGTTCTTGGTAAAGTGAATTTGAAGTTTGGAACACACACCAATATTTAGGTTGTTTGGGCCATGTTTTTGTAACAGTAACACTTGCGCTGAACAGGTTGTGCTAAAAGTAATAGTACCGACTCAGTATGCAGTAATACTCAACACTGTCATTTTATGAGGCGTTTTGAAATGTGTAAAGGTTGTGGATGACCATCACAAAAGAGCATGATGGATAACCATAAATCAAGCTCCTGTAATGACCTCATGTGTATTGGTACACCATACTGCATTTGTCTTAAAATAATTTGATTTTGCTGTATGTTACCCATCAGACAGCTTCTTTAGGAGCAGGGTCAAGGTCAGGGAAAAGTCAGGGAATTTTGTGATTAGTCGTGGAAATTAGAAAGGACTTGGAAATTCTGGGAATGTGAACATTAATAGCTATGGCAGTCTCCAGAAAATATACATGTACTTACTCTGCTCAAGGGTAAACTGTCTTGACGGATAATCCATAAAGAAAAGTATTCATCTCCCTCTTCAAGCAAGCTACTCTTGAAGGGAAGAATTTTTTTCCAGGGCAAAAAGAATTCTTACCTTCTAGAGCAACTCCCAATTTTAAGTGATACTTTCAGCAGTGCTAACACTCGGGAGGGGGGGGGGGGGAGGGGGGAGAGGGGGAGGGGGGGACTTATGTTTTCCATTACACACATTCATGTTGGTCAGCCATACTATTTTCAGTATAAACAGTCTTTATTTTTGTCATTATTACAATTATTATTGATTATTGATTTGGCTGGTTTTATTCAAAGGTGACTGCATTCAGTCCTTGCTTTTTTCGTGACCGATTTAACAAGTTACTCAAGATTTTCTACCAGTGTCTTAGCAGAGAAGTTCTTGAAGTATGGCTTTCCATCACACTTCTTCCTTTGACATGTGACATCTTGTGGTCAAAATCTGAGTAAGTTTGTTATCATTATGTTTATAGCCATCATTTTAGTTCATTCTAAGTGCATGTGGTTAACAATCACAAACCAACGTGTGTGATGGAAAAACATATGAGTCCCTCGACATCAACATTTGGATTGTTACAGATTCGGTAGCATGTTTCAGCTCTTGCAAACTAGCAAACAAAGGATCGATAAATCAGCAAAAATATGTGCGCTTATAGTCATATGCCTCAAAAATTGCCATTAAAAATTGCTTATAGGCGCATGTGCTCTATTTAGGTCGAATACGGTAATTAAAGTCAAACAAAGTTTTTAAGAGGAGGTGGGATTTTTTGTACAAATATTTTGAGTCATATTACAGTGAATATTACAGTGAATGATAGGGATTCAAAGTGTGTGTTTTCAATTAAATTTGAAAGTTTGATTTTCAGCACCTGTTTTATGGGTGTTCCTAATGTTCCGAATAGATTCCAAATTACAGATCTCTAACATATTACCTGCAATCATAAGGATCAGCATGGTGAAAGTTTTGGCAGCTGCAATCTTAAGATTTTTGTCTGATCTGCATACATATGGTAGTAACAGAGCTCTAGATAAGAGGGAGTATTTGATGATAATTAAAGATAATTTTTCTTATTTCTCATCGAAACCATATGTTGTGACCCCTCATCTGAACCGTCTCGACGAGACGGTTCAGATGAGGGGTCACAACGTATGGTTTTATGCAAAATTAACAAAAATTATCCCTAATTATCTTCAAATACTCCCTCTGATCTACTCACATATGATAGTAAGATTGTTTGTGATCTCTTTCTTAACTTTACATCTGTGCCACATGCCAGTTATATAACACTGCATTACAGAAAGCATGACTCATTTTTGTTTAAAGTGAATGAGTACATTTTCAGGGGAAGCAACTCTGTAACTTTCATTTTTGCCTCCATTCTGAAAGTGGGTCTGGCAAACAGGAAATCACAAAAGTTATATACCTTTGTGAAAATGGAGGGAAAACCTGGATGTTTACTCATGCACCTAATAATACAGTAGAACTCCATTATAACTACTATGCTCCTAATAACACTGTTTTCATATTCCCCACACTTTAGTGGTGGGGTATTGTGTTTTCCTGCTGGCTGTCAGTGTGTCTGTCTGTCATATGTAGGTACATCTGTATGTCTGTCAGTGAGCTTTTGGTTTCCGTTCGATATCTTGCGTACATATTGACAGATTTTCTTCAAACCTTGTGCGTTTATTTGTCTTGGAAATATCTCTATTTGGATTGTTAATGTGCAGATTTCAATATTTTGTAACAGAGTAATTGCCCCTTTCAGTGTTTTAAAAGTGGTGTTTGGTCTGTAGTTCCTTTACACTTTAAAATATCTTGATGAAATTTCACAGAAAAGACTTAAATGATATAAGCTTTATGTCACTTGTACAAGCAAAATTTTGTCCTTTTGGGTTGTCTGCCCCTGCTCTGGAGCTACACTTGTGTATTAAATCAGGAAAAAATCTGTATGGAATCAGGGTTGAAAGGGTTGAAAGGGATGTTTCTGAAACTTGCAACAAATTGTCAAAGTAATATATTTAGCTTCTGTCATATGGTCAAAAAATTTTCCCCAGGGTTATATACTCCTGACACAGGGCTGTTTACATGTATGAAATGAAAAAAAATCTGTATAAAGTCAATTATTTGGTATATTTTCATGAAAGTTTACAGAAATGAAAATCTAGACTTGAAAAGTTACTTTCTTGGGACCTGTAGCAATTATAAAGCTAATATTAGCTACCCATTATGGTCAAAATTTTGTCCCCATGGTCAGGATTATCTGCCCCTGACATAGAGCTTCTGTGTGGTGGAGGGATGGGGGACAAGGTGTATTACACAGTTGTTTGCCCCTAACACTGGGGCTGCTGTGATGCAAAAACTTGGTTGGGAGGACCTTCAACCAAGGCGAGACCGGGGTGCATTATGCAGTTGTGGGGGGAGGGGGAGGGATGTATTACGCAGTTGGCAGTTGTTTACGATGCATTTATTATCCCCTGCCGAAGGTTGAGGGATATAGTTTTGTGCTTGTCCATTTTTCCATCCGGAGCCATAACTTAGTAACCAAATAACAGAATTTCCTGAAACCACTCAACAGAATTCCTATACACCTTTCCTATAAATCGATAAAGTCGCGCACGAGTTATCTACCCAAGTAGACTGTGACGTCATGTATAGGAGAATCCCATATAATTCAGTACAACTGCAAGCACACATAATATGCATAAAGCAGACGTTTTGTAAATGCGAACTGCAAAAAATACATTGAAAGACCAAAATAAAGTATAATTGCCCTGTTGTCATGTGACATTTTTTATTTATATATTTTTTAGCTCACCAGAGCCGAAGGCTCCGGGGGAGCTTATAGGATAGGCAGTTGTCCGTCGTCGTCGGTGTCTGTCGTATGTCGTCTGTCGTATGTCGTCGTCGTCGTCCGTCAACACTTTTAAACAACATCTCCTCTGAAGCCACTGGGCCGATTGAGCCCAAATTTCATCTGTAGCATCTTTGGGCTGGGGGATTGAAAGTTTGTGTTTTTTATGAAAATCTGCTCTTTAGTTTGGTTGCTATGGCAACTTAGAGTTCCCATAGACTTATAATGGTGAAAATTGAAAAATGGCATTTTCTGCCAAGCCATTGCTGAAATGTTGACAGAACTTTTATAGAAATGTTCCTTGAGATGTCTTCTATCAGCTGTATGTTTTTTGGCCCACTGCCCCTTTTATTGGTTGCCATGAAAACTAAAATGCAATCAAAAAGTAAAAAAAATACTTAAAAATTATCTCCTCTGAAACCACTAGGCCGATAAGACCCAGCTGTCATCTGTAGTATCCTCAGGCTGGGGGATTGAAAGTTTGTGTTTTTTATGAAAATCTGCCCTTTAGTTTGGTTGCTATGGCAACTTAGAGTTCCCATAGACTTATAATGGGGAAAATTGAAAAATAGCATTTACTGCCAAGCTTTTGCAGATATGCTTACAAGACTTTTATAGAAATGTTCCTTGAGAAGTCTTCTGTTAGTGTTGATGTTTTTGGGCCCACTGCTCCTTTTATTGGTTGCCATGGAAACCAAAATGCAAAAATAAAAAAAAATAATTACAAAATTATCTCCTCAGAAGCCACTGGACCGATAAGGCCCAGATTTCATCTGTAGTATCCTTAGGCTGGGGGATTGAAAGTTTCTGCCCTTTAGTTTGGTTGCCATGGCAACTTAGAGTTGCATTGACTTATAATGGGAAAAATTGAAAAATCGCATTTACTGCCAAGCTTAAGCCATTGCAGATATGTTGACAAAACTTTTATACAAATGTTTCTTGAGAAGTCTTCTATCAGCTGTAGGAGCGGCTGTAGTGCAGTAGATAACACTCCGGACTACCAATCCAGGGGTCGCAAGATCGATCCCCTGTTTCTCCAATCTTTCGGATGAGACTTTAAACCGAGGTCCCGTCTCCATATGACCTCGTTGTTGGTGGGACGTTAAACCCGAGTTCACTCACTCACTCTATCAGCTGTTTGAATTTGGTCCACTTCCCTTTTAATTATTGGTTGTCATGGAAGCCATAAAGCAAAAGAAGGAAAAAAATCCCTTTAAAAATGATCCCTTCTGAATCCACTAGCCCGATTGGGCTCAGATTTTATCTTTAGTATCCTTGGGCTGGGGAAGTGAAAATATGTGTTTTTCTTTTATGAGAATCAGCTCTTTCGTTTGGTTGCTATGGCAAATTAAAGTTGCATTGACTTACAATGGGAAAATTAAAAAAAATGGCATTTACTGCAATCAAAATATGGAAAACAGTTATATATTTTGTTATCAACTCAACAGACTGTCAGACTGAGACTTTGTAGTAGTATATTTTGTATTAGCCTGTACAAATGTGACAGCAGTTTTGAAAGCGATTTTGAGCTAGAGATCTGGTGAGCTTTGTGGCCCGTGGGCCTCTTGTTTTATTTTAATATATTGAGAATCCCGACAAGTCGCTCATGATTTTCATTACCCCTTTCATCGACGCCGTGTTTTAACACCCCGGCAATACAGTCACGTTTGTTCAATATAAAAGAGCTACATTTCGTATAAATAAGTTACGTAAATCTGAAAAGTTCTTTGCATTTTTCCGAAATGGTAAAACGTCAGCATTCAGATAGTAACTACGCATTATTACCGGACAGATTATAGCGCTGATATTTATGGTTTCTTGTGCGATACACGGATCTAAAAGGCTTTTTTAAGCATCAGCATCCACACAGTTTTCCGTTAGTTTGAACCCGAGGTTGAATTTATATTATTTTTTCCATCTTTTACTTATCTTCGGTATTATTTAATGATCGTTTCCATTTCACGGTAAAGCTCCCTGTGGAACACGTGTCTAGGTAATACACAACCATAGGTGTTTGTTTATTCCGGCAATGCGCGCAATTCGGTGTTTACACAAACGAATTCCATGTCAGCACACTTTGTTGTCAGTTTTAGCGTGTGTCTGCTTTATAATCAGCTAATCGTTCGTTTTGTATCTTTTGTAATAACGGGCTGAACATCTTCCGCGATTTTCTTTCTTTTCCTTATGTTTTGGAAGCTGTACTGGTGATACATGCTCTTGATTACGGTAATTTTGGCCCGAAATTTTAGTTGGAAATCTTTTAATTTTATGTCAAATTCCCATATGCTATAAGTTATAAACCTTATTTCCCGACAAAGAAAGAGCTAAATTTAGTTGGAACAAAATAGTTGTCTTAATCTTAACCATTGAATGTTAGTTCTGAATATACGGAAAACCGGCATTTACTTGGTTACACAATGAAAAACAATAGCTTATCCTATAGATGACGTCATAGGCGTTGCAAGGGACAAAACTCGAACAAACTCTGAATTATAGGAAAGGTGTATAATGCGTAACTAAGTAACCAGGGAACATTATTATATGAAACTTAAAAAAAACAACATAAAAACAAATCACAGCCACTTTCACTGGGTGGTTGCTTAGTCCCGGTAGGCGATGATTTTTTCTGACAGTCGTCAACGATTTTTTCTGACAATTTATGTCTCGTAAGCGTGACGGAGCAATAAGGTAAGTAAACAAACTTATTTTCAATACTCGCAATCAGGCTGTTTACTTGAGCATTCTATAGGCGTATTTTGTCGTTTGTCATATTTTTCTTTGTGAAATAGCCTCGGCAAACCAAGGACAAAAATTACTGCAAATGTCAATGATTTTTTCCTACAATGGCTTTAGTGTCCCGGATTTTTTCCTACAGTGTCCCGGATTTTTTCCTACCACTTACACTGCATTTCAGAGTCTTAAACTAGCAGCATAGTAACAGCAGATATTTTTTTTTTCAGTGTGGGAACTAAATTTACTTCACCGAATGAACAGCAAAAGCATTTCTGTCATGTATGCCTTATCATGGTGATGAAATCGAAAATATGGACCCTTTAGAAGCAAAGAATACGTAAAAGACATGACATCAGAAGTCTTTGTTTACTTGAGTCCTCTTTTCAAGTGCATACTCAATAAGCACAGTCTGCTTTTTTCATTCTTTCTGACCATTTCTTGCTTCCAAAAAGCCCTAACATTTCAAATCGTATTTAGGATGCTGGAGGTGTTGTGCGGCGGCCGTTAAGTCTCCCCGTACTCCATCATAGTGCAGATCCTATAACTTCTAGTCCTTTCGAATCAGATTTCATTTCGAGTCATTCTGAAAACAGAGTAGCCCAGCTGCTGCTAGTGGGCATGGCTGGGTTTGCATATTTTATTGAAACTTCACTGAAACTGGTGATAGGTACCGTGTGACGGCCCTTAACCGCCCCTAGGTATTCATTCATAGTGTAGATTGTATAAGTTCTGGTCCTTTGGAATCACTTATTTCATTTCGACTCATTTTAATAATACAGTAGCCGCTGCTAGGGGCATGGTCGGAGTTGCACATTTCATGACTGGTCATGAGCAGCCGCAGTTAAACCGAGTATGCTATTTTCATTTCTTTGGTGTTTTCCTTGCTTTCAAAGGATCTGACTTTTCAGAACTTTTTCTGTTAAAGTTTTGCAGTGCTATATACAAAACTGTACAGGCCCTCAAGAGAAGTACTGGCTGGATGGATGGATGACTTGCGATTTTGCGTCCTTTTCAACAGTATTTCAGACATATCAGGACGTTGGGAGGACGATAATGAAAGGCTGAGTGCAATGGAACCCCGTTTACGTTTGAAAAAATTCTCGCCTCAAGCGGGGATCGAACTCGGGACCGCTAGATCAGCAAACCAGCGTTTAACCTACAGAGCTACCGGAGCTCCAGCACCACGGCTGGACATGTGTACTGCTTTCAGAATTATCAAGCTTCACATTAACTACGTTATAGTGAGGACGCAATCGGTAGGGCACCTGACTCGTAAGTCAGAGGTCCTGGGTTCGAATCCCGGTCTGGCCACATACTTTCGTTTCTCCTTCCGCTGATTCAAGAAGGGTAGTTGTCAGTTACTGGCGAAAGTATGTGCACTTAGTACTGGTTAACCGCTTAGGAGGTCTAAGCCTGCCCAGGAATAGTGTGGTTAGGTTAACTGACTGTCCCGACATGACCTTAGTTGTTTACCGTGGACGTTAAGCATCAAATCAACCAACCAACCAACGTTATAGTGAGGAACAGGTAGCTTTTGTACACCAATGATAGTATAAATTGATGCTTTGGAATCACACATACACACACACACACACACACACACACACACACACACACACACACACACACACACACACACACACACGCACGCACGCACACACATACAGAGAGAGACACGCACGCACAATTTTGAAGAAAATATATAATTCTTCTACGCTGCCTATGCAAGAAAAACACCCTGGCTGCGGCGGAACTCGAGTCTTCAACCTTCTCGATACTACTGAGTACAAAGATAGGCAATGATTAGGAGACTGCTCTGCCAACTGAGCTTTCCTGGCATTGGACGACCAGATGGCCACGTCGTTCAGTTGGTAGATTTAGTACAGCAGTCTCGCCTGCATTGGGAAGGCCACTGAATATTGTTTTAATCTCAGCTCTTTACTACACGATATTCCATTGTAAATTTTTATATATGGAGCAATAGAATGGTCTGTATGTAATGAAAAGGCTGGTTTTTAAATGACCAACAAGTATTTCGTCTTCCATTTATGCACCACAATTAAAGTTTGAGACATGCTTAACTCTTGCAATTCAATCTATGCGCAATAAAGTATCATACTGACTACTCATTTTGTAGTTTGCATTGTCAGAAAAAATCAGGCGCTTAAAATCTATTGTAGGAGCAAATCCGGGACTTGTAGGAAAAAATCCGGGACTTATGAAAAATTAAAATCTGCTGACAGACCCATTTATATTATTGTAAACTGACAGAAAGTAATATATGTTTCCCAACACCGATTTATGATTGAAAATAGCTTTTCCCTATAGTAAACTTCGAAGACATAGACAGAGCTGACAGTTCACCAAGATGTACCCTAAATGAAAATTTCCGGGTTTAATTTATCTGTTGACAACGTTAAACACTTGTATTGTATCTAATCTGACTTAGATCTACCAGGAATACGCTCAAGATTTGTAAATTAATGGTTTAATTGACAAAATTCACCATTTTGTCGCATCAGTTTTGTGTTATGACGTCACAGAGAAAAAATCATTGACAATTTGGAAAAAATCCGGGACCATTGTCAGAAAAAATCGTTGACAATTGTCAGAAAAAATCACCGCCTACCGGGACTAAGCAACCACCCAGTGACTTTGATGGGGTATATAAATTCTCAGAATTTTCCATATCATACATGTATTTGATAATGGCTTCCATTGGCAATTCATAGTTTACCTCTAATTTACTCCAGTTCCAAGCCTTTAATAAAGGAATGGATGGATGATGGTGTGGGGCGTGGGGGGTGGGGGGTGCATTGGTGGTAAAAATCCTTTGAATTTAATGGTATTTTAGTCATATCAGGACAATGGGAGAGTGATCATGAATGGCTCTGTGCAGTGAAATGCTGTTCGGGTTTTGACAGACCTTTGCTTTCAGCGGGACTGTAATCGGCAAACCCCATGTTCTGAAGTCCACTCACCCATGGGATGTTTCCCCTAATAAAGGGACTGTGCTGTATTGATAGATAATCTCCCTTAACCAGTGCAGGTTTTTCAAAGGGAGGCAATTGAGCTGCCCCTTCTGCAAAATATTTACCTTTTTTTTCAGCATTTGTTCTTTATGGGATATTAGCTCCTCCCACTTAGCTTGATCATCCACCCCATCAATGAAATTTCAGTTCTCAAATAAAGACTTTTCAAATCCCATCTTTCATGCAGACTGATCAGATTCACGGGATGCAGAAGGGATATACATGTATTTGTCTTTGCTTTTTACATACCCAGTAAGGGACCTTTCCCTGTTATAAGGCTCATTTTCATTGTGTTTTGAACTTTTCTGAAAGCAACTACTTGTTGATCATTGCCATGTCTTCCAGTGTTATGCAGACAACTTCACTTTTTTTGTTTGGCAAAAATTGAAGAACATTACTGTTATCTTTTGTGTGATCTGCCAATCAGTGCTGACTGGAAGTACCGTATTTCCTCTTATTATTGCGACACCTAATCCAGTTACCGTAATTTCTGTAAATTTCGAATGTGTTTGTATAACTATCCAGCCTTGGGTCAAAATTGCAAGTTGAAGTGGAAACTGCGCAGATCCTGATCAGACTGGAGCAGTCTGATCAGGGTCTGGGCAGTTGACTTAACAGCATTTCTGTCTCATATTTAGGGTATTTACGGTAATAGATTTCTGTATTTTTTTTCTCTCTTTTGCACTTAAAGAATGTAACAGGGATGTTAGCAGGTGTCAGAACAACATTGATATTACATTTTCAATTTTGTGATGTTTATTTTCGTTTATTGAATAATGTTTTGCTGCATTTCTTATGCCCTAGTGCCAAAGTATTGGATCTAATGAAAATAGAAGAGATATTAGCCCTTAATCCTCAGTGCGCCAAAAAAGCAGACGACAAAAAATTAAAAAAAGCAGACGACAAAATTTACATTTGAAAAAATTAAGAAAAAAAAATGTTTCATCCAAGCTATATTATATTGGTAATTCAGAGACTAGAGGGCAAACAGTGTAGATCCAGATTAGATGGCTCATTATGAGCTATAAAACTTCCAGTTGCATTCAAGAAGTCTGTGGAATGTTAGGTGCCTATACCTCTTGCCTGTACTACTAGTCCAGGCAAACTGGCGATTTTTTCCCTAAACCCAAAACAAATTGCAACAAAAGCTTTTTTTGCATTTTTGTTGAGAACTAACATACACATATGACATATCAAAAGTAGGATAAAATCGGATAATGCAAAATATATTTTTTTCTGCATTTTTACCATCACCTATTTGCGTCTTAAATATACCAATTATTTGTAATGTTATAAATGACATAACAGTATTGCTGTGAGTTTTATTTCTAAAAACCTATTCTGCCTCTGCCAGAATTGAATCTAGAAGCTTAAGATTGAATATGGCACATTTTCTTGTTGAATATAAAGCCATCTAGGTCTAAAAATGGTATAAATTACCCCACCCACTTTATTCTGCCTTAAAATCTGTAGTGAATTTTTGATGGTCAGTAACTGAACTGCAACAAGAAATATGTCATCCTGATGACTTTGCTTGGCATAAACATGCTTCAATTTAGAATACTGATCTCTGAAGGCATGAGAAGCCCAAAACAAAGGCACAAAGAGCAGAATACTACATGCATAATAACACAAACAGTGCAATATACCTATGAATAGTCTTTGTAAAACTCCCTGGCAGGATTTATGAACGGGACCACTTAACATTGCTAAGTACTAAATATGTAAGCTCTGGGCCTCATGGTTTCAGGGAAGATGATTTTTTAAGATTTTTCCCATTATAAGTCTATGGGAGCCAAAGACAGCTGGGGCATGGCCAGTTTGGGCCCCAGGGGCATGGTTGGCAGGACTTATGTACGTGACAACAAAACATTACTAACTACTAAATATGTAAGCTCTGGGCCTCATTGTATCAGAGAAGAAGATTTTTGAAGGTTCTTTAGCGATATAGCTCTATATGAAATGACCCCCCTGGTGAGGGGCCAGTTTAGACCCCAGAGGCTTGACTGGCAGGAGTTACGTAAGGGACCACTAAACATTGCTACATACTAAATAACTATATAAGCGCTTGGCTTCATGGTTTCAGAGAAGAAGATTTTTTAATTCTTTCCCCATAATAATCTCTACGAGCCAATGATTGATCCGCGGGGGGGGGGGGGGGGGGGGGGGGGGGGGGGGGGGGGTGCAATTTGGATCCCAGGGGCATGGTTGGCAGGATTTATGTACGTGACCACTATATAGCTATATAGCCCTATATTAAGAAATGACCCCTGGGGTAGGCCAGCTTTATCACTTCATAAGACAATGGGAGCTAATGCCCCTGGGGCGTGGCCAATTTGGACCCTAGGGGCATGGTTGGCAGGATTTATGTACATGACCACTAACCATTGCTACACACTAAATATGTTAGCTCTGGGCCTCATGGTTTCAGAGAGGATGTTTTTTTTAAGGATCTTTAGCTATATCGCCCTATGTAAACTAATGACCCCCTAGGAAGTGGCCAGTTTGGACCCCAGGGGCATGGTTGGCAGGGTGTAGGCGACCACTAAACACTGCTGCATATTAAACATATCAGATCTGGGCCTCATGGTTTCAGAGAAGATTTTTTAAAGTTTTAATTTTATCATTATAAGTCTATGGGAGGTAATGACCCCTGGGGGTGGCCAATTTGGACCCCAGAGGTACGGTTGGCAGGATTATGACCAGTAACAAATGCTACATACTAAATATGTAAGCTCTGGACCTCATGCTTTCAGAGTGGAAAACATTTAAAGGTTCTTTAGCTATATAGCCCTATATAAACCAATGAACCCCTAGTGTGGGGCCAGTTTGGACCCCAGGGGATGGATTGGTAGGAGTGATGTAGGGGACCACTAAACACTGCTACATACTAAATATATAAGCTCCGGGCCTCATGGTTTCAGAGAAGAAGATTTTTTAAGTTTTTCTCATTATAAGTCTATGGGAGCTTTATATTGCCATGGCAACCAGAGTTCCAATCTGATCTGCCCTTTAACCTTATGCAGTCAACCCCCCACCCCAACAATGCTACACATAAAATTTGATTAAGATTGGGCAGATGGTCGAGGAGGTATGTTTTAAAGTGTGGAAGACGACGACGGACTACGGACCAAGGTTATACTATAAGCTCACCTTGACAGGTGAGCTAAAACCTTAAAGAACATCCCATATTTTAATATGAAATTTCCAATCCCACGACCTTGTCCTCAAGGTCACTGAGGGGCAAGGGTGTAGAACGTAAGACCATTATCTAGCATAAGTGAAAGTACATGTATCAACTTAGGCTATCAATGGGTTAAAGAGATATGTGTGTTTAATTAACCTGTAACACCCAAAAGGTGGACATGGACACAGGTGCAAACGCGCAGGCTGACACCGGGGTGACAACAATCAGTCTTCCTGAAGGTCGTTCAGGCGAGCTAAAACTATGACTTCTGTCCAGAGGAGTGGGCGGGGTGGGCAGGTGGCTGTTAGGCAGGAAGGAGGTATAATTTATAAATTTTGAACCAGAAAAGTACACATATTACCATTTGTGAACGCAAAAACGTCATGGAGGTCATCACCTAATATTCCAAAGCATGTCCAAGTTATCTGCATATTTAACCCTCTAGTGGAGTATCCTTTCAACACATGAAGTATTTAGCCGGGCCACACAGTGCAGTCGGTAGCGCGTCTGACTCAAGAGCCAGAGGTCCTGTGTTCGATACCCGGTCCGGCTACTTACTTCCGTTTCTCCTTCCGCTGATTCAGGAAGGACAGTTGTAGTATGTGCCCTTAGTACTGCTTAACTGCATAGGAGGTCTAAGCCAGCCAAAGAATAGTGTCGTACGGTTAATTGACCGTCCCGACATGACCATGGCTGTTTACCGTGGACGTGAAGCAACAAAACAGCACTCTCAGATGTCCCGTCATTTGATAAACAGGAGTTACATCAAGCTGTTTTCTTCTATTGTTCTGTCACAGTCTTCATTTTAAAGCATTAAGTATGTTTAGTATCTTCATTACCATCCATATTGTCCATCTTAATAGAGGTTATGGTAAAAGCAAATTTTGCACTAGTGGGTGGGGTACACCAACAATAATATACTATATGATCGACCGGTTATGCATAATCACCAAATTTAATGGTAGACAAAAGCTAAAAAACAGGATATAACTGTTTTATCAATGACTTCTATAGATTTAACTTGTTTAGAAATGATGCTTAGAAGTGGCTTTCCGACCAAAAGTAGCTGTGCAGTGGTTTGAATCCTTCGAAAACAAGACATATGAAAAAAATCAAGTTTTGCATTCTCCGATTTTGTCCTACTTTTAGTATGTTAATAATGTAGGTCTTAGGAGCTTATTACTGCAAAGAAACCTTTGTTGCAATTTGTTTTAGGTTCCCCCACAATTTGACTGGACTATACTACAGAGTAGGCCAGCAAATACTACCTTTAGAGCTGGAATCAAAGTTGACACTCCCTAATATGCCTCCATTATGTTAATGCTGACACTAGAAAAGCCTGGTCTCCGGCAAGACAAAACCTGTTGCAAATGATTCCTGATTAACAGTCAGAGTCAGTCACAGAATAATCATCATAGAAGAGCACCATAAACAAAAATAGTTGAATTTGCAAACAGTTTAGATGCAGATGAGGCAGCAACACAAATATGGAACAATCAAATGTCCCCAAAAATATTTCTCAGTGGTGATGTTATGTTCTCCAAAATTGTTTGTGGGTGGGGTTGGGAGGGGGTTGGTGTGGGGAAGGATTCTGTGTCTTTCAAGGAATAAGATGGTTTAATACTTCACTTTATGTTCCATGTTTTGCTGACTAAGAAAACATTGTGCTTTCCCTATTGCCAGAACATGGTTGGCAGTTATATTAACTTATTACATTCTTCCTGGCAAACTGTGTCACATAGTATTTTTGCAAACATTCAGCTCGGAAACTTTTTCTGGAACAGATCCGGTGCTTCAGATAAGAAGGGGTAACTGGGATCTTTCTCCATAAAATGTATGTTGTGACCTCTCTTTAGAGCCATCTCACTGAGATGGTTCTAATGTGGGATCACTACGTACATATGATATATTTCCATTGAGAAATAAGAAAAATTATCTCAGAATTATCTTCAAAAGCAGTTGAACCTAAATTCTAGAGCTAGATTAAATGCTAGCTGTAGGACTGACCCTTCTGTTTCAGAATTTGGACACGAGTTTTGAATTTGAACACTTTCACTTGTCATGCATCAAGTGTTGGCAAACAGTGATTTTGTTTACCTTAGAGTGAATATATACACTTCAAGGGGAGATAATTCTAAACAAAAAGGTTTGTCTCCAATTTTGTTGAAGGCTTCTATTTAAAGGAAAGAATTTGCTCCCTTGAGGAGCAAATTAAGATGAAGCCCCTATTTTGGAAAGGCTTCTTCATCAAGAGAAGCAAGCAAACAGGAAGTCATAAAAATTGTTCCCCTTTGTAAAAATGGCAGAAAAGGATGGAGATGCATCCATTCACCGCAAGTCTTTGCGCAGTGTTAGTGCAATTTGGTTTAGTTAACTCTTTAAGCACCAAAAAGCAGACAACATAATTTACGTCTGCAAAAATTAAAAAAATGCCTTGTCCAAGACATTTCATATTGAGAATTCAAAGACTAGAGGACAAACAGTGTAGATCTAGATGAGGCAGCTCATTATGAGCCGCCTCATCAAGATCTAAGCTGTTTGCAAATTCTGCTATTTTTGTCACTGGTGCTTAAACAGTTCTTTGCAAATTTTCTCTTACAAATAGAGCTACAGAACTGAAGCACTGCTAGAGGTGCATGCTCTCTATGTGTAGCTCTGTGCTATTTGCAGTCTGTGTAGATATTGATCAGAGAGTGCCTAAAAAGCTGTCTTAGTATGGCAAATATGGCATTTGACATAATGCAGGAGAGATATACTGATGTTGGTATGATAAAAAAAATAAGAGATGGATCCCAGTGTGTTCAGTAATAGACTTTCTATCACTTTTGATTGCTTCCAGGAACTGCATGTACATTATGAGAAATTGGTAAAAACTTGCTTCAGCTTGTAAGCTCGCCTGTACAAAAGTACAGAGAGCTATTGTTGTCACTTGGACGTCGGCGTCGGCGTGGGTCTTGGTGTGTGTGTGGGCGTCACACTTTAAAGTTTTACGTCAAAGTTTTTTTCTGTGATGGGCAAAGCACTGCAGGCGAGCTATCCTGTACGTGGACAGGTCTTGTTTTGCAGTGAGCCCAGACCACTCGCAGTAGGCACACAACCTTGAATCAACCTTAAATCAAGGTTGATTCAAGGTTGTGTGCCCAGTGGGCTGGTTTTTGTCTTGCAAGACCATTGGGTAACTGATAAAGTATCAGATATAAAATTAAACCCAAACATAGCATTATGAATTTTAGGAAGGGGTTGCAATTCAAGGTCAAGGTCATGGACTTAGTGTCAAAGCACCAGTTCAGGCAAGATCTCCTGTCTATTACAGATCCTGTTGATATGAGAGCAATGGCCATTGTTTTCATTGAAATGTCAGTATGATATAGCTTGGACAAAACATTTTTTAAAGTTTGCAGGCATAAATTTTGTTGTCAGTGTTTTTTTGCGCTTTAATGGCTACAGTCATGGATCATTCACAGTTTGCTCAGGGAATGCACAGTTCAGTCATATAAATCAGTCCTTGTTGGTTTCCGAAAGACAAGTGCAGATCCTGAATTGAACTGGGCAGTCTGGACATCTGCAGCTGTTAACTCACATAATGCCGTAAATTATTTTTTTTTGTGTGTCACACGGTAGCTCATATTGATCAGGTGTTTATTTTTCCGCCTTAGCTGTATAAATTAATCGGAAAATGTGACAGACAGTCATGACAAAAACTCGTTTATCTTCAGCAGTCGTGACATTTTCAAGACGTTATTGACAGAATTGACACAGTGATTATTTAATTAACTTTCATCCATTTCCTGGCGTTGTCACAGACTTTTAGTGACTTATGTCTTGAAGGACTTTAGCTGCTGAATAGACAGACTATGTTACCAAACAGTGACGTCTCATTTTGACCTTATCCTGCTTCACCCTGAAAGAGCCAGAATGCTGATGACAAAATTTATATCTGCAAAATTTCAACAACAACAAATCTTGTTTCATCCAGGCTATGTCACAGGGCTCAGTCTAGAGGGTGATTTGGGAGAAATAGTCTCCCTAAGCTGGCTGACTTCTCCCTATTTTGAGCTGAGGGAGAAGTCAAAATGTGTAGAACATATAGGGAAATCCAAAATTTGGGCCAAAACTTCTCCCCGAAGTCCAGAAAATGTCGCAAAACTTCTCCCTGTCTGAAAACTCTAGGCTGACTCCTAATGTCATATGAGAGCTCAAAGAATAGCGGGCCAAAAATATTTTTTATACTTTGACAAGTTCCATAACTCTGTCAGAATATACTGAAATTTGCCCATTAACAATCCCAACTGAGACATTCTTGGTACAAATCCATGTGCAAAATTTGAGTGAAATCTATTGATAAATACTCAAGATATCACATGGAATCTAAGTGCGGATGGATGGACGGATGTACTACGGACAGACAGACAGACATACAGATGGACAGACACTCGGACTGCCAACGTGAAAACATAATACCCCACCACTAATGTGTGGCGGGGTATAAAAACCTGGAATGAAATGGGTTGGAAATGAAATAGAATGGATTAGGTTAGCTTAGTTAAATTTTGTTTAGGATGGTACTCTTATAGCAAAGAATTTGCTCCCTTAGAGGGAGCAAATTCTTTCCTGTAAGAATGCCATCCAAAATCAACGGAATGAAGTGAAGAGGATTATCCCAGCCAGTTCCAATCCACATTTTAAACTATGCCTGTTCTGAGTGAGTGAACTCAGGTTTGACGTCCCACCAACAACAATGTCATTATGGAGCCGGTACCTTGGTTTTAAGTCTCATCCAAAAGACAGGAGAAGTGAGGGATCCGTCTTGCGATCCCTGGATTGGTAGTCCAGCGTGTGCCTGTTCTGAGTGTATTAACATTTAAGCACCAAAAAACAGACAACAAAATTTACGTCTGCAAAAATTAAAAAGATGCCTTGTCCAAGATATTTCATATTGAGAATTCAAAGACTAGTGGGAAAACAGTGTAGATCCAGATGAGGTGGCTCATTATGAGCCCCCTCATCAGGATCTATGATGTTTGCAAATTTTGCTAATGTCGTCACTGGGACTTAAAAGAGTTAGGAAGCAAAAAATGAGGTTTTTTTGCCATCTCCGCTGATGGTATTAACTCTTTAAGCCCCAGTGACGCAATTAGCAAAATTTGCAAACAGCGTAGATCCTAATGAGGCGGCTCATAATGAGTCGCCTCATCTAGATCTACACTGTTTGCCCTCTAGTCTTTGAATTCTCAATATAAAAAGTCTTGGACAAGGCATTTTTTTTATTTTTTGCAGACGTAAATTTTGTCGTCTGCTTTTTGGTAGTGAAAGAGTTAAAGCATTGGTGATATATACTAATCAAAATAAGTTCCGCCGCATTAACTTTAGCATCTTTTTCTGAAAAAGTACCATAATGAATGAAATTCCAGAGTCATAGTAGTACTGATATGACCTTTTTATATTGCTAGACAGACAGGTTACAAAATTTTAATGTAAACCGACAGTTTGCGCAACTTTCAGTTTTAGTGGGGGTTATTTCTAATTTCCCGAGATTTCTCATGAAAAAAAATCGCATTTTCTTTTAGTTTCACTATCATTTTCTGATCTGTACTTCTTAGACACATTCATTGGATTCCAGATGTTTGATATACAAAAGAAAATCGTAATTCAAAACGTTTTTCACGATAACTTCTGACTTCTACATTTCGACTTTAAGGCAGAAAAGCCAAACTTTCTAAAGTTGCAGTGGCATAATGTCATAAACATTTCGAAATTGCATGCCTGACACAATTTTGCAATAAACTGATGTATTCTCATTTAAAATTGTTGCAAAGAAACGTATTCACATGTCCAGAAAAGCAGAACTAAATTTTATGACTGATAAGCCCATAATCTGAAAATCAAATTTCCTATAGTTTTGATTCAAAGGGAGGTAATTTACAGTCTCGCACACTTTAAGATGCAATGTTCGCCATTTGCACGTTTGTTCAGATTTGATTTAAATGTTTCTAGAATGTAGAGTTTCTCGAAAATTAAACGAGGCAAACATAACGGTACTGCGCATGCGCAGTAAGCGCCTAGTCGCAGTTTCTATGGTTTACTAGTTATGCGAGGTAACTCTGTACTCGCTTGCAGGAAACTGAGACGTTTCAAAATTTTCCGTGGACAAATGTTGTGGCAACTAACTAAAAGCAAAATAATTTGAAAATGTTATATGTAAAATCGTCAATATCACGATTAAAACTTGCGGCGGAATTTGTTTTGACGAGTATATATTGATGTGGAGCTTGATTAATTGCATGAAAATTTCTGTCACATACTTCCTGGATAATATTTTTTTGTCTGCCAATGACTGGTACCTTCTATCAATAACTTTGGCATCAAGACATCACAAGAAACTGTGCTTTATGGTACCATGTTTATTTGGTTATAAGTTGGGGTCTTCTTCTCCAATTTACAATCTGAAAAATCTAGATCCACCATACAAGATGGATCTAGATTTTGGAGAGTGTTTCAGAGGTCAGCCTAGAGTTCTCAGACAGGGAGAATTTCAGGTAGAAGCTTTATCCCAAATGTTCTGTACATCTTGACCTCTCTCAGCTCAAAAAAAGGGAGAAGTTAGTGAGTCAGCATAGGGAGACTGTTCCTTTAGGCTGGCAGCCCCTGGTGTTTAGGAAGCAAAATTTTCAAAAAATCTAGATCCATCTTACAATATGGATATAGCTTTTGGGGATCGAGTGTTTTGGAAGAGAAAAACCCATCCTATAGCTGACTTTCACATGACTGATTTACATATTTGGGGTAATTTTGGGAGAGAACTTCCCCCTTCTCCCCCACCCCCCACACTCACACATTGCTTGCAGTCAGATAAAAGTAAGGGTTATGAAGATAATTCTGGGATAAATTCTCATTGTTCTCAACTAACAAATGTTGTGAGCCGCGATATGACAAAACTAACAAAATGGCTTGTGCGCCCAGCGAAGACTCAGATCAACCTGGGCATCTGCCCAGTCTGATCAGGTTCTTTGCTGTTTGCATGGAGCTAGTTTTAATAGACCCTTAGCTACCCTTTTAGTGCACAGCGAAGACTCTGATCACACTGGGTGGCTGTCAAGGCTGATCTGAGTCTTTGCTGGGTGCACATGCCACTTTGTTGGTTTTCTCGTAATGCAGCTCTTGTGATTTCTCATTCAGAGCTCCTGATGAGGAGGGGTTACACAGGGTATAATCGATTCCGCTAATTTTCGCTTCCTGCAGAGACTGTACATCATATTTGGCTTCCGCCGAGACTGTCCGCGAACTCTTGTTTCCTGCCGAGACTTCTGTACATGATAAATGGCTTCCTGCAGAGACTGTCCATGTGATTCTGCTTCCTGCCGAGGCTCTCGGCAGGAAGCAGAATCACGCGGACAGTCTCGGCAGGAAGCCATTTCTCGAGGACAGTAGTCTCTGCAGGAAGCAAGAGTTCGCGGACAGTCTCAGCAGAAGCCAAATATGACGGACAGTCTCTGCAGGAAGCGAAAATTGGCGGAATCGACTATACCCTGTGGGTTATAGAGAATAAGTCGGAGATAATTTTTCTGAATTCTCAATGAAAACATATATTGTGACCCTCATTAGAACCGCCTTGGCGAAACCCATGACCCTGTGATCGGAATTCAGAAGTGCAAACCACTTGGCCACAAGAATGCCTCTTTTAAATAATGCTAAAACTTGCACTTTCGAGCAATTCTGTGGTTTAAGATGATGATGATGATGATGATGATGATGATGATGATGATGAAATAATGCAATTAAGTCTTGAGCTGGACTTGAACCACTGACATCTAGGTCATGAGTCTAGAGCATATATAAACCCATTGACCAAAACCTCTAGACAAAGAAACTGCATGTGGAAATAGATTCCAGGAAATTCTGTGGTGGGGTATCTTAGGTAGCAGTTGGTGTGTCTGAGAAATGAAGATAGATTTTTATGTATCTTAGCTAAAGAAACTACATAATTCCACACATATTTGACACCTTGTCAAAATAATTTTCGTAACTTAATCAAAAATGTGATAATGCCAAGAACCTTATCCTGCCAATTACCAAAGTCACTGTTGCTCTTTGGACACTGTAACCTTTATTGACCGACCCTTCCCAATTTAAATCTGGACAAGTTTATTTGTTGTTTCTCAGGGGATGTTCAATAAACTGTCGGCTGAAAGGCAAATAGTGTGGACCCAGATCAGACTGTTCCTTAGGAGCAGTCGGATCTGGGTCCACACTGTTTGCTCGGTCCCCTAGTGCTATGGGTTTATATGGTGTTTTATCCAAGTATATTTCTTTGGGACGCAGGGCGGCAATGAAAAGCAAAATATGCAATTTTGAAAATTGGCAAAAGAATATACTCTTAGAAAATTAGGAGTACAGAGAAGAACTTTGATGTATCAGTTTCTTATATTAATTGTTATCATAATAAGCTGAACAAAAAAAGAAATGTTACATACATTTATGCTAAACATTTTTGACATCACTGTATGCATTAAGAATCTGAAATAAATTCAGAACTGTTTGGTAGTGTATCTGCATCTGTCGTTATTTAAGTTTTTAGCCTTGGTTAAATTTTGAAATTCAAAGTGTCTCTTGAAAAGAAAACAATTTTTGAATGTTGATGCTGTAACGTTTCCTTTTTTATGCCCCAGCCAAGAAGTGGGGAGGGGCATGTAGTTTTGCCCTTTTCTGTACGTATGTACGTACATATGGACATAGCAAATTCTTTCTTTTGTTTCTAGAGGAGCAAATTCTTTCCTCAATGAGTATACCCCTTTTTGGAAGGGTTTCATTGCATAAAGATTAAGCAAACAGGAAGTTGCAAAAGTTTTCTCCCTTAGGAAACCTTGAGTTAGGCAAACTTATAATGCTGTCCAGTAACAGTTTTTGTTTATTTTGACTGTAAAATTATGATAGAAATGATAAAGTTTCAGTGAAAATTTTCTTGGATACTTTTTGATCAACCCTCGCTTAATCCCTTGTTCATGTAGACATCAAACTAGCATCTTTATTTTAATCATAATTTATTACATGTCTATGAATCTCTCTTCCATGATAGATTCTTGGAAAATTATTCTTCTTTTGAAAATTTTATTAACCTTTTAAGTGCGAAAGAAGCAGACAACAAATTTTACGTCTGCAAAATTTTTAGAAAAATATTTTGTCCAAGCTATATCATAATTCAAAGACTAGAGGGCAGACAGTGTTGATCTGGATGAGGCGGCTCATGATGAGCCGCCTCAACTGTATCTACGCTGTTTGCAAAATTCAGTATTTTTGTTTTTTTGGTGCTTTAAGTTAATAATTTTGCCAGTGTAAAATAACATTGAATGATACTTGATGCCAAGCCTGTCTGAAAGCCTTGTAAACAAGCATTCGTAAGCTCTGTTTGATCTGCACTTGAAAGTTAGCATGTTTCCTAGGAACTTCTGCATAGTTTAAAACATGGAATGGAATTGAGTGGAATGGACTCGCAGAGATAGTCTCCATCGATTTGGATTATACTCATACAGGAAAGAATTTGCTCTGAGGGAGCAAATTCTGTCCTGAATGAGTATTATTCCAGGCTCTGGGAGCAAATTGTAGCCAATTTGTTGTTGTTGTGATATTGTTTTACATCCACGGTAAACAGCTGTGGTCATGTCTGGACGGTCAGTTAACCTAACCACACTATTCCTAAGTGGTTATCCAGTACTTTCGCCAGTAACTGAAACTGCCATTCTTGAATCAGGGAAAGGGGAAACAAAAGTAAGTAGCCGGACCGGGTATCGAACCTTGGTCCTCTGGCTCCTGAGTCAGACACTCTACCCACTGTGCTATGCAGCCTGGCAAATTGTAGTCAGTTAAAAAATAGAATATTTCATCCATTCATTCCGGTCTATTCCAGGTTTTAAACTATGACAGGGACTTTAGTCCTTCACTTGTTTGATTATTTGATAAACTGCATCAGGTACTTCAAAAATGAGCAGTTGATCTCTATACGCCCATTAAGAAAGCAGTTGCCACAAAAACTGAAATCGTGTCCAAAGTAAAATGAAGGCTTCTACCATTGAAGTATATCAGTAAATTTCATCTTTTGGCCATCACTTCTTTCTGTACAAAAATAAAAGTAAAATAAATAACAAAAAAGGTGGATGGAAGAATCACCATACCATGAAAAATGTAGGTCACAGTCTGAAGTCAAAGGGGAACCTAAAATATTATGCCCAGTTTGATTAAGATCCATTAAATTATGCCTGTTTTTTACAAGTACACTGTACTTTGAAGTCATCTGCAATGTTATTTTGAACCAACATCTAAAAGATGATGAAAATTTAGAAATGAGTGAAAAATCAACCCAGTGAATGAGTGCATGAACTCGTGTATAACATCCCACCAACAATTAGGTCATACGGAGATGGGACCTAAATGGTTTAAAGTCACTCAAAATCAGTGGACGATGATTAAAATGTTCATTGGTCAATAAATTTGAACACAATATCACTGATATATTGTGAGACTGGGCCCCTGTGGAAGACTGTATCATGGTTGTAAAAGCATGTTTCTGCACTCTTAGAGCAGACAGATTCCACCAAAACATAAGCCAGGTTACATAATCAGAAACTGCTGTATGAAAGCCAGTATGTGCCAAGAAAAATATTCCCCAAAATAACAAATCTGGCAGCATCATGCTTATGGTTTATTTTGAGGTGCCCCTCGACAAAACCAGAAAAGTGGCACATGTGCCGAGTGAAGACTCAGATCAGCCTGGGCATCCACCCAGTCTGATCAGAGTCTTCACTATCTGCATGAAGGTAGCTTAGACCCTTAGCTATCCTTAAGTGCACAGCAAAGACTCTGATGATGCCCAGACTGATCTGAGCCTGAGTGTGGCGCACATGCCACTTTGTTGGTTTTGTCGTGTCGTGGCTCATTTGATAACAGGTTTATTGTTTAGTTAATGGAAGCTGCAGCCTTTGTAGTAGGTAAATAAGTTGGGGGAGTTAAGCTTTTTGTGGGGGAAGTTTAAAATTTTTGAGTGAAAGAAGAGTTGAAGATGGTGGCAGGTCATTAAGTGTACTTTTAAAGCTGTAATTAGCCAAAGTTTTGTTTGTGAAAATGTTGTTTTTTTTTTAGGTGGGGAAGTGGAATCATGTTCTGGGTGGGATTCTAATGGAATGACCTTTTTAGCTATCCTGTATGACCAGTATGGGGAAAGCTGTTGCAGTCACTATGGTGTCTTAGAGTGGAGTCTCTGTAGGCATTTAGTTTCACGTTGAAGCTTTGGTATTAATTGTTTTTATGTGACAAGCAAAGCACTGTCAGGAGGTGAGCTATCCTGTATGTGGATAGGTCTTGTTAAGTGATGCAGTCATTGAATTAACAGTGCATGCAACATTAAATATGTTTATGTATAATTAAATTTTGGACTCCTTTTCACCTTGTCCTACCAATTTTTATTGAAACAATGTCTCTCATAGAATTCGGACAATAGTTCTTTGTGGACAAGCCTTTTGGCCCTGTGAAGGAATGTTTGGTACAGACAGTTCACCCAGGATGATATGGATCCGATATGGAGCATTAGGATTGTTCATTTGGGTATGACTACTGCTAATGAATGTGGTTTTGGGGATTGCCTCAGAAGTTGAGGGTTTAAGAATGTCACAGGAATTAGTTGAGCTAAAGGATGGGATATAGTGGGTAATCCAGTGCTACTACTGCTATAAATTGCAGTAAGGGAAAACTGAAGAATGTTGGCTCTAAATAATGTGCTGAAATATTAGGACATAATTATTTTTCCGTTTGGAAGAAATGGAAAATTAATTACTAGCTCACGATGCAAGGCCATGGAGACCGAGCTTTATGCATAATTGGTGTTGGCCATCCATTGTGCATGATCTGTCAACAGTTTAAAACAACATATTCAGACGAGGTCTACCACTGCACCCATGGTTATCAAATTTCACATGGAGCATGGGCAGACTACTTTAAATTGTCTTTATTATAAAAGTCAGCCAGGTCAAGGCTGTTGAAGTTTTGCATGGAGCATCAGTGGGACCTTTGTTAATAACAGATGTATTATTTTTCTGCTCAGAACAAAGAAATAAATATTATGTACATGTACATAATGTACTTAGCCTCATAGCTAATATTATATTGGTAAGAGGTAACTTTATAATTAAGACAAATAAATTGATGGGGTTTTCATGTCAGTGGCTTTATGAGCTATAGAGTACAGAAGTGTTTTGAGTGTGGTAATTTTGGCTAATTGTTAAAACATCTGGTTTCTTTGATCTGCTGAGTTTGATTCTGAGCATTAGCTTTGTTCAGTGCTAGGAGCCTTTGCAAATTGTGGAGATGGTGATGAGATGGTACATATAAGCCATCTCATCTGGATAATCATTGATGGTATGGGAGAGTTTTAACCGTATATTGCAGTAGACACCCTTTTCAAAGATAATATTTTGTTACTCTCAGAGACAAAAAAAAATTTCCTTAGGCACCAGTCAAACTGATGTGGTAAAGGATTTTGGCTGTGTATTGAATGTCACTATAAAGAGGGTTGAAAGTGTTTGGGAAGTCAAAAAAGGTAAAGTTGGGGGTAAAATAGTTGATATTATCAAAGCTGTTGTGAATTCACAGGATATAATCGATTCCGCCAGTTTTAGCTTCCTGCAGAGACTGTCCGTCATATTTGGCTTTCGCCCAGACTGTCTGCAAACTCTTGCTTCCTGCAGTGACTAATGTCCACGTGATTCTGCTTCCTGCCGAGACTGTCGGCATGACTCTGCTTCCTGCTGTGAGCCACGGCAGGAAGCAGAATCATGCGGGCAGTCTCTGCAGGAAGCCATTTATCATGTACAGAAGTCTCAGCAGGAAGCAAGAGGTCACGGACAGTCTTGGTGGAAGCCGAATATGATGTACAGTCTCTGCAGGAAGTGAAAATTAGTGGAATAGATTATACCCTGTGGAATTGATCATCACAGAAATGAAAGCCTCATGCAGTGAGGTAATTCAAATGCAAGAGGCACAGATACAGATATTTTATCGTTGGTTGATTGGTTGTTTTGGGTCTAAAAGCACTTTGAGACAGTATTTCAGTCTATATCGGCTGTCTTCCAGAGAGAAGGAGAAACAAGAGAGAAATGATAGACGAGAAAAAATGTCTAAACAGCCCCCACCCACACCTACTGCAAGCACAAGTCGGGCCTTGCCGTAATATTATCCAAATTAGTAGGACGCCCCGGCACTGAAAGTTACCCAGCACTATCCGCCGACCCGACCGGCCGTGGAATTTTTTTTATGGAATATCTCCAGCAGAATTATCGGAATCATCTGTGAATACTCCAATTTCCAGGAGCTCTGTGGAGCTCTAATAGAAACTAAAAGACGACAAAGATGTCGACAATCAGTCTTGATCCATCAAAAGCATAAAAATGAAGATGTTGATAGTTAATCTTGATCCATCAGAAGCTTAATAATGAGAGGACATTTAGCTTTCAGCTACTTGTTTTAAGGAACGTGCCGTTGTAAGAAATATGTTCTGATGTGCTTATAATTACATAAACATAATGTTTTGTTTTTGTTTTCATATAATGAACACTGTAGAATCGGATTCCTGTAGTTTTTTGTCTTCCTTTCAGAGGATGATAATTACGTGAGCTGTGTCATTGGTTAACATGTCTTAATACGTACGCAGACTGCTTATGCAGAGAACCAGACTGCACATTGTGCAGTCTGGTCTTTGCATAAGCAGTTTGCTATGTAAAATCCACAATGTCTGCTTATTGTCCATGGGAAATGGGTTTGCTTTGATGGGGATCTAGTCAAGGCCAGGTAAAGGTCCAGTATATGCCTTTAAATGGGTTTTCTCAAGACATCACATGTAATTAAAGAAGCTTCTGGAACATGAAGGAAAAACATCATGTATTTGCGAAGGTTTAACTTTATTAAACAAACATGTAAGGTAACCTTAAATCAAGTTGTTTTTGCATGTGAGAGTCCTGAAGGTGCCGAGGAAGTTGGGCATTGGGAAGTACCAAGTTGCTTATAAGGATGATAAAATTAGCTGTTTGCGAATACTGATACAAATTATATGTGGCAGGGCCAGGACCTTCAGCCGGGCCGCGTAGTGCAGTTGTTAGTGCATCTGACTCAAGACTTGAGCAAGAGGTCCCTGGTTCGATACCTGGTCCGACCACATACTTTTGTTTCTCCTTCCACTGATTCAAGAATGGCAGTTTTTAGTAAGTGCACTCAGTACTGGTTAATCTCTTAGGAGGTCTAAGCTTGCCCAGGGATAGTGTGGTTAGGGTAACTGACCGTCCTGACATGACCATATATATGAGCCGTGACACGACAAAACCAACAATGTGGTTGTGCACCCAGCGCAGACTCAGATCAGCCTGGGCATCCGCCCAGACTGATCAGAGTCTACGCTGTCTGCATGGGGGTAGCTTAGACCCTTAGCTACCCTTTAAATGCTAAGCATATTAGCCGTTTTACCGTGGACACTTTGGCACGTTAAGGGTAATAGGAAGTTCCAATGTGGGAGGATAATTCACCAGAATGTATTCCAAGTCTGTTACTGACATAGGCTCACCACGGACTTTCATGCCTTGACAAAACTGCAGAACTGTATAGTAATGTACCCCAGACCAGTCTTAAAATCTGCAAAAATCTGCAATTGAGCCACTACAGGAGAAAACCAACAAAGTGGAATGTGTGCCCAGCGAAGCCTTAGATCAGCCTGGGCATCTGCCCAGTCTGATCAGAGTCTTCGCTGTCCACATGGAGATAGCTTAGACCTTTAGCTATCCTTTAAGTGCACAGTAAAGACTTTCATCAGACTGAGTGGCCGCCCAGGCTGATCTGAGTCTCACTGGGCATATGTGCCACTTTGTTGGTTTTGTCTTGTCACGGCTCAATTGTTGTTTATAATTGTTTGATGGCTGGAAATAGTATGAGCAGCAATGGGAGAAAACCAACAAAGTGGTTGTGTGCCCAGCGCAGACTCTGATCAGCCTGAGCATCTGCCCAGTTTGTCAGACTCTTTGTTAAAGTGCTCAAAAGGTAGCTAAGGGTCCAACTTGCCTCCATGCTCCCAGCAAAGATTCTGATCAGACTGGGCAGATGCCCAGGCTCATCTGAGTCTGCGCTGGACGCACAACCACTTTGTTGGTTTTCTCGTGTCACGGCTCATAATTATTATGCTGACTCTCCTTGACCAGGCTTTTCCCAGGCTGGGTACACATACAAAATTACAAAGTGGGTATGCCGAAGACAGAGTTTGTTTTGAGGCTGTTCTCTGGATATTAGACATCAAAGGCATTACCAAACAGTATGGAAACAATGATATCATGATATACCATAAGCATTCTTAAAATTTGGGACACCAGAAATAATTACCATAATTGTCCTAAAATATTACAGTCATGTTAGTAGTATGCTGGTGCCACTCTGCTCAAGGCGGGGTTGAGGCTAAGTCTGTTTGCCAGAGATAGCACCAATTTGGTGAGCCTACCTCAAGGAAAACACTGGTCTTTGAGTGTACCGGTGTCTGTAATCAGCATATTACAAACAAAATTAACAAGATGAAAAAATAAGCTTGAAAAGGGTAGTATGAAATAAGCCAAAATGTTGTGGCCAGAGTGGCGTCCCATACTTCTCATGTTGTTTCGCTCAACAATCTCTGCCTAGTGCTGCATGAACTAAATTTCAGATCATAATGTAAATGATTACACTTAATTTGAAAGAGGGCTTGAGGATTATTTTTTTCTCTACAAGAACTATTTTAGTGATCTTCAATATAAATTCCAGTTCTGCTCATAGGATTCAAGCATCTTGCAATGTGTGAAGTTATTAGTTTCCTAGATGAAGTTGTTGCATTTAATGCTTTCCAATTATTTTTTGTAGGAAACTAGATTGTTGTCAGATACAGATTATTGGTTGGGAAAACCCACAAGAAATTGCATACCATAAAGCTGCAGATAAGGCTTAAACCTGTAAATGTTCAGAGACCCTAATGTTAAAAACAAGTACGAGATGATACTTTCTTGCTCACTGGATAAGGATATCCATATGTTTCCCCTATACCTACAAATCTTACCTCATGCATCCATGTTATCTCACCCAGGACCGGATAAAAATCATGAGCATTCAATGCATATTGGATGTATTGGAGGTCATGTATCTGCGTCGTCAAGTGATGTTAGCATTTTAGATGATGACGGATGCAATAGCAAGCCTTGTGATGCCTAACAGTGACCCTCGTGACAGATTTTTCTATCCACACCTCACACCCATGAAAGATACTTATATTATCAAGGTCATATTCAGACCTCTTAGCAAGGCAGTACTAGTATGGTTTTCCTTTTTTTTCTGCCACTTTTCCAAAGGGTAGAGCTTATAAGTGCAGGCCTGCTGATCTGGCGGTCCTGTGTTTGAGCCCCGCTGGAAGTTTGAATTTTTTCAATTATACTGTAAATGGGGTACCATTGCACACAGCCATTTTGTTATCTCTCTCCCGTCAATCAACCTGATAATTGACTGAAACACTGTTAAAAAAGATGTTAAATTTCAAGTCATCCAACCATCCATCTAAACGGTAAAATCTTTTTGTGACTTTCTGTTTGCTTCCATGGACAAAAAAAAATCTTCCAAAGTGGAGTCTTTGCTTAAATGAAATAATTTTCTCTTGGGAGAGCAAATTATTTTTTCCAAGAGTTGACCCCCCTGGAGAAGGGTGGCAAAAATGAAAATGGCTGATTGGCATCCTCTGCAGGTGTATGTAGCCTTTCACATTAAAATTTTTCATCACATTCTTTCTTGCCCCTGTGAAAACTTCATGTCAAGATCATGAACTTTTCAAGAACTTCACGGACAAATAAAATACCATGGTATTAAATGTTAGCAAAAAAGGAGACTCAGGCCTTAACACTTTAAGTGCCTGAGACAAAAATAGCTAAATTTGCAAACAGCGTAGATCCTGTTGAGGCAGCTCATAATGAGCTGCCACATCTAGATATACACTCTTTGCCCTGTAATCTTTGATTTCTCCCAATATCATAAAGCTAATGGACAAAACATTTTTTGAAATTTTGGAAACGTAAATTTTGCTATCTGTTTTTTGGGGCTTAAAGGGTAAATGCTATAAATTGGTGGAAATACTATATTTGCTAATAGGACAATTCCGCTTGTTATAATAATCAGTTATAGCCATTATTTCTCTGTTTTCTCTATTTTGCACAGATTGACATGTTGAATGCCAGTTCTAAAATTAATGAATGAAAACGGAAGACAAAACATTGGGGAAAAATGGAAGCAAACATGGTGACTAAAACCTAAAGTTTGCAGCAAATCTTTGCAGGCATAATTAGTTTAAAATCTGGAATGGAAGGAGTTAGAATGAAATGGAATAGATGAGATCAAATACATTGGCTACAATTCCTTCCTAGAGCATGAGGCCCGCCACTGTACTCAGACAGGAAAGAATTTGCTGCTGGAATGAAGATAAGGAAATTATCCCCACCATTCCATTCCACTCCATTCCATGTTTTAAACTGACAGTATGACCTCTCCAGCTCCCAGGACTTAAGATCATGAACTTTAGAACTTCCAGAAGTGAAAATCATGTTTGGAATCTGCCTTGACTATAAGGCCAAAAATAAAATATTTAATGTTTCCCCTTACGCGACCGACCGTAAAAAATCGTAGCGACCGGAAATATTTTTTTCCGATTTCAATTTTTTTTTTTTTTTCTACCTTTGTGCCAAGTACCAAAAATCTGGGTCTTCAGAGCTCTAGATAAAGGTGTTTCTAACGAAAAACGTTTGCAGTCCCAAACTAATGAGTCAAGAATAGGCTACTCCCACTAAAACAGGATTATCCATCATAAAAACGAACGGCATCGTCTTTTTAACTATGTTTGGAGACAAAAGAAGCAGTCCGGAATAGCTAAACAAAAATGCGCTCAACCACCTTAGATAAGACTGGCTAAAGATCAAAGGATTTCAGTCATCTTTTGAAGTCACTGGCTGCCGCTCAGGTTTTATGTAGAGTAACCTGGAGCTGAAAATTTTGGTGTCGGGCAAAAACAAAGGGTCATTCTTTGATACAGAGCGGCATGCGAAAATTGTTGAGCAACGAAATTGCATTCCGGGTATTGTTATTTTCAATTTGTCTTTTTCTGAAATACGTGGAGACTGTTCAAAATTTGAAGTTATTAGACTAGCGAAAATCGCATAAAATTATGCTTTAAAGGCAACATTTTTAGGGTACTTTACGACGTGTGCATATAGGGAAAACGCAGATAAGCATGTGTATTGGCTAAGTCTGATCAGAGTCATCTCTATCTGGACGAACAATTCATCTAGTATTAGGTTGAAAACTATTTCGATTATTAGGAAATGCACGTGGCTGAAATCTCATTTTGCCGACGCTAATCAAAACGTCTCCAGTGAGCAGACAGATAATGTGCCAAATGTGTCCAACGGAATGCGAACGCGCAGAAAATATTCGCTTTTCTGTTTTATGGTAACAGTTTACATTCATAATCCAAAGATCAAAGTTGTGAATAGGAAACACCAGTCGCATTGCATTACTGCGCAGGCTGATCGGGGCATATGGTATAAGGTACCTTTCCCTGTCTCTCGGTTTTATATGACACGTGTCCAGTTCAATGCGGCGTTCTTTGATGTCTGATCAACATAACCACTGCAGGTGGTTACCGTATTTAAAACAAGAGCTGTCGCCCGACAGCATAGCTCGCCTGAATTGGTGCTTGTCCATCACACAGCCGCTATGGTGGTGTGGACTGCTATGTATAAAACTTCAGGCAAGCATGTCCATAATGAAAACACATTTATAAACAAAAGCTATCTCAGAAATAAGTCTTAAAAATAAAATTAAAATGAAAAAAAAAATGAAATGAAATTTCAAAGTCCATGAGCTTGAGGTAAAAAAACTGACGGGTAGGGGGGTAGGGGGGGGGGGGGCAGCTAGGATGTATGAAAACCCTGAACCATTATCTAACATCAGTCCAAGTATTAGTATCAACTGAGTCCATCATCGTGGCACTGTGAAATTATGTATTCATAAATATATAGCTTTAACCAAAATCTTTAAGACAAAAAGTCGATGACCTTGACTTCAAGGTCATCCAGTGGGGTAAGTATAAGGTGTTTTGTAAAAACTCAAAAAAGAGTCTAACATCAGTCCAAGTATAAACTAAATCTCTGCAAAGCATTATGAATCAGTATGCAATTACAAAACTTTAAAAAAGACAAAAATTTCCCAAGTCCCTGACCTTGACATCAAGATCACTGAGCGGGGTTGGGGTAGTACTCTGTAGATCTAACTACAGTGCAAATATAAAAAGAATGCATCTATGGGTTCAGGAGATATGTGTTTTTAAAAAACTTTAACCAAAACATCCAATCAATAAAAAGACAATATTCTAAGTCCATGACCTTGACATCAAGGTCACAGAAGGGGGTGGGGGTAGTACCTTCAAAAACTTTAGACCAATATCTAACTTGAGTGCAAGTATCAAAGGAATCCTTTAATGGGTTAAGGAGATATTGGGCTTTATAAAACTTTAACCAAAACATCCAGTCCAAAAAAAATACCAATTTTCTAAGTCCATGACCTTGACATCAAGGTCACAGAGTGGGGTGGGGGTGGTACCCTGAAAACCTTAGACCAATATCTAACTACAGTGCAAGTATCAAAAGAATCCATCCATGGCTTAAGGAGATATAGGTCTTTAAAAAACTTTAACCGAAACATCCAATCCGAACGCCGACGCGGACGCGGACGCCGACGCTGACGCGGACGCGGACGCCGACGCCGTGGTGACAACAATAGCTCTTCCTGAACTTTTGTTCAGGCAAGCTAAAAAGACTACTACCGTCTTTACACTACGTTATAGCGTATTCCCTGATGAGAATGCGTAACTCGCAATGACCATAATTAATGTTTGCATGTTGTTTTTGATACAGATTGACCCGTTCACCCTAATAAACTCATCTTACGGAGATAGATCTTCATATTTGGGTTGTTCCAATATCTAAAACAGGGTATGTGACAAAAGTGTATAGACGACGATGCAACGAGAATGTGTTTATCTCCGGTGCATCCGATCCCACATTTGCTAACAATGCAGCCTCATCGGGGTCACACTGTTCTTATCGTAAAACTTGAATGAACGTGTTATATACTGTTCTTGGCTATATGGCCAACATTTAAGAAGGAATGGGACGGACTTTATAAAAAATCTGTGTACCAGTTTGGACTGTCACTTCATATCTACACTGCTTGATTAAACAAATACGTAAGTAAGCAGAATAGACCATGATCAGAATGCGCATTACACATGTCCCCGATATGGCACGTTCACACTTACATTTAATTATGAGTGTGTGCGAGTTTTGTACTTGTGTGTCTTATACTTCCATGCCCCACGCACCTCAGCGGAACGTATCCGTAGTCACAGTAACGGGGCGCCATTTGTCCGTCCCTATTTAATTATAAAAACTGCGTCGTCTATTTTTATAGGACTTATATGCAAGTACTTTTGAAAACACTCCTACGTCTTAATTTGGGATGGAAACGGCTCAAGTGAGGCGTCAGCATGTCTCGGCTTATAAAGATTATCTGGAGCTCTGACTTTTCCGGGAAAAAAAAATTAAATCCCGACCGACCTACCCACCATTGAGAAAAAGGGTCGGGTAAGGGGAAACAAGAATATTTCTAAGGATGGCCTCTTAAAGAGCTTATCACACATTTGATGTGCTACTTGGTACAGACTAATCTTCGACTTCTCCATTTTCAACTGCTTAGAAACACTCGATCATATTCCCCTTGTGCAACATACATGGTAATGAGTTTTTCATGAAACATTGGCTGTGGTGCAGAGCTACTCAAACCCAGAACATCAAAGAATTTATCATACAAACAATCTGGAGCAGCAATACTTTTGAGGCTGAATTTTACAATTGCCAGTTACAAGTACTATAACCGAATGAGTCAACGAGGAAATGGTACTTTATGTCATGCGTTTTGCAGAAGAGCCATGTAATATTATTAGCTCACCTGGCCCGAAGGGCCATAGTGAGCTATTGTCATACCAATGCGTCGTGCGTGCGTCGTGCGTCGTCACGGAATGTGTCCGTCAACACCTAAAAACAAATATTCAAACATCTTCTTCTGTAAAACTACTGGTCCCATGGTTCTCAAATTTCACAGGGAGCATGACCTGACTCAAGGGTCTCAGAATTGTAAAATTGGGTCAGGTTGAAAATCCAAGATGGCCGCCGTTACTAAAAATAGCAAAAACAACAAAATAAACTTCTTCTCCAGAACCACTGGGTATATTTGTCTGAATTTTGGCATGGAACATCAGTGAAACCTTAGTATTCAAAATTGTAAAAATGAAAAAAATCTGTAGCGGAGTTTTGTCACAGTGACCTACTTTCTGTTTACGTCTGTAATTTTGCTCAAATGCCAATGTCAAAAAATGACCTATTTAAACAACTTCAAACAACTTCTTCTCTAAAACTACTGGTCCCATGGTTCTCAAATTTCACATGGAGCATGACCTGACTCCAGGGTATCAGAATTGTAAAATTGGGTCAGGTTGAAAATCCAAGATGGCCGCCGTTACTAAAAATAGCAAAAACAACAAAATCAACTTCTTCTCCAGAACCATTTGGTATATTTGGTTGAAAGTTTGCATGGAACATAAGTGGGACCTTGATATTAAAAATTGTAAAAATAAAAAAAGTCTATAGCGGAATTAGGTCACAGTGACCTACTTAGCGTTTACAAGGCCGATTTTGCTCAAATGTCAATATCTAAAGAAAATGCAACCAATTCTGACCAGATTTGGTCAGAAATGGTTCTTGAATGGAATTATTGCAATTTTGTGCCAGTTGACTATCCAAGATGGCCACCATGGGGGCCGTTACTAAAAATAGCACAAACATAAAAATGACAATTACTCAAGAACCCTTGAATGAAATTGGACCAATTTTGTGTCAGAATGTTCCTTGCATGAAGCCGTTTCGATTAATTGCAATTTGGCATTCCAAGATGGCCGCCATCTGGTGTTACTAAAAATAGCACAAACTTAAAAATGACAATTACTCAAGAACCCTTTAATGGAATTGGACCAATTTTGTGTCAGAATGTTCCTTGCATGAAGTCGTTTTGATTAATTGCAATTTGGCATTCCAAGATGGCCACCATCTGCCGTTACTAAAAATAGCACAAAACATGAAAATGACAATATCTCAGTAACCGCTGAATGGATTTTGACGAAATTTGTGTCAAAATGATTCTTGCATTGAGATGTTTCAAAAATATCTAACTGTAGACCATTCGTATTGGCCTCTGTTACTAAAAATAGAAAAATATGAAAATTAGTAAATCTCAATGGAGTTGGATTAATTTTGTGTCAGAACGGTCCTTTAATTAAGCTTTTTCGATTTTTTGCATTTTGGCATTCCAAGATGGCCGCCATTTGCCGTTACTAAAAATAGCACAAAACGTGAAAATGACAATATCTCAGTAACCGCTGAATGGATTTTGACGAAATTTGTGTCAAAATGATTCTTGCATTGAGATGTTTCAAAAATATCTAACTGTAGACCAGTCATATTGGCCTCTGTTACTAAAAATAGAAAAATGTGAAAATCAGAAGATCTCAATGGAACTGGACCAAATTTGTGTCAAAATGGTCCTTGCATGAAGGCTTTTGGATTTTTTGCATTTTAGCAATCCAAGATGGCCGCCATCTGCCGTTACTAAAAATAGCACAAAACATGAAACTGGCAATATCTCAGTAATCCCTGAATGGATTTTGATGAAATTTGTGGCAAAATGATTCTGGCATTGAGGTGTTTCAAAAGTAAATATATAAAGACCAGGCAAGTTGGCCTCTGTTACTAAAAGTAGCAAAATGTGAAAATGAGAAATTCTCAGTGGAATTGGACCAATTTTGTATCAGAATGGTCCCGTTGCACAAAAGCCAGGTGAGCGATATCAGGCCCATTTGGGCCTCTTGTTACATAATCCTATTAAACACCATGGGAGGGGGGGTGCATTTTACAAAATGGGGGTGTTAATTAGAGCCAAAACAGTAGTAAATCAGCCGCTAACAAAATACCTCTAATAAACAATATTAAGGTGAATGGGTATACTTTCACTTTTGTGCCTCCCATCTCAGTGAAGGTCAACTCTTAAAGGAAAGAATTTGCTCCTCTAGGAGCAAATTCTTTCCTTGAAGAGTAGACCCCATTTCAAGAGATATGTCACCCAAAGAAGCAAACAGGAATTCATGCAAGTTATTATAATATCTATTTTCAGAAAAGAGGCAGGGGGCATTGATCAGAGGGGAACATTTATTAGGATTATAGTAATAGTGCTATGTTGGATACAATACTGTCTTGTTATTAGGCTCCCAATTGCATTCAAACTATAAAATTACAAAGGAATATAAGGCAAATGAGTGCTCATTTGCCTTATATTTGTTGTTTACGCTCAATATAATTTCATACATTTATACAGTGCCATTTCTTGTTTAGTCTAACTTTAGTGCTTTTGTTCTATATAATACCATTTGTCGGAGAAATGGGGCTACTGGCATATGGACAAGGTTTTCCCTCTATAAGCCTAATTGGCAGCCAATTTGATGGCGTGGAGGTTTGAAGGGAACAAGACTTGAGACTTCCTGTTTGCTTCCTTAAGTATCAAAACCCTTTAAAAAAGCGGTCAGCTCTTGATATTTAAGAAATGCCCTCGGTTCTGCTAAAGGGAGCAAATTTTTACCCCTTTTGAGGAGGGAGGCAAAACTGAAAATGTCAGAGTTGCTTCCCTTTGAAAGATTACCTATTCACCTTAAACTCGATCTTGTCTTAAGTTCTGTCTTCAATTCTTTCTTTGCCCTTATAAATTTTCATGATTTTCCAGTAGACAAGATAATGTCTCAGTGAAGCCTTACGATGCCAGGAAATTGTGTTCAGAAGCATGACAGCTTATATCCGTTGTTGTGTTTTAGTTCAGAACTGTCTAACTAGATTTTGTAACAACATGGTTCAAAACCTGGAATATAGGCTGGAATGGAGTGGAATGGATGAGATGCTTAAAATTCATTCTGTTGGCTGCAGTTTGCACTTAGTTTGCTCCTAGAGCCTGAGATGGCACTCTTACAGGAAAGAATTTGCTCCCTCATAGGGAGCAAATTATTTCACGTGAGAGTACCATTCCAAATCCAGAGGAGTCTGTCCCTGCCAGTCCAGTGCATTCCATGTTTTAAACTATGCGAACTGTAACCCTAGCCCTCTCAGCTAGTCAGGTGATGTTGAATACTTCTAGCCCTGGCTTTGCCTTTTGCAGGATAGAGGTGAATGGGTACACTTCCAGGGGAAGCAACACTGCCATTTTAACGGGGGTTGACTCCCTTAAAGAGTAGACCACATTTGGAAAAGAGTTCAAGGCTCACTGGAAAGTAAACAGGAAGACACAAAAATTGTATGGAAGAAAATCATGATGGTTTACCAATTTACCTTATTTCAGTGGTGGTCAGAAATGTTTCATCTTTTCAGATATTATTGGACCTACAGCACTGTTCCTTGGAACAATAATCTTTAGATGTTATTGTTTTCATCCCTTCCACCTCTGTTTGTAGAGTTGCTCACAGAGGCTCAGGCTATCCTTGCTCTAGCAGCTAAGAAAATAAAACAACTTGAAAATCCTTACTTACCTTAATACCAGTGCATATTTGAAATGGAGTCCCATCCAAGCAAAAGGGGGCGAGATAGGAAGAGAAAGAATTTTAAAGAAGGGATGAAATGAAAAATCAGCCTGCTTTGAATATTTAGGGTCATTTGGTTTCTTATCATGTGTGCGAAGATGGTGTTTCCTCTGTAACAGCATGTGAAATGGCACAGGTGCAGTATTGAATAGAAGTGCATCATTTTCTAGAATTTATAAAATGATGAAAAATCACTAATGCTGAGATAAAAGAGACTTAGATGCCATAGTGACTATCCAACACAAAGATAAATATGCATCAACCTTGTTTATTCAAGGAATGTTACTGACTTAATATAAATGTTGAGTGTCTGGAAGAGATGCAGTGGTGGTTGTAGATCTGAGCTGTTGCTACTTAAACGAGGCATAAGGTACAGTCTTGATGACCTCGCTAAAAATCGTGACAAACCATTCAATAAAATGTATAAAACCAGCAGCAGGAACCAACAGATAAATATCAAATGAGCAGCATTCTGACAAAACCTGTCTTGACATACTATATTGAGCAATCTGAGCTACTCACAGATCAGCTTGGAAACATGTTGAGTCTGCTTAATCATGCACAGTTTGCCAATAGAAATTGGTAGATTTTAAAACAAGCAAACTGTGCATGCTCGATCAGTCTGCACTGATGTGCAGGCTGATTGGAGCATACACAGGTTCCATATGTGATAAAGCAGATTTTGTAAAGACAGGGCTTAAGCAGAGCTCCAGATAAGGGTGGATTTTTAGGATAATTACGGAATAATTTTTGATATTTTTAAACAAAATCAATTTTGTGACCTCCTTTAGAACCATTTTGCCATAGTCGGTTTTAGTGAGGGTCACAGTTTAATGTTTGTTTTGGGTGCATGAATAGAATTTATTCCGTATCGCCTCAAAATCTGCACTTACCTGACGCTCTACTGAAGTATCTTTTAATTAGGGCCTCAGGAAGATTAGGAGTACATGACTACTGTGCAAGCTTATATTTCATTCAAAATCATAATATTGACTGGAAAAATAAAAAAAAAAATATGACCATATAATGGTGGCAGTCAGAATCTGCTAGACATATGATTGGAGTAGTTTGAAACATGGAATGGGATGGACTGGACCGGACTGGACTGGACTGGCAGGGATAATTCCATGCAGGAGGTGTGGCAGTATAGTGGCTTAAGCTGCATTCTACTGATCCAGGGGTGCAAGGTTCAATCCTGATGAGACCTTAAACAGAGGTCCTGTCTCCACATGGCCTATGTGTTTGTGGGACGTTAAACCCGAGTTCACTCACTCAGTCACTTTCTATGCATCTGAGATGGCACTCTTAATTATAGGAAGGAATTTCCTCCCTGTAAGGGAGGAAATTCTTTCCTGTAAGAGCAACCATCCCAAGCTTTAGGAGCAAATTGTAGCCATTAGAAATTTTAGAATATAGGGTATGCCATCCTTTCCGTACCATTCCACTTCATTTGATTCCAGGCTTTAAGCTTTGGTGGGATGGATGGATGACTTGTAAGTTTATGTCCTTTTTAAGAGCATAATCAGAACGATGGGTGGGTGATAGTGAAAGGCTGTTTGTAGTGCAACTCTGTTTACAGTTGGAAAGAATTCTGTCTCCAGCAAGATTTGAATTCGGAACTGCAACATCAGCAGGTCAGCGCATAACCAGTATTGAGCGAAGGTTCTCCAATTACCCTAATGTGCTTTTAGTATTGGGACACCTAAAATAATAAATTTTCCATTTGTCCCAAATGGAAAATTCATTATTTTTAGGTGTCCCAATATATATGCACATTAGGGGTAAGTGCAGAACATTTTCAGGATTTCAAGGAGAAGCTTTGGTTAAAAAATATTGGATTCGCCTACCCTACTATTCTATGAATAGGGAGGCTTCTCCCAGACTGCCGAATGAGCTGGCCCTGGACATTCTGCTTCTTGCTCTTTACCAAAAGAAGCACACCTGGCACAAGAAGTGCCCATAGTGACGGTAATACTTGCTGCAGCCAATATGTTTTCAAGAAATTTCAGGAGAAATTATGAACCAAATGGATGTATATGTGGGTATAAGTTGCCATGCTTTTCTGCCATTTTTACATATGGAAACATTTTGTCTGCATTTGTATTTGCCTTTCTAGGTATCTAATCTTGGGGTCTAATCTTAAGAAAAAATTTGCTCCTAGATGTTGAATTGAGGCAAAAATGGAAATGGAAGAGGTTCTTCCCCTTAATGTACCTTAAACAAATATTACATCATAATGTCTTCCCAGCAGGTACACACGAAGTTGAAACAATCCTGATGTTGCTTGCTGAAGTTGATGTGTCTTTGACTTGGAACCTGCTTGTGTCCCTTAGTAATTTGCTTCGCAGCTTACCCTGACTGCTCAGAGACTTAACATAGGGATATTTTAATGTTGTAACTTACTTTTGCATTTGTATATTTCAGCAGACATATTTGATGAGATTGCTCCAGCAATTGAGGAGGCAGGGTTAGACTGTGAATGTGTGGGTGGGGGACGAATATCACATGACAGTGGAAAACGGAAGATAGAAATATTTGGGTATTCTCAGGTATGTAACTTTCTATGGTACCCTGATGGACAGAATGCATTAGAAAAGGGAATGGCTGGGTGATTTGAAGTTTACAGCCTTTTCAACAGTATTTTAGTCATTTTGGGGCTGAGTTGGGAATGGAAGAGATGGTAATGAAATAATCCAGAGGGTAGAGAAGAATGGCTACCTTGGCTGGACTCAGACCCACAGCCTATGGTTTATGAGCCCAGAGCATTAAACCTGCAACCAGTGAACGCTGTTTACCTTGCTGCCACATCTCATTACTGTAATGTGCCTAAATTTTGGGACGCCTGAAATAATAAATTTTCCATTTGTCCCAAATGGAAAATTAATTTTTTCAGGTGTCCCAATACTTACACACAGTGACTAGCAGAAGTGAGATATCGGTATCAGTTTCCGGTATCAGCTGCGCAGGGACTTGAAAAGTTTTGTTGATATTTCGGACTTAGTTCTGTTTTATGACAATGTGCAGACATTTGAGACAAAGCATTTACACGGTGGTCATTCCATATGAAGTTTATGAAAAGAGCCTTCGTCGAGTTTCATAAATTTCATATGAAACGACCATGAGTGTAAGATTCTGTTTATCATATGACCCTTTAAAATGGGATTTTAAATCCATCAAACTGAGCATTATTTCAACAAGAAAACGCATTGTTGATATGAACGTTGTGAATGACGTTACATGTAAGCGCCAAAGTGTTATTGCATGTGTGGTCATACAATTTTTATGACACGACGTTAGCCACAGAATAACAGCGAAGTCAATTGATAAAAACAGTTATTATCTTGCCTGTATCATAAATATTAATTTTCCAGTGGTGATTTTGCCTTTTGTTTTGGTGTAAAGCTCGTTCTGCTTTTGCGACTGTGTGCCGACAGCACACAGACAGGTGAGACATGAGGCTCCACGGAATTCTTGTTGGTTTAAGATGTAGTAATGATTTGGTAATTACTGTAGGAAGGAGTGTGGTAGACAGGTAACCTCTTCATTGCATCTTCCTGTCTAATTGTTGCAGTCAGTAACTCATGTTTGACGTATTTTCTTCCTGTGTGAACTGCACCTATACATATGTAAAACATACTGAACAAGCAAACGTCAAGGTAGGCAAAACATCAGAACACAAAAATTGCAATTATTTGCTTATTTCTACTCAGAAACATACATCATGGGTACTCATTAGAATCGCCTCAGCGAGGCAATTCTAATGAATACCCATAATATATGTTTTTGTTGAGAAATAAGAAAAGTGTCAAAATTTTGCCGCCCAAAATTTTGGCTTGTCGGAAAACACTGATACAAGAGTAGAATGGAATCTCATTCAGTTAGGCTTGTTGAAAACTTGGCTTACAAAACTGTTTACTCTCTAACCTATAAAACATAAACACATGAGCCACGACACTCGCAAAGAGGTCCTAAGACCTGGCATATATAAACAGCAGGAACTCGGAACAGCCTGTGCATCTGCATAGTCTGATCAAAGCCTAACTTGGTTTAAACGTTTATTCATCATACATTTCACAATCATAAGTCAATCATACAAAGTACAAAGTAAATATTTAGCAATAAATATATGAAGGGATCTGAAAAAAGCCATTCGGCTTATATGAATTCATCTCCCATAAATAATCTCAAATTATCAAGTATAGTGATCGTTCAGTACAATGAAACTATAGGTTATCAAGCATGAAACTATAGGTTATCAAACATGATGTTTAACAAAATCATGAGTATGAAAATAGTTCACATTTACTCCACACTAACTTGGTCACACACACCATGCCTGGCCTGGAGGTTATAAAACTTGAGTACATTATCAAGCTCAAAATAAAGCACACTGATTGGCTGCTTCAGAGCACATGCTCGGAAGCAGTCAATCAGTGTGCTTTATTTTGTGTTTGAGATTATACTCGAGTTTTATAACCTCGGACCCTGGGGAGAGTTGCTTAATGCTAGGGCTACGTAGCACTCGCTAGCAATTGGCTATTCAATGGTATGTTACAAAAAAGTGTTTTGTAGTGCTACGTGGCATTCCTGGAGCTGCCTCGCAAAGCGCTTTTTTTGTAACCATATACCGTTGCATAGGCAAAGTGCTCGGTAGCGCTCTGAAGCACTTTCTGTTTACCTGTGTTTAAAACTAGGCAAATTTCACTGTGCAACGCACTGCTACAGAAAAGTGCTTTTTGAAAGCAAAATCATTGCATAGCTTTGGCAAAACGCTACAGAGAGCTATTTTATAATGCTTTCGTTAAGCAACTCTTGCCTGGACTGTGTGGAATCTTGATGAAGGTTCTAGCTGGACATGCAGATTTTCTTGTTTATAACTGTCTCTGCCCACATGCTAGTTCAGATGTACCTGAGCAAACAATGTAGACCCAGATCAGACTGTATCTCTCAAAGATGGATGACTTTGCAGCTTTATGTCCTTTTCAACACTATTTCAGTCATACCAGGCTGATGAAAGGGTGATTATGAAAGGCACTATGAAGCACCATTACAGGTTCAGACAAAATCTTGTCTGATCAATGGGTTACCTGTGATTCAAAGCCAGAAGTGCTGACCACTTTGCGGCGCTGACACTTCTGTCCTTTAAGGAGCAGTCTGATCAAGAACTGCTCTGGTGCTATGCACCAGTAATATTTTACTGTCTTTTCCATAGGCAATGGTGGTTGTTGCACGGTTTCGATGTCCCAGTACTTAGGGTATGGTAATTTCAGTATTGCCCCACCTACACCTCTTGAAGCCAAATATTTCTCTCTCTAATAATCATATCCATCATTTCTGCACTTTATGTAATGCTTGCTAATCATGATGAATGATACTGCAACTTTTCATCTTTAATAACTTTTAGCTTACTTGAGCTGTTTCTTTCTGTCGGGCTGGGTGGGTAAAATCCAGTACTTGAGTACCTTAAACTACTATAATGGCTCTGAAAATTGAGACAGATGTAATGTTTGTGAGAAAAAGTTGTCAAGCCTGTGGAGGAGTTTGATCATGCTCTACACTGTTTGCCATTTAATCAGGATTTTCTGACACATCACTGAATATTAAAATTTTCTTGTTGAAAATTTAAAGTGCCCATAATTAATTCTGGTATTTGGTTGGACCTTCAAGTATAGGATGGTACAATATATGAAAGATAAAAAAAAAAAAAAAAAAAAAAAAGCTCATAATTTATGAAATGATCTGAAAATTGCATACTTAAGAGAAAGAAGGAGTTTTTCTGTTTTATAAGCAGAAATAAAATTGTGCCATTAGCAAAGAAAACAGCAAATACTCAGATCAGTTTATGCAGCCACACAGTCTTTTCTTGTATGTATTGGTTAGAAATTCTTATTGCAATCATAATACCTTTGCCTAAATTAAAACATACAAATGAACGGCTGAAATTAAGCATCATTTAAAAATCTAAAAGAATCTGTCAACAGTCATTGAGTGTGAGGTGCAGTTCAGTAGGAATACAGTACCCATCCCTTGGGAGCACTGTTCAGCATTACTTAATTGGCAAGCCTGATGGGTTTGCCAAGTTTCTGATAACAGGGTTCAATCTAGAAATTTGTCAGAATGGGCCAGTGGCCCATCAATATTTTGAAAAGGGGCCACCAGTTTTTTCAGAGGGGCCAGCATTTTTTACGACCAAATAACCAGGATTTTGGCATTTAGAACACCCAATTAATTCTAACTTACCATAGGACAGCAGTAAATAGCATTATTTTTGTTTTTGCTGTATACAGACAACGCAAATTGTTTTTTTTGCATCGTTGTGACAAAGCCAGTGAAGCCACTCATTTTGAAATTATTTGCATAGAATTTCTCAGCTTTTTTCACCATTTGATTGTCTGTCATCATTGGTATCTTCTGAAGTCTTCATTCTCGCTTACTGGCAGAATTTCCGCGGCGTCAATAGAAAAGAAATCGCCAATTAATTTCTTTGTTTGCGAGATCGCCTACATGTTTAGAATAGCTGGTTTCCCTCGCATTCGTAAATGCGCAGTAAATAAATAGATATCCGGTTACAGTCACAGTCTCTGAGTTGTTGGAACGCTTTGCACTCATATTTCAATACTGTGGAAAGCGTCTTCTAACACTGACTCGCTAAAGCTATACTGCTAAAAATAAGTTATGCCGGCGCACAACGAATTCGGAAAAGCGCCGATGCATTGAATTTCGCGCCGCATTGGATTTTCAAAAAAGGGGCCAAGGAATTCAAAGCGCGCAATTGGCGCAAAAATGCAGCCAAGATTGAACCCTGTGATAATGAGACAGAATTTCTCTTTCTGCATCAACAGCTGTGGATCTGTATCAGTGAAGATGCTGACCGATCTAGGCAGGGCAGCTCATCAACTGATGCGAGTTTTTTCTGCTCCCAAATGGTGTGATGGAAATTTTTTAAAGGATTGGACAAATAAATCCTCATGTCCTCTAGAAATTAATGTTCCAGATATGTCATTGTCAGTTCTGTGAAAAATTGGTCTCCTTAATCTGTGTCAAACAACCGCAATCGTCCCAGTTACTGGGACACATTAACCAGTCCATGTTATTATACTAAAATTTGCTGTCAAGCAATAGTGTTCAATTTTTTTTGCAGAATGTCAAACATTGTAGACCCAGATCAGACTGCTCTAAAGAGCAGTCTTATCTGGGTCTACACTGTTAGCTTCTGCACTTCCAATTCGACCAATTGGCGGATGATTTTAACTATGTTTCCAAGGCTGTTACAAAAGGAAAAAGAGACATAATTCCAATCTACTTGGTCATCGTGGCTAAACAAATTTGTTTAGCCATGATGACTGTCGTTTGGAAATAGGACTCTTTTTTTTTGTTTGATAACAGCCCTTGTATATGCATACCTAACCAGGAGTGCATGAGGAGATAGATGATTGGCCTTTTCAGTAGTAGTTCAGTAATTTCAGGATAGTGGGTGAGATGATTATGAGGAAGAAATAATCTAAATTTTAGAGAAGTGCTGAAGAATTGTGACCAGAGACAGGCTCAAACCCACAACCTTTGAAGTTGTCAGAGTGTTTATGATATCAGCCAGTACAGCAGGACATTTGGCTATTCATGTTTCATGCCAGAGCTACAGATATGGGGGAGGGGGGTGCTTTTGCAATGCATAATTATGATTTTGGTTTGATCTCCATAAAAAACAGCTGTAGTGGCTCCCCATTTGAGAATCACTTCAGTATGATGGTTCTGATATTACTGTACAAAGGGCACATGTTCTAATATGCTCGCAGTAGAGTTGGTTTCTGTGATACTTTCTTTCTTCATTAAGCATGCTTGTACATACTTTTGGTCTTGATAGTGTCTTCCCAGCTGCTGGATAAGATGGGGACCAGTTTCCCCATGGACAGTATAGCCACCTCATGCAACTGTCAACATTAGTATGTCAACCATAGCAGTAAATTAGCTCCATTTCTCATCTTCAGATTTTGCATATGCTGCCACCTACTGCCTAGGATAGACTTCACCTTTGTGATGCCAGTTTATGACCTTTTTCTGATGCATGTCATGTTTTTTGTCAGCCTAGCATATATGTTGGTTTTTGATTAACAATGAGGCCCTCAGTCATCAAGCTTGGCATTCCCGCCCTCTCTCACATGTACTCCTAATCTTGTGGTACAATTTAAGATGTTGATATGTATTTCTGTTAATTTTTGTGTCAACCCTGGTTCTGACAGATCTTCAAACTTGCTGAGATGATTCAAACAATCTGCTCTTCCATTTCATTGCTTTGACCTGGATTTCATGATCTGATGTCACTGACTCACTCTGTGCCACTTTTTGCTGCACCTCCAACCTTTAGTTCTATTTTAGAATTTATCTTTTCTGTTTTATGAAATCATCATTTAAATCGTCATTGTTTTATCCAATTATTAAAAGAAAATTGCTTTGGTTTAAACATATTTATTTCACTTTTTTTACAACATACATAGATAATACAACATATAAGTTTATATTGCTTTGAAGTACTGTTACCCAAGCCAGGGGAAGTGTGAGGCAGGTCTGACATAGAGGTCACCAGAACTTTGGTTTGTTTTACCTTTGGCTTTCTTATATTTGATTTTAAACCATGTAAACACATGTTCATTTCAGTTTCTTAGCTTTTCCCCTGTCCCTCAGAACTTGGTCTTTTGCTCAGGAAGTTGTTTCATCTGATAGATAACATATTTCATTCTTGAAGTTATACATCATTTTTGATGAGACTTTTCTCCCAAGAAACACAACACATCTTATATAATAGTGATTAGTTTGTGAATTTATACAGACAGGCCTCTAGGCTCATTTGTTGTACTGTTACCAGAATTTTCCCTAAATATTGGAATTCCATAAGCAAGTACTGTTATTTCCATTAAATTTAATAAAAAAAATAAGATTTTCCTATCTGACTGTGTGCTATATAATAGGTTGTGGAGTGGCAAACAGTGCAGACCCTGATCAGGCTGCTCCTTAGGAGCAGTCTGATCAGGGGCTACACTGATTGCTGATGCCTGCAGGTCTCAAATATTAAGTGCCGTTTCGGCATATTTTAGAGAAACAGTTGAATAACCTTCAGGTGCTTTCAGGCAAAACATAGATTTTCTTGTAATTTTTAATGTAAATCTGTATTCCAGTAACATTGCAGATGAATTTCAGAAAAGAAGAAGAGTCTGAGTACAAAAGTGTTATTACTAATATTTATCATATGACGTCGCATCTGAGAGTGTAATAAAGCCATGCATTAAAAACGATAATCCACTAGTGGATTAAATATGCAAATTACGCCGTAACGTTATGCATTGCTGTCCATAAAACGTTGTGTTTTCTAATGGCGAAATCGTGACGCTTAAATGCAAAATTTGCTCATAAATGCAATTTTAGAGTTATATGATAAATAGAATCTTGCATTCATGCTCCGGTATTATTGAATTTATTAAACTTGTTGGTAAAAATGATAAGATGCTCGGCAGAGCCTTGCAGCTTATCTTTTTCCCCAACTCGTTTAATAAATTCAATAATACATGAGCACTCATGTAAGATCCTTTATGAAAAACTCACTTTGACTAGAAAAAGTGTCTATGAGAGGCAGATTGCCCAATCTGGTGCTAACAGTGAGACTCCAGACTCAGTTAGTGACCTTCAGGGCAAGGTGACAGACTTTGAACTGTGCTAGAGCAATTTAGATGAGCAAGCACCTGTTTGGGTGAGACATGCTTTTCAACAACAGCTCTTGTTACAAACAACTTTCATGGTTTCTTATTTGTTTCCAGGGATGACTTAAAGTCACCTTTCAAAATGGGATTTACTCCTTGCAGAGCAAATTTTCTCTTCTGAGAGTTAGCCTCTATTGAGAAGGGCGGCAAAAATGGTAGAGTTGCATGTCTTGAGAGTGTATCCATTTACCTTATATAAACATTTGAGCAGCAACGCGAGAAAACCAACAAAGTGGTTATACCCCCAGCGCAGACTCAGATCAGCCTGGGCATTCACCCAGTCTGATCAGAGTCTTCGCTGTCCGCATGGAGGCACCTTAGCCTCCTAGCTACCCTTTGAACATTTAACGAAGAGTCTGGTCAAACTTGGCGGATGCCTAGGCTGATCTGAGTCTGCACTTGGCACACAACCTCATTGTTGGTTTTCTCGTGTCGCAGCTCATTTAATCTCATATCATGAGAACATCCTAAGGAAGTTGGTTCTGATGCCACAACATATGTTTGGAAGCAGAAATAAGGAAATTAATCCAAGAATTGTCTATAAATGCTGAGATTAGTCAAGGCATAATTTCTTATTCAGCCCAAAAAAATGGAGTTTTTTCTGATGCTGGATTGATTATATTGTAAATTGTAGCAGACATAGTGTTATCGCCTCACCTAGTTCAAAGATAAATATTTCACACAAATTATCTTTAAGTATTTCCTAGGTGCCAATACCCTAATGAACTGCCTGCTAAATTGTACAGAGATCTATTGCATTGTTTGTGTCTGGAAATATCCATCTTTATTAAACTGTCTGAATTAGCTTGTTTACTCTTGTCAGATGTAGCCTTCTCTATGCTTGTAGCCATTCTTCAGCCACAACCGTAGATGATCACTCATCTCCTGAATCCAACATTCCAATTGAATATTTTGTTAACCCTTTACCTGCAGTTCCTGACTACAGTCGGGGTAGGTCATTTTGAGAGCCTGGCTATCAGGTACGCTAGACAGCAAGTACACCCCACCAGTTGTGGTTGACCTATGCAGGAATCTGCTTTCTAACATAGCAAGTTATTACCCACTTCCGTAGAATTTTAGATTTTTAAACACCAAAATATGTCAGAAATTCATGATTTTTTCAATATCAGTTTTTCAAGGAGCAACTTTACTCTGTTGATACTGATTTTCTGGAAACTAGACTTCATCCATCTAGTAAACTTTTTCTGTTGATAAATGTTTATCAAGAGCACAGGGCCCCTGAGTGGCAGGCAAGTTATCACTTAATTTCTGTCTTCAAAGCATGTGACCCTTAGTGCAAATTCTTATGTATATTTTTAGCTCACCTGAGCCAGCGGCTCCGGGGGAGCTTATAGGATGGTAAGGCTCCGTCGTCGTCCGTCGTCCGTCCGTCCGTCAACAATTTCAAATGACTTCTCCTCTGAAACCACTGGGCCGATTGTAACCAAATTTCATATAGAGCCTCCTGGGACCTTAGGAACGAAAAGTTGTTCAAACGGTCCTGGTCACATGACCAACATGGCCGCCATGCCCATATATGGTAAAAACCTGAAAAAATCTTCTTCTCCAGAACCAATAGGCCGATGGCCTTGAAACTTGATATGTAGCATCGGGTATGCGAGTACTACCAAGATTGTTCAAATTATGACCTTGGGTTGACCTTGACCTTTTTTACGGTAAGGTCAAATTTGCTTCCTTATGCTTTTATATGGCAAGATGCTACAACATAAGATATCTTGGAAACTGTTGAAGATTTTGGGCTAAAAATTGGTATCTACAGTCATCTTAATGACTACATGAAGATTTTTGAGTACAAGAGGTCAAGGTCATTCTTTGACCTTTGACCCTGAACTCTCATATTTTGATGAGTTCTAACAATCTCCTCAAAAGCCACTGGGCCAATTGAAACCAAATTTCATATAGAGCCTTCAGGGGTTGAGAGAACAAAACTTTATGTATACGGTCCAGGTCACATGACCAACATGGCCACCACGCCCATATATGGTAAAAACCTTTAAAAATCTTCTTCTCCAGAACCATATGACCGATGGCCTTGAGACTTGGTATGTAGCATTGGGTACATGAGTACTATCAAGATTGTTCAAATTATGACCTTGTGTTGACCTTGACCTTTTTTACGGCAAGGTCAAATATGGGTAAATGCTAGAACATGAGATTTCATAAGTTTTGAAGATTTTGGCCTAAAAATTGGTATATACAGTCATCTTAATGAGTACATGAAGATTTATGAGTACAAAAGGTCAAGGTCATTCTTTGACCTTTGACCCAGAACTCTCATATTTTGACAATTTCAAACAATCTCCTCAAAAACCACCTTGCCAATTGTGACCAAGTTTTATATAGAGCCTCCAGGGATTGAGGGAATGAAAAAATTTTCTAACGGTCCTGGTCACATGACCAGCATGGCCATTATACCCATATATGGTAAAAACCTTTAAAAATCTTCTTCTCCAGATCCAGTTGACCGATGGCCTTGAGACTTGGTATGTAGCATTGGGTACTTGAGTACTATCAAGATTGTCCAAATTATGACCTTGTGTTGACCTTGACTTTTTTTACTGCAAGGTCAAATATGGGAAAATGCTAGAACATAAGATATCATGGAAAGTTTTGAAGAATTTTGCCTAAAAATTGGTATATACAGTTGTCTTAATGAGGTCATGAAGAGTACAAGAGGTCAAGGTCATTTCTTGACCTTTGATCCAGATCGCTCATATTTTGACATTTTTAACAATTTCCTCAAAAGCCAAAGGGCCAATTGTAAACACATTTCATATAGAGCCTCCAGGGGTTGATTGAATAAAAATTTGGTTAAATGGTCCGGGTCACATGACCAACATGGCCGCCATTACCACTTATGGTATAATTCTTTAATATTTTCTTTCTCCAGAACCAATACACCTATGGCCTTGAGACTTGGTAAATAGAATGGAGTACTAGAGTACCACCAAGACTGTTCAAATTGTGACCTTGGGTTTAACCTTGACCTTTTTTGCGGCTTGGTCAAATATGGGAAAATGCTAGAACATAAGATTTCGTGGAAAGTTTTAAAGATTTTGGCCTAAAAATGGTATATATGGTTGTCTTAATGAGTACATGAAGATTTATGAGTACAAGCGGTCATGGTCATTCTTTGACTTTTGACCTAAGACTCATATTTTGACAATTTCAGACATGATAAGAAAAAGCCACCTTGCCAATTGCCCAGGTGAGCGATTCAGGGCCTCATGGCCCTCTTGTTCAAGTGTGTGAAACAGTTCCGGGTTAAATCATGACCTCTAAATATGGAGGTAATATGACCTTGGTAACTTCTGGAACATGTTGGTTTCCACCTTCTTGTTACTGGGTAAAAATATCAGCAAAACCAAAGTTTGTGGAAATTATGGCTTCTGAGGGGTACCCACTTTTAAAATTTTAGGTTAGGTGAATTGCTTATTCAACAGGATAAGGGTCAAAAGGTACAATCTAAGACAGTTTTATATCATAAATATTTCTTGGCATGACATAATGATGCAGTTTTTCACAGCTTGCAGTATTCTAGCCATGTGTTTTTTAGATCTATCATACCATGCACATGTCTGATTCTAGTATTTTATGTTTGAGCTTTGATTCTATAGAAAGGTAGCTTCTGTCATGCATTATACCTTGCACATCATTATGTGCAGGCTAGTCATGGTCTTCCATGTAGTGAACAGAAAGAAACCTGAATTAATTGTACAGATGTAAAGGCTGGTCTGATACTTCCATTCATTATCATTTCTGGTGGGCTGCTTGTCTGGTATATTTGTCTCCAGCAGTTCTGTAAACTTTATGTACTTACCAAATACACATGCACCTGCCTTAATTCAAAGCACATCTTCATCCTTCCTGTCTGTAATGCATTGAACTACTGTCATACAGATGCTGACCATTATGCAATTGATTATAGACCAATGGGTCTGTCATGTAGTCAACCACTGATCCATAATATTTTACCAATAGTTTTAGGCCATTGTGTCCATGATAATGCATTCAACCATCAGTCCATAATGTTTCACAGATAGTTTTAGGCCAGTGTGTCAGTGTAATGCCTTCCACTGATAGTTTTAGGCCATTATGCCTGCAATGCAGTCAACAAGCAGTCTGTATTCCACTGATAGTTTTAGGTCATTATGTCTAATGCATTCAACCGTCAGTTCATATTTCACTGATAGTTTAAAGCTATACTGTCCATAATTTCCATTCAACCAGCAGTTCATATATCACTGATAATTTTAAGTCATTATATTTGTAATGCATTCAACCATCAGTTCATAATATTTCACTGATAATTTAGGCCATTGTGCCTGTAATACATTCAGCCATCAGTCCATAATATTTCACTGATAGTTTTAGGTCATTATGTCAGTAATGCATTTAACCATCAGTTCTTGATATTTCACTGATAATTTTAGGCTGTAATATGTTCATAATTTCCATTCAACCGTCAGTCCATAATATTTCACTTATAATTTAGGCCATTATGCCTGCAATACATTCAACCATCAATCCATAATATTTCACAGATAATTTAGGTCATTATGTCTATAATGCATTCTTGATGTGTCACTGATAATTTTAGGCTGTAATATACATACATTGTAATTTGCATTTTAGGCCAGTGTAACAGTTATGCATTAATATTTAGCAAATTTTGTTTGGCCATTATGTGTGTTATGCATTCAGTTACTGACTGGTCCATAATATTTCACTATTTTAGGACATTTGATTTAGGTGGAAGTTAAAGACAAAAGAAAAAAAAATGCTGTTGCAGTGTTAACATTGTATAATGGCAAATTGATAAGGAAATTGGGCAAATTGTTGTCTATATAGGAGGACTAACCTATTCCTGTTAACCATGCACATTATTCAGCATGGATTCATTTTCATTACATTCATATTGAATGGTATCCAAGTAATATCAAACCACTCTCAATTTAATGGTTTTCTTGCCTGTGCAGATGATAATGCTATCAGTTCATCTTCTGTTATTTCATTCACTCAGTATTCTTAGAAGTATTATGCGTTATTATGAAATGAGTCGCATCATGCAAAACGGTCGTGTAAAGTATTTGCGAGCAGCAAACAGTCAAACCAGTGTGCCAATTTATACAGTTTTATTTAAGACTTTGTTTTGTGCATGTGGATTCTTTGAGGTCTGTACAAGCTGTGTGCCAACAGAACAGGCTCTGACGAGACTGCATGGATGTGCAGGCTGGTCTGAGCCTTTGCTGTTGGCTTATATGTTAAGCACTCTTTTATGTGTTGCAGCTTGAGTCATAATTTATTTTTTCGAAATCGAAAAATTATGCAGTACTTATCTTACCACCATCAGTATAATGGTTTTCTCACTGTCATGGAATTCAGCCATCTTGCAGCTAACTTTACTTTAAAAAGATCTAAGATAATCTTGAACTTGTTTTGAACTTATAAATTAGAGCAAATTCGGCTAAAGAAATCACGGGGGAAGTGGGGGGTGGGGGATGTTGTGTGGAGCAGGAACAGTTAAAATTTTGTTGAGAGCTTTATGAGGGTGGGTGGGGATGGGCGGGGAGGAGGAAGTGGCCCTCTGCAAGCTCCATTTCATCATAACTTGCTTAAAATTATATTTAGGGAATTGTTTTCAACCCTAAAATGTAACTGCCCTTATTCTACAGAAATACTTTATGGCAGCCGAGGGACCTGGAAAATGTTGCTGCAATGAAACATGTATGATTGCTTTCTTGAATTTTATTATATGATTTTATTGAAAAGTTTGTCGAAAGTGCTTGTAAAAGGATAAAAATTGTCATTTATATTGCCTTGTGTCTTTTGATGTCACTCCCCGCGACACAGAATGGCTTTGACCCTAACAAAGCAAAAAACGAAAATGCTCATGCCAGGGCCACAATGTTACTTAGGTAGCTTAATGTAGACAAGATACGGCCCAGAATAAGGATATGGAAACCTAAAATGATGTTCAAACAGCACTAGAACTCCATGATTTGAACATGAATTTTGTTCCACTTGAACATGGCCTCAAAAGAACCTATGTGAGAATTCCATTCCATCAGAACTTAAATTTGCTTGTCTGCTACTTGGCTGCCTGTCATAGTTTTATCCCCTCTGGAAGTTTAAAGGAGTGCAAAAGAATGAGATAAAGATTTGGGAATAGCACATTCACTGTGTAGTTGAACTAGCCTTTCCTTAAACATCCCGAGACAGAAAAGTCCAATATAAAACTGAATGAGCTTTACTCTTCAAGTCCCAGTCATGACGAAATTAGCAAAATTTGCAAACAGCATAGATCCTGATGAGGCGGCTCATAATGAGCCACCTCATCTAGATCTATACTGTTTGCCCTCTAGATTTCGAATTCTCAATTAAAAATGTCTTGGACAGGGCATTTGCAGACTTAAATTTTGTTGTCTGCTTTTGGGCGCATTAAGGTTTAAAGTCAAAGAGTTTGCAAACAGTACCAGACCTGATGAGACTGCTCCACCCGAGCAGTATGATCAAGGTCAGCTCTGTTTGCTTGGGCATATCTTGTCAGAACAGTTAGTGTGAATTTAGTAAGTTGAAGGTCAGTGAGTACACTTTCAGGAGAAGCAATTCTACTGTTTTACCCTATGCCTCCCTTTTCAGTAGTAGCAGGGTCAGCTGTTAAAGGAGAGAATGAGCAAATTTTTAGCTCGCCTGAACAAAGTTCAGGAAGAGCTATTGTACTACCCCAGGTGACGGCGTTGGCGTTAGCGTCGGCAGCGTTAGCAAAATGTTAAAGTTTTACGTTAAAGTTTTTTAGGTGATGGGCAAGGCGCTGTCAGGCGAGCTATCCTGTCCCGTGACAGGTCTTGCTTTCTCTAAGAGTTAACCCCATTTGCAAAGAGCTGCATTGGCCGGGGAAGCAAACAGAAGTCACAAACGTTTTGTCCTGTATAAAAAATTGTGGCTTCAGCTTAAAGATACTGCTCAAAATAAGTAGGGGATATTACAATACGACATTTATGAAAGCAAAATTAAGAAAAATAAGTAGACAAATATTAAACTGTTATAATTCATAAAACAAATATTCATAGTGGCCTTGTACATTTAAGCTTGTCATGTGACCTAGAGTAAATTGGAAGTAGACAAGCGAAGGGTTGACACTTGAATTGTGCATGAATCCAGGGCAGCAATGGCTGATTATTTTTATGCAAACTTTCTTTAGACAGCCTCCTAATACCTTAGTGAACAAGCAGATATTTTTTTCATGAGGTTTTATCATAGGAGGAAATGGTAGGTGTAAACGATACCATTGCGTGGTAAATTGATACACCGATGTTGACATTTGCAAGGGCTATACACCTTATATAGAGCAGTAAAGCCTACCAAAGTGGATGTTTTCAGTTTGGAAAATTATGAAGACTTTAAATATTCACAGAATCTGGGGGTCAAAAAGAATTTTTTTTCGCCGATGTGAAATTGAGGTGTAGACAACATAGTCCTTTATGTGTTGTTCTAGGCAACATGGCCTGCTGTGACTGTTTCTGTTTTAGTGCTCTGTCAATATACAATAACAATCTAACCCAGCCATTATTATTAATTTTTGAACTGGCTTCTGAGTCATAATATCCCTTACTTTTTGTGAGCAGTATAATAGCTTGACGGAATGTTTTAAAGGGAAAGAAAATGGAAAAAGAACCTTATCAACTTGCTTAAAAGTTATCTGAAACATAAATGGCATTTTATAAGATTCTGTAATGCATATACCAGAGCTCTAGATAAGAGGGAGTATTTGGTGATAATTAGGGATAATTTTTGTTAATACTGCATAAAAACATATGTTGTGACCCCTCATCTGAACCGTCTCGTCGAGACGGTTCAGATGAGGGGTCACAACATATGGTTTACATGAGAAATAAAAATAATTATCCCTCAATTATCATCAAATACCCCTCTTATCTAGAGCTCTGATATACAGACTGTCTGCCTGAGGACAGCTTTGTTCACCTGTGTTGCTTTGATTCTATACTGTTCTGTTCTACACTTGGCTGACTTATGGATCTGCATTTGAAGTTGCTGTTGCTATTAAATGAGCTCCCTCTTTAATGAGCTGTGGGATATCAGTTTAAATAATCCATTAACTCATAAATTGAAAATAATCCTAAGAGTATCAGGAAGTTGATATGATACAGGCTGTGCCACAAAATGAAAAAATTGCCGCGAGATACATACTTGTTCAAAAAAACAAATTCCGCGAGATACATACTTGTTCAAAAAAACAAATTCCGATAGTGATCAAAGTCATTTTATCTTTTCTACCGTATTAATCCTATTAAACGCCCAGAGGGCATTGCATTTTACGAAAGGGGGTTGGGGCAAAGGCAGATTATTTGAAGTGACCGCTTCAGGTATCAGCTTTTCAGATCAACGGAAAGACTATATGTTACATTCGTTTTTTCAGACTTGTAGTATGGTGAACATTAAGGTGATGGTTGCATTTCCATATATGGCACTATCTGTTTACAAGGGAAAGAAATTCAGGAGAATAATATTTGCTTTCCCGGTGGTTAAATCCTGCTTCAATAGAAGTTGCTCTTAATGGAATAAATTTGTTCCTTGTGGGAGCAAATTCTTTTCTTTAAGAGTTTCTCCATATTCATGTATCAGAAGAAAAGACCATTTCAGTATAATCTCCCTTGGAGGTGACTTACTTAACCCTTAAAGCACCAAAAATTATAATTGTTGAATTGGCAAACAGTGTAGATCCAGATGAGGTGGCTCATAATGAGCCACCTCATCTGAATCTAAACTGTTTGCCCTCTAGTGTTCAAATTCTCAATATGATATCACTTGGACGAAACATTTTTTGAAAATCTGCAGACGTAAATTTTTTGTCTGCTTTTTGGCGCATTAAGGGTTAAAAAGGGATACAACTGCTTTTCTTTGCTTTTTAAGCATACTAGAAGCAGGGTTAATATGCAGCATTATGTTAGATTCTAAGTTCGGTTTATAATTATTTGTAGTCTTTGCATTAATAATTACCAGCATCAAACTAAGAAGGATAGAATTAATTTCCATTTCTTTCTTGCCTTAATTACAGCAAGAAAAAAATGGATTTTGAGATTATGGCATGATACTTATGGGTATGCAGTTACCCCTCTAAGTGCCAAAAAGCAGACGGCAAAATTTACGTCTGCAAAATTTAAAAAAAGTTTTGTCTCAGCTTTATCATACTCAAAATTCAAAGACTACAGGGCAAACAGTGTAGATCTAGATGAGGTGGCTCATTATGAGCCACCTCATCAGGATCTATGCTGTTTGTAAATTCAGCTATTTTCGTCTCTGGCACTTAAAGTATTACTTTGAATTATTTTGCAGAACTGAAACTTATTCATGGTAGCAATGTTTGTCTCACCAGCGACTTGCAGAAGTGAAACATAGGCATTACTTTTCCAGTGTCGGCGGTGGCATAATCTTTGCGTCAAGTTTTCTGGTTTAGCTCTGTTTTGTGACAATGCACGTGCAGACAGGCGAGATTCCGTTTCATGGAATTTTTATGTATCGTCCCTTCTAGAGGAGCAAACTCTTTCTTTTCGGGCTGACTCCCATTGAGAAGGGAGACAAATCTAATATTAGCAGAGTTGCTTCCCCTGAAAGTGCATCCGTTCACCTTAAGTTTCCCCAGGATCTCTAGAGTGTTGATGTGAACCACAGGGACCTGTAACAATTTATACTTATATATATATTAATATACACATCTATACCCTAGAGTGTAGATTAATAAGTTTCTTTTGTATTTAATGTGAATTGTTACAAGTCCCTGTGATGTGAACAGGTTAGACCTTGATCAATTTTTTTGAAATGCAGGCTGATCTGGGTGTGATCTGTTTTCAGTGAACTAAGGTACCATACATTGTTTCACGACTTAAGGTGCATTGATGCACCTGCAATGCAAGGCAAGGGAGATCACACTGGCATCAGTGGCATGATAGTAGTTGCCTCCCTCTTCATAATTGGTTGGTTGGTAGTTTTGGGTTTAACAGCCCGTTGAGACAGTATTTCAGTCTATATCGAGCCATCTTCCAGAAAGAGGGAGAAAGAAAAGAAATATGATAGGCGAGAGAAAAAAAATATCGGAGCAACCCCCACCCACGCCTAGTGAAAGCACAGTAGGCCCTTTCCCTACTATTGTCCAAATTAGTAGGATACCCTGGCTCTGAAAGCTACCCAGCACCATTGCGCGATGGCAACCACCCCCTCCTTTTCATAAGGGTTTTCTCTTTAATGAAAGAATTTGCTCTTTAAAGAGCAAATACTTTCTTATAAGAGAATCCCCTTGAAAAGGGACTACGTTACCATAGAATAAAATGCTATTCTGCTCAAGTTTTCTCCCTTAGAATACTGTGGCCTTAACTTTCGTGTGTATCCATGGACTTTTGATAAATTTAAATTTCGTTTCAGGGTTTTGGGAGAGCCGACCACAGAATAACAGCGGGCCTTGTTAGCAAGAAGTATCCTAGTTATGATAATATAACGTGGAATAATGAAGGCTACTAGTACATACTGACACATAATAATTTTATTTGTAAGTATTACTGAAGTGAATTTTATATGTTTGTAAGTATGACTGAAAACAGAGAATTAAATTATTTGAGAATCAATTATAGGTTTGAGAAAATCACACTTTTCCATTGTAGAATCTCACTTATAATTCAAGAGGAGCATGGCATACACTGTATGCCATGCTCTAGTGAGATGATGCCATAGATCTGTTACCCTATGAACTATGAAACTACCAAGTGTTATGCTCAGTAACTTGGCTGAATGATGTCTCAATTATGTCATTTTGACATCAGCATGAATTATGTCTCCCCCCTTCAGGGTCGGGAGACATATTGTTTTTCCCCGGGCGTCTGTCCGTCTGTCTGTCTGTCCATCTGTCCGTCTGTCACAAATCGTGTCCGTTCTATAACTTGAAAACCGCTCAAGCTATATTCGCGAAACTTCATATAAATATCAATCAACATGAGACGACGTGCAGAGTGCAAGAATGGTAACTCTGGCATTTATACTTTTTGAGTTATTTCCCTTGGAACTTAGTCCATCACAAAATTGTGTTTCAATTGTGTCCGCTCTGTAACTTGAAAACTGCTCAAGCTTTATTCACGAAACTTCATACAAGTATCAATCAACATGAGGCGATGTGCAGAGTGCACAAATGGTAACTCTGGCATTTATACTTTTTGAGTTATTTCCCTTGGAACTTTGTCCATCACAAAATTGCGTCTCAGTCGAGTCCGTCTATAACTTTAAAACCATTCAAGCTATATTCATGAAAGTTCATACAAATATCAGTCAACATCAGACGACGTGCAGAATGCACTCTGGCATTTATACTTTTTGAGTTATTTCCCTTGGAACTTTGTCCATCACAAAATTGCGTCTCAGTCGAGTCCGTCTATAACTTTAAAACCATTCAAGCTATATTCATGAAAGTTCATACAAATATCAATCAACATCAGACAACGTGTAGAATGCAAGAACCATAACTTTAGCATTTATACTATTTGAGTTATTTCCCTTAGAACTTTGTCAGTCACAAAATCGTGTCTCAGTTGTGTCTGCTCTATAACTTGAAAACCATTGAAGCTAAATTCACGAAACTTCATACAAATATCAATCAACATTAGAAAAATTGCATAGTGCAAGAACCATAACTCTTGCATTTATACTTCTTCAGTTATTTCCCTTGGACCTTTGTCAGTCACAAAATCGTGTCTCAATCGCTTTATTACTTGAAAACCGGACAAGCTATATTCACGAAACTTCATACAAATGTCAGTCAACACTAGACAACCTGCAGAGCACAGCATTTATACTATTTGAGTTAATTCCCTTGGAACTTTGTCATTCACAAAATCGTGTCTCAATCGTCTAAGCTCTATAACTTGAAAACTGTTTACCGTTAGTTGCTATAGATACCGCGCACATTTCCCCTTCAGAATCTTTATCCGAAATACCGGTGCGCATTGTACATGAGAACAAAATTTCCAAGATTTTTTTTCCAAAGCCAAACATCGTTTTTTACGGCCATTTTCGATGCGTGGCACAGCCGATGCTTTTCACACACCGATAACAACTTGATCTTGACCATATTTATTCAATTCTATCTCCAAAATGCATCAACTAGATTAAAATACGCCCCAAAACACGCGAAACATGCATTTGTTGACATTTTTTAGCCGGAAACTGATCGAAGTAAGGTAGACTGGCATGCGGTATTTTTCCCCGACATAGAACAGAACAGAACAAATACCTGCAAATACCGGACTCACAGTGTGTTTAAACTAAATACTGCAATGAAAAGAAATATACTAACAGAATAAGATATCTGAATTAAAACTACGATGAAATAAATCTGTAGATGATTATGACTGTATCTAGCTTTGCAAGTATTAATTAAAATAACATATAAAAAAATACCAAAAACAGAAATAAAATATTAAAAAAGATAACAAAATGTAAAAATATGTATGATTTTCGCTTTGATACGTTTTTAGCTCACCAGAGCCGAAGGCTCCGGGGGAGCTTATAGGATAGGCAGTTGTCCGTCGTCGTCGTCGTCTGTCGTCGTCTGTCCGTCAACACTTTTAAACAACATCTCCTCTGAAGCCACTAGGCCGATTGGGTCCAAATTTCATCTGTAGCATTCTTGGGCTGGGGGATTGAAAGTTTGTGTTTTTTATGAAAATCTGCCAGTTGCTTTGGTTGCTATGGCAACTTAGAGTTCCCATAGACTTATAATGGGAAAAATTGAAAAATGACATTTTCTGCCAGGCCATTGCAGATATGTTGACAAAACTTTTATAGAAATATTCCTTGAGAAGTCTTCTATCAGCTGTATGTTTTTTGGCCCAGTGCCCCTTTTATTGGTTGCCATGGAAACCAAAATGGAAAAAAAAAATGGAAAAAATACTTAAAAATTATCTCCTCTGTAACCACTGGGCCGATAGGGCCCAGATTTCATCTGTAGTATCCTTAGGCTGGGGGATTGAAAGTTTGTGTTTTTTATGAAAATCTGCCTTTTAGTTTGGTTGCTACGGTAACTTAGAGTTCCCATAGACTTATAATGGGGAAAATTGAATAATGGCATTTACTGCCTAGCCATTGCAGATATGTTGACAAAACTTTTATAGAAATGTTCCATAAGAAGTCTTCTATTAGCTTTATTGTTTTTGGACCCACTGCTCCTTTTACTGGTTGTCATGGAAATAAAATGCAAAAATAAAGGAAAAAAAAAAACACTTGCAAAATTATCTCCTCAGAAGCCACTGGGCCAATATGGCCCAGATTTCATCTTTAGTATCCTTAGGCTGGGGGTTGAAAGTTTGTGTTTTTGATGAAAATCAGCTCTTTCATTTGGTTGCTATGGCAACTTAGAGTTGCATTGACTTATAATGGGGAAAATTGAAAAATGGCATTTACTGCAATCAAAATATGGAAAATAGTTATATATTTTGTTATCAACTCAACAGACTGTCAGACTGAGACTTTGTAGTTGTATATTTTGTATTAGCCTGTACAAATGTGACAGTAATTTTGATAGCAATTTTGAGCTAGAGATCTGGTGAGCTTTGTGGCCCGTGGGCCTCTTGTTTTTAAATTTTTTTCTATTCAATCTAAGTTTGTTTGCAACAAAGATGTAATTACATTAACTGTCGATAATTGGTGTGAAAACTTTGATGTTAGTACCGACCAAAGAGAACCAGTCATTGGAATTAAAGATGTCAATTATCGTCAATTATCGAGGTGATAGCAACACAAAAGGATCCAATTAACTTAGGTGACAGTGAGAAGACTCAAGCTTTAAGTGTCAAAGTTCTCAACGAGTGTTTATTTGTTGCTTACATTAACCTTGACCATTGTTGCTAATAGAGGACCAGCCGAATTCAACCTTGACTAGTGTTACTAATAGAGGTCCAGCCGAATTCGCCCGAGTAAAAAAATATAAAACCCGTCTAAAGATGCGGACCAATCAGCAAATCGGTACTTTCACGTGTAGACAACATGGCGTCGGACGAGTTTTAGAAATGTCAGTCTGTAATTCAGAAGGCTGTATGCGCGTTATTCAGCAGAACTAGCTTTTTTCCAGCCCCAGAACGGCCGAAAAAGGGGTGCGCATTGTACATGCTAGCGCGTTATCTACAAACAAATACGGTAAGCTATATTCATGAAACTTCATACAAATATCAGTCAACATATAAATAGACGACGTGCAGAGCACTGTAACTCTTGCATTTATATTTTTTGACAAAAACTAAATATGACTATCAGTCAACATTACATGACATGCAGAGCATAACAACTATAACTCTTGCATTTATACTTTTTACTTATTATGAATCCCTGCTTCAGGGTAGGGAAACATATTGTTTTTCCCTTGGCGTCTTAATGACTGATCCTTTTGACATCAGAAAGGGGGGAGACATTTGTTTTTTCGTAGGAAAACAATTCTAGTTATAAGTTGTTGTGGTAACAGATCTATGATGTCATTGATACTAGAGCATGGTATACAGTGTATGCCATGCTGTGCCAAGTTTTTAATTCATTACAAACTGAAATTCTTTCAATAAAAACTTCAGATGTTCTCAAACAAATAGTTATTCTCAAGTCATTTAGTACTGTATATGAAATGGATTTTATATGTTTGTAAGTATGACTAAAATTACTTAAGTACAGAGAAAAAAATCTTGTTTGAAAGGTACTTTATATGTCAGTTAATTGTGACGTGAATATGACAGAAGGTGCCTATATGCCAGTGTAACAGTTTAATGACAAATTTTATATGCTGGTATGACTGTGGGGGACTTCATTTGTAGAGAATCAGAATTCTATTTTAAGTGTGATGAAAATGGACCGTAATATGAATTTCATCTGTTAGTATGACTGAAATTAACCTCTTTTGTAAGTATGAATAAGGTAAATTTTATTCTTAAGTAAGACTGAAGTGGACTTGAAATGCCAGTACAGGGTGTAAAGAAAGTTCGTAGACATTATTTAAACATACACTGAAAGCTGAATAATGTTATAATTTTCGGGAAACTGTGTAAGAGTGATATAGAAAGCACTACCAAAGATATGCAACATATTAAATTCTTCTTTGATTTCAAAATGACGAAAAACATCTGAATTGCAACAGACAAACCCTCTACAGGACAGACAAGGGTGAAATCAAAATTTTGATTTACATTAGAGTTTGGCATCTGTTAAGAGCTTGCTTTTTCAAAACAAGTAGAAATAGTTAAGATGTAAAAGTTCTGGTATTGCAGGGAATATTTTTGTGTTTTTATACCCCCGGCATACGAAGTATGTCGAGGGGTATATAGTTTTTGTCTTTCCGTCCGTTCGTTCGTCTGTTCGTCCGTCCGTCCGTCCATCCGTCCGTTCGTTCGTCCGTACGTAAGTTAACATTTGCGTTAAAGTTTTGTGTTAGGTTTTTTTCTTTTGCTTCTGTTATCCAGAGCTTGTTCATAAGTTCTTAGTGTTACTACAGGATGTATACCGATCAGTATGCATCACCTTGATGCTGCTGCTGGCCAAAGGTCAAGGTCACAGACTTAGAAATTCTTATAACATTTGCGTTAAAGTTTTGCGTTAAGTTTTTTCTTTTGCTTCTGTTATCCAGAGCTTGTTCATAGGTGCTTAGTGTTACTACAGGATGGATACTGATCAGTATGCATCACCTTGATGCTGCTGCTGGCCAAAGGTCAAGGTCACAGACTTAGAAATTCTTATAAAATTTGCGTTAAAGTTTTGCGTTAAGTTTTTTTCTTTTGGTTCTGTTATCTAGAGCTTGTTCATAAGTACTTAGTGCTACTACAGGACGGATACTGATCAGTGTGCATCACCTTGATGCAGCTGCTGGCCAAAGGTCAAGGTCACAGACTTAGAGATTTATATAACAGTTGCATTAAAGTTTTGTGTTAAGTTTCTGCTTTTGCTCTGTTTTCATGAACGTCTTTACTCGAACTTGTTGATATGTGCTTATTGGTACTACAGGATGGATACTGATCAGTTTGCACCACCCTGATGCTTCTGCAAGCCTAAGGTCAAGGTCTCAGACTTAGAAATTTCTACAGCAGTTGTTTTAAAGTTTTGTTTCAAGATTTTGCTTTTGCTCTATCTTTTTGACAGCTTCTTTTGAAATTTGTTCAGATGTGCTTAGTATTACTACAGGTTGGACACATATTAGTACCTAAGGACAAGGTCACAGACTTAGAAATTTATATAACATTAGTGTTAAAGTTTGTATTGAGCTGTATCTGTTTGCTTATGTTTTTGATATACTTGAATGGAACCTTTTGATATGTGACTAGGTTTACTGCGAGGTTGAGACAGTTTTGTTGACATCATCTGACTGCTGCTGCTGATTGTAAGTCAGGGTCACAGACTTTGAAATTTATATAACCATTTGTGTTAAAAGTGAACTTTAAGTTTGTATTGTTTTGATTATTGTGAAATCTTGAGATGTAGCCTAGTGATATGTGCCTACATGGGCATGCAAAGTTTATTTCCTATAGGTGGTGGCGCTGGCCGGGGGTATACGTGAGCCCCTGCTCACTTGCTCTAGTTTTCAAATGTTTTTATTATTATCCCATGGTTCGCTTTAGAATTTCTGAGTAAATCTAAAGGGTACCCCCATTCTCAATTAAAATTTAAAATCTAGGGGGTAGGGATAGAATCTGTATCAGTATTTGTAAACGCAGAGGCATTTTGCAGATTTTTTAATTCTCTTGCTATTAGATTGGTTCTCACATGGCGAAAAAACATCTGATCTGATGTTTGGTTTCAAATTTTTTGCAAAGGGCACTCTTAACTCCTTAGATTTAACTTCATATTCATTTTTACTAAATTTTGCACTAAAACATCGTTGTTTTTAGCGCGCCTTTGCGAATGCAAAGGAGAGCTTATGCAATACCCCCGGCGTCGTAGTCCGAGTATCCGTTAGCGTTAGCGTCCGCGTTCGCGTCTCCGTCAGCGTCCTCGTCGGCTTCCGTGATAAGGTTAACCAATGTTACCTTTGCGTTTAACTCGATGTTTAACTCTGTATCTTACAAACTACAGTAGCTACAGTCATCATACTTGGTACATATATACATCCATACCACTGCAGCAGCTGCATCAAACAATTATGTGTCCTTGACCTATATGTCACGGTTGACTGACTTTGCTGATTGACACTGTTTTTAAGGAAAAAAATTTAGTTTTCATGAGCCTTTCAATACCACCAGCGCTGTGAGGCTCAAGCTCCTGTAAGGCGCGCTTTGTTGTCTTCTGACAACTCTTGTTTAACAAATTACGTACGAATATAAAATTTTTAATGAAATTCTTGTAACATTTGAAACTTGGGTACAAATTCCTGTAATTAACAAATTTTATTGTCATTTAGCTGCATTCTTGTGGTAGAATTGCTAACTTTATCAATATATTTGCATAATTTGTCTTTTTGGTGATATGATAATTTACAGATACACCATAAATATTTCAAAATTTTATTCTTGTCTCTCTTACCTCTAAGGCCCACTCAATGATATAAATGTTTTTATGTTAACTTTTGATTTCAAGTTTCGTTTCAAATGTTTTCATATGTTTACAAGACCATTCAGCCTTAAAACTTTACAGGTTTCAAGAACTATTCAATATCAAGATATCAACAATGTAACAACTTTTACAGCCATACTCTACTAAACAATATGTAAATATAACTGAAATGATAATGTCTGCAGTTTCTATATTACGGTACAAGTAGGACTGCAGCGAAGTTTATATGACTGAAATAAATAAATTTTGTGTCTGAAGGTATAAGAATATAAGAAAGAAATTTCTCTCTCATCTTTCTCTAAACACATACGAACAAAAACACGCAAACAAACACACAACCACAGATGTGTTAGGATTTTTTTTATGATCGCATGTGTAAAAAGATAAGTCCTTTTATGATGCACTAATTTGTACTCTAAATATGATTTCATGGCTTTCTATCCATAGTCTAGGAATTATCTACAATGATCGTATTTATTGGGGCTCGTTTTCCTTAGTCATACGGCTCATTGAAATGGGTTGTACCAGAGAGCCAGATAAGCTTCGTATTTGCGTAAAATACGGACCAAAAAAGACAAAATACGAAGTGTCTTGAAATTTCAATCGTACTGAATACGGTAGTCATTTCTCAGCTTACGAAAGCAGCTCAAATGTGCTACGTATTTACGCTATAGCATGCGGGGTCAACTGTTTTTCAATAGCCAGAATGTTACCTATTTTTAGCATTTACTTAGCAAATTAAACGAGACTTACCTGTTAGGTGAAGTTTGATGTTAATTCTGTTAGTCCTAATCTACCAAGAATCACAGGAGTGAACGTGATCACGTGACGCGAGAACTTCAGACTTTAGAGAGAGAGCACTGTGGAACATGGAAACAACCCAAATTAGGGAGGGCTACCATAGGGAGGGCCTGTGATTCTTGGTAGATTAGGACTAACAGAATTAACATCAAACTTCACCTTACAGGTAAGTCTCGTTTAATTTGCTAATTCTGTTAGTCCAATCTACCAATCAGAATCACAGGAGTTTTCAGAGCCCATGATCCACTTGTGCTAAAATCTCACTTAAAATAGAAAAACTATTACTATATTGAAATGATTTACTATTCAAAACTAACAAACTATATGCCTACATATGTAACCTCTTATACTCATTAATGACAACATTATGAAAAACACTCATTCATAATTTCAGTATAACAGTCTTAATAGTTACTATACCCCATTTAAACAAAAACAGGTTCATAAAAACCTACTGAGTAACTAAGATCTCAGTTCCAAATTCTGTTTTGATAATTCAAAACAGTTTTTCTGTTAAACTTTATGAACAGAGGACAAAATACTCTTACTGAAAGCAGGATTATTAGTTACCTCCCTTTGATAATAGCTTCTAAAAACACTGTCTGATTTCCATCCTGCTGTCTTCAAAATAGTGTCAATCGGAATTTTACCCACAACTGCACTTGTGGACGCCCCACGGGTACTATGTGGAGTAAAAATAGTCATGTCTATACCTGAATCTGATAACACTGACTTAATCCATCTAGAAATGGTAGACTTAGTGACAGCATTATAAGGTTTCTGAACCTTAATGAACAATTGGGTTACGTCTCCCCTTAACTTACTTGTTCGCGACATATATTCCTGTAATGTTTGAACTACACACAAATTCACATTATGAGGGTATGCCTCAATGTATATTTCACTAAGATGATAGTTTGGTCTTGACTGCTTCAACAGATCTCCTATTCTAAACTTCACATATTCACTACATATTTCAATATTATTAACATCCAAATAAAATAATGTTTGACATCTCTGTCCTGTGGTTAAAGCTAACAAAACTGCCAGCTTCCCACTTAATTGTAGTAATGACAAACTGCTTAATGGAAACAAATTGCTCAAATATTTCAATACCACTTCTGTATTCCATGTACAACCTGTTTTCGGAAGAGCAGGTTTAATCTGAAATATTCCTTTCATGAATTGCTTAATAAGAATATGATCACCAAACTTCACATTATTTAACATATTTACAAAACTTGAAATAGCTGATTTTGCTGTATTAATGGCACTATATCCAAGCCCATTTTCATGAAGAATAGTTAGAAACTGAATAACATTATTCACAGATGGTTGAAAAGGAGTGATCTCCCTTTCACTACAAAATGATATCCATTTTGACACATATGTCTGATACTGCCGTTTTGTACTAGGCCTCCAGGCTGACAAAATAATATTGGCAGCTTCCTCTGAAATTCCTGAACCACACAGGTCTTCCCTGAGACTCTGAAAGCAACAAGCACCATTTTCTTTAGTGGATGAGTCTGTTCTGTTCCTGGCTGACGAAGAAGGTTGTTCGATTTGGGTAGTATGACAGGATGATCGATCACCATCTGAAGCAACCGTGGGAACCACGGCTGGGTTGTAAACAAAGGGGCAATAACCAGCCCTTCTGCTTTGTCGTCTTCCAACTTCTTCAACACCTGATTCAGGACACTAAAAGGAGGAAAAATATAACAATAAAATTTTCCCCAGTTCAAGGAAAAAGCATTTATAGCAAATGCTTTAACATCAGGTAAATATGAAGCATATGGAACAATTTGATAATTTTGTTCAGATGCAAAAAGGTCAATTTCAAATTCCCCGTATTTTCTCATTAGTGACCTAAAAATCTCTTCATTCAACTTCCATTCCATGTCAACATTAATTTTTTGTCTACTCAATTTATCTGCAGAACTGTTTTCGGTCCCAGGAATGTGAAAAACACTCAAGGCAATGTTCCGTGCTGAACACCACATCCAAATCTCCCTTGCAAGATCATTGAGTTCAGTTTTCCTGCCTCCCATTTTTGATAAGTACTTTATCGCAGTAGTGTTATCCAGATACAACTGAATATTTTCATTTTTCACTTCTGGGCACAAACCTTTTAATGCCAAATATGCAGCTTTCAACTCCAAGTAATTAATATGTTTATTCTTATCCTGTTGATCCCATAAACCACTAAAATCCTGTTCAAATGTCACATCTCTCGCCCCATATCCAAATGAACTACTGTCTGATTCAATAATGCGATCAACCTTAGTCAGTGATATTGGCTTGAATGCAGTTCTGACATTTTTAATCCACCAGTGTAAACATTGTTCACTTTTCTCAGACATGATCATTCTTGCATCAAAATTTCCCTTGGCTGCCTTAAGTTTTTCATCTTTCTCTATCTCAAGAACCTTATAGTAAAGTGGTGCATACATAACCCCAGGTTCACTAGCCACAAGTTTGCCTATCAGCTGAGCGAATTCTCTGATAGTGATTTCTTTCATTCCCAACAATTTGACACAAAGTGCAACTATAGCATTAGCTTTATGTGGAGTTAATCTCACTGTCATGTCAACTGAGTTGATTAAAAAACCAATGAATTCAATGCACTGTGTTGGCACTAACATGGATTTCTCAGGATGTACTGTTAATCCAAGACCATCAACTAAATTTATGGTGTCCTATGGTGTCCTCTATGTTTCTAATGCAATCCCCATAAGTATCACTTTGCAAGAGTGAATCGTCTATGTATGTGACATTAATATGTCCTAGTTTCCGAAATGTTGAAAAAACTGGCTTCATTAATTTTGTATAATTTCTGGGCGCTACCCCTAAACCATTCGGGACGCAAGTGTATTGGTATAGAACACCTCTCCAAGTGAACCTCAGAAATTTTCTTGATTGTAAAGCAATAGGAATACTGTAATATGCATCTTTTAAATCTATTTTGGCAAAGAAACAATTTCTTTGAACCAAAGTAAGCACATTTTTCAATGTCTCCTTCTTGAAATGTACATGTTCTATGTGCTCATTTAAGTTACTAAGATTAAGTATTAATCTATATGTACCATCCGCCTTCGGCCGAATGAAAATATGTGAAAGAACTTCATCGCTTTCATGTGATGCCACTTCCACCACCTTTTTGTGTATGAACTTAAGGAGTAAATCATCAATGATTAACTGTTCCTGTTGATTAAAATGGATCTCTTTCCTAGAACAAGATTTACATGGTGGGGACTCAAACTGAATCTCATACCCATTTTCAACCATGTCAAGAAGAAATTTGTCACTCGTAATTTCTCTCCAAGCATTCAAAAAGTTTCCAATTTTTCCAGCAATAAAATTATCTGGTGTATTTACTATATTCTTTAGAAATACAGATGTACTTACAGTCTCTGTCTGTGAAACTACTTGCTCTTTTTGTTGTGCCGGCTCACGTTCCCCTTCTTGTGGAATTTTCCCTGAGTCCGCGAGCCTTTGTTGTACAAAAAAGAACCGGATTTGTATTCTGTCTGGTTCTTGTATCCCCCTTTGTAGGTATGGCCCTTTCCTCCTGCGTTTTTATGCCATTTATCTGATTTGTACATTTTTGATCTGTCAGTGAGTTTATTAGTTATCTTCCCTGATTCCTCAATCTCCTTAATCTGGCCTGACAAATCATCTCCAAATAATTGTGTCGCTGTTATCTGTGAGCTATCCCCACACAAACCTTTGTATTTGGAGGCTATAGCCGGTGTTAATAGCCGCTTGCGTTGGCAAGACAAATTCTCTGTGAGAATATGCTAATAAAGAAAAAGCATCTACAGCCAAGTCAAAGATTTCTTCTGCCTCCTCTGATTGTACATTAAGTGTCTTGTTCATTATTTGCACAACAGGGATTAATCCTTTGGTAAGATAGGACTGTGTCCTCTGAAGTAACTTATCTGAATCTTTCAATTCTTTAGCAGTTTCTTTGCTAGTCCAAATTGACTTAGCAACTCTCGGGACATCTATAAACTCACAGTTTTCTGGTCTCTCATATTTGTCCATTAAGTTCTTAATTGTTTCACATTTATGGTCTAATTTTGACCCAAGACCCTTATTAACTGTGCTCGCCACATCCAATTCCACAGCCGGTCCAAAATTAGAGTCCTTTCCAAAAGTCATTTCCAAGTTTTTCAACCTTTGTTTTTTCCTATCTCCCACAGATACCTCTTTTTTCTGTCGTTTATTACTGGCACACCCAGAATCGTCGTCTGAAGAAATTTCCCCGCTCTCGTAATTCTTACTTTTCTCTCCCTCCGAATCGGACGACGATTGTTCAATTTCTTCATCACTCTCTTGAACCGGTATTTCATGCGTACGTTTCCGCTTTTTCAGCATTTTTTGTATTTTCTCCACAGACGCTGACAAAGTATTCATTGCCTTTTGTTGGTCATAGAACATACTCTGCGTCTGTAATAACTGTTGCTGTAAAAAACTGTCCGTTTGTCCTGCTGGAAACTGGACAACGGGGGCCGCCATTGTTGATGTTTTTCCGGAACTGGAAATACTCGCATCCTTGGCAACTGTATCACGTGATAACAGGTCACGTCTAAAGGACCGCCCCATGACATGAGGCCCCGCCCCTTGAAGTCTGTACGCCGATTCCAACAACTTATCAAGATTTTCCCGTTCTTTCGAGACTCCAGAAAAATTCTGAAGAGGCTCTTCCTCATTTATGATAACATCTTGTCCAATCTGAACGGGGAAAGTCGTATCCGAACTTTCAACCCCCACAATCTGGGGTTCCTCTTCCGCCATTGCTAAGAAATGGCCCCGAAATCCCTTTAGGGTCCAAAATTATCCAACGTAATCCGGCCTTTCAGCGTGCCATCTCAATTCGATGAAGCAAATATCTGAAAGACCGTAAGTTATTCCATCCTAAGAACTAAATTATCCAATTATTCTCGATGTTTAAACAAACAGATTATATTAATATTTTCCAAATAAAAAGTCTGTATTTTTCTCGCAAATGTTTGACCTCGTTCAGAAGTTCTCGCGTCACGTGATCACGTTCACTCCTTTGATTCTGATTGGTAGATTGGACTAACAGAATAATCATTGCTTCAGCGCATGCGCTGTCTGAGCATGCGCAGTCAACCTTTTTCCGAAAACAGAAAGCACATGGTACCTATTTTCAGCATTCTCTTTTCGGCTTTTACTGGTCGTGTTTGTGAATAGACTGGGAACAAGCATGAGTATTGGAATTAACCGAGCGTTAGCCAATCGCTAAATTGCACATGATCTTTCCGGTCTTGTTCTTGTAGTATCTGCCCGACCAGGATCGGGCAACCGTTGTACGCAGTCCAACGTCGATGTTGTTCCATCGTCCAACGTAGTTTATGCGTTGTTCACTTATTCATCTGCCCATCACCTGTAGCCCTTTTTCCAATTTTATTCATTATTATTAGCCCTTAATTCACTTTTTATTAACTCCATGCAATTAGTAATTTAGTATCAACTTATTTACAAGCCCATATCATCCTCCACCAGTCGATTGCGTAGGTACTTTCATTTTCGTTGAACAAACATGTTGCAAAACACGTCTCTGTTTAATACTTGACTGAACAGTCAATAAATGGCCCCACCTGGTTGTGCGAAGCTGGAAAACTTTGGCTTCGGCAAGCCAGTGGTTTATTCTAGTGAACTCTAGCCAGCAAAGATCAGCCGATCGTCCCCTGATGCGTGGTAAAAGGAAAGCAAAACACTGTCAGGGTCGGTGACGGGTCGTTTCGGCCCAATTCCCTTTCGGCCCCGGGTCGTTTCGGCCTTATTCCCGTTCGGCCTGGGTCGTTCCTCTTTTCCAGAGTTTTAAGCAAGAACCCTGGACAAGAGCAAGTAGACTGACATTTTGGGAGACCAGTTGTGCGTTAAAAAGATACTGAACAACCACTGGATCTCGGAGTACCGATACTGAAAGGACTCATCAGGATACTGAAAAGGTTAAAATTCTGTTTGGTAAATACCGAAACCACTGTAAAAATTATCTGGAGCTCTGTTGTACCACATTCAATTTTTGGCAAGTGGGTTTGTTGTGTCTGCGGCTGTTTCATGAAACTTATTTTCTGAGTGTCCAACAATGCAGACCCTGCTCAGACTATATGCTTGCGCTGCTTTCTATGTTTTTTTTCCCCAATACTTAGAATCTTTCAAATGTTTCAAATGTTAATTCAATACCCCCACCCCCTTTGAAAATATTAATGTCTCATGTGCTTTTTACATCTCAATGAATCATATGTCAAAATGTGCATGTTTTCTACGAAAATTTACAAACTAGTACTTACAAAATACTGTTTGGCACAGTCGCTATCATTTAAGTTAGTTTTAAAATGATTTTTCACTTTGTGATGATAATAAATAACAGCTTAATATACAACACCTTTATATGTAAAATCAGTAATGAATGGTGGGCCAGTTTGACACCTAAGGTATGAACCGCTAATTTTATTAGCTCACCTGGCCTGAAGGGCCATAGTGAGCTATTGTCATACCAATGCGTCCGGCGTGCGTCGTGCGCCGTGCGTCCGTGCGTCGTCCGTCAACACCTAAAAACAAATATTCAAACATCTTCTCCTGTAAAACTAGTGGTCCCATGGTTCTCAAATTTCACATGGAGCATGACCTGTCTCCAGGGTCGCAGAATTGTAAAATTGGGTCAGGTTGAAAATCCAAGATGGCCGCCGTTACTAAAAATAGCAAAAACAACAAAATAAACTTCTTCTCCAGAACCACTGGGTATATTTGTCTGAATTTTGGCATGGAACATCAGTGAAACCTTGGTATTCAAAATTGTAAAAATGAAAAAAATCTGTAGCAGAGTTTTGTCACAGTGACCTACTTTCTGTTTACGTGTGTAATTTTGCTCAAATGCCAATGTCAAAAAATGACCTATTTAAACAACTTCAAACAACTTCTTCTCTAAAACCACTGACCCCATGGATCTCAAATTTCACATGGAGCATGACCAGACTGCAGGGTTTCAAAATTGTAAAATTGGGTCAGGTCAAGAATCCAAGATGGCTGCCATTACTAAAAATAGCAAAAACAACAAAATCAACTTCTTCTCCAGAACCATTTGGTATATTTGGTTAAAAGTTTGCATGGAACATAAGTGGGACCTTGGTATTGAAAATTGTAAAAATAAAAAAAATCTATAGCGGAATTAGGTCACAGTGACCTACTTAGCGTTTACAAGGCCGATTTTGCTCAAATGTCAATATCTAAAGAAAATGCAACCAATTCTGACCAGATTTGGTCAGAAATGGTTCTTGAATGGAATTATTTCAATTTTGTGCCAGTTGACTATCCAAGATGGCCACCATGGGGCTGTTACTAAAAATAGCACAAACGTAAAAATGACAATTACTCAAGAACCCTTGAATGGAATTGGACCAATTTTGTGTCAGAATGTTCCTTGCATGAAGCCGTTTCGATTAATTGCAATTTGGCATTCCAAGATGGCCGCCATCTGGTGTTACTAAAAATAGAACAACCATAAAAATGACAATTACTCAAGAACCCTTGAATGGAATTGGACCAATTTTGTGTCAGAATGTTCCTTGCATGAAGTCGTTTCGATTAATTGCAATTTGGCATTCCAAGATGGCGACCATCTGCCGTTACTAAAAATAGCACAAAACATGAAAATGACAATATCTCAGTAACCGCTGAATGGATTTTGACTAAATTTGTGTCAAAATGATTCTTGCATTGAGATGTTTCAAAAATATCTAACTGTAGACCAGTCATATTGGCCTCTGTTACTAAAAATAGAAAAATGTGAAAATTAGAAAATCTCAATGGAATTGGGTTAATTTTGTGTCAGAATGGTCCTTTCATTAAGCTTTTTCGATTTTTTGCATTTTGGCATTCCAAGATGGCTGCCATCTGCCGTTACTAAAAATAGCACAAAACATGAAAATGACAATATCTCAGTAACCGCTGAATGGATTTTGACGAAATTTGTGTCAAAATGATTCTTGCATTGAGATGTTTCAAAAATATCTAACTGTAGACCATTCATGTTGGCCTCTGTTACTAAAAATAGAAAAATGTGAAAATTAGAAAATCTCAATGGAATTGGACCAAATTTGTGTCAGACTCCAGATGACTGATACATATATGGTCCTTTCATGAAGGCTTTTCGATTTTTTACATTTTAGCAATCCAAGATGGCCGCCATCTGCCATTACTAAAAATAGTACACAACATGAAACTGGCAATATCTCAGTAACCCCTGAATGGGTTTTGATGAAATTTGTGGCAAAATGATTCTTGCATTGAGGTGTTTCAAAAGTAAATATATAAAGACCAGGCAAGTTGGCCTCTGTTACTAAAAGTAGCAAAATGTGAAAATGAGAAATTCTCAGTGGAATTGGACCAATTTTGTATCAGAATGGTCCTGTTGCCCAATAGCCAGGTGAGCGATATCAGGCCCATTTGGGCCTCTTGTTATGGTAGAGTATGGCTGTAAAAGTTGTTACATTGTTGATATCTTGATATTGAATAGTTCTTGAAACCTGTAAAGTTTTAAGGCTGAATGGTCTTTATTTCCAAAGTTATAAGCAATACTGTAATGTCTTCAAACTTTCTTAACAGCCTGTACTCGTATGACTGCAGTGAATTTTAAGCGTAAACGTGAATGAAAGGACTTTGTAAGTATGACAAAAGTAAACTTCCTTTGTTTGAATTTATATGTAAGTATGACTGAAGTGGACTTTATCAGTATGACTTAAGTAGACTGCATATGTAAGTATGCATATGTTAGTTTGACAAAAGTGAATTTTGTCTGCTTCAGTTTATTTGTTAAGTGTGACAGAAGAATAGTATAATATGTAAATATAACTGAAATGATAATGTCTGCAGTTTCTATATTACGGTACAAGTAGGACTGCAGCGAAGTTTATATGACTGAAATAAATAAATTTTGTGTCTGAAGGTATAAGAATATAAGAAAGAAATTTCTCTCTCATCTTTCTCTAAACACATACTAACAAAAACACGCAAACAAACACACAACCACAGATGTGTTAGGACTTTTTTTATGATCGCATGTGTAAAAAGATAAGTCCTTTTATGATGCACTAATTTGTACTCTAAATATGATTTCATGGCTTTCTATCCATAGTCTAGGAATTATCTACAGTGATCGTATTTATTGGGGCTCATTTTCCTTAGTCATACGGCTCATTGTAATGGGTTGTACCACATTCGATTTTTGGCAAGTGGGTTTGTTGTGTCTGCGGCTGTTTCATGAAACTTATTTTCTGAGGTGTCGAACAATGCAGACCCTGCTCAGACTACATGCTTGTGCTGCTTTCTATGTTTTTTTCCCCCAATACTTAGAATCTTATGGTACAGATTGATGTTCATGTAATTAGCTATTGATATTACAAGTAATAATAGAGATATGGTTAGCAGACAGAACAAAAGACAAGAATCCGTCAGAGCTCTAGATAAGAGGGGTATTTGATGATAATTGAAGGATAATTTTTTTTATTTCTTATTGAAACCGTATGTTGTGACCCCTCATCTGAACCGTCTCTTCGAGACAGTTCAGATGAGGGGTCACAACATATATTTTTATCCAGAATTAAAAAAAATTATCCCTAATTATCACCAAATATTCCCTCTTATCTAGGGCTCTGATCCGTACAATATTGCTTTCCTGTCTATAAAGATTCCGTGGCAACAGCATTAAAAAAAAAGATACAGCAGGATTCTTTTGCTGTGTTTACGGTAAATAACTGGGACACCGCCTCCATTACTGTTATGTGGCTTTCTGCTGTAGAATTTTGGTTAAGTTCAATTGTTATATCATTTGCTTTGTAAACTGATGTCAAACATGAAGACCATGATCAGACTGCTCCTAAGGAACAGTCTGATTAAGGTTTACATGGTTTGCTCAGGAATTTTTGTCCAAATTGTTGCAATAAATTTGGTAAAATGACTGTCAGCGATATGATACTTAGTTGAGGTAAGATCATGGCACTTGCATTTAGACTGATTCAGATGAACCAAGATCTGCTTTTCTCACCCATTGGACAAGGATATCCCTTTCTAGAGGTGTCTGAGATTTTTCTATCTCGGCCTGCTATCTCAGCCTAGGCTCAGCAAGCTGTCTCAAAATGCCAATCATTGCTATATAGTACAGCCCAATTAATAACACACTTAGTGTTTGCCCCAGATAATAAACCAATCAGATCACCTGAATTTTCAAATTTTCAGTAGATTTATTAGTGTAGACTCCTCACTTATCCATGAAGAGAGTCTTCACCAATAAATCTACTGAAGACTTGAAAATTCAAGTGATCAGAAATGTACAGTCTTCTGTGGCTTGTCACGTCTAAAAATAGCTTCAACATGACAGGTCAAATTGATTTAGAAGTCGATGTAGATTTCTCGAATGAGCGTTTTTTTCTCATTACAGAGGGACAGATGAAGGGAGTATTTGGCAGAATTCTCCATAAAAAGTTTTTTTATGGTTACTCATTAGAACCACCTCGACGAGGCGGTTCTATTGCTATCCATAACATTATTTTTAAATTAAACATATATAAAAACATGTGGATACTTATTAGAATCGTCTCGACGAGGCAGTTCTATGGGTACCCACAGCATTGTTTTAAAGCATGTTGTAGATATTTGTTAGAATTGCCTCGAAAAGGCAGTTCTACTGAATATCCACAACATACGTTTTTCATGGAGAAATAAAAATAAAAAAAAAATCCCAAATTATCACAAAATACTCCTCTTAATATATTTCCTCTGCAATAAGATGCATCTCGTAGCACAAATCAAATAACTATGATTTGTGTAAAGAGAAGAAAATAATCCTCATTCAACAAAGTAAAATCAAAGTGACCAGCCATGTTTGAGCTCCAAAAACTGAATAAATGGGAATGTGCAAAGTCATCCGAACACAAATCATAAATGACAGCATGACACTCACTATAGAAGCAGTATTCTAATTATGCTCCTCCTCTCCAAGCTAAATGAAAGCATGGCAAAAACCTTAAAAGCAGTATTCTAATTAAGCCCCTCCTCTTCAAGCTATTTTGGGACTGTCATGATATTGCATCATGTTTTGACGTTGCATCATTACTATAATCTAGTGAATCAAAGTACATTGGAGAGTGGTCATTTTGGGATTTTTTTAATTTATCATTATTATTTCTTTATTTTTATTTTTTTTAACACAAAATATCTCTCAAACAAAGATGATCTAAAAGATGTTTGAAAACAGGACAGACCAGGATCAGTTTATTATCTGGGGCAAACACTAAGCCGGTTAGAGGCTATGAAGAGAAATCTTCGCAATTAAGAACCTTCCGCTCGCTACGCTCGCTTCAGGTTCTTAATTGCGAAGATTTCTCTTCATAGCCTCTAACCTATACGTAGACTCCTCACTTATCCATGAAGAGAGTCTTCACCAATAAATCTACTGAAGACTTGAAAATTCAAGTGATCAGAAATGTACAGTCTTCTGTGGCTTGTCACGTCTAAAAATAGCTTCAACATGACAGGTCAAATTGATTTAGAAGTCGATGTAGATTTCTCGAATGAGCGTTTTTTTCTCATTACAGAGGGACAGATGAAGGGAGTATTTGGCAGAATTCTCCATAAAAAGTTTTTTTATGGTTACTCATTAGAACCACCTCGACGAGGCGGTTCTATTGCTATCCATAACATTATTTTTAAATTAAACATATATAAAAACATGTGGATACTTATTAGAATCGTCTCGACGAGGCAGTTCTATGGGTACCCACAGCATTGTTTTAAAGCATGTTGTAGATATTTGTTAGAATTGCCTCGAAAAGGCAGTTCTACTGAATATCCACAACATACGTTTTTCATGGAGAAATAAAAATAAAAAAAAAATCCCAAATTATCACAAAATACTCCTCTTAATATATTTCCTCTGCAATAAGATGCATCTCGTAGCACAAATCAAATAACTATGATTTGTGTAAAGAGAAGAAAATAATCCTCATTCAACAAAGTAAAATCAAAGTGACCAGCCATGTTTGAGCTCCAAAAACTGAATAAATGGGAATGTGCAAAGTCATCCGAACACAAATCATAAATGACAGCATGACACTCACTATAGAAGCAGTATTCTAATTATGCTCCTCCTCTCCAAGCTAAATGAAAGCATGGCAAAAACCTTAAAAGCAGTATTCTAATTAAGCCCCTCCTCTTCAAGCTATTTTGGGACTGTCATGATATTGCATCATGTTTTGACGTTGCATCATTACTATAATCTAGTGAATCAAAGTACATTGGAGAGTGGTCATTTTGGGATTTTTTTAATTTATCATTATTATTTCTTTATTTTTATTTTTTTTAACACAAAATATCTCTCAAACAAAGATGATCTAAAAGATGTTTGAAAACAGGACAGACCAGGATCAGTTTATTATCTGGGGCAAACACTAAGCCGGTTAGAGGCTATGAAGAGAAATCTTCGCAATTAAGAACCTTCCGCTCGCTACGCTCGCTTCAGGTTCTTAATTGCGAAGATTTCTCTTCATAGCCTCTAACCTATACAAAATTAGCAGTTCTTACCCAAGGTGTCAAAGTGGCCCGCTAGTTATTATGGATTTTACGCATAGAGATGATGTATATTAGACTGTTATTTATTTTTATCCCTCAGTGAATCATCACTTAAACTAACTGAAATGATAGAGACTTAGCCAAACAGTATTTTATTAGTTACAGTTTGTAAGGGATCGTAGACAAGATGCACGTTTTGACAGATGATTCAATGACATGAAAAAGCAGAATCTGATGAGGCATTAATATTTTGCAAAGGGGGTGGGGGTAATGAATTAACATCTGAAACGAAACTTGAAATCAAAACTTGACATAAAGTCATTTATATCATGGAGTGGATCATAGAGATATCGGAGACAAGAATAAAATTTCGAAATATTTGTGATGCATCTGAAAATTATTATATATGTGAAATTTTACCACCAAAAAGTCAAATTATGCAAATGTGTTGGTAAAATAGCATTTCTACGACAATAATGCATCTAAATGACAAGAAAATTTGTTAATTAAAGGAGCTTTTATCCCAGTATAAAATATTTCAAGCGTTTCTTAAACCATTTCACATTCTTACCTAAGATGTTTCCAAACAAGAAGGTTTCAGTGCAAAATTCAATGAAAAATGAATTTGAACTTAAACCTTAAGAGTAATTTGTTAAGACTGAATTTGCGAAACAATATGAAAAGAAAAGTCAGATCAGATGTTTATGCTTGATGTCAAAACAAATCTAATAACTAGGGACTAAAAGAAATCTGCAAAATGCCTCTGTGTTTACAAAAACTGATAGAAATTCTATCCCTACCCCCTAAAATTTGAGGTTCAATTGAGAATGGGGGTACCCTTTCAATTTAGTCTGAAATTCCATAGTAAACCGTTGAAAAATATTAAAAACTAAACAAACAAGTAGCCCAAGGGCAACGACCGCTCACCTGAGTTATAAAATGTAAGCTTCTAGCTCAGGTAAGCTAACCAGAGGGCCAATGGCCCTATATCGCTCACCTGAGCACTGAAGCACTGCGGTTACAGCAACAAAACACCGTGCACAACAGCAATAAAAAACACCATTTATGTAGAGGATAATATCACAAACATTAATGCAAAAAAATAAGCTTTATCCCCCCTTAATGGCTTCTCAGAAGAAGAAAAAAAAAATAAAAAAAAAAATGAAAATTTGGCCTTTCAGCTGCAATGGCAACCAATCAAAATCAGGTATTTGAGAAAAATTCATATGGCTGGACTGGAGGACTACTCCAGGAACATTTCTGTAAAGTTTTGTCAAAATATCTGCAGTAACACAGAAATAAATAGCAAATATCCACTTTCCCCATTATAAGTCTATAGAAACTTTAAGTTGCCATAGCAACGAATTCACATGGGCAATGATAATATAAAACATACTTTAGGTAGAGGCTAATGTTATTAATATGTATGCTAAAGTATCAGCTTCATCCCCCTCATGGCTTCACTTTTCCCATTATCTATAAATTGCCATAGCAACCAAAGTTCTTATGGGATTGGAAGAAAAAAAATAAAATTTATGTAGAGGCTACTGTCATCAACACATTTGCACAGTATCAGCTTCATCCCCTATATGGCTTCTGAGCAGCAGATTTATTTTTTCCCCGAAAATTTACCCTATATTTTGCCATGGCAACCAATCATATCCAGCGATTTGCAGAAAATTCATATGAATCGCAGAGGACTACTCAAGAAACATTTCTGTAGAAAAAAAATCTAAATAATTGCAGTAAGAGAGCAAAAATTGCCAATTTCCATTTTCCCCATTTTTATAAGTCAATGGAAACTCTTAGTTGCCATAGCAACCAAACTGCTGGAGCAATTGCCATGAAAAACAGTTATTCTATAGAGGCTAGTACTAAGCTTCTTTCTGTAAAGTTAGAGCTTTATTGGCCACACAGTTTCTGCGAAGATGAGTTTTTAATATTTTTCTATTTTTAACCATTCGGTTGCAATGGCAACCAGCCAAATTGCGCAATTTGCACAAATTTAATATGGCTGGTTAAAGACTACTCAAGGTACATTTCTATGAAAGTTTTGTCAAAATATCCGCAGTGGCACAGCAATAAATGCAAATTTTCCATTTTGCCATTATAAGTAAATGGCAACTTTAAGTTCCCATAGCAACCAAACTGCTAGAGCAATTGCCAAGAAAAACAGTATTTTTATAGAAGGTAGTACTAAGATCCTTTCTGTGAAGTTTGAGCTTTATTGGTCGCATAGTTTCTGAGGAGATGATTTTTGAATATTTTTTCTTTTTTTAACCATTTGGTTGCCATGGCAACCAGCCAAATTGTGCAATTTACACAAAGTTCATGTGGTTGATAGAGGAATACTCAAGGAACATTTCTGTAAAAAGTTTTGTCAAAATATCTGCAGTGACATAGCAAAAAATGCAAATTTTCAATTTTCCCCATACAAGTCAATGGAAACTTTAAGTTGCCATAGCAACCAAAGTATGAAGCGATTTGGATAAAAAACAGTATTATTGGTTCCCCCTGCCTATAGATGCTACATATGAAATTTGGTAACAATGGGCCTTGTAGTTTCAGAGGAGATGTCGTTTGAAAATGTTGACGGACGACGGACGACGGACGACGGATGCCTGCCTATACTATAAGCTCACCTGTGAGCCTTCGGCTCAGGTGAGCTAATAAACAGGCTGCAATTCTCTAGGATTCGATGACTCCATGGGGTGTGGCAAGTTTGGACCCCAGGGGCTTGATTGGCAGGATTTATGTATAGGCAAACCATACACTGCTACATACTAAATACATAAGCTCTTGGCCTTATGGTTTCATAAAAGAAGATTTTGAAGGTTCTTTAGCTACATGTATATAGCTCTATATAAACAAACAACCCACTGGGGTGTGGGCAGTTTGAGCCCCAGGTTGGCAGGATTTATGTAGGGGAACACTAGACATTGCTACTTGCTACATATACGCTCTTGTCCTCATGGTTAAAGAGAAGAGGATTTTTTTTAATTTTCCCTTTGTAAGTCTGAAGGAGTTTATGACCCCCTGGGCGTGGCCAATTTGCACTGCAGGGTCAGGGTTGGTATGATTTATGTAGAGGACCACTAGACGTTGCTACAGGCTACATATATATGCTCTGGGCCTCATGGTTTCAAAGAAGAAGATTTTTCAAGATTTTCTCATTGTAAGTCTATGGGAGCTTATGACTCCCAGGGCGTGGCTAATTTGGACCCCAGGGGCATGGTTGGCAGGATTTATGTATGGGACCACTAGACATTGCTTCATGCTACACATATAAGCTCTGGGCCTCATGGTTTCAGAGAAGAAGATTTTTTAAGATTTTCTCTTTGTAAGTCAATGGGAGCTAATGACCCCTTGGGGCGTGGCCAATTTGGGCCCCAGGGGCATGGTTGGCAGGATTCATGTAGGGAACCACTAGACATTGGTACATACCAACTATATAAGCTGTGGGCCTCATGGTTTCAGAGAAGAAGATTTTTTAAGATTTTCCCATTATGAGTCTATGGGAGCTTATGACCCCTGAGGAGTGGCCAGTTTGGACCCCAGAGGCTTGGTTGGGAGGATTTATGTAGGGGACCACTAAACATTGCTACATGCTATATATATAAGCTCTGGGCCTCATGGTTCCAGAGAAGAAGATTTTTGAGGTTCTTAAGCTATATAGTTATATATATACAAATGACCCCCTGGGGCGAGGCAATTTGAGCCCCAGGGGCATGGGTGGCAGGATTTAAGTAGGGGATCATTAGACATTGAAACATTCTATATTTATAAGCTATGGGCCTCATGGTTTCAGAGAAGAAGAATTTTTAAGATTTTCCCATTGTTAGTCTATGGGGGCTAATGACCCCCGGGGCGAGGCCAATTTGGGCCTCAGGGGCATGGTTGGTAGGATTCATGTAGGGGACCACTAGACATTGGTACATACTAAATATGTAAGCTCTGGGCCTCATGGTTTCAGAGAAGAAGATTTTTGAGTTTTTCCCATTATAAGTCTATTGGAGCTTATGACCCCCGGGGAGTGGCCAGTTTGGACCCCAGAGGCTTGGTTGGGAGGATTTATGTAGGGGACCACTAAACATTGCTACATACTATATATATATATAGGCTCTGGGCCTCATGGTTCCAAAGAAGAAGATTTTTGAAGGTTCTTAAGCTATATAGCTATATATAAACAAATGACCCCCTGGGGCGTGGCCAATTTGAGCCCCAGGGGCATGGGTGGCAGGATTTAGTAGGGGATCACTAGACATTGATACATGCTATATATATAAGCTATGGGCCTCATGGTTTCAGAGAAGAAGATTTTTTAAGATTTTCCCATTGTAAGTCTATGGGAGCTAATGACCCCCGGGGCGTGGCCAATTTGGGCCCCAGGGGCATGGTTGGCAGGATTTAAGTAGGGGATCATTAGACATTGAAACATTCTATATTTATAAGCTATGGGCCTCATGGTTTCAGAGAAGAAGATTTTTGAAGTTTCTTAAGCTATATAGCTATATACATTTGTATAAACAAATGACCCCCTGGGGCGTGGCCAATTTGAGCCCCAGGGGCATGGGTGGCAGGATTTTAGTAGGGGATCACTAGACATTGATACATGCTATACATACATGTATAAGCTATGGGCCACATGATTTCAGAGAGGAAGATTTTTTAAGATTTTCCCATTGTAAGTCTATGGGAGCTAATGACCCCCGGGGCGTGGCCAATTTGGGCCCCAGGGGCATGGTTGGCAGGATTTATGTAGGGGACCACTAGACATTGGTACATACTAAATATGTAAGCTCTGGGCCTCATGGTTTCAGAGAAGAAGATTTTTGAAGGTTCTTAAGCTATATAGCTATATATAAACAAATGACCCCCTGGGGCGTGGCCAATTTGAGCCCCAGGGGCATGGGTGGCAGGATTTTAGTAGGGGATCACTAGACATTGATACATGCTATATATATAAGCTATGGGCCTCATGGTTTTAGAGAAGAAGAATTTTTAAGATTTATCCATTGTAAGTCTATGGGAGCTGATGACCCCCAGGGCGTGACCAATTTGGGCCCCAGGGGCATGGTTGGCAGGATTTATGTAGGGGACCATTAGACATTGGTACATACTAAATATGTAAGCTTTGGGCCTCATGGTTTCAGAGAAGAAGATTTTTGAAGTTTTTCCCATTATAAGTCTATGGGAGCTATATGTTGCCATGGCAACCAGAGTTCCAACACAATCTACCCTTAAACCTAATGCAGTCAATCCCCCACCCCAACAATGCTACACATAAAATTTGATCAAGATTGGCCTGCTGGTTTAGGAGATATTGGTGTTTAAAAGTGTGGATGACGACGCCGCCGCCGACGCCGACGACGACGGACGACGGACCATGGCTATACTATAAGCTCACCTTGACAGGTGAGCTAAAAATCATGAAAATATTCCCTGCAATATCAGTATTTTAAAATCTTAAATATTTCTATTAGTTTTTAAAACAAGAGCTGTCGCCTGACAGCAAAGCTCGCCTGAATTGGTGCTTGCTCATCACACAGCCGCTATGGTGGTGTGGACTCTATGCATAAAACTTCATGCAAGCATGTCCATAATGAAAACACATTTATAAACAAAAGCTATCTCAGAAATATGTCTTAAAATAAAATTAAAATAAAAAAAAATGAAATGAAATTTCAAAGTCCATGAGCTTGAGGTAAAAAAACAGACGGGTAGGGGGGAGGGGGGGGGGGGAGGGGGGGGGAGGGGGGGTAATTGGGAATGCTATGCATAAAACTTCATGCAAGCATGTCCATAATGAAAACACATTTATGAACAAAAGCTATCTCAGAAATACATGTAAGTCTTAAAATAAAATTAAAATAAAAAAAATGAAATGAAATTTCAAAGTCCATGAGCTTGAGGTAAAAAATCTGACGGGTAGGGGGAAGGGAGGTGGGGGGCTAGGATGTATCAAAACCCTGAACCATTATCTAACATCAGTCCAAGTATTAGTATCAACTGAGTTCATCATCGTGGCACTGTGAAATTATGTCTTCATAAATATAAAACTTTAACCAAAATCTTTAAGACAAAATTCTAAGTCGATGACCTTGACTTCAAGGTCACCCAGTGGGTTAAGTATAAGGTGTTTTGTAAAAACTCAAAAAAGAGTCTAACATCAGTTCAAGTATAAACTAAATCTCTGCAAAGCATTATGAATCAGTTTGCAATTACAAAACTTTAAAAAAGACAAAAATTTCCTAAGTCCCTGACCTTGACTCAAGATCACTGAGCGATGTTGGGGGAGTACTCTGTAGATCTAACTAGAGTGCAAATATAAAAAGAATTCATCTATGGGTTCAGGAGATATGTGTCTTCAAAAAACTTTAACCAAAACATCCAATCAATAAAAAGACAATATTCTAAGTCCATGACCTTGACATCAAGGTCACAGAGGGGGGTGGGGGTAGTACCTTTGAAAACTTTAGACCAATATCTAACTTGAATGTAAGTATCAAAGGAATCCATCCATGGGTTAAGGAGATATTGGGCTTTATAAAACTTTAACCAGAACATCCAGTCCAAAAAAACTACAAATTTTCTAAGTCCATGACCTTGACATCAAGGTCACGGAGTGGGGTGGGGGTGGTACCCTGTTAAACCTTAGACCAATATCTAACTACAGTGCAAGTATCAAAAGAATCCATCCATGGGTTAAGGAGATATAGGTCTTTAAAAAACTTTAACCAAAACATCCAATCCGAACGCGGACGCGGACGCCGACGCCGTGGTGACAACAATAGCTCTCCCTGAACTTTCGTTCAGGCGAGCTAAAAACAAGCGCTTAAGATGCCAAACTCCGATGCAAATCAAAATTTTGCCTTCACAATTTTCAGCCTTGTAGAGGGTGTGTCCATGGCAATTCAGATTTTCTTGTCATTTTGAAATTCAAAAAAGAATTTATATGTTGTGTATTTTTGGTCGTGCGTCCTATATCACATTTACAATATTTTGCGAAAATCATAGCATTATTAAGCTTTCAGTGTAAGTTTAAATAATGTCTACGAACTTTCTTAACACCCTGTACATGCAGTTTAGATGACAGATAACAAGTGAAGCTGTTGAAATTAGCATGGCTAGGCTGTATCAAGCAATGATTGACAAACTGAGACACAGCTTTCAAAGCCTATAGGCTGAGACAGCAGGCAACGAAAAATTCTCAGACAGTTCCAGAAGAGATTTTCTTGTCTAATGGGTGAGAAAAGCTGGTCCACCTTGGCAAAACTCCGATCATGCAAACTATTCTGAGGGGGGTACTGCGTTTTGGCATCCTTAATCAGATCGTTAAACAACATGACAACATAACAAATTTATCATAATATTCACTAAAACACTAATAGAATCTATGATGGGGTTGAGGCCGAGACAAGGAAATCTCAGGCTAGTTTTCAGATTATTTAGTCTTATGCGAGGCTTGCCGAGCATAAGACTTAAATAATCTGAAAACGAGCCTGAGATTTCCTTGTCGAGGCCCCAACCCCATCATTGATTATTTTTCTCACCAATTATAGAACAGAATATTCATTGAATACCTTAACTTCTTGTTGAAGCCATTCCTATAAAGCTGAAGCCAATTTTCTATTAATAGTTTGACATGTGTTAATTTCACCTTGTGCATGCTTTTTTCATGATTGACAGCTAATCAGAAATCTACAGTGACACTTCCTGTACATCACTGGGTGTCAATTTCGTATTCTGCATGCAATTTACATGACAGGTAGTAAGTTGATTTGTTGATTTAAGTATAGGTTAGAGGCTATGAAGAGAAATCTTCGCAATTAAGAACCTGAAGCGAGCGTAGCGAGCGGAAGGTTCTTAATTGCGAAGATTTCTCTTCATAGCCTCTAACCGGCTTAGTGTTTGCCCCAGATAATAAACTGATCCTGGTCTGTCCTGTTTTCAAACATCTTTTAGATCATCTTTGTTTGAGAGATATTTTGTGTTAAAAAAAATAAAAATAAAGAAATAATAATGATAAATTAAAAAAATCCCAAAATGACCACTCTCCAATGTACTTTGATTCACTAGATTATAGTAATGATGCAACGTCAAAACATGATGCAATATCATGACAGTCCCAAAATAGCTTGAAGAGGAGGGGCTTAATTAGAATACTGCTTTTAAGGTTTTTGCCATGCTTTCATTTAGCTTGGAGAGGAGGAGCATAATTAGAATACTGCTTCTATAGTGAGTGTCATGCTGTCATTTATGATTTGTGTTCGGATGACTTTGCACATTCCCATTTATTCAGTTTTTGGAGCTCAAACATGGCTGGTCACTTTGATTTTACTTTGTTGAATGAGGATTATTTTCTTCTCTTTACACAAATCATAGTTATTTGATTTGTGCTACGAGATGCATCTTATTGCAGAGGAAATATATTAAGAGGAGTATTTTGTGATAATTTGGGATTTTTTTTTTATTTTTATTTCTCCATGAAAAACGTATGTTGTGGATATTCAGTAGAACTGCCTTTTCGAGGCAATTCTAACAAATATCTACAACATGCTTTAAAACAATGCTGTGGGTACCCATAGAACTGCCTCGTCGAGACGATTCTAATAAGTATCCACATGTTTTTATATATGTTTAATTTAAAAATAATGTTATGGATAGCAATAGAACCGCCTCGTCGAGGTGGTTCTAATGAGTAACCATAAAAAAACTTTTTATGGAGAATTCTGCCAAATACTCCCTTCATCTGTCCCTCTGTAATGAGAAAAAAACGCTCATTCGAGAAATCTACATCGACTTCTAAATCAATTTGACCTGTCATGTTGAAGCTATTTTTAGACGTGACAAGCCACAGAAGACTGTACATTTCTGATCACTTGAATTTTCAAGTCTTCAGTAGATTTATTGGTGAAGACTCTCTTCATGGATAAGTGAGGAGTCTACACTAATAAATCTACTGAAAATTTGAAAATTCAGGTGATCTGATTGGTTTATTATCTGGGGCAAACACTAAGTAATGGTAAAGTTCGGTTGTAAAAGTTGTTACATTGTGGATCCTTTAATATTGAATAGTTCTTGAAACCTGTAAAGTTTTAAGATTAAATGAACGTAACTTCTGAAGTTATAAGCAATATTGTAATGTCTTCGAACTTTCTTACCCTTGCGAAAAAAACCCAGCTTTTCTACAGCTTTAGCGCAGCTTTAAAAGCTGCGCAGAAGCTTCGCAAAAGCCGGCGGTATTGGCACCTGCGTATTTAAGCTGTAGAAAAGCTAGCTTTTCCGCAGAGCTGCAGAAAAGCCGGCTTTAACGCAGCTTTATACAAACCTGCAGAAAAGCCAGCTTTTACGCAGCTTTAGCGAAGCTCTAATGCAGCTTTAACGCAGAGGCACATAAAAGCTGCGTCAAACTCAAAAGCTGCGTTTAAGCTGCAGAAACGCAGCTTTTCCGCAGGTGCCAATACTGCCGGCTTTTGCGAAGCTTCTGCGCAGCTTTTCTACAGCTCTGATTCAGACCTGCGTTAAAGCTGCGTTTCCGCAGCTAAAACGCAGCTTTATGACAAAGCTGCATTATAGCTGCGTAAAAGCTGCGTTTCCGCAGCTTCAACGCAGCTTTGGGTCAAAGCCGCGTAAAAGCTGCGTTTCCGCAGCTTCAACGCAGCTTTAGGTCAAAGCTGCGTTTCTACTGCTTGAAAAGCAAACCTGCGTAAAAGCTGCGTATATGTCAGAAACCTGCGTCTTTAAAAGTTCTGGATGAGGACAGAAAACAGAAAGGTCAAAAATAAAAACAAATAGAATTTAATATAAAAAAAAAAACAGTGCTATACAAACACCTTTAAAAGGTAACAATTGTGATATTGTAAATTATCAGATAGCTGACTAGAAATCATGCAGAATCAAAAATACAAACTGAGCATAAAACTATTAAATTTCAGTGCTTATCCCATTCCCTTAAATTTTACTCACAGATAATGATGAATTTAGGGGGAAAACAATCAAAAGGAATTCAAATTCAAGTCTTTCCCATTTTGTGTGTGTGTGTAGGAGGTCACCTGGGGGGGCCTGCATGCATGCCTGCCTGTCTGCTTGTATGTCAGTTTATCTATCTGTCTGTGGTCTTAAATAATGCAAGATTTATAAGATTAAGAACAAAATGAAATTCTAGAAAAATTAAATCTTACCAGAATCCAAATCCAGTGAAAATGAACAAGTTACAAACATTATCTCCACATGTTTAGCCTTAAAGTCACTGTTTTCTTTTTACTTGACTCTTTATAAATGATGACTTAAAAAGTTTTTTGGAAAGATTTTTATGCCACATTGCCCCCCTCAGGGAAAATTGCCATAGCAACAAGGTAATATTGCTTAATATTACATAATACCAGATTAATGTTGATAAATTTACGCAGCTCTTCAGAGCTGCGTAAAAGCTGCGTTTCTTTATTTTCTTTATAAAATATGCACCCAATCAATTCAAATTATTAAGCAAAAAAATGTAGCTAGGCCCCTGTGTCCATGTGTGATGCTAATGTTCAGATATTCATTTTTCCGTCATTTAAACCAAACATGTTGATCTTCATGCAATTCCAATTTGTAGAACAAATTTTCCCTTTGTGCTCAAAATCATTAGAAACAAAAGATAGAAAATTAACAAAAATATACCATACCCAACCGACATGCCACAACCCTAGATATTGTATATAGTCCAAGATGGCAAAACAAAATCTCAGTTTTAGGTGAGGCAATTGTTGAAAATTTAAATACGCAGCTTTTTAAAGCTGTAGAATAGCTGCGTCTTTATGTTTCAGATGGTTTGGACTTAAATTTAATACGCAGCTTTTCTACAACTCTCAGGAGCTGCAGATTTTATCTTTATGATTTATTTGTTGAATAAAAAAGAATATTCAGCTTTTCTACAGCTTTTAGATTTAAAGACGCAGCTTTCTGAAATTAACCAAATTAAATATCCAGCTTCTGCGCAGCTCACACAAAAAAGTACAGCTTTTGCACAGCTATTTGAAAAAATGTACAGCTTTTCCGCAGGTCTGAAAAGAAACGCAGCTTTTCTACAGCTTTTTAAAAAATACGCAGAAAAGCTGCAGAAAAGCCGGCTTTTGCGCAGCTTTTATACAGAGCTGCGTTTAATTTTCGCAAGGGAAACACCCTGTAGAATATGAAATTGCCAGCCGGTGATGTGCATCAAATGTCACTGTAGATGTCTGATAACCTGTCTTTCGTGTAAAATGCATAATAATGAAATTAACATGACAGAACTATTTTCATTGAAATAGAAAATTAGTTAAGTTAGAAGTACATGTACATTATAGTAAAGGTTAGCATTGAATGGCTATTCTGTTTTATTAAATATAATGGCTGAGATCAGTGATGGTGTTGAGACATCAACAATAGAAATCTCAGGCTCATGTTCTGATTATTTAAGTTTTGTGCTTGTCAAGCCTGGCAGGAAACTTAATTACCTGAAAACAAGCCTGAGATTTACTTTTCTCTCCAACTGGACAAGAATATCCCTTTCTAGAGGTGTCTGAGATTTTTCTATCTCGGCCTGCTGTCTCGGCCTAGGCTCAAAAAGCTGTCTCAAAATGCCAATCATTGCTATAGTACAGCCCAATTAATTACACACTTAAATTCAACAAATCAGCTTGCTGCTACCTGTCTTGTAGATTGCATGCAAAATGAAATTGACAGCAAATGATGTGCATGAGGTGTCACTGTAGATTTCTGATTAGCTGCCAGTCATGAAAAATGCATGCACAAGTTGAAATTAACACACGTATGTCATAACTATTAATAGAGAATTAGCTTGAAGAGGTTTATAGTATGATAATGGCCTCAAGAAGTAAAGGTATTCAATGAATTTTCTGTTTCATAAAATATAATGGGTGAGAAAAATAATCAATGATGGGGTTGAGGCCTTGACAAGGAAATCTCAGGTTCGTTTTCAGATTATTTAAGTCTTATGTTCGGCAAGCCTCCCATAAGACTAATTAATCTGAAAACTTGCCTGAGATTTCCTTGTCTCAGCCTCAACCCCATCATAGATTCTATTAGTCTCAGCCTGAAAAAGAAAATCTTATCTTACACCCCGTACGAAAGAGGGGTGCAAAGTCTATCATTTAAGAATAGACCCCCAATTTTTGGAGGACTTCTTTGCCCAGGGAAGCAAACAGGACGTCTTAAAAGTTGTTTAATCTCTCTTAAACTGTGACAAAAAAAAAAAAAAAAAAAAAAAAAAACTGAAAAAAACATGAAGGTGTACGCTTTCACCTTAACCATAAGTTTAAGCTTATTAAAATTTCATCTTTGAATTTCAAATAACAAAAAAAAAAAAAAAAATGAAATGAAAAATAAAAACAGAGGAAAACCAATAAACACAACAACATGGAATTAATGGCAAAAATATCAGATGTCTTAAAGTATACTTTTTGTTTTTTTCAGAATTTAATGAAAGTTTCAACTTTCGCCATGAGTCATCAAGTGATGTGTACGAGTGACGTTGGATCATGGAAGCTAACAAGCCGGCGACAATCATCTTCATCATCATGACATCACAGCTGATTAAGGTGTATGGGTACACCTCCATAGTTTTTCCATCATTTTCACCAAGGGGAACAACTCTCATGATTTCCTGTTTGCTTCTCTGGAGGAAAAAGCCCTTCCAAATGGGGTCTACTCTTAAAGGAAAGAATTTGCTCCTAAAGGAGCAAATTCTGTCCTTTAAGAGTTGACCCATAGTGAGAAGGGAGGCAAAAATGAAAAAATATAGAGTTGTTCCCCCTGAAAGTGTATCCATTTACCTGATTGTCCAGAGCTCCAGATAAGGGAGGCTTTTGATGATAATTCTGTTATAATTCCATTCACCTTTTAAAGCAGAGGTCAAAATAAGGGCTGGTTTTGAGGATAATTGAGCTGTGACATGACAAAACCAACAAAGTTGCTTGTGCGCCCAGGGAACACTCGGATCAGCCTGGGCATCCGCCCGGTCTGATCAGAGTGTTTGCTGTTTGTGTGGAGCTAGATTTGACTCTTAGCTACCCTTTAAGCAACAGCTAAAACTCTGAACAGATTAGGTGGATGCTCAGGCTGATCTGAGACTTTGCTGGGCATGCATGCCACTTTGTTGGTTTTGTCCTGTCATGGCTCAATTATGAGATAATTGCCTTGGCCAGGGTCCATGAAAATCTTTCACAACCCTCTTTAGAACAGCCTCAGTGATGCTGTACTATTGTATGAGCATGACATAAGTCATCTCTTTGTAGGGGTTAGAACATACATTTTTGGTGGGTCAAGTTGGGTAAATTCGGACAGCGGGTAAATTCGGACAGTGACATTGTTTACTTTATAATGTCAGTTGTTTGGAATTAAAACAATATTAACTGGGCAAACAGAGAAAATCCTGTTGAGATGGCTCATGATGAGCCGTCTCATTTGGATTTTCACTTTTCGCAATGGTATGTCCGAATTTACCCGCTGTCCGAAGTGACCCGACTTGACCCTATCCCAGTATCATGCTCAAAACCCTTATCATATCTGGATCTCTGGGCCCAGTTCTGTGCTGCAGATAAGAAGGGGTAACAGAGATAATTGAGGGATGATTTTCCATATTTCCCCATAGAAACATGTGTAGTGACTCAGCATTAGAACCATTTCACCAAGCCACAACATATGTTTTCATTGAGAAATAAGAAGAATTATCTCCAAATTATCCTAAAAAAACTCTACCTTATTTGAAGCTCTGTCAGTTGTTAAAAACTAACAATGTCATATGAGCCGCGACGCAAGAAAACCAACAAAGTGGTTGTGCGCCCAGCGCCGACTCAGATCAGCCTGGGCATACACCTAATTCGCTCAGACTTTTCACTAAATGCTTAAAGGGTAGCTAAGGGTCTAAGCTACCTCCATGTGGACAGCGAAGACTCTGATCAGACTGGGCGGATGCCCAGGCTGATCTGAGTCTGCGCTGGGCGCCAACCACTTTGTTGGTTTTCTCATGTTGCGGCTCATATGTTAATGAGTTGTTGAACTGTCAAATACATTGTGCACAAAAAACATTGCCATTTGGTGCTGAGAAAAATCTCAGAGCTTTTGGACTGCAAAAAGTATTAGCACATTTTGATTTAAGTGTACAAGAAGATTAAACAAAACTTCAGCTAACGACTTTATGAAGCTAACGCTGCTTTGAACAACTCAATTGTAGTTGCTGTTTTAGATTTTGTGACATTTTAGTCATATGTATATTTATACAATGTCAGGTCAAAACCTAAATCATGATAAAACCAAGGTATATGTTTTAAAAATGCATCTTTTTTGAGGGGAACATGTATACAGTCAAACCTGTCTCAAAAGGCCACTTGTTTTAGGAAGACAGCCTTTATTAAAAGCCCTTTTTTTCAGGTATGGTAATTTACATAAAAGGCAAGTAAACAGAAATAAACAGAATTTTTCTAACACCCTTTGTAAGCAGTCAAATTTTGGCTTTTTCAAAGGTGCTTGCTTAACACAGGTTTCACTTTATAGGCAGTGTATTTGCCAGATAGTGTGTTGTGTTTTGTATAGATTTTGCAAGTATATAGTTGCTCAGATGGAGTTGCCAACTATATGTTTTCATTTTTGTCTTGCTTGAGACTAGCAGAAGTGGGACATCGGTATATAGAGAATACCATGATAGTGTCTTTTGATATCAAGTTTATCAGAAGAGACCAGAAACAGCGCAGGAATGGCAAGGCTTGCCAAGCCAGTCCAACGTTTTTCTGGTCGAGCCTGATAAACTTAATATCAAAAGTTCTATCTATCATGCATCATTAGAAGATTTTAATTAAGACCAAAAGAGAGTCAAACAAATGAAAAGCAATCGCAGTTTTGTTAGAACTTGCTGATGTTGCGAATGAATTATGACTGGAGTCATTGACGTCATTTAACCAATCAAACGTTGCAATCATGACCAACGTCAGTATATAGCCAATCGTCTTATAAGATAGCTTCTGAAGGCATTGCCTGATAACATTTGCGCAGGGGCAGTTCTAAAGTGACATGATGTCACATCATGTTATCTTACCCATGTTATCAGGTGAATTTTGCAGCAGATGCATGATCAATTTTTTTCCAGTGTCATCATTGGTTTTGGTAGAGCAAATTTAGCATCAAGTGATCTGGTTTAGCCCTGTTTTGTGACAGTGAGGAGACAGGTGAGACTAAACATTCTGCAGAATTCTTGTTTTAGACAGAAGTGATCATTTACTGACTCAGTTCAATTATGTTTGAATGCAGCTCAGTTTTAAATGGTATATTTCATAATTTAAGGTCTTGCACAGAGCCCAGACAAAGGGAGTGTTTTGTGATAACTTTATCCGCATAAAAACATAAATTGAGACCCCTCAGAAGAATTACCTAGTTTAGGCAATTCTTATGTGTGGTCACAACATTCTGTTTCATGTTATTCCTCTAAAGAACAGCCTTGCCAAGTCCATTCTTATGAGGGTTCACAACATAGTTTTATGGAGAATAGAGACTGAAATGTTATTGTTATAAAATACCCCCTTTTCTGGAGCCCTGCTTTATAGAGGGAAGTTCAAGATGATGTTTGAAATAGTGAAGACCCTGACCTTCTTCATTGGTCCAGTTTCATCACAGTCTTTTCTGTCAGTCGTAATTGTGGGCACAGACAGTAGGGATCTGAGCTCTGCAGATGTGAAGCAGAAGTTTAAACTTTCACAAAGGGGAACAACTCATGACTTCCGATTGCTTCCCTGGAGGATGAAGCCCTTCCAAAAGGGGACTCAACTCTTAGAGGAAAGAATTCGCCTCTTTAGGTAGCTCTGCTGCAGAGCCACCAGGCAGGGTCAGCCCATATATTTCCATGACCTCTGTGATTGGGGACTGGGAACTCTGTAAGACCATTCTTGAACTGTGACAATTTTCCATGAGCGAATACAATTTGCGAAAGTTTTTAGCTTCGGAAGGGGTTTGCAGCAGTGCAGTTTGAAAGTGCAGAAAACTTATGGTACATGTACTATAAAGGGAAGATATGAAGGGGTATGTGGTCATACATGATAAGGAACTGAAGAATTAGGTGAAACTATCAGCTGATGTTTTACTATACTCTCTACCAGGGCCCGGATCAAAACAAACATCGTTTAGGTAACGAGATGTTAAAATTTCAAATGTTAACATCTCAAATATGCCAACATTTTTTGTTGAAAAGATTGAGAAGCTTTTGCATTGCGAAAGCTTCTCACATTTTATCAACAAAAAATATCAGTGTTTATGGTTATAAAGTCATAAAACACTTAACGAGATGACCTGTTAACAAGCTTGTTAGGCTAAGGATGCTTTTAACAACTGGGCCCAGAAATTCACACCCAAGCTGTAGTGGTGACAAGCAAGTATTTTATGGCACTGTATCAAGATCCCCTGAAGTATAGGGACATTCACTGTTTCAAAGTCATTTTATAGTATTTCCTAGAGAGGCCTCTACTTCTGGTAGTTAATTCACTTGTTGAATAATGCACTAATAGTAGACTTTATATAGATGTATGTTAGTTCCAATATGTGAGTGCATGAAAAATTCTCATTTTGTGCCGTCCCAGATATTCATTTTCCATGATATTTAGGGCATAACCATACAATTATAATACTTAATACTACAGTAATGTTAATATTTTTCATGGGATTCATATAAAATGCAAAAGTCACAGCAATGTTTCAGCAGTTTTTAGCGATAATTCTGTAAAAGAATCATTGTATGTATCATCAAAAATGACAGCTGTTTTTATTAGCTCACCTGAGCCATAGGCTCAGGGTGAGCTATTGTGATCACCCAGTGTCCGTCGTCCGTCGTCCGTCGTGCGTCGTCCGTCGTCCGTCGTCCGTCGTGCGTCGTGCGTCGTCAACAATTTGCTTTAAATGACATCTTCTCTGAAACCGCTAGGCCTAGGGCTTTGATATTTGGTATGAAGCATTGTCTAGTGGTCCTCTACCAAGTTTGTTCAAATGGTGGCCCCAGGGTCCAAAATGGCCCTGGGGCAGGGGGTCTTGGGTTCGAAACTAAAAAATACTTAAAAATCTTCTTCTCCAGAACCGCTTGGCTCAGATGCTTGAAATTTGGTATGTAACATTGCCTAATGGTCCTCTACCAAGTTTGTTCAAATGGTGGCCCCAGGGTCCAAAATGGCCCTGGGGCAGGGGGTCTTGGGTTCGAAACTAAAAGATACTTAAAAATCTTCTTCTCCAGAACTGCTTGGCTCAGAGGCTTGAAATTTGGTATGAAGCATTGCCTAGTGGTCCTCTACCAAGTTTGTTCAAATGGTGGCCCCAGGGTCCAAAATGGCCCTGGGGCAGGGGGTCCTGGGTTCGAGACTAAAAGATACTTAAAAATCTTCTTCTCCAGAACTGCTTGGCTCAGAGGCTTGAAATTTGGTATGAAGCATTGCCTAGTGGTCCTCTACCAAGTTTGTTCAAATGGTGGCCCCAGGGTCCAAAATGGCCCTGGGGCAGGGGGTCTTGGGTTCGAAACTAAAAAATACTTAAAAATCTTCTTCTCCAGAACCGCTTGGCTCAGATGCTTGAAATTTGGTATGTAACATTGCCTAGTAGTCCTCTACCAAGTTTGTTCAAATGGTGGCCCCAGGGTCCAAAATGGCCCTGGGGCAGGGGGTCTTGGGTTCAAAACTAAAAGTTACTTAAAAACCTTCTTCTCCAGAACTGCTTGGCTCAGAGGCTTGAAATTTGGTATGAAGCATTGTCTAGTGGTCCTCTACCAAGTTTATTCAAATGGTGGCCCAAGGGTCCAAAATGGCCCTGGGGCAGGGGGTCTTGGGTTCGAAACTAAAAAATACTTAAAAATCTTCTTCTCCAGAACCGCTTGGCTCAGATGCTTGAAATTTGGTATGTAACATTGCCTAGTAGTCCTCTACCAAGTTTGTTCAAATGGTGGCCCCAGGGTCCAAAATGGCCTTGGGGCAGGGGGTCTTGGGTTCGAAACTAAAAGTTACTTAAAAACCTTCTTCTCCAGAACTGCTTGGCTCAGAGGCTTGAAATTTGGTATGAAGCATTGTCTAGTGGTCCTCTACCAAGTTTATTCAAATGGTGGCCCAAGGTTCCAAAATGGCCCTGGGGCAGGGGATCTTGGGTTCGAAACTAAAAAATACTTAAAAATCTTCTTTTCCAGAACTGCTTGGCTCAGATGCTTGAAATTTGGTATTGAACATTGCCTAGTAGTCCTCTACCAAGTTTGTTTAAATGGTGGCCCCAGGGTCCAAATTGGCCCTGGGGCAGGGGATCTTGGGTTTCGGAACTAAAAAATACTTAAAAATCTTCTTCTCCAGAACTGCTTTGCTCAGATGCTTGAAATTTGGTATGTAGCATTGTCTAGTGGTCCTCTACCAAATTTGTTCAAATGGTGGCCCCAGGGTCCAAAATGACCCTGAGGCAGGGGTCTTTGGTTCGAAACTAAAAAATACTTAAAAATCTTCTTCTCCAGAACTGCTTGCCTCAGATGCTTGAAATTTGGTATGTTACATTGCCTAGTGGCCCTCTATCAAGTTTGTTCAAATGGTGGCCCCATGGTTTCAAAATGGCCCCGGGGCAGGGAGTCCCAGGTTTGAACCATAGAAATACATAGAAAAATATTAAAAAATCATCTACTTCAGAACTGCAAGGCTCAGATGCTTGAAATTTGGTATGTAGCTTTGCCTAGTAGTCTTTTACCAAGTTTGTTCAAATGATGACCCCAGGGTCTAATATGGCCCCAAGCTAGGGGGTCCTGAGTTTGAACCATAGAAATACATAGAAAAATATTCAAAAATCTTCTTCTTCAGAACCACTTGGCTCAGATGCTTGAAATTTAGTATGTAGCATTGCCTAGTGGTCCTTTACCAAAATTATTCAAATGATGGCCACAGGGTCCAAAATGGCCCAGCTCCAGGGGGTCCAGGGTTTGAACCATAGCAATACATAGAAAAATATTCAAAAATCTTCTTCAAAACCATTTGGAAGTGGTTGCAAACTATCAGGTTTGTTAAATGATGACCCTTGTTTGACCTTTAGCCTTTTTGGTCAGGTGAGCGATTCAGGGCCTCTTGGCCCTCTTGTTTGGTTTCATGTTATGTGTGGCTTCAGGTTTTGCTGACAAGAAAACTTCATATTGTGTATTAATTTAATTTTGCTCTGTTAAATTATGTTTTCTTAGTTTTTGGTTGAAAATTCCAAACAATACTAGAAATAAGTTACAAAATCCACAGTCAGTATTTTTTTCATTTTATATAAGCTCTTTCACATTGTGTCTACATTTCTTTTTCATTACCATTATTATAAATTCCAACTGACGGAAATATTGGACTGGGTGTAAATCACTCAGTTTGAGCTTGTACATAGACATATATATAATTACATGTACAATTTTCATATAATTAATATAACACAAATGAGTTGTGTTGCGAGAAAAAATGGTACCTTAGAGCATTACTGTACAATTTTGAGGCCCCTAAGTTATAAAACTTTTTTTCATGCTCAGCTAAGGTTTTGCTCAAAAATTAAAATTCAAAATACCATAAAAATTCTGAAAATTGTGACACCTAAAATAATTACTGTAATGGCAAACAGTGTAGACCCTGAAGCAGCAGTCTGATCTGGGTCTGCAGTGTGTGCTCAGACCTACCTTTTCCAATATTTGGAATTTTTTGGGTACTAAACAAAACTTGAATTACACAGTCAAAAAAGAAATTATAGAAAAGCAAGCTCTTGATACACCAGATATTTGGATTTATTTAATATGGGTTTGAATTTCTATGCTCCAGACAAAAAAGTGTTATAACTTTGGGGCCTGGCTGATCAGTCAATATCACAGCTATAGATAAGAGCCCAGGCACATGAAGTCTAAATGATGTCAGACTGACGTTGATGCAACCTAATGTTGTCGCAACGATGTCAGTACAACATCGTTTCGATGTCATGTGACCACTGGGAGTGAATATTTGGTGATAATTATGGGAAAAATATTTTTTATCTCTTCTCATAAACATATGTTATGATCCTTGTCCTGATGAGGTGGTTCAGATGAGGTGTCACAACATATGTTTTAATGCAGATTTAACAAAATTGTCCCTAATTATCACCAGTAGTCCCTCTTATCTAGCGTTCTGTGATCTAAGTAATGACCATCGTAAGGTACCTTGTTCTCGTATTATTGTTGTGCTATATTTACTTTTGTCGTGAGTATATGTATTGCTGGATTTCTATAGTTTTTTTTGCCGTATGATTATTTTTTTCTTTGGAAATGCGATTGACTGCAGAGTGCCAGATATGGGGAGCATTCATTGATGAATTTAACATGATTTCTGGTAAAGTTAGTGGGTACAATATTAGGGGAAGCAACTCAGTTAATTTCTTTTTGCCTCCCTTTTCATTGGGGGTCAACTCTTAAAGGAAAGAATTTTGCTCCTCAAGGAACAAATTCTTTCCTTTGAGAGTTGACCCTTTTTCAGAAGGGTTTTTTTCACCAAGGGAAGCAAAGAGGAAGTCACATGAGTTGTTCCCCTTGAATGAAAAAAAATGCAGAAAAGCGTGGAGATGTACCCTCTCCCTTAATTCTCAATGAGACAAACAGTTGACCCACTCACTGGAACTGTTTCAGGAAGGCTGATGTATTGAGGTGCACAGCATACTATTATACCCAGATTCCAGTATTAGCATAGATAAAAATACATGTACTCCCCATATCCAGATTCTGTGACCGTAACTTAACCCTTAATGCGCCAAAAAGCAGACGACAAAATTTACGTCTGCAGAATTTCAAAAAATGTCTCGTCCAAGGGATATTATATTGAGAATTCGAACACTAGAGGGCAAACAGTGTAGATTCAGATGAGGTGGCTCATTATGAGCCACCTCATCTGGATCTGCACTGTTTGCAAATTCAACAATTTTTCATTTTTGGTGCTTTAAGGGTTAAATTTATTCAGTAAGACTTACAGTTGCCATAATGTTTCATCGTTCAAGCTTCATCGTTGTTATCATGTGTTGTGATAAGCTGTACATTTTTTTTTTTATTTATGCAAATGAAATGTAAATTCATTTCGTAGCTCCATAATTGATTTCATATTTGTGGTACAGAGTATTTTTTTGTGTCTGCTTAGTTAGCTTTTGGTGTATTCTTCAGTTTGGCAGATAACAAAATTTTCGTTTGGTTCATAAGGTGCTTGTATCCATACTATGGTTAGATTTAACCTTTAAAGTGCCAAAAAACGAAAATAGTTGAATTTGCAAACAGCGTAGATCCAGATGAGGCTGCTCACAATGAGCTGCCTCATCTTGGTCTACACTGTTTGCCCTGTAGTCTTTGAATTTTCAATATGATATGGCATTTAAAAAAGATTTTTTGAAATTTTGCAGACGTGAATTTTGTCGTCTGCTTTTTGGCACTTTTAAGGGTTAAATAATCAAAGATTCAAGTTAGCCAAAATTATTAACTTAAATATGCCAAAATATTTATGGGACAACGGGTTTGAGGAATGGGTTGTAGGGGGAGGGGCATGGAAGATGAGAGTAAAAATGTGAATATAGGGGTTTTTGATAAGTTGGGTTATTGGATTTGGATAAAAAAGTTGATAAATGGATATGTCAAAATTATGGGGTTGGGAATGTGGGGTTTGGAGAGGGAAGAGGGATAAAATATGTATCAAGTCTTTTATTTCCAAAGTTTTTGGTGCTAAATTTGTATTGAGATAGAGAAAACACTTTTGAGTCAGTTAAATGAAAACAAGGAAAACAAGCGAAATATATGATATACAAGCCAAAATTTTTACTTAAGAAGACTGTATGTAATTATTTGCTATATACATGTATTTGGTTTAGAAACATTTATTTGAGGTCTTTAAATATGTAAATTTAAGTACATGTCTTGAAATATACTTAAACTTTTGTGTGTATTACATGTATCTATAGTTCTCATTTGAATTTTATTTCTATTTTCTGTTTTCATCACAGTGATCCCAGTGTTCTCCCCAGAAATTTCAGAAGGCATGTCGCTTTTAACCCAAAAATCAGATTTTGGCTTGTTGATCAATTTTTAAAATCTTTAATATAGCAATGTTTTGTCAAAATTAGCCTAAATTTACATTATAGATAATTTATTGATGACCCTTAATGCATTCAAAACAACTTTACTGGCTAAGAAATGAAAATAATAGCACTTTGATAAATTTTCACTGGAAATTAAGGCATGTTGCAAAGGTAATTTGAAGAGGAAGGCATGTTGCAAGCGACATGCCTTAATGGTCTGGGGAGATCCCTGTGATCCCAACAGGCACACAACCATAGACCTTTAGGCACCAAAAAACAGATGAAAAAATTACATCCTCCAAATTTAAAATAAAAAAAAAAATTGCACAGGCTATATTGCTTGACGACTGTAAGCTACATGTACATGGCAAACAGTGTAGATCCAGTTTAGGCGGCTCATTATGAGCTGCCTAAACTGGAGCTACGCTGTTTGCTAACTCATCTGTTTTCATATTTGGTGCTTTAAGGGTTCAAACACAGTTGTGTCAATGTTGATTCAAAGTTTCAACAGTGGTAGCTGGCTGGGACAGAAATGAGCCGCAAAACTGTATGTGGGAAATAGTTTGTTTTGCACAGTGCAGTCAGATTTACCCTATGTATAGTCAGCTCTCGATATCTAGAAGTCAAAGTTAATCTCAAACTACATTAAAACACAGTTGTGTTGATGTTGATTCAAAGTTTCAACATTGGTAGCTGGCTAGGACAGAAATGAGCAGTAAAACTATGGGGAAAATGTTTGTTTTGCACAGTGCAGTCAGATTTACCCTATTTATAGTCAGCTCTCGATATCTAGAAGTCAAAGTTAATCTCAAACTACTGATATCTCAAAGTAAATTTTCTGGTCCCAGAAAATGGACAAGAAAATTTACTTTGAGATATCAGTAGTTTGAGATAACGGGAGTTGAAATTTAAATGAAAATTGGAATTGTATCTAAACTATATTCTTTGATGAAAGAGGATACTTTGAGATATCAGTGTTCGAGATATCAAGATCTGACTACTGTGAAGATTTTAAAATTTCAAACATTAGTGTCTCATACAAAAATGCCTGCAGCAAACGGTGTGTTCTCAGACTGCAAGATGGGTGAAAAGATTAGACACTGATCTTACAACTCTAATCTTCAGGCCAATCTGAGTCTTCACTGCTCTATAGTTTTCAGGCATCTTGTTTCAAGGTGTACAGTGCAGTGCCAAAATTGAGCTACACCGCTCATAAATCCCATTGACTTGCATTTTACAGTGCACAAGAAATTAGATCACTTTTCTGTTTTATCTTCTGCTTCTAAAGTAAAATAATACTGATAGAAAGCTCATTGAATGGAGAAATTAGAACATATTGTATGCTTTTGTTCCTCTGAAATATAATGTTCATATTCTTTTCATCAGATTTTAGCGAAGTCACCACTGACATCAGTTCAAATTTGTTTTTCATTTTAGTCAATTCTGAAACAAGCATCTTATTCAGTTCATGCTGAATTCAAACAAATATTTGCCGGGCCGGGTAGCGCAATCGGTAGGGCACCTGACTCGTAAGTCAGAGGTCCTGGGTTCAAATCCCGGTCTGGCCACATACTTTCGTTTCTCCTTCCGCTGATGGCAGTTGTCAGTTACTGGCGAAAGTATGTGCACTTAGTACTGGTTAACCGCTTAGGAGGTCTAAGCCTGCCCAGGAATAGTGTGGTTAGGTTAACTGACCGTCCCGACATGACCTTAGTTGTTTACCGTGGACGTTAAGCATCAAATCAACCAACCAACCAAACAAATATTTCTCGCAGTAATAATTCATTTCTATGTAAGCCATTTTAATTTCATAATGGTAAGTTTGTTTATTATAAAAATTAATTCTCAAAATGCATTCAAGTGTGTGGGATTGTAGAGGGATGTGAGTCACTTTTGGCACATTACTGTTCTCATAGCTCATATACATGTAGATCAATAAGGTTTACCTCAGAGCTTTAGATTCCAGGAGTATTTGATGATAATTATGAGATAATTTCTGATAAATGTTTACTTAAATATATGTTGTGACTCCTCATTAGAACCGACTCATTGAGTGACTGCAACATAGACTTATCAGTACTCTATTTATTCATTTAGAAGATGGGATTTTTTCTCCTTCCAAAACAAACCCAAACATCTAGAGCCATCTGACAAGCTGGGCCTCTGTGTTATGTAAAATATGTAGGCCTCCAGATAATAAGGAGTATCTGATGACAGTTTGAGAAAATTTGTCCTTGTGACTTCATTAAAATATATATTGTGATACTTCATTAGAATTGCCTCGGCGAGGCAATTCTAATGAGATATCACAACATATATTTCAAAGCATCAAAATTCTCATCAAACTGGGCCCTAATTATGTCATTCAATTTCCCCACATACATATACATCCTTGTACCTCCCAGCCCACCAGTTATCCAGAGCCCCACCTATATGTGGTGGTCTGGATACGGGCTTGGTGATTTACATATTTATGGTAATTTTGGAAGGGGAGAACCCCATCTTATAACCAAATTTGGTAGTCCATAATTATCATCACACTCTCCCCTTGGCTAAAGTTCAGTTTACAGGATGGTGCTTCACTTATATAATACCTCATTATCCATAGAAAGCATTTAGCTCCCTTTTTATGCCCCCGCCACGAAGTGGGGAGGGGCATATAGTTTTGCCCTTGTCCGTCCGTGCATACGTCCGTAAATACGTCCGTCCGTCACACTTTGTAGTACTGTTCTTGTCTCCGCAACTCCTCCTACAGTATTCGATGCAGGGAGCTGAAACTTGGAACACAGTTCAGACATGCATTGAACATGTGCATAAAGGAAACAGAACTTTGATTAAGATCTTTATTGCAGAATTATGTCCCCTTGAATAATATACATATTATAACCATATTTCACATTTGAGTACTGTTCTTGTCTCCGCAACTCCTCCTACAGTATTCGATATAGGGAGTTGAAACCTTTAACACAGTTCAGACATGCATTGAACATGTGCATAAAGGAAACAGAACTTTGATTAAGGTCTTGGTTGGAGAATTAAGTCCCCTTGAATAACATAAATATTTTGAACATATTTCACATTTGTAGTACTGTTCTTGTCTCTGCAACTCCTCCAATTGTATTTGATGTAGGGACTTGTAACTTGTAACACAGTTCAGACATGCATTGAACACGTGCATAAAGGAAACAGAACTTTGATTAAGGTCTTTATTGCAGAATTATGTTCCCTTGAATAACATAAATATTTTGAACATATTTCACATTTGTAGTACTGTTCTTGTCTCTGCAACTCCTCCAATTGTATTTTGCCCCCGCCACGAAGTGGGGAGGGGCATATAGTTTTGCCCTTGTCCGTCCGTGCATACGTCCGTAAATACGTCCGTCCGTCACACTTTGTAGTACTGTTCTTGTCTCCGCAACTCCTCCTACAGTATTCGATGCAGGGAGCTGAAACTTGGAACACAGTTCAGACATGCATTGAACATGTGCATAAAGGAAACAGAACTTTGATTAAGATCTTTATTGCAGAATAATGTCCCCTTGAATAATATACATATTATAACCATATTTCACATTTGAGTACTGTTCTTGTCTCCGCAACTCCTCCTACAGTATTCGATATAGGGAGTTGAAACCTTTAACACAGTTCAGACATGCATTGAACATGTGCATAAAGGAAACAGAACTTTGATTAAGGTCTTGGTTGGAGAATTAAGTCCCCTTGAATAACATAAATATTTTGAACATATTTCACATTTGTAGTACTGTTCTTGTCTCTGCAACTCCTCCAATTGTATTTGATGTAGGGACTTGAAACTTGTAACACAGTTCAGACATGCATTGAACACGTGCATAAAGGAAACAGAACTTTGATTAAGGTCTTTATTGCAGAATTATGTTCCCTTGAATAACATAAATATTTTGAACATATTTCACATTTGTAGTACTGTTCTTGTCTCTGCAACTCCTCCAATTGTATTTGATGTAGGGATTTGAAACTTGTAACACAGTTCATACATGCATTGAACATGTGCATAAAGGAAACAAAACTTTAATCCAGGTCATTATGGCAGAATTACATCCCCTTGAATGACATGCATATTTTGACCATATTTCACACTTTGTAGTACTGTTCTTGTCTCTGCAACTCCTCCAAAAGTATTTGATGTAGGGATTTGAAACTTGCAACACAGTTCAGACATGCATTGAACATGTGCATAAAGGAAACATAATTTTCAGTCAGGTCTTTATTGCAGAATTATGTCCCCTTGAATAACATACATATTTAGACCATATTTCCATAGCTTAAATACAATCTCACCTTTTATCGTCGCTCTAGCGGCCTCATTTATTAACAGATTTTGATATTACATCACAGCTTTATTGGGTATGACAGAACCTTGAACAACTTTGCGTTTCAGGTTTGTAGGATGAAGGTCAAGGTCACAGTTGCTATTTTCAGAAAAACTAGGGCATTGCTCCAGCGCTTTCATTTATAGATCGAGTTTGATGTAACTTCACATAAATGTTAAGAATAACAATATCTTGAATAAATTACTGTTTCTGCACCGCAGGTCCAAGGTCAAGGTCACAGTTGCTATTTTTAGAAAAAAACTTTATCATTCCTCTACTCCTCTATTCATTGACAATTTTTGATGTAACTTCACTCAAATGTTTAGTGTGACATATCTTGGACAAGTTCGTGATCCAGAATTTCAGGGTAAAGGTCAAGGTCATATTTGCTATTTTAGAAAATATGCTGTCATCCCTCTGGAATGATTTTGGCATAACTTGACACAAATATTTAGCTTGACAATATCTGGGACAAATTTACGTTTCATCATCGTAGGTCCAAGGTCAAGGTCACAGATGCTATTATAGGTAAATGTAAATCTTTGTCATGGCTCTAGCGCTTTTATTTTTTAACTGATTTTGATAGAACTTCACACATATATTAAGTATGACAATATCTTGGACAAGTAAACCTTTCAGGGTTGTAGTTCCAAGGTCAAGGTCACAGTTGCTATTTTTAAGAAAAACTCAGTCATCCCTCTAGCACCTTTATTTATTGACAGATTTTGATGTAACTTCACACAAATATGTTTTAACACATTGCTTTTCTAGTGAGGCATATGGCGGGGGCATTCATCACCTTTAGTGATTGTCTAGTTTTTGTCTCGCCTGCGAAGCAGAGGCGAGACATAGGTATTGCTTTTCCGGTGTCGGCGGCGGCGGCGGCGGCGTCGGCGTAAACTTTTGTCGAGTTTTTGCGTTTAGGTCATTTTCTCAGAAACTATAAGGCCTAGAGCCATGAAACTTGGTTCATGCATACATTTGGAAGAGTAGACCTCAAAGCCATCATCAATATTGAGTCTTGACCTACATGTCACGGTTGACTGACTTTGCAAGTTTTTATCGAGTTTTTGCGTTTAGGTCATTTTCTCAGAAACTATAAGGCCTAGAGCCATGAAACTTGGTCCATGCATACATCTGGAAGAGTAGATCTCAAAGCCATCATCAATATTGAGTCTTGACCTACATGTCATGGTTGACTGACTTTGCAAGTTTTTATACGCCCGTTTTGAAAAAACGGACTTATTATGTCATGGCGCTGTCCGTCCGTCCGTCCGTCCGTCCGTAAACATTCTTGTGCGCGCCATAACTCAGTAACCGTTTGGGATATCTTCATGAAATTTTGTAGGCATATGTATTAGGTAGGGGGAACGTGTCGCGTACAAGAATGGTTGCTCCCCCTTCCTTGGTTTCAAAGTTATGCCCCTTTGATTGATTTTTACCCTACAGGTCTTGTGCGCGCCAGAACTAGATAACTGTTTGGAATATCTTCATGAAACTTCATACCAATGTGTATGACGTCACAACGATGTGTCGCGTACAACAATGGTTGCTCTCCCTTTCTTCCTTTCTGAGTTACATCCCTTTAATTAGTTCTTTTCAGCTATTTTTGTGTATACTTATGTTGTGCATACATTAACTAAGTAACTGTTTGGAATATCATGATGAAACTTTATAGCAATATGCATGATCAGAAGATAATATGTCGCATATAAGAATGGTTGCTTCCCCTTTCTTAATTTTGGAGTAACTTCCCTTTACTCCGTCCATAAACATTCTTGTGTGGGCCATAACTCAGTAACCATTTGGGATATCTTCATGAAATTTTGTAGGCATATGTAGTAGGTAGGGGGAATGTATTGCATACAAAAAAGGTTGCTCCCCCTTCCTTAGTTTCCAAGTTATGCCCCTTTGATTGTTTTTTTCCCTGCAGATCTTGTACGCGCCATTATAACTAGATAACTGTTTGGGATATCTTCATGAAACTTCATAGCAATGTGTATGAAGTCCCAATGATGTGTCGCGTACAACAATGGTTGCTCTCCCCTTCTTCGTATCAGAGTTACATCCCTTTTATTAGTTCTTTTAAGCTGTTTTTGTGTATACTTATGTTGTGCATACATTAACTAAGTAACTGTTTGGAATATCATGATGAAACTTTATAGCAATGTGCATGATCACAAGATGATGTGTCACATATAAGAATGGTTGCTCCCCCTTTCTTAATTTCGGAGTAACCTCCCTTTGATCATTATTTCTAGGCATTTCCATTCACTCCATATCTCCTTAGCCCTTTGAAATATTAGAATGAAACTTTGTAGGAATGTGTGTAATAATGGGGCAATGAATCCTGAGCAAGAACCATGACTCTGGCTTGTTTACTGGATTATCTGCCCATGCATAAATTTCCTGTTTACTCTGTAACTCCTTAACCGTTTAGAATATTTTAACACAACTTTATCGAGATGTGTATATTGTCAAGGGAATGTATTAGAACCAAGAATGGTATATCTAGTATATTTAGTATATGAATTATCTCCCTTCTTTGACTTTGGCATTACTTAACTTAGGAGCCACTTCACCTTGGAAGCTGATTTTTGGTATAATAATAGTATTTGATGTGTTAAATATTTAAATAATGTTGCCGTCATTAATTAAAGTGTGGTTTCACCTGTTTGTCTGCCTGTCTGTCCTTTTGTAAACAATCTTGTTCATTCTATAATTCCTTTATGACATTAAAACGGGCGTATTATGCGCCGCTTGCGAAGCCCTTGTTGTCGAGTTTTTGCGTTTAGGTCATTTTCTCAGAAACTATAAGGCCTAGAGCCATGAAACTTGGTTCATGCATACATCTGGAAGAGTAGATCTCAAAGCCATCATCAATATTGAGTCTTGACCTACATGTCACGGTTGACTGACTTTGCAAGTTTTTGTCGAGTTTTTGCGTTTAGGTCATTTTCTCAGAAACTATAAGGCCTAGAGCCATGAAACTTGGTTCATGCATACATCTGGAAGAGTAGATCTCAAAGCCATCATCAATATTGAGTCTTGACCTACATTTTACGGTTGACTGACTTTGCAATTTTGGTTGCATTTAGGTCTGTTTCTCTGAAACTATAAGTGCTAGAGCCATGAAACTTGGGTCATGCATTAATCTAGAAGAGAAGAGCTCAAAGAAATCATCAATATTGAGTCTTGACCTACATTTTATGGTGGACTGACTTTGCAATGTTTTGTCGAGTTTTCAAGTTTTGGTCTGTTTCTCAGAAATTATTAGGGCTAGAGCCAAGAAACTTGGTTCATGCATACATCTTTGCTGATTGAGCTCTGTTTTTGTGACAAAGCGCTAGCAGGCGAGACACCGCATTCCGCGGAATTCTTGTTACCTTGTATGGGCAGAAAAATTTACCTCATAGAAAGTATTTAGCTCCTTCTTTTGCCATGTATGAACAGAAAAAATTTACATTTACTAATGGTAAAATTACATGTATGAACACTAAATTTGCATTAAATTTACCATACAAGCAGTAAAATTACATTGGCCTAGTCATTTATACAGTCTAGTCATTGTTTTTGCTGTTTACCAGACTATCACAGCTGCTTATCTTCACAGTCACCACACCTTCAAAATGCAAAAATTCATGAATGAGCTTTTATTTTCCAAAACCAAAGAATTTGACTCACCATAATGATTATGATATTTAATTTACATCCTGACCGATTTGAAGTTTAGTTTACACATGCATTTAACTTATGTCCCAAATGAAAAATAATTTTTTTAGGTGTCCCAAAATTTAGGTACATTATGGTATAAGGGATTTAATTACCTTGTCCTTTCAAAATCAAAGTTGCCTGATTTTGTCATTGTTTTGATAAATGTGGTACTTGTGGAGATAAGCATAATGTGACTATATAAATAATATACAATCAACTCTCTTTATACCAGTATCCATTACAGCAGAAAAATTCAAGCCTACTTTAAACAGGTATGCATCTCTTCAATAACTGAAAGGTAAAATCACAGACTTATTGTGGGACATTGAACATGTGCGATTTTATTTGTGGGACTATGTCACATGCTAAGTTGTCATTGCATAGGTCAGTTATACACTTGGGTGACATTCTGGGTGTGGCTTGGGAAAGTGTATTTTGCCATGCTGGTCATAAACATAGGTGTACTGAAACTGCTTAATACACCTATGTTCATTCGAATGCAAACCAATCCTTACTGGCACAAGCAGACTGGCCAGTATGCTTTATGAACAATCATTTATAAGATCCATGGCAGCCTACTCTGATCATTGGACTGGCATGTATCTTTTCTTGACCAGAGGCACTTGAAGTTTAGACCGTGAGACACTTTGGTGAGGCCGAAAATTTGAAGCCTCATATGTTATTTCTAGAAAAATTGCTGTATTTATATTGTGCCCTTCAGATTACAAGATTTAGAAATGTTTCTGAGCTAAAACTTAACCCTTAATGCGCCAAAAAGCAGCCGACAAAATTTACGTCTGCAGAATTTCAAAAAATGTTTCGTCCAAGCCATATCATATTGAGAATTCTAACTCTAGAGTGCAAACAGTGTAGATTCAGATGAGGTGGCTCATTATGAGCCACCTCATCTGGATCTACACTGTTTGCAAATTTAACTGTTTTAATTTTTGGCGCTTTAAGGGTTAAAGTGCCTGTGGTTGGAGCTTTACAGTTGAATAAAGATATTGAACTTTCTTTGGATCAACCTATAGTTTCTCATTTCCGGTAAATTAAATCAGATATGTAAAGAAATGTTTATCTTGCATACAATTTAAACTTGAATCTTATTTTCCATGAAAACAGCCCAGCAGATGCACAACATTGAATCAACACTGAATCAACATTGATTCAGCATCATAATGTTGAATCAACATTGATTCAGTGCTGATTAAATGTGTGCCCAGTGGAAATGTTTAGTGGGATATCCCATGGGAATGGCCTTTGAAGGAGATTTTGATGAGTCTGTTTAAGTAATTAGCTAGAAAACCCAGATAGGATCAAAAGTTTAGATGCCTAACATTTTAAACCAGTTTGAGATCATACACTTTTCATAGAGAATTTCTTGACTATAAAATGTTGTAAGTGAAGAATATCATTCTTTATTTATTAACTTGTATACACAGTTCTACAAGTGTGTTTTGATGTTTTATAACAATTTAGATATTTTGTAAAATGGACTTCAAATAAACCTTTCTGCTTTATACTCTTGTTTCTTATATGTATTCAATTCCTGCAATATGTACTGAAGGAAAGTTAACTGTGATACATGTTCTCTGATTTTTAACCAGACTATCTTGAACTTTTGTCATTAAACTGATGAATGTTAGAGTATGGGCGTGTATCAACGTTTTGCTTCCAGACTATTACGAGGAGTGATCGAAAAGTTCTGAGCCTAAGATATTTCTAGTAAATCTGCGCATGCCTGCTTAACACGAATATAATAAGTTGTCATTTACTAGCTTTCGATGGAAGTTTCAAAAACATTTGGCGAAAGTTTTGTTTTTTACAGCGCACCTTAAACACAAGAGGGGTGGCATATTTTTAAAATACATGTAACATTTAAAATCTATATTTGCAAAATAACTATTGCAAATGTTTGACTCTGCTAAAGTTATAGTCGGTCAAAAAGTTATACAGTGCACTTATGGGGGTAACTGTAAAAAGTGAAGTGTTATCCAATTGAAATTTGAGACAAATTCCCGAAATTTGGTGATTGTTGCTCTGTAGAATGGCTGTATCTCAAAAATTCACTCTAAAGGATTCAAAACATGGTGGGGCTTAGAACTTTCTGATCACTCCTCATTGGTACTTGAAATAAAGGGTTGGTCAAGATGGAGTGTCACATGCAAGATTGACATCTTTTGCTGTCTTTGTTTTCCAGTCATGTGCCCAAATCTCTGTTGCACCTTCTGTAGCACCTGCTCTAGCAAGCTGCAATATTAACCCATTCCATTTGGGATACTCCTTTAAGGGTACCCGGGCAAACAGTTTGGATCCAGATCCAAACTGTTTGCATGCTGCCGAGATATCATTTCTACAAGAGTTAGACCAATATTGTCAAAATAGTCTTGATTTTTGATGCAGACGACAATTTCAGCAGACGACAAAAAATACCCAGAATGCAATCATGGGTTAATGTCTGATTTTCTCTGTCTGTCCATCTGGCCATCCATCTGTCCATTCACATCTGCATCGACTCTAGCATTTAAGTCTGTTCAAATGACTTTCTCTGAAATCACAGCACCCATGGTTCTCAAATTTCACATGCAGCATGACTTAGATTGCAGGTTTCAGTATGGCCACTCTTTTAAAAATAGCAAGAAACAACAAAATCAGCTGTTGGGCTGAAATCTTGTATGGAACATCAGTGGGATAGCTGAATTAGGTCACAGTGACCTACTTTGTCTTTATCAGTCCAATTTTGCTGAATATCTTAAGGAAACATGAAGGGACTTTGGTCAGATTTGATCAGAATGCTCCTTAAATGGGGGTCTTTCAAATTTGTGCTGATGGTTGTTGGCTGCCTTTTCGAAACATAAAAAAATAGAGAAACAATTAAAAGAAAAACATTAAAAAGACAAGAACCTGTGAATGGATATTGAACAAATTATGTCAGAATGATCCTTGCATGATGCTATTTCAATATTTTTGCAAACTGACCAGTCAAGATGGTTGACTTCCATTATTACTAAAAGTAGCAAAAATTAAGAAAATGCAATATCTCAAGATCAACTGAGTGTATTTTGACCATATTTTCGCCATCCTTGCATGGGGTATATCACATGACTAAAATTACTGAAATAGCAAAACATGAGAATGCGAAGATTTCAAGAACCCCACAACCCTATTGCACTCAGAATGGCATGGCCAAAAGAACCCCTTAACCCTATCGCACTCAGAATGGCCAAAAGAACCAATTAACCCTATTGCACTCAGATTGACCAAAACCACCCTGAGTGCAATAGGATTAATGGATTTTGACCAAATTTGATCAGATCCATCTTTGCAGTAGACATATGTAAAATTTTGCAAAATTTCCCATCCAAGAGAGCTGCCACCCACTGTTCCTGAACAATCTCAAGGATCTAGATCTGTCTTGTAAGACAGATCTAGATCTTTGTTTTGGAAGATTACAACCCATTTTTTAGCTGAATTACACAAGACTAAAGTACATACTTGCAGTACTTTTGGAAGGATATGTACCTACAGTGTTTAGGGTCATGATGTCTTAGCAGGATCTTTTTTATTGCTGAGTTTAATAAAGCACATCTCGCACAGCACATCATGTATCAGTAAGACCATAGCTCTGTGGGCTAAGTGCTAGCCTGCTAAGCTAGTGGTCTGGGTTCGAATCCCAATGAAGGTGGAAATCTTTTCAACCTTAGACAAGGTTGATACATTGCACAGTTTTAGATTATTACCCTTCCATCAACTTGATATGACTGAAATACTGTTTCTAAGGCCAGAAAAAACGCAAATTTTACCCATTCAAAAATTAGGAAGACTGGTACCATAACCAGCAGTCTGTTACGTCCTGCAGTGGTGTTTAGTAGGACTCGGTTGGTTTTGTTGCAGTTGCCTCCCCTGTTTTGATGTGTCGCAGACAGTCTCGACAAAAACTGTTAATTTGCTGTAAATCTCGAGAACTTGACGCCAGGAGAGTCAGAAAATGTAGCTTAAATGTAGTGCTTTATTGAATTAAATGTTAGTAAGGTTATCAGAAGAAAACACGGTCTCAGTCATCATAATAATAGCTTGCACAATTGTAAGGATTGTGTTAATCGTTAAGCACTAGTTGCCGACAACATTGCTATTTGTTAAATTGTAGACCACACTTTGCCCAGAGTCTGTGATTTTAAGGCAATATGAATGATAGTGCATACTGATCTTATACACAGTTACACTTCAATAGAGAAGCGCGGTGGCTCAGTGGTTAGTGCACTTGACTCTGAAGCCAGAGGTTGTGGGTTCGATCATCCCCTGGGGCGAAGTCTTCCTATGTCTGAACGTGTTTTTCTAGCATCATTTGCAGGGATGATCTTAACAAGTGTGCCGTCCTTCAGAGCAGGATGTTAACTGGAGGCCCCCTGTGCAGGGAGAGTCATCCCCTGTGCAGGTAAAAAGATCCCTACTATAGTCAGTGGTGATGACCTTAGAATTCCATTAAGTTCAGTGAGAGAAATAACCAGAGTTCCAGTTAAGCTGAAGTTACTGACGGGTTCCTACTTGTTCCAGTCAACGAGATCAGCCTTCAACCAGAATAAGACTGACCCAGCGTGTTTGTTGTGTGGATTGGAAAGTGAGGATCTGCCACACTTCATCTTTCGCTGTGATTCCCTGAATTCTATTAGAGCCCCGATTCTTGTTGATATAGAGACAGAATATAAACTCATAACTGGTGAAGCGTTTGATACACAAGACTTAGATTACAAAGTTCATATTTTGCGAGACTGTACTCATATTACACAAGTAAACCTAGGTCAGTTGCAGAAAGTAGAGTTTTAGTGTAAAAGATTAGTTTACTCTCTGGATGCTGCGAGATACAAGATGTTGAGTGCCATAAGACCTAGGAGGCAATAGGGAAACTGACAGGGTACCAATCGCAGAACTGAGATTTTATCAGACAAGTGTACATAAAAGGTGTTATGAACTGTATATAGTAGCACAAACCTTTTAACTTGTGTATCAACATTATTGGTGGAGGGATTCTACAACTACTACTACTACCACGCCCTCTCGACAGTGTTCGAGGTTCACCTTTATAGGTGGTGAAGATTACAGATAACAGATGGCGTGGTGAAGGGATGTTTGCTGCGAAGGCGTTTTAAGAATTTTAACCATTTTTAACTGTTCTTTTAACTTTTAAGCTGTAAATAGTGTGTAAATTTATTTAAAGATTGGTGTTTGGTGCAGCTCTTATGAAGAAGACAACGTGAAATTTTAGAGGGGCAGGGCTTTCACACCCCTTTTTGGGAATGGAGCCGGGGCCTTGACAATTGGGAAAAATAGTGTTGTTTTGTCTAAAATTGGGAAAATTTACATCTTTTTATGTGTGAAGTTTTCATTGTCAGACCAACACAACTTACACATGGATTGTTATATTTTCAGAGGAATTTAGTCAATAAGCAGAAACAGCAGATAGTGAATCATAATAAATTTTATCAAATAGTTGGGATATTAGATAATAACAATACTATTTGTGTTTCATTTTTCTTTCTTTCTCTCTGCCTTCAGATTAAATTCCCTATATCCCTGAAAACGAGATATCATAGGTCAAAAAGTATACTCTCAGACACCTCAGTAAGCCTGGTTAGGTTGCTGTTACTATAGAATAGAAATCTGGTCCACTGCAATGACTGGCTAATCCTATATGTAGAACAAAGTACCATACTTACATGTGCAAACAAAGTATGTGAAGTTGAGAGAAAGCTAGTGGACATTCACATAGCAGAACATGACAAAACTTTCAGTCCGGCCAGTACAAAACCTCCTCGGTATGTCACTACCACTATAATAACTCTTGGATGTCCCGTTAATCCTGTTTATGACTTTGGATATGGTCGAAAACGTCTGTGAAAATTGATCTAGGTACGAAACGCAAAAATGGCCGAATCATGGACCATTAGTGCAAACTCCAATTAAATTTTAGCATTGGAAGGCTTGAATTGAAAGAATAAGTCAAAATATTGTTCAGCACAACAATATTTGCCCTTGAAGTAAAGAAAATATCAACAAACGTCATCGAAATCGCCAGACAACCTGTTTCCCGTGTATCTACATACTGTCATTCAATGGCATTCCACCAATTACATACTGCTAGGGGTTATTACAAGTATTCCTTTTTCCCTCTGACCATTGTCTAGTGGAACACCTTGCCTGAATCTGTTGCATGCGAGCCAAGTCTTGATGCTTTCAAGGCTGCTGTTGGCGAGCTGCAACATTCAAGACCATAGATCCCAAGTAGACTGTTTTTAATCTGATTTTAAATTCACCTGCACTATTTCAACCTATCATCTTTTATCTCCTTCACTGTCATCTTTCACTACCTTTCTTTTATGCTTTAAATAAATTGCTTTTATCTTTTTATACTAATTTCTTGTAACTCAGGCAAGCGCAACCTGCCTAGAATGTCCGCGAGGGCGTGTGGCAGTATCAAGAGATAGATAGATAGATACATCATGTAGATAGATAGATAGATAGATAGATAGGCAATTCGCCCTCTACCGAAACGGGAAGTAACTCTCAAGGTACATGATAAAACCTGGTACCGCTTTCCGGTAACAAAAGATGATCGTTTTGTGAAAGATAGATGTTGTTTCTATGAGTGAAACAGAAAATGTAAATGTTTTCTGATTTTTAAAGTTATGAATTATGTAAACATTTTTAGTTTGAGAAGCTTTTCAATACATGTTGCATTGGTACAACTACAGTATTCTTGGACTCCCAAAACAGACTTGGTCAGATTGGGAATTTTTCATCTGGGATTGGGAAAAAAGCATACTTTTTTGTATTGGGAATGGGGCGGAATTTCGGCCCAAAATTTCGGTGATTGAGAGCCCTGGAGGGGAAAAGCAATTTTTAGCTCTGAAAATTTTGATGAAGCCCGTGTGAAATTTGAGACAAAGGCCCTGCAGTATTTGCCACGGAGTTCCCTCCTGAAGTGTTTATCTGGGTGTTAAGCTCATTGTAAGTAATGTTCTGGATGGAAATTAATGGATTGAAGCTCGAGCATTAAGAAAAAATTTCGCATTTTACTTGAAAATAGTGAAATTGTGACTTCGTTAATTCCCGGAACGGTTAGACAGTTTCCGTCAATCCAAGAAGTTTTAGAGACAGTTAGCCAGAGACTTTTACGTCCTTTTAATATCCATGAATTGTTTTTAACTCTGAGAGAGAACTGTACATATTCATAAACTGTAAATAGGGTGATGGGAGAGTTCATCATTTTAAAATTATAATACTAGACCATAGACAACTATATCAACTACAACACATTTGTTCAACTCGTCAACGAGGTGTCCCAACACTGGGAGAATTTATGTCAACAACAACAACAACAATATAGCTACATGGCTATATGTAGGCTTTCATCCTGCAACACCGGAGTGTACAAAAGTACACCTGCTCATAATACTCTGAAAAGAGGGTGCAGCAGTATACATAGAAAGAGAAAGAAAGAAAGAAGACATGATAATTTGAGATTAAGATCAAACTTTTCCTGACAGCTTTGCCCTTGGTTTGTGCCAGTCTAACCAGGGCTGGATCCTGTTGACAGAAAGGGGACCCCGGGAGCATAAAATGCAGGAGGCATGAGAAAAGCAGCACCTGCCACAAGTTGGGGAGAGTATAAGAGGGGTTGTTAACCTCGCTTATAAAGGAATCCAGAAGAAAGTATTTGACAATTTTAGAGGCTGAGGATATTGCTTTTCAAGTAACATTTCAGCAAAAATTTGCTGCCTCATTTATGTGACATAAATTCAAGAGGAAAAAAAGGCATTAAAAAATAAAAACTGTACCTCTCACCCCACCTACATAGCAGGGCTAATGACTTTTAATTTTGCAGTGGTCTGTTATAAGCCCCACCCAATGGGGACATTCTGATGGTTATTGCCCTAGCTGTTCTTAAGATGAACAAATACCGTTAGGGAATATATCCATTATATCAGAACCACAGCACATCCTGCACACTGTGGGGACAACCAAAAAGTATTGCCCTGCACCTGTTTGCTGTAAGTGGGGACAGTGGTTACAAATAGGCCATGTCAAGCGAAACAGATTCTTCAAACATTCTGTTCACTGAAACTTCAAATGCTCGTGTATATAACCATTCAGAAGAGACAGGGATCTAGCTCTTCCACTGATGGTGTCTCTTGACTGTCAGCTTGTAGAGTGAATGATGTAGGTTCTGGGCAGATGTTTAGGCTCACCTGAACCTTCATTGTTTGCTGTCACAAGCAGAAGAAGCCATTTATACTAAATGGGAGGACCAATGACTGATGCAGTAGTCACAATGAATATTAAATCCATTTATCTGCATAAAGGCACATTTGATGTAGGCTCACTCAGTGGTCGCTTTCTTGTCTGCCTCTTCTACCTTCCACAGTGTCATTATGTCTCATGGTCACAAAGTGTCAACATCTCCAGTATGCCAGTCAAATTATCATATTTGGTGATTCTGGTTCACTGATTGGTCCAGAACTCCAGTTAAAGATTGGTTTTGGCACAAGGAAAATGAGTAAAAATACCCAGTGCCAAACTATCCCCAAGGTTATAAAATTTTTTTCGTGCTCAACTCAGCTGAGCATGAAATTTTCTCTGCTTTAAATATGAAAATGCCAACTTATGTTGGCATTTTCATATTCATAAGCAGAAAATTTTGTACTCAGCTCATCTGAGCAAGAAAACAATTGTATTTATCAGTAATTTGCTATTTATAAGCTGGTAGAGTTGAGCATGAAAAAAGTTTTATAACCTCGGGGCCCGGTGTGTCAAGAAAACTCTAACTGAAAACAGGATTATGCAGTATATAAGAAGTAGATGTGTTTGTAAACAAAAGGAGCCTTCAAATTTCAGAGTGATAACAGAGACAAAGGAATTGCACTCAGCCACCACTAATAGTAGCCCATGTCAAAATTGGTCACAAAGATCAAAGAGATTCAATCAGCTTTTGAAGTCACAGATTGCCGCTAACAGCTACATTTCTTGTTAGAGTTTGTCTAGTAGTTGCAACTTAATACCAATTCTCTGTAAGCACCAGACTTTTCAAGAAACGCAAGGTCAGAAGTTCTTCTTCAAACTTTCTCACTTTGTTTGTAGTCAGACAAAAACAAATAATTGGCACCTCTTTTTTTCGTTTGTCATCTCGTTGCCATGGTAACCACTTTTTTCTGTTTTTGCAGAAAAAATGCCAAAAATTCAATAGAAATTTGCGTTTTTCGTTCTTGTATATCACCAAGAATAGTAAAGGCTTGATCAAAAACTCTTTAAATCTACAAAGTAGGGACTTATGTGATTAACATGAAGTATCAAAACAACTTTGTTCGAATATTTTTGGCATATCTACTGGTCCTCAAAGGTGGGTGGGGTAACTAGGTATCGCAAAACACAGTTTTTAGGCATTTTTAAGCATCACTTTTAAAAAACGCACACTTCTATGACACCTTTGCATATTTTAACCTAAAAGAGGAGGCTTTTAATTTTTGGAAAATGAAAAAAACAGAGTGGGGCAAAGCTGAATTCAGGCCGTAACCATGGCAACAAATCATACCCCATGCAAAAAGTGAAAACAGAAGCTCATATTGAAACAACACTATTATAATCAAATTAAATGCACTGCAGCTATAATTACTGGTCCAAATGCTGTAGAAATATTAATTCTATCTGATTTAGTGAGGGTTTGACACCTTAAGGGTTGAAAGTCCCATTTATATTCATTTAAAGGGCCCAAAAAGGGGCAAAACATGGTCAAAATAACGTACCTCACTCATTGTCTCTACGAATCAACAAAAAGACAACATGGGTTACCTTTAAATTTGTTATGAAATTATTAGTTTGACATAAACTGATAGAAAATATGGCATTAGGGAGCCCTACATCCCTAGGTATGGAGACTATAGGGGCCCAAAAAGGGGTAAATTTGAAAATGTTCATCCAAAATAATAATCATTTTTCACACTGCAAGACACTACAGCATTAGCCAAGATAAAAATAGGTTGAAAAAAACACAAAAAAAACAGCCTTATATAGGCCACCAGTAAACTTGCACTCAAGGGGCTTGGAGCCCTATTTATGAAAGTCTAAGGGGCTCGAAAAGGGGAAAAATGGTCAAATTTACCACATATCACTCATTCTCCTTATCAATATGCAAAAGACAGCACTGACTGCTTTTAAATTTGACATGACAAAATAAGTTTGACATATACTGATAGAAAATATGGCAAAAAGGAGTCCAACATCCCCAGGTATGGAGATTATAGGGGCCGAAAAGGGGTTAATTTGAAAATAAACACCCAAAATAATGGCCGTTCTTCACAATAAAGCGTACTACAGCATTTGTCAAGGTGAAATATGTTGAAAAAAACCCTAAACATGTATATGCAACAAGTAAACTTGCAATCAAGCGGCTGGGATCCCTATTTATGAGAATTTAAGGGGCTCAAAAAGGGGCAAAAATGGTCAAATTTGCCACATATCACTCGTTCTCTCTATAAAACAACAAAAGACGACACTGGTCACTTTTAAATTTGTTATGAAATACTAGATTGACATATGTTGATAGAAAATATGGCAATATAGGTAGCCCTTAATCCCTCCAGGTATGGAGTATATAGGGACCCAGAAAGGGGTCAATTTGAAATTCGCTAAAAAATAAACAACAAATATTGTAGATTTTTTAATTTCTTCACACTGAAACAAAGTACTTGCGGCGTTGAAACTGATTGTTAAAGTACAAGCCTAATATACTTTAATATAAAATATGCCATACTTAAATTCAGTAAAGGGGCCTAACAGAGGCTACTCATGTGAAAATGTAAAAGAAATACAAAAAAAAAAAAAAAAAAAAACGAAACAAAAAACGGGATGCATTTTTTCATTTTTTCTTAAAGAAACAAATCGAGATGTTGGTATTAATATTAAAGTATTTTATGCAGACAGTGACACATTATTAGCTTTTCGAAAATGTGTAAAGCTGCTTTTCCGTGGATCTTATCGTTTAGCCATTTCTATGCCTATGTTTAATACGACTGTTACAAAAGCATGGCACAAATAGCGTAAATAACAAATTTTGATTCTAAATATGCTTCATTCCAGAGAAAGTAATTCAGTGAAAACCTTCTTAGCCACTATATTTTTTGCCATAGTCTTATAATGGAAAAATACAAAGCCTGCGCTGAAAAAAAAAAAAAAAAAAAAAAAAGTCATATAATACACTCCTTGCAAATCCTTCTATACAATGTAGCTTGTACGGCAGCTGCAAACATGAGAACTATTGGACCACGTACTCTTGCTCTTACCATTCATTAAGCGATGGAGTTTATTTCGAAGACTATAAATCTCAAATAGAAAGGATTACAAAGATCTGAGCATTTTTTCTTTTTTTCTTATTTTTTTTTTTTTTTTTTTTTTGCCTATTTATTTTTATTTATTTTTTTATCTTTTTTTTATTTATTTATTCATTATTATTATTATTATTTTTTTATTTTTTTTAGTTTTTTTTCTGCCAACCCACTGGAGAAAGTCATTATTTCAAAATGTGCAATTATTCAGATATAAATTATCAATGAATCAGTAAAAAATCAAATGTGATTATAAAGAGAAGCAATCCTCAAAATAGGATATCTAAATAAAGAAGTATAGTTTCCCACAGGTCAAATTTTTCGGATGTCCTTAAAACATGGTGGGTTAAGACATGCTTGCAAGCATGGGGTATGAGTTCTGTTTGAATGTCCTTGAAATGAATCATAAATATCCCGGATATTGGATATGAAGGAGTCACATTAGGGCTATCTGTGGATCAAAGAGCTGCGTCATGTGTCTTTGTGGTGGAAGTTTTGATGCAGATACAATAATTGAGGATGAATTGATAAACATCTTAGTTTTTTCAGCCATTTTACAAAAGGGAGGCAACTTTTGAGACAGACTTCCTGTTTACTTCCCTGACCTTATGGGACTTACTGTTTGCTTCCTTGCCGTTGTAGGATTGGACTTTGCTCCAAAGAAGGCAAGTTCTTTCCTTCAGGAGTTGATCCCCATTGAGAATGGAGAAAAGACAGAAAATGGCACAGTTGCCTCCCCCTGCCAGTGTATCTTGTAGCCTTGAGTTTTCAGTTTTGGTCTGTTAGATATATTCGTTACGTGTTATGTGTCTATGGCGAGGAAGTTTTGATGCAGATGCAATAATTGAGGGGAAATGGATAAACATCCATGTTCTTTGGCCATTTTACAAAGGGGAATAATTTTTTGGTCTTCCTGTTTACTTCCCTCGTCTTACAAGACTTTCTGTTTGCTTCCCTTCCATTATAGGATTCGCTCTTGAAGGCTGGGCTTTGCCCCAAGGAAGGCAAACTCTTTCCGTTAGAAGTTAGAAGTTTTCATCTTGATCTGTTCTAATACACTTGTGACGTGTTATGTGTCTCTGTCGAAGAAGTTTTCATGCAGATACAATTTTTGTTTTGAGGATGAATGGATGCACATCCATGTTTTCCAGCAATTTTACAACGTGGAGCAACTTTTGATATTTCCTGTTCACTTCCCTGGCCTCATGGGACTTCCTGTTTGCTTCCCTTCCAATGTGGGATTCCTTTTTGGAGGCTGAGCTTAACTCAATGGGGAGCAAATATTTTCCTACAGGAGTTGGTCCCCATTGAGATGGCGGCAAGACGCAAAATGGCAGAGTTGCAGCCCCCCCAAGTGTATCTAGTCACATTGAGTTTTCAGTTTCGGTCTGTTCTAACATATTCATTTTATGCTGTCTGATACTGCACTTGTATATACTATAGAAAAAGGACCCCAGGGAAAAATGCATGTACATCCAACACACGGTCTTCTGCCCGCCCCCCCCCCCCGCCCTCCCCATAAAAAGGCCAAAAGGCCGGTTAATAAAGGTTGTATAGGCTGCAAGTTTTGACTTTACTCTCTATTTACGTATTTACGGGATAAATGAGGTTCAAATTTGGGATATCCATATTCAATTTATAGATACCTAATATTCATCTTGATTTTACGCAAATTTCGAATAAAAGATTTTGTAAATTTAGTGTGTAACTGTAACTGTACTCAAAATTTTCATTTTGGGAGGTAAATTGTAGGTTTGTAGGTTTCATTATCGAAATTTCAATACAAGGCGACATGCCAGCAGAAGGGGAAAAAACAGTTTGCGGCCAATAAACCGACGATTTACCTCCCCCAAAACAGCTTTTACAGCTATGCACGGCCTGCACAGTCTGTTCTCAGTCTGGACGGTTAATTGTCAGACCTGAGAAAGTTCATTATTTATCCATATATCCAAGGGCAACGGGGATAATTCAAAGATATTTTTTCATATTTCTCAATGAAAGCACAGGTTTTGAACCCTCATTGAACCGTCTCAGGCTCAGCGAGACGACTCTAATTAGGGGGTTCTAATGAGGGGTCACAATGATTTGTTATGGAAACATAGGGAAAATAATCCCTAAATTATCCCTGTTACCCCCTTCTTGTCTGGAGCAGTGTTTAATTATCCTAAATACGGTGTATGGATACATAGGCATGCCTTTTCTGCCAATTTTTCAAAGGGAGACAAATTTTGTGACGTCCCCTTTGATTCCCTGGACAGTAAAATTAGTTAAGGTATTTCAATATTAATAACAATTAATGAAATTCAGAGCTCCAGATAAGGTGGGATTTTAAAGATAATTCTAACATATTTTTTCATTTCTGAATAAATATATGTTACGAACCCTCATTAGAACTGTCTCAGCTAGAGAGTTTTAATGAGGGGTCACACCGTATGTTTTTTATGGAAAAATAAGGAAAAATTTCCCTTAGTAAGTGAGCAGGGGCTCACATATCCCCCCAACCCAGTGCCACCGCCTAATGAAAGCATACTTTAGCACAAAACTACACTGCAAATGTTATACATATACAAAATTCAAAGTCCTTGACCTTGACCTTTTGTAAGCAGCACCATCCATATGATGTAAACTAGCATGAAATTAACCTGGTCAAGTATCATTAGGCTCTGATGTATAACACAAAACTATACAACAAATGGCTAAGTCCTACCTATGAGCCTAACCCTGAATCTTAGATGGTCCTGATCAAAAGTAATGCTACAGGGATATCATGAACAAAATATGGAAGAATTATAGCCAGATCGCTTTTCGCACATGATGTAATTATATTCAGGTATAAGACGGTAAAGTGTAGAACAAGATCAGGCTTTCCCTCTAATAAAATATGGTAGGTCTAGATTTTTGGGATTGTAAGGGAAACCCCCGTCTTACAGCACAATGTTTTTTTTCTGTTGTGTGGTGGTGTGTTGTTTCGCGTGACCAATGAAGAACAGAGATTTGTCGCAGTGACTAATGAAAAACAGGGATTTAAAGACCTAAAACCATGTTTATTATTATATTATTATTATTCCATGTTAACTAACGGCATATATAAGCCTCCTTTTTTTTGGCTACTGATTCTAACATGACAAATGCTTCAGTGTGCTCCTCTGTGAAGAATAGCCATTATTTTGGGCAAATATTTTCGAATTTTTCCCTTTTCGGCTCCTAAGACTCCAAACCTAGAGATGTAAGGCACCAAATTGCCATGTTTTTTATCAACATGTGTCAAACTTATTTTCATAACAAATTTAAAAGTAACCAGTATTGTCTGTTGTTAGTCAGTCTGTGGAAAGAAATATTGATTCTTGTTTTTAAATTTTGACCATCTTTGCCCCTTTTGAACCCCTTACATTGATAAAACCAGGGCTCCCAGTCCCATGATTTCAACTTTACCAATGGCATATATAAGACTGTGCTGAGGCTGTGCTTTTCTCAACCTATTTCATAATGACAAATGCTGTAGTGTGTACAATAAGAAGAATGACCATTATGTTGGGTGAATATCATTAAATGTGCCCCTTTCGGGGCCCCTATAGACTCAGCCTGGAGAAATCAGGCTGCCCATTGCAATGTTTTCTGTTACTATATGTCAAACTAATATTTTCATAACAATTTAAAAGGAACCAGTGTTGCATCTTATTTATTCGAAGAGAGGTTAAGTGATATGAGGCCATTTTGACCAGTTTTTCCCCTTTTTGGGACCCTTAAATGGGTATAAATTTAGTTTCTTATCCCTTATTGCAAATTCACTAGTAGCAAACATAAACATATTTTCCTCTGCTTATTTTAACATGACAAATGCTGTAGGGTGTTTCTCTGTGAAGCATGATCATTATTTATGGCAAATATTTTCCATTTTTCTCTTTTCAGGCCCCTTGGGACTCCTTTTGGGCCCTTTGGGACTCCAAACCTGGAGATGTAAAGCGCCCATTGCCATATTTTATATCAGTCTGTGTCAAACTTAAATTTTCATTACAAATTTGAAAGTAAACTGTTTTGTTTTATGTTGGTCCGTGGACAGGATTAGTGATTTGTGTTAATTTTGACCATTTTTGTCCCGTTTTAGAGCCCCTTAAATCAATAGGAAATGGGCCCACCCACCCTTTCCCACTCCCGGATGCAAATTTACCTGCAACATAAATAAGCCTGCTCTTTCTGTGCAACCAATTTCATCATTTTAAATGCTGTAGTGTGTTCCATTGTGAAAAATGGTGATTATGTTGGTAAAATATTCTCAAACATACCCCTTTTGGGCCCCTATAGACTCAATCCCTGGAAATTTAGGGCTCTCCATTGTCATGTTTTCTATCAGTATATGTCAAACTAGTATTTTCCCCATAAATATAAAAGTAATAAGTGTTGTCTTTTGTTGATTCATAGTGAGAATGAGTGATATATATGGTATTTTTTACCATTTTTGCCCCTTTTTGGGCCCTTTTAATGGCTATAAATAGCCCTCGCAACCCTTAATATGTCAAAATTCCATCAAATCAAGTAGAATACACATTTCAATAGCAGAAGGATCACTAGTTATAGCTGCAGTGCATTCAATTTTGTTGCAAATCTGTGGTAATTATCCTTCCGTTTTTACTTTCTTGCATGGGGTATGACTTGTTTCCATGGTTACGGTCTGACGTCAGCTTTGCCCCACTCAGTTTTTTTCATTTTCTGAAAATGGAAAGCCTCCTGTTTGACGTTAAAGTATGCAAATATGTCACAGAAGTGTGCGTTTTTTAAACATGATGATTAAAAATGCCTAAAAATAGGGTTTTGCAATACCTGGTTACCCCACCCACATTTGCTGTACAGTAGATATACCAAAGACATTGGAAGAACGTTGTTTTGATGTTTCACATTAATTACATAAGTCCTTAGTTTTTAGATTTAAAGAGTTTCTGATGAAACCTAGCCTATTCTAGGAGATATACAAGGACAGAAAGTATGAATTTCTGTTGAATATTTTTGCATTTTTTCTGCAAAAACAGAAAAACGCGGTTACCATGGCAACGAGAGGGTAAATGAACAAACGAAGTGTGAATTACTTGTTTTTGTGTGACAACAAAAAAAGGGAGAAAGTTTGAAAAAGAACTTCCGACCTTGCGTTTCCGGCCCTCTATACAAAAAGTCTGGTGCTTACAGAGAATTGGTATTAAAATGTTTTACATTTTCAGAGCTCCTAATAGGGATAATTAAGGGAGTAATATGGATAATTTACGGATAATTAGCCATATTTCTCCATAAAAACTTCTGTTGTGACACATCATTAGAACCGTCTTGCAGAGACGGTTCTAATGATTGGTCAGAACATATGGTTTCATTGAGAAGTAAAAAAATCTATCCTCGATTGCCGAATTATCTTCAAAGCCCCCACCTTATATGGAGCTCTTTTTTTTTCAGATCGCATTAAAATTTTGAGGCACTTTCTATATAACAACTGAAGATGAAGTCGATTACACAAGCATCAGATGTTCACTGGGTGAAGATAAGTTCCTACGTTAATCATGCTGTAGTGTTCATTGACAACCAGTCCGCTGAGGCTCTACACTGGCATGGAGGATTGATGAGGCTTGTTATTGCAGGTGCTACTGACGTTAAAGAATTCTCGTCCTTTGAAGTAAGAATCAGAGCTCCAGATAAGAAGGAGTATTTGATGATAATTTTTCTTATTTCTCATCGAAACTATATGTTGTGACCCCTCATCTGAACCGTCTCAATGAGACGGTTCAGATGAGGGGTCACAACATATGTTTTTATGCAGTATTACTGCAGTGTTCTCCCCAGAAATTTCAGAATGCATGTTGCTTTTAGCACAAAAAACAGATTTTGATTTGTTGATCAATTTTTAAAATCCTTAATATAGTTATGTTTTGTCAAAATTAGCCTAAATTTACATTACAAATAATTTATTAATGATCCTCAATGCATTTAAAACAACTTAACTGGCTAAGAAATGAAAAAAGTAGCACTTTTATAGATTTTCATTGGAAATTAAGGCATGTTGCAGAGGGAAATTGAAGAGGAAGGCATGTTGCAAGCGACATGCCTTAATGGTCTGGGGAGATCCCTGAGCAGGGCTACAGAAATCGGAATTTTTGTCGGTTCTGACCGAATTTGAGCTAGAAAAACCGATTCAGATGTCATAAGGCACGTTTTTATCGGTCCGAAAAAACACAATTTCCAGATGTATAATGACATTAGCCATGTGTCATATCATTAATCCAATAATCACGCACTGCTGTCAAAAGTTATCACAGATAAACAAAGTGTCGATTGTCTTGCCAAGGTGTGACCACTGATTATGTTTTTAGAAATCTTCGATAATTAGCACGTGTCACAATTTTGGCCAGTGGCGAAGGTTTTGCACAACCTGTAATACACACATGCCGAAGCACGGAAAAAGGCTGTGCAACGTAAGGTAACTTTATACTTTCAAAGATAGCATTAGGAAAGAATTTGACTAGCAAAAAGAAAATTTAAACCTGACTTGATTATGTGCAGGCTGGTCAGGGTTTTTTTCAGCCGACGCCATTTCTCGAGCAGAAAAATATTTTTTCATTCGTCTGGAGGTACCTTTTTTGCAAAGAGTCAAATTTCTAGGAAATTAATTCGAATACAGTAAAAAATACGTCAATCGTAATACTTCGGCCAATTCCGTATATCGCAGATGGGCGAGGATGTCCGATTGGTACGGCACATGTACTTTCACTTTCGGTCTGACTCTCTCTGCGTTTAAAAGCGCATTTTTCACGATAAGTAAGAACATGTGGACTAAATGGCTACTTCAGCGATGATTTCCTTTGTGTCAGGCAAGCAGTATATATGTTATTTCTACCTGATAATGGCTAAATTAGGGCTACGAACAATGTAAACATGCGGTTTTCATGGGTGGGGGATTCAGGGCTTCCGTTAACGGGCGTATGGCCGTATATTACGCCCAGGATTTGCTCCCGTACGTAGAGAAATGGGACCTCTGGCGTCTGGCATATGCCTAATAATTGTCACATACGGCCGTTTGATCTTGTCCAGACGTATAAAATATCGCCACTGTCTTTAAAAATTTAGCACGTGTCATCATTAATCGGATTAACGCAGGTGTCAGCCAGACGAAAAGACGGCCTACGGGCCAATCGCGATTGTCCGTATGGAGCACTGAACCAGGTAACACACATGTCGGACCGCCTACCTGTCAGAAACGATTATCAAAATGACGCCCACTCATAGATGCAACCTCTTACGGCAGTCTGCATAACAACTTATCAAATGACGATGACTGAGCTTTCGGATGAATTTTTTTATGATTGCGAGAATGTAACTGACCTGTATGTGTAAGGCGTATGCCGACTTCAAAATTTGTGAATGTAATACGAAAGCATGTATTGACAAACTCTTAGAAGTTTTTACGAACACAACATTCATATTAACGCTTGCCCTCACAACGGAAGGTCTTGTCATGATCCATACTGTCATCAATGGACTTTTTAGGAATACGAACCTCTTCCGCGAAAAGTGTTGATTCAAAGCGAAGATACACTGTTAATATTAATAGTCCCTATTTCCGACGTGTTATGGTCTACGCTCTGGTAATATACATTGTTTTGATTAATAGTACTAATAAAATACGAATACTGAAACGTCCATTTCACCGATTTCCCAGTTGTATCCTCATATCGTCATGCAACCCAGTACGAAAATAATGCCGTACAGTGTGCACAGAAATAGCGCATTCTGATCAGGGTCTAAGCGATTATATATTCGGTATAATACTAGCAGTAGTGTTGATATGCAATTACCTGCTCGTTTCTGGTTCAAGCACGTTTTCTCTTTGAGGTAAAGATCAAAGACGCTGCTGCGAGTATATACGCGTGCCGTACGCAGTGTCATTTTAACCGTGAGACGGCTAAAGGTACCTCAGTACACACACCGATAACTAACAATCGTATCAGCCAGCGCAACTAGGCAGTCAGACCGGTCTTTCTTGTTCGCATGTCACATGAATAATAATGAACATCGACCTAGTGACAACCAAGTTCTTCGGTGGAAGCGTGTCATTATACGTTCCGTAAGTCACCGTATTTCCGACGCGGTCCATTTGGCGGCAATGAAAGGGAATATCATGCAATAGCAGACAGTGCATTGCAACCATTGTAACTTAGACGAGTCTTCAGTTTTTTAGAGTGCTCAGGACTTGCGCATTGTTCACAAACAAACAGGAATGACTCTGATTAGACTGCGCAAATGCTCAGGCTTCTCTTGTAGAACAAAAAGTTCACTACAGTATGGGAGAGAGAGAGAGAGGGATGTGTAAGGGAGAGAGGGGGGGGGGGGTAAAAATAACCATGCATAAGTCATTCCTAAACACTTCGGACTTCCAAAAAATTCTCTCAATACGTCCAAATCTGACACCATGGAAGTCTGGACTTCCAAATTTTGAAAGTTAGTGGAAGCCCTGGGGATTCAGGGCCGATGTCATTAGACTGCGATATCACTTATAACGCAGTTCGATTCTATGTCTCCCGGCACCCGCGTTATAACGGCACTCCAGTGCAGTCATTAGTTTTCGTGACTTTTTTGGATTGTGGAATACACAGTGTTGTCATTAGTTTTCATGTCTATTTTGGATTCATATGAGGTCATCGGCCGTCCGGACCGATTTGGATTTCAAAATTTCTGTAGCCCTGTCCCTGAGTATTAACAAAAATTATCCAAAATTATCACCAGATACTCCCTCTTATCTAGAGCTCTGAGAACAATATAGCTATCCTAGTTGATGCCTTGTTGGCACACCTCATTCATTTTCTCCACTTTTAAATTTGAAGATATATGCCTCTTTTTCTCTTATGGATCACGTTATTGCTTAAAGTGAAAATGTGTTTGCTTTCAGGGGAAACAACTCTGCCATTTTTATTTTTTCTCCTTTCTCAATGGGTGTCAACTCTTAACCCATTGAATCCATTCGGGATACCCCTTTAGGGGTATCTGGGCAAACAGTTTGGATCCAGATCAGGCCCCACAAATGTGGGGCCTGATCTGAGATCCAAACTGTTTGCTGCCTAGACATCATTTCTACAAGAGTTAGACCAATATTGTCAAAATATTCTTGATTTTCTATGCAGACGACAATTTCAGCAGATGACAAAAAATACCCAGAATGCAATGGGTTAAAGAAAGACTTTGGGCCTTAGGAACAGATTCTTGCCTAAAATAGTCAACCACTTTTGTAAGGGTCTTTGCACCACTTCCCGCTCCCCCTGCCCTCCTGGGGAAAGCAAACAGGAAGTCATAAAAGCTCCCCCACCCCTTCTTTTCAAGGATTGTAGAGAATATTATCCCTAAACTATTCCTGTTACCCTTCTTATCTGGAGAACTGGTTGGGGTATTTTTTTGCCTCTGCTCATTTGTTGTAGTTTTTGGTTTCTAATTTCAGTCTGCCAAAGAATCACAGAAGAAAGCAGTGTTTATTTTGAGCTCTCTGTTAGAAGGTGTCACAAGAGAAATTCTTCATGACATCATCCAGGCGAGCCAGTTTCAGTTTGTCATTGTGATCACAGCTTCCAGCTCGGCAGTACACAACTACAGCAGGACTGGGAATTCAGATGATGATCCTGTCTTCTTTGAGCAGGTTGAGGAAAGGCTGTTAGAATGGATGGGTAACATGGTAAATATGACTACTTATACTGTTATAACTAAATGTTGGGACAGAAGATAAGCGTTGTTAAAAAAAATGTTGTCTAAAGAACAAATGAGCTGTGACGTGAGAAAACCTACAAAGTGGGTGTGCGCCCAGTGCAAACTCAGATCATCCTGGGCATCCACCCAGTCTGATCAGAGTTTTCCCTGTCTGCATGAAGGTAGCTTAGACCCTTAGCCACCCTTTAAGCACTTAGCGAAGAGTCTGATCAGACTGGGCAGATGCCGAGGCTGATCTGAATCTGCGCTTGGCGCACAACCACTTTGTTGGTTTTCTCGTGTCGCGGCTCAAATGTTGTAGCCCCTGATCAAACTGTTCCTTTGCACTTTTAAGGGATTAAAGTCTGATATGGATTTAGAATACATCTTTAATTTTTTTTGCCTCTCCTCCCAGTGGGGTTAACTTTTTAAAAGAAAATTTACTCCTCTAGGAGCAAATTGTTTCTTTGAAGAGTAGACTCATTTTGGAAGTTTTTTTTTCTTTGTCCAAGAAGCAAACAGGAGGTCACAAAAGTTATCTTCCTTTGAAAAAAATGTGGAAAAACATGGAGGTGCATCCATACATCTTTACATAAATTAGAAAAAATTAAGCATTTGTGAAAATTTCCTAGATTTAAGTTGACTGAAAAATGGCATAAGTTGCATTTGCAAACAATTTTATCTATAAGTTTATTTGACTGGTTCATTTCTAGTAAAGAATGTCAGATAGTTGTCTCTTAGTCAGCATTTTATTTTTGCAAATGGACACATTTCGCCGGTAATTCTTTGAATCACACCTGACATTTTCACGGGTCAGTGAGTTTATTAGTGACCTGAATAACAGGATTAATGTCAACATCCATGATGTGTTTGTTTATTGCACAGTCAAAACAATATTTGATGCTTTGAATACACATGTGGATTATCTCCTTACTGGCAGGAAAAGGGGCGGAAAAGGGGCATGGCGTTGGAAAAGGGGCTATCAGAAAAATTATGATAGGAAAACTCAGCATCCGGGAGATTCTGAAGACTTTCCGGGAGTGCAGGAGCTGGGCTTCATTTCCGGGAGACTCCTGGCTGATCCGGGAGACATCACATGTATGCTGAAAGAATTTAGGACCTATTTTTCAGAATTACACTGCTGAAGTTTTCCATATTCCATTTGGGACCATAAGTTTAGGTAACTCTGTGTTTCTGATGCCTTCATGCAGCAGATTATCTCCCCTGATCCACTCAGATCTTCACCAGGTAGAGCTACAGTACAGTAATAGGCCTGGCAAGGTAAGTATTTTTTTGCTCAGTGGTGCTTCTGTTTTGAACTGACTGTAAACGGTAAAGGCTTCCTATAGCTTTGTGGGTATAGGGGTAGTGGGTGCTGGAGGCCCTACATATCTTGGTTTAAACAGTATTTGAGCTGCGACACGACAAAACCAACAATGTGGTTGTGCGCCCAGCGCAGACTCAGATCAGCCTGGGCATCCGCCTTGTTTGAACAGACTCTTCGTTTAGTCCTCAAAGGGTAGCTAAGGGTCTAAGCTACCTCCATGCGGACAGTGAAGACTCTGATCAGCCTGGGCAGGTGCCCAGGCTGATCTGAGTCTGCGCTGGGCGCACAACCACATTGTTGGTTTTGTCATGTCGCGGCTCATTTATTTGATATAATACAATGTTATATGTACAGAATACATGGTATAGGATTCGGTCGAAAGCTCTTTGGCTTGTAGAGACCGTCTCCTTTGTAGAGACCATCTCCTTTACCATCCCTACATATCTTGGGCACAGCATATGAAAGATGGAGCTCATTCCTCCCCTCCTTTTGCTGCCTTTAAACCTACCTGATTCAAAAAGGTACCTAATTAATGTTCCCTTGACAGCAAGAATCTCAGAGTTTTTGTGGTCGCTGGCTGGCCATCAAGGGTTTGAACCTGCTGCCTTCTTCACCATATCCAAGTGATGGATTCTATGTTAACCCTGTTAATTGCCACTAGGTATCACATTGTAAGGAAACGGTTGTTTTTAGGGTCTAAAGGGTAACAGATCTGATGCTGGCCAAAGAGCCTTCAATAAACCATATGTGATCTGTAATTGTATAAGACTTCAACTTGCATTTTGTTACCATTATGAATAGGTGACAGCTCAATGAAATACTTCATGGATCATGAGATTAACCTATTTTGGGCTGAAAAAATGTACGGAGCATTTGCAGTGGAAAAGTGAATACTGTAATGTGGGTATATATTGGGACACCTAAAAATAATGAATTTTCCATTTGGGACAAATGGAAAATTTATTATTTTAGTTGTCCCAATTCTTAAGCACAATAGGGTATGTAATGTCTCATTGCCTAAAAACATCGCCGGGCCAGAAATTTTTTCCTTGATTGCAGAAAAAGTTTATTTTCTGTTCTTTTTACTTCAGTTAGATCAAAGAGACTTTGAAAGTTTGAAGGATGTAGATACAAACTGTTTACCTAAAGAATTACAGTTACTCTATAAGGTGAGTAGCACTGTATTAATCATATTAAACGCCCCAGGGGTGTTGCATATTTTTAGAAGGGGGTGGGGGTGGGAGTATTTAGAGTCTAAAGTGTAGTAAATCAGTCACTGCCACATACTTCTAATAAACAGTATTAAGGTGAATGGGTATACTTGCAGAGGAAGCAGCTCTACTATGTTTGCCTCCCTTTTCAGTAGGGGTCAGCTCTTATAGAAAAGAATTTGCTCCTCTAAGAACAGACACCATGTAAAAGAGCTACCTCATCCAGAGAAGCAAACAGGAATTGATGTAAGTTAATATAACATTATTTTTGGAAAAGAGGCAGGAGCGTTCATTAGAGCTGGTGAATTTATTAGGATTAACACAGTAGTTAATACATTGTTGTGGCACTGACACTGACTTTGGAGTTGAAAAAAATAAAACTAATAGAAAATGCTTGAGACTTTTTGACCACCAGAGCACCAGATAAGAAGCGTATTTGATGATAATTGAGAGATAATTTTCTTTATTTCTCATTGAAACCATATATTGTGACCCCTCATCTGAACCGTCTCGTCGAGACGGTTCAGATGAGGGGTCACAACATATGTTTTTATGCAGAATTAACAAAAATTATCCCTTATTATCACAAAATACTCCCTCTTATCTAGTGCTCTGACCACTACGAGCATCAGGAATTGAAAAGTCATGAATACTTTTATCCTTCCGCATCATATGATACCAGGGGGATGTAGTGTTTTGGTTGTGCATACATGTGTACGTTATTACGTACATCCGTATGTATGTCTTTACATCTGTACGTACATCTGTACCTCCATCATACGTGGTCCTGTTAGACTCAGGCTAAGATTTTTGTAAGAGTTAGATTCCAGGGGGTTCCTATTATTGTAGCTGCTTGAAATTTTGTAAGAGAGTTTATATCTATTAGTAAAACAGGAATACACAAGAATCAGGGCGTGCTGATCCATATGTCACGGTCCATCGACTTCGGACTTAGGCTAATTTGCAAGGTTAAAGGTAGATTTTAGGGTTCCTGTTATTGTAGCAACTTGAAATTTTACATGAGGGTTTATATCTATTAGTACTACATCTAATTCCATTGAAAAACTTGTTGAATTCCTGGAAAATCTTAAAACATTGTGTTCATAATTCATTGTGTATTGTGACCTCATTCTACAAAAGTACAGAAGGTCTGGAATGCTAATAACGTGGAAACAAAAATGTTTACACCAGGGCAGCAACATAACATCAGGTAAAAGTGTCATTTAAACAGGTAACTACCTGGAATGCAGCACTAGCAAGCCTAATACCATTTTTGAGCACCATTAGAGTTACTTGGTTAACCCTTAAAGCGCCAAAAATTAAAATTGTTGAATTGGCAAACAGTGTAGATCCAGATGAGGTGGCTCATAATGAGCCACCTCATCTGAATCTAAACTGTTTGCCCTCTAGTGGACGAATTTTCAGTATGATATCGCTTTGACAAAACATTTTTTGAAATTCTGCAGACGTAAATTTTGTCATCTGCTTTTTGGTGCATTAAGGGTTAAAATATGAATTTTGTTCCATTCAGACTTTGCCTCAAACAGCTGTGCGTATGGGTATCTCTAAAAGAATACACACACTGTGTAATTTAGTGATTTATATACTGATTTGTATGTTTCAGAGTTTTGTTTCATCAGTAGATTCCCTGTTGTCTGACCTAGGTGTGAGAGAAGATATATATCACCTAGGACACACCAGTCGGCTGCTTGCCACAGAACTAGATACACTCCCTCATGCTAGGAATAGGAGAAAGGTGTGTATGTGTACATGTGTTTGCGTGCATATGTATGTGATTTTTTTGCTAATTCCTAGATAATGTGTCCTAATTTTTCATAGGTCCTTAAACATATCTTAAACATCTATTTACTGACCTCCATGGCTTAATCCTTAATGTCAGCATGCTGATTCTTCATCCTGAGATCTCTTATAGAGGTGGGCTCAGTCATTTTTTACAGCACAAAAGTTCTTCTTGCTCCAAGGTTGAGCATTTTCCTTGAAGATTAACTCCAGTTCTAATGCACCTATGAATATAATGTGATGTCTGATTGGATAATGTCAGAACTTTGCGGCAATATATCTTGTGATATACTGTCGCAAGCCCTACATCATTATAAAACGTCTCTTCTCATTGGCTGATGTTTGGTTTTATGCTGCTGAAAGTGCTTGCTTTGGATGCAAAGTAGTACACTCTGAAAGGTGAAAGTAAGTCAAAGTGCATTTGAATTGGGATAACTGTTTTGAAAAATGTCATTTGGGGAGGTAAACCCTCAGTTTTATGGTCGCAGATTGTGTTTTATGGCTCCGCTGATGCATCGACATAAAACGAAATTTACGACCATAAAACCGATGATTTACCTTCCCAAATGACAATTTTGAGTACAGTTATCCCCTTTTCAAGTTATGCCTTTAGCACTGTCAATGTAAAGAGCATAATCAACTTGTGCATTTGTAAAATTTTACAGAAGATTGGAAAATGTGGGAAAAATCAGTGAAAAGTCAGGGAATTTTAAAGTAGTTGATGAGTGACAATGTTGAACTTTGAAGCAAAATCTCATGTTTATAATAAATAAGTTGAAGTTTGAAATGTCTGCAAGGTCCTTATTTAAAAGTAGTGTACATACCTGATGTTATTTGCATCTGTTGACACCAGAGTGATGTAATAAGTGAAAAGGCAGGTTGTCTAAATGGCAACCAATGGAGACCATGACCAAACTCTGGATATACATAATCTTTCAGGCTACTTGTATTTAAATAGGGAGGTTGAGATTTAGAACTTGTACGTGTACGGCTACTGGTAGCTACACGTACCCGTACAAGTTCTAATTATAGTTATTAAAAGTTAAGATAAATGTAACTTGTACGTGTACGTGTAACCAAAATAAATGCTGCGCATTATTTTAGATGGTCGAAGTAATTATAGAAAAAAGGTATCTGCATGACTTTTCGTCCGTGTGTACGTTTGTGGGTTAATATTATCTCCTCTATACCAAATGTTTCGGTCGGATTTTGTCGAAACTTAACGTTCTAATTATTTTGGTGTCAAAAAGGAAAGCATACAGGCCAATATCAGACCCGGGGAACATCTTATATACACATTTTTCGTTGCCGTCAGGCAACGTCTAACCTAAGTATTGACCCACATTTTACGCCATTCCATTGGCCAGTATAATAAACAGAATCGTATTGGACTTGACACACAGCTTTTTCCGAAGGTTGACAGAAAATAAAAGACAGATCACTGACTTTTTGGTCTTTTAAAAACCGCCAATTCGGGTATTGATCATTTGTGGGTACTCAAGTTATCAAAACATAATTTGTTTGCTTTTGTTGGGCTTACGGCCTAGTTACGGTAACAACAGGGAAATCATCGAGCAGGTAAGTAACATTACCACATTGTTTCTGTGCAAGCCTACCAGTACTGAGTGCACATTCCTTCGCTCGTAACTGATTGGTATTCTTCTTGAATCAACGGAAGAGAGGGAAATGTCTGCTCGCAAGAACGTACTGGACGCGAGGATCAAACTTGGGGTCACTAGCATTCGCAACGGACACGCTCACGACTGAGGTACTGTGCCTGGCACTTTATCACTTAACATATCTGTAGCAACGTTTATCTTTTTTAAAGACATTTCTTGTTTTCTAATAATTGCACTGTTACAAAGTCCCATAGGTTTTACGGGAAAAGACCTGGCATCTAGCTGCCAGACATATCACCATAAAAAGTACGGGATATTACTTTAAGGTTTTGATATGGAACGTGACTGCATTGTGTAAAAACCTTGCTTTAAATCCACATTTAAATTCTTTAATTCTTTATAATAAATATACAACCAAATGCGGAATTAAAACAGCTTTTTGGCACAGTGCATTCAGTTTCCATCTTAAAAAGTTATGGTACTATCCTGTATTTTTACAGTAAAGGAAAGCCCTTACTATTGTCAGTTCATTACCTGCGTACACTCACTTCTTCTCCTCCGTTCCCATTTTTAGCTCACCTGGCCCGAAGGGCCATAGTGAGCTATTGTCATACCAATGCGTGCGTCGTGCGTCGTCACGGAATTTGTCCGTCAACACCTAAAAACAAATATTCAAACATCTTCTTCTGTAAAACTACTGGTCCCATGGTTCTCAAATTTCGCATGGAGCATGACCTGACTCAAGGGTCTTAGAATTGTAAAATTGGGTCAGGTTGAAAATCCAAGATGGCCGCCGCTACTAAAAATAGCAACAAAATAAACTTCTTCCCCAGAACCACTGGGTATATTTGTCTGAATTTTGGCATGGAACATCAGTGAAACCTTGGTATTCAAAATTGTAAAAATGAAAAAAATCTGTAGCGGAGTTTTGTCACAGTGACCTACTTTCTGTTTACGTGTGTAATTTTGCTCAAATGCCAATGTCAAAAAATGACCTATTTAAACAACTTTAAACAACTTCTTCTCTAAAACCACTGAGCCCATGGATCTCAAATTTCACATGGAGCATGACCAGACTGCAGGGTTTCAAAATTGTAAAATTGGGTCAGGTCAAGAATCCAAGATGGCTGCTGTTACTAAAAATAGCAAAAACAACAAAATCAACTTCTTCTCCAGAACCAGTTGGTATATTTGGTTGAAAGTTTGCATGGAACATAAGTGGGACCTTGGTATTAAAAATTGTAAAAATAAAAAAAATCTATAGCGGAATTAGGTCACAGTGACCTTCTTAGCGTTTACAAGGCCGATTTTGCTCAAATGTCAATATCTAAAGAAAAGGCAACCAATTCTGACCAGATTTGGTCAGAATTGGTTCTTGAATGGAATTATTTCAATTTTGTGCCAGTTGACTATCCAAGATGGCCACCATGGGGGCCGTTACTAAAAATAGCACAAAGATAACATTGACAATTACTCAAGAACCCTTGAATGGAATTGGACCCATTTTGTGTCAGAATGTTCCTTGCATGAAGCCGTTTTGATTAATTGCAATTTGGCATTCCAAGATGGCCACCATCTGGTGTTTCTAAAAATAGCACAAACATAAAAATGACAATTACTCAAGAAACCCTTGAATGGAATTGGACCAATTTTGTGTCAAAATGGTCCTTGCATGAAGTCATTTTGATTAATTGCAATTTGGCATTCCAAGATGGCCGCCATCTGCCGTTACTAAAAATAGCACAAAACATGAAAATGACAATATCTCAGTAACCGCTGAATGGATTTTGACGAAATTTGTGTCAAAATGATTCTTGCATTGAGATGTTTCAAAAATATCTAACTGTAGACCATTCATATTGGCCTCTGTTACTAAAAATAGAAAAATGTGAAAATTAGAAAATCTCAATGGAGTTGGATTAATTTTGTCAGAATGGTCCTTTCATTAAGCTTTTTCGATTTTTTGCATTTTGGCATTACGAGATGGCCACCATTTGCCGTTACTAAAAATAGCACAAAACATGAAAATGACAATATCTCAGTAACCGCTGAATGGATTTTGACGAAATTTGTGTCAAAATGATTCTTGCATTGAGATGTTTCAAAAATATCTAACTGTAAGACCAGTCATATTGGCCTCTGTTACTACAAATAGAAAAATGTGAAAATCAGAAAATCTCAATGGAATCGGACCAAATTTGTGTCAAAATGGTCCTTGCATGAAGGCTTTTCGATTTTTTGCATTTTAGCAATCCAAGATGGCCGCCATCTGCCGTTACTAAAAATAGCACAAAACATGAAACTGGCAATATCTCAGTAACCCCCTGAATGGATTTTGATGAAATTTGTGGCAAAATGATTCTTGCATTGAGGTGTTTCAAAAGTAAATATATAAAGACCAGGCAAGTTGGCCTCTGTTACTAAAAGTAGCAAAATGTGAAAATGAGAAATTCTCAGTGGAATTGGACCAATTTTGTATCAGAATGGTTCCGTTGCACAATAGCCAGGTGAGCGATATCAGGCCCATTTGGGCCTCTTGTTTTTGCGAAAGCTTTCATTGATTACAACGACTAACAGAAGCCCCTGTGTGTTATCCTTTTTTATCGTTATTGATATTGAATGTAGCCCATACCCACCCTCTTACAGTCTGATTTCCCCACTTTAATTGGGATATAAATTATCCCGACCAGCTTTCCCGCCTCAAATGGACGGACACACAGCGCCCCGTTTATGCCGCCATGGTTTCGTACCGCTGATGTGAGTGGGGGAGGGTGGGGGACGTCGTTAAGATAATTGAAATACACATACTTCCTAACTGACATGTGACCACATGATTTTTTAACTGCTGGTTGGGAGGTTGATGCTCTAGACTCATAATCACGAGGTCGCGGGTTCGATTCCAGTTAAGGTCAGGTTTCTTTTCTGCATCTTGTTTTTTCAGCGTCGTCCATATCTCATATATTTCCTAATATGCCCCACATGACTAAAATACTGTTGAAAGGGTCGTATAACCCGAAATCATTTATCAATCTATCTTAACAACTGCGGAGATATCTACAACAAATACTGTCTATGCCTCGCATGTACCACCCTCACTGTAAACATTGGTGTATCTTATTTATGGTTCACTGATTTTCAAGTGAACGATTTAAATCATTTCTCAGATATATGTTCTCAATTTTGATACCATAAAATAAAATGTACATTTGCGAATTCAATCCGAAAAATGAATTCAAAGTACACGTTTATTAAGCTACGTGTAAACAGACCTATAGAAGTAGTCAACGTCTAGAATTTACTTCTAACTGGTTGAGAGTATGCAATTTTTGATGACGTATACACACAAACCATCGCTAGACGTACACGTACACGTACAAGTTAAAAATCTTAACCTCCCTAATATTTAGGGTTTATTGGTAATTATTCAGAGCTGTAGATAGGAGGGAGTATTTGATGATAATTGACAGATAATTGTTGTCGAGCCTGCTTGTGGTGAGCGAGACATAGTTGTTACAATGTCAGTTCGGTGTATGTCCGTGCGTGCATTAGTGCATGGGTGCGTGCGTCTGTCCGTCCGGATTTGTCCGGGCCATAACTTCTACATTTATGGATGGATTTCAAAATAATTTGGCACAGTTGTTCTCCTTGATGAGTAGAAGTGCCTTTTGAAACATTTGTTTGTGTAGGTCCAAGGTCAAGATCACACTTGAAGGTCAAATGATAAAATGGCCATAAATTGAGCTTGTCCGGGCCATAACTTCTACATTTACGGATGGATTTCAAAATAGTGTGGCACAGTTGTTCTTCTTGATGAGTAGAAGTGCCATTTGAAACATTTGTTCATGTAGGTCCAAGCTCAAGGTCACACTTGAAGGTCAAATGATAAAATGGCCATAATTTGAGCTTGTCTGAGCCATAACTTCAACGTTTACGAATGAATTTCAAAATAATTTGGCACAATTGTTCTCCTTGATGTTTAAAAGTGCCATTTGGAAAATGTATTCAGGTAGGTCCAAGGTCAAGGTCACACTTGAAGGTCAAATGATAAAATGGCCATAATTTGAGCTTGTCTGAGCCATAACTTCAACGTTTACGAATGAATTTCAAAATAATTTTGCACAAATTGTTCTCTTTGATGAGTAGAAGTGCCATTTGGAACGATTGTTCAAGTAGGTCCAAAGTCAAGGTCACACTTGAAGGTCATAAATTGAGCTTGTCCAAGCCGTTACTTCTACATTTAGGGAAATATTTCAAAAGAATTTGGCACAATTGTTCTTCTTGATGAGTGGAAGTGTCAAGTGACGTACGTGTTTGGGTAGGTCCAATGTCAAGGTCATGCTTGAAGGTCAGATATTGTAATTGTCATACATTGAGCTTGTCTGGGTCATCACTTCTACTTTTTTTCCTTTGTGAAAATTTGAAAAAAAAGAAGATTAGCATGATGTTGTTTGGCTTCTTTCTAGAGTGAAGCAGTTACTTAGTCTTGACATACTTATAGGCCACTATAGCAAACAGCGGGCTTGACCAGTTGTCCCTGGACAACCTTCTAGTTCTTATTTCTCATTGAAACCTTATGTTGTGACCACTCATCTGAACCGTCTCGTTGAGACGGTTCAGATGCGTGGTCACAATATGTGTGTGAATGAAGACTTAGCAAAAATTATCCCTAATTATAACCAAATACTCCCTCTTATCTAGAGCTCTGGCTATTGATTATGTTTATTTCAGGCATCACAGAATAAAGCATCTGTAGTATTTATTGATCGAACCCTGGATATGGCTAGTGCAGCATCCTACAATTCTGAAACACTATTAGATAAGATACAGCAAGTGTTGCCAAGGTTACAAGGTCACATGACTGATGTCAAGGTCAACATGGCACCTCTTTGCAAAGTACATGGGTAAGTGGAACTCCAGATAGTACAAACATTTCAGCAGCGACACGAGAAAACCAACAAAGTGGTTGTGCACCCAGCGCAGATTCAGATCAGCATGGGCATACACCCAGTCTGATCAGAGTCTTCGATATCTGCATGGAGGTAGCTTAGACCCTTAAAAACCTTTTAAGCACTTAGCGAAGAGTCTGATCACCCTTGATGGATGCCCAGGCTGATCTGAGTCTGCACTGGGTGCACAACCATTTTGTTGGTTTTCTCGTGTTGCGGCTCATTTAGGAATGAAGAGGTGAATGGATGCTTTTTCAGGGGAAGCGACTATGCTTTGTTCATTTTTGCCTTCCTTCCCAGTGGGAGTGCGTCTCATACAGGAAACAATTTGAATTGGCTCCCCTAGAAACCTAGAAACAAATTCTTCCATCTCAAGAGGAAATATCGTGCAGAGGGTATTCTGGTGGGAGATCATTTCCTATTATGATTTTTGTGGAAGTGCCATAACTAAAAAATCCATTTTATCATGAATTATGGTAAGTATAACAGTAAGATGGACTGATTGATGAATGACTTTTCATCAGTGTTTCAGTCATATTGAGCCAATAGAAGGGTGATAAGGAAAGACTGTGTGCAGTGGAGCCTTGTGAATGGTTGGAAAGTATTTCGCCTCTAGTGAGACTCAAACCCGGGCAGCTAGCAAGGAATTATGCCTCAAGCAGGATTTGAACTAGGGTTGCTAACTTAGTAAGTCAGCACTTAACCAACTGAGTGACAGAGGCTTGTGTGACAATATGAGAATCAGTAATAATTTGTTTTGTCAGATGATCACAGTTTAAGGGTTATAAAAAATATAAAAAAATATACAAAGGTTTTCAGTGAGAATAGGACATTACATGACATTTCTTTCCTCTGTAGAAAAGATAATTTGAGCCATGTTCAGCCTTAAAGAATTCTTAGTATTGAGACAGGTGGATCTGGGCAAACAATGCAGACCCAGATCAGATTGCTCCTACAGGAGCAGTCAGATCAGGGTCTACATTCGCCATTCAGTCTGCATCTTTTGGACACATAACTGCATTTTAAAATCACTGTTCCATTCTCTATGGATAATCATGGTAATTATTTTAGTGTACCAATATTTGAAATTTTATGGTATAGATTGCATGGATCAAGGTGAAAAGGTAGGATGGAGTAATTAATGTTTTACTTTAAGGTGGGCTGTATTTATGAGAGATTTGTATTATTTTTTCGAATTTCAGGAATAGAGGAAGGGAAGTTATAGCAGCAGGTTGCCTAGCAACATGTATATCTTCTGGTTCCCAGCAGGGTCATTTAAATAGTCTAATTTCTTCAAAACAAAAGGTAGATATCTGCTTGTCGACAACATCTTGTTTCAAAACTGCATTATTATTCCTCTTCATAGGATATAAAAATCTTTCATTGGTTTGAGCTGTGGCCAGGTTAAGTGCTTTCAGAGGAAGTGTTGAGTTGTACTGAGTTTTTCTAGGTTAAGGTGAATGGGTACACTTCCATGGGAAGCATCACCGTTGTTCTTATTTTGCCTCCCTTCTCAATGGTGGTCAAGTATTGAAAGAAAGAATTTGCTCCTCTAGGAGCAGATTTTTTCGTTCAGTTGTAGACTCCTTTCAAAAGGGAAACAGGAAGCCATTTTTAAAAGTTGTTTGCCTTTGCAAAAATGACGGAAAGTCAAGGAGTTGTATCCAAAAAATTCAATAACCAGTCGACTGTTTTAAGGTAAATGGGTACTCTTTCAGGGAAAACATCTCTGCTGTTTTGTGTCCCTCAGCAGTAGGGGTCATCTCTTAAAGGAGATCCATTTTGATATGGTTCCATCCTCCAGGGAAGTGAACAAGAAGTCACCAAAAATATTTCCTATAGAAAAAATTTTGAAAAAAAAAAAACATGGATGTTTAATCTATACACTTGATAAATGCAATATTACAAGAGATCTCAATTGATTATCACAGGAGGCTCTGATGGATGTTAACAGACAGTTGGTGGAGGCAGGGTCTACGTGTAATCTGCCGCTCAGTTTAAAAGGAAAGCCTACAAAAGTGACAGCAGATCAGTTACAGTCTACACTTGACCTCTTCAAGTAAGTAAATAGGGTGATTAGGGTGAATGGTATATTTCAGGGGAAACAACCCTTGCCATTTTCATTTATGCCTCCCTTCCAAAATAGGGTCAACTCTCAAAAGAAAGAATTTGCTCCTTTAGGAGCAAATTCTTTCCTTTGAGATTTGACTCTATTTTGGAAGGATTTTCTCCTCCAGGGAAGCAGACAGGATTTCACAAAAGTTGTTCCCCTTTTCAAAAATGGCGGAAAGACATAGAAGTGTACACCTTAATGCATGATTCAGAGCTTACTGGTAGTAAAGTGTTCTCTATTATCACACTGGTCTGGCATTCAGCACAGGCAATGAGGGCAACATACATGCCAACAAAAATCACTGACCAAAAAAATCGATTTTTTTCACATACTACTTAATTTTTATTTATTATCCCCCGCAGAAGGTGGAGGGATATTTTCTCCATGTCCGCCCGTCCGTATGTTTGTCCATCCGTCCTTCCTTCTTTCCATCCGTCCGTCTTTCCATCCGGAGCCATAACTAACTAACCACTGAACGGAATTTCATGAAGCTTCAAATAAATATGAGCCAGTCTCTATGAAAACCGGGCCTAATGACATACAAATAGAAAATTTCCTAACTGCATCACTGAAAAGTCAGGGATCATTTTCTGGCGCGATTTCGCGATATTCTCGCATTTTTTTACACGAAATCGCATAAAAGTTCACTGATTGAGAAAAAAAATTGCACCGACAAATTCTTTCAATTCGCGCCGTGTTTTTCTGTTTTCGCACATGCGGACCATTTCGGTACATTCGGATTGTTTTGTAGATTCTGGTTTTCGGAAATGTTCGGCGCCAAACGACTTGCATAATACATGCGGGTAACCAGCATCATCTATGTCACTGCAAAGCTTCTTGCGAAAATCTGCTATCAGTGTTTCATATTTGCAAGCGCTTTTGTAGTTCATTGCAAAATGGAGTCTTCAAAGGCGGACACGAAAAAAACAGAAAACTGATATCGGCCCAAACAAGCCGAGAGGGCATTTTGAGATATTTTTGCTCTACTGTTGAGACCTGGGCGACCCCACTCTCTGCCTTCCCAGACTCAGCGACCGAGTAAGTGGATATACAAGCCGAAAATCGGGAGGAGGGGGGGGATCTTCAGAAGCCATCTGATCTCAATCTGCACTGTTTGCAAAGATGGGGCATATCCAGGTTCAGCATGACAAAGGTTAATTACTGTAATGGGGGGATCTTCAGAAGCCATCTGATCTCAATCTGCACTGTTTTGCAAAGATGGGGCATATCCAGGTTCAGCATGACAAGGGTTAATTACTGTAATGTTCCTAAATGTTTTGACAGCCAAACAAATTACTGTAAACCTAAAGTTCAAACAAAGACTTGAGGTTCTACCTACCATACAGTAATGCCCCCAAAAGATGCAGGTGGAATGGCAAACAGTGAAGACTCTAATCTAGGAGCAGTCTGGTCTGGGTCTGCACTGTTTGGCAGTGTTTGTCCAGACATATCTGTCAAAAAACTTTGGACCAATAAAGACTGATCATTACAATATGAGATAAACTGTTTGAAAGTTGATATTTGATCATTTTAATGAAATTATTTTCCTTAATAAATTGTTGGAAATAAAGAAAAACAAAACCTAATTTCTTTATATTAACCATTATGATTTATATTTCATGCAATAAAAAGAATCAACAGGAATTGAAATTTTCTCACTAACTCTGACGCAGCGAGAGAAAAAATCTCATCAGATTTGGAAATTTCTCATTAATTTTGACCTAATGGGATTTTTTATCTCACAAAAATCTTGGGCCAGAATAATCCCTGAAAGTATTAGCTTTTCTAAACATTTCCTGAAAATTTGAGATGGTTACCATTATTTATTACTTAGATATAGACTTTAGAAGCACACAGGTAGTACAGTTTCTTTATATGACGTTATTAACATCATGCAAGTATGTTTTGACGTCAACGTCATTACGTTTGTTTGAACGCGCTTTCTGTGGTTGTTACATAAAATAGCTCGGACAAAAATGTGTTTGCTCATTTTCAATGTGTATTTCATAGCATACACATGACAATTCGAATGATTTAACATTCTTTCTCAAATAATATGTCTTTGTGAAGGTATACCATCTGTTTTTAAGGCTTTTGCATTACCTTGGAATAAGCGTTGTCATGGCAACATATGTCTTATTTATGACTGGATTTTGTCTGAATTCATAGGCTTTCTGTTTTATGTCAACCCTTAAGCTATTTTTATGGAAATAAAATGAGGTCCGAAAAATCATAATTTTTGGTGTTTTTCATCCGTTCACAACGTAATTGTTACATAATGTCATTAAGGCTGGTTATAATCCGCTGATGCACGTCAAGTTTCATCAGACTGGCCTCAGGAGTGCATGAGTTATTGCCTTTGACTTGTTTTAAAATCAGTACAATGAATCATAACTAAGTAACCACTGAACAGAATTTCATGAAACTTATAATAAATATATACATGTATATATATAATAATAAACAAATCAGGGCCTCTTCGGCGGGGGATATAAATTCACCGAATTTGCTTGTTATTCTTATGGACCAGACAGTTTGTTAGACATCAAAGTTTGACCAGTTTTTTAAAAAAGAATTCCACCTAGTATGAATATAGTGTAAAAGAAATATGTTTCTTCACTAATACAATTTCATGGTTGTTGTACAATGAATTGGTGAAGAAACTTTATTTTTGTTCTGAATTTTTACCATACCAAATTTATTTAAAAAAATGGTCTGACTAAATAGTGTATTAAATCGTCAGGGCTGCAAGAATGATAATTTGATATTAAATTAAGTAGTATGTGAAACTTTGGTCAGAACTTTTCATTGGCATGTATGTTGCCTTTGTTGCCTGTGTTGAATGCCAGACCAGTGTGGTAAAGGTATGCCACCGTGTTATCCACGGTTTTTGTCTTGCCTGTAACTCGTATAATTGAGGATAAGTTTTACTTTTCGTGCGGCAATGTCAGTAGCCTAAAATTTGCATTAAGCTTTCTGGATTAACTCTGTTTTGTGACAGGCGAATCATCCCATTCTACAGGGTTCTTTTTTATAAAGGGAAACAACTTGGTGGCATCCAGTTTGTTTCTCTCTTCCAAATGGGATGGATGGATGACTTGTGATTTTACATCTTTTTTAACAGTATTTCAGTCATATCAGGACGATGGATGGGTGATAATAAATGGCTGTGTGCAATGGAACCCTGTTTATGATTGAAGAGATTCCCACTCCCATAGTGGCTGAAACCAAAGACCACTAGATCAGCAGGCCAAAGCTTAACCTACTGTGCTACAGGGGCTCCTCTTTCAAATGGGATCGGCTATTTAAGGAATGAATTTGCTTGAGTGAGGATTGTTCATTTTCTGATTTCTCATACAGAAGTCCCCCCAGGAGGTTCTGGGGAGTGAAATATCCACAGCAGGTAGCCTTTGGGCTCCAAGTCCATTTGTGCTCCAAGAGGAGCAAATTCTTTCCTTTAAAGAGTTGATTCTCATTGAAAAAGGAGGCTACTTGAAAATAGTAGATTTGTTTCCCATCACTTGCTTCCAGTAACCATAGAGTATTAGAAAAAGAATTACAAGATTTTATGAAGAGCAGGCAATGTATAAAGAAGGTTGTCTTCAGAATCATTCTCAATACATTTTTACAGAGGAAACTACAGCAACATTTCAACACATCTAGATGCTATTCAAGTTGCCATGGCCACAGCCCAAACCCTTAGCTCTCCCATGATGCACCATAATGATGAGCTGATCAGTGTAGAGAAAGGCTTGCTACAGAACCTGTCTGATCCTGATGCACCAGGAGTGTTAACTCAGTTGTTGCATATCTTGTGGAAGAAAGATTCAAAGGAATACAAATAGTAAGCCTTGTTATTTGATTTTTAAAAGGGATAGTCAACATTCCACCTTAGCAGCAAAATCTTTGGGAACAAATTTTGTCATTATATAGAAGGTTCAGTATAATGTAAAGATCTTAGATATTTTTAAATACAGTTAACTCTTGATATCTCGAAGTCATATTTCAGCCCAAACTACTGATATCGCAAAGTAAATTTTCTGGTACCAGAAAATTTACTTTGAGATATCAGTAGTTTGAGATTACAGGAGTTAAAATGTAAATAGAAAATAGGAAATATATTCTTTGATATGAGAAGATATTTTGAGATATCAATGTTCAAGAAATCGGGAGTTGACTGTATTCCAACAGACATTGAGAAGGAGACCTAGTAGCCTGTGTAAATGTCACTTAGACTCAGAGACTGGTTTGTACATTTGCGTAGTCTAGTCACACACTGTTTGCTGTTTACACACTGTATTATTTGCATTTTGAGGACTCCACTGGCTAATGGTGGAAGGTGTTTTGACCAGACTGCATGGATAGAACTAAAGATCCATCAACCATTGCAACAAACATTTCGTTCTCGCAGCAAGGACAGTCACTGTCGAAGCTGTCAAAAACAAACATTCTAATAATGATTAAAGTTGTTTTATCTTTTCTAGTTTTCGTCTTCTGCAAAACGGTACATTGTTTGATCACAAAACATGATTAAGAGCCGCCAATGTACAAGTGAGAAAGGTGCTCGCAGCTCAACGCAAATGCTGTTTGGTTTCAGAAATGAATACCGTTGCTTAAACCTACCTGCTATAATGTCAATCAGTGAATATAATTGGCTACAACAGTTACAGTTGAAATGCAAAGTGTTCAGTAGTGAGGCAGCTTGTTAGATTTGACAGCTTCCACTATCAACTTTCTGGACCAGCTGGAAAACCGTACTAACAACTTTGTTAAGCTAACAATGCTTTGTACAGCTGTACCCTGTTATAAATTATATTTCAGTGTGTATAGTTTAGATGATGTACTGGTTTTGTTGGTATATATCTACTCTGTGTCTGGTCCAGCTATACTTGAACAGGAAGATGAAGAAACACAATTACAGGTATACACCCTTTTACTACAGCTTGTTTAGGGGGCACAAAGTTTGGTTCATTGGCAATTGAGTTACTCACTGGACCATAATTAATGAACCCATTAGAACATTTTTAGCATCTGATTTTTTCAACTTGTCAGTTTTTGTCGAGCCCACTTGCGGTGAGCGAGACATAGTTGTTACAACTTCAGTTCGGTGAATGTGTGTGCGTTAGTGCGTGCGTTAGTGCGTCAGTCCGGATTTGTCCGGGCCATAACTTCTACATTTACAGATGGATTTCAAAATAGTTTGGCACAGTTGTTCTCCTTGATGAGTAGAAGTGCCATTTGAAACATTTGTTCAGGTAGGTCCAAGGTCAAGGTCACACTTGAAGGTCAAATGATAAAATGGGCATAAATTGAGCTTGTCAGAGCCATAACTTCTACATTTACGGATGGATATCAAAATAAATTGGCACAATTGTTCTCCTTGATGAGTAGAAGTGCCATTTGGAACATTTGTTCAGGTAGGTCCAAGGTCAAGTCACACTTGAAGGTCAACTGATAAAATGGCCATAATTGAGCTTGTCCGAGCCATAAATTCAACATTTACAAATGGATTTCAAAATAATATGACACAATTGTTCTCCTTGATGAGTAGAAGTACCATTTGGAACATTTGTTCAAGTAGGTCCAAAGTCAAGGTCACGCTTGAAGGTCAAATGATAAAATGGTCATAAATTGAGCTTGTCCGAGCCATTACTTCTACATTTATGATGGATTTCAAAATAATTTGGCACAATTGTTCTTCTTGATGCGTGGAAGTGTCAAGTGACATATATGTTTGGGTAGGTCCAAGGTCAAGGTAAAGGTCACACTTGAAGGTCAGATATTATAATTGTCATAAATTGAGCTTGTCCAGGTCATCACTTCTACTTATTTTCCTTTGTGAAAATTTGATAAAAAAGAAAAGAAATATGCTGGCTAAGCATGATGTTGTTTGGCTTCTTTCTAGAGTGAAGCAGTAACTTAGTCTTGACATACTTATAGGCCACTATAGCAAACAGCGGGCGTGACCAGTTGTCCCAGGACAACCTTCTAGGTCCATTAAAACATTAGTAACATCTGATTTTTTCAAATTGTCAGTTAGAGCAAAATCACACTGTTCACTTATTACTTGAAATATGGTGGTTGATTAACTTGCTGTGCATTATGGTACAGGAGTGAAGCAAAGGGATAAAAAGATTCAGAACTGCTGGCCAGCATGAGCGATTATGCAGCCCGGTTATGGCTTTTGCTGTTTGCCAATACCAGTGAACCTTCTAGAGCATATGCAGCAAACATATAAAGCCCTAAAACAGACTGTGTGCCTGGGAGTGAATTGGGGCTTAGGTTAATTTGTGCCTTTGTTATGTACATGTACATATACCACAGTGTAGATATTCCAATGTGATGTAAATTTTTGTATATTTCTAGACAGCATTACTGGAGAGAATAATGGAAGAGAAAGGCAATCTACCACCTCTAATCAAGTCTATTAGTAAGTACATAAAAAGTGACATTTTACCATTTCTTATCGATAATTAACCAATAATGTGCCAAAAAAAAGCAAAATGAAAATTTATCTCTGCAAAATTTAAAAAAAAAAGGTTTCATCAAACCTTCATATTGAGAAATTGAAGACTAAAGGGCAAACAGTGTAGGTTTGGATGATGCAGCTTCCTATGAGCTGCCTCGTTCGGATCAAAACTGTTTGCGAATTCAACAACTTTGACTCTTGGTGCTTTAAGTTGTGAAATGCCAAACCGCTAGGTACTTGATCTAGATGTACTGTCCCTTTTAGGCTAAAAATGGGCTGAGTCTTAAGGTTTTTTTTATTTTTTTTTTTATTTTAATATATGGTATGGCAATATGGGCATGAAAAACAAGTGAACTCACATTTTTGCTTTGTCCCATTGGACTTGTACTTAGGAGATAACTTTATTTTATTGAAAGTGGAACCGAAAGTGAAACAATTTTGTTTACCCACTTTCTTAAAAAGTGTTTGAGCTAGGATATTGGTATTTGGTATAGAATTTCTGATCTGAGTCCTTTTTTACGGTTCATACAATTTCAGTTGGTGAAGGAATGACAGAGAGATCTATAATGTCTGATATTTTGGATGACATGTGGGAAAAGCTGGTAGCAGTAGCCACAGCCAGAGAACACCTACAGCAATTCAGGTAAACATCAAAACCAATAGACAGGGAGGAGAAACTGACACATCTGTGGCTGACTGAATTGTAGGATATTGTTAGCAGAGCTGAAAAAAATTCAACCTAGAGTTACGAGGTGCAAATCAGGGCCCAGTTGTTCAATACTAATGACATTGTTGGTTAACAAGACATTAAAATTTCAAACATATTGTCGGCTAAAACACTACCCTTTCTTGCTGAAAAAATGTGAGGAGCTTTTGCAGTTTGAGGAGTAAATTCTTTCCTTTAATAGTTTACCCCTTACTGAGAAAGGAGGCAAAAATAGTAGAGTTGCCTCCTCTGAAAGAGTAACCATTTACATTAAATAGAGGATCTTACATGAGTGCTCATGTATTATTGAATTTATTAAACGAGTTGGGGAAAACAATAAGATGCGAGGCTATGCCGAGCATCTTATCGTTTTCCCCAACGAGTTTAATAAATTCAATAATACATGAGTACGAATGCAAGATTCTATTTATCATATGACACTAAAATCGCATTTTATTAGCAAAATTTGCACTAAAACGTCATGATTTCGCCATTAGAAAACGCGACGTTTTTAGTGACGTCAGTGTATTACGTTACGACGTAATTTGCATATTTAATCCACTAGTGGATTATCGTTTTTAATGCATGGCTTTATTACACTCTCAGATGCGACGTCATATGATAATACTGTTTATTAGAGGTGTTTTGGAAGTGGCTGATTAACTACACTTTAGGCTGCTAATAACCTCTACACCGCCTTCCATAAAATGCAATGCCCCCAGGGCATTTAATAGGATTAATATGGTGCCTTGAAAGTGTACCCATCCACATGAAGATAATAAACTACAGCACTATTAAGTTTTAGTAGTATTGCCCTTTAAAGATTTATCCAGAACCTACTCTGAAAAATTTCCTCTTCAGGTCTGTGATGGACCCTGGATCAGCAGTAACTCCAGCTACCCAGAATTCCCTAGTGAAGCAGGTTATGGCAGCCATCTTTGATCCTGACAAAGCAGATTTGGTTGACATTAAGATGATCTCATCAGGCATGAAGGACATGCTCAAGTCAGGCTTTGGGTAAGGAGATAACTCACACGTCATCTTGTGCATTCTGTCACTTGTTATTTAAAGGGCTATGGGTACACCTTGATGTTTTTATGACCCACCAAAAAGTGGGGAGGGGCATATAGTTTTGCCCTTATTTCTCCACAATTTTTGTCTTATCTGCAAAAAGCAGGAGTTAGCATTGTACGCTTTGCATTGAGAATTGAGCCACAACATGACAAAACCAACAAAGTGGTTGTGTGCCCAGCACAGACTCAGATCAGCCTGGGCATCAGTCCAGTCTGATCAGAGTCTTTGCTGTCTGCATGGAGGTAGCTAAGACACTTAGCTACCCTTTAAGGACTTAGCAAAGAGTCTAATCAGATTGGGCAGATGCCAAGGCTGATCTGAGTCTTCGCTCAGCGTAGAAACACTTTGTTGGTTTTCTGATGTGGTGGTTCAGTTCTATTTTAGCTCTGTTTTGTGCTAACACAGAGACTGGCCAGACAGTGTCTTCTGTGGAATCTTTGTTACAAGACTTGTTGCTTTTATGACTTCCTGTATGTGCTCCTGGATGATGACTCCCTTTCAAAAAGGGATCTATTCTTAAATGAAAAAAATTGCTGCAAATTCTTCCCATTAAGAGTTGGTGCTCTGTTGAGAAGAGAGGCACAAAATTCACATAATTTGCATTCAGGAAGTAAGTGTTGTGCAAGTGAAAATTCGATGGAATCCATGCATAGGGAGATACAGGTATTATCTGGCCTCCCATGTCTTAAATGTCATATCTCAGAGCTCGAGATAAGGTGTGGTTTTGAGGATAATTCTAAGATAGTTTTTTTTTCTCCATGAAAACATATGCTGTGACTCCTCGTAAGAACTGTCTCGCTGAGACGGTTCTAATGAGAGGTCACAACATAGGTTTTATGGAGAAATATGGAAATTGTCTCTTAATTATCTTACCTCATCTTATCTGGAGCTTTGATACGTTACATTACAGGTTGTTTCGCACAGTTGTCAAACCACGACCCAGTGATCATCCACTGATGATATTATTCATAGTGGGTGGGGTAACTAGCACAGAAGTGAAACAGATCAGAGATGCAGTCAACAGTTATAAACCAGACACGCAGGTAGGAATTGGAGCTGCAGAAACAGGAGTATTTGAAAGTACTTCATATCATGTATGAATCAGGGCTACAGAAATTTGAAATCCAAATGGGTCTGCACAGCCAATGACGTCATACGAACATGTGTTCCACAATCCAAAATAGTCAGGGAAACTAATGACTACACTGTGTGTTCCACAATCCAAAATAGTCATGAAAACTAATGACTACACTGGAGCGCTGTTATACCGCAGGTGCCGGGAGACATAAAATTGTTATAAGTGATATCGCGGTCTAACAATATCGGCCCTGAATCCCGCAACCACTAATGAAAACCGCATGTGTACATGTTCGTAGCGCTCATTTAGCCATAACCAGGTAGATAAAAATATATACTGCTTGCCTGACACGAAGGAAATCGCTAAAGTAGCCATTTAGTCCACATGTTCTTATCGTGAAAAATGCGCTTCAAGGCGCAGAGACAAAGTCAGACTGAAAGTGAAAGTAGACATGCCGTACCATTCGGACATCCTCGCCGATATCTTGGATATATGGAAATGGCCGAAGTGTTACGATTGACGTATTACTGTATTCAAGTTAATTCCCTTGAAATCTGTATATACTTGCAAAAAGGTACCTTCAGACGAATAAAAAAATACTTTTCTGCGCGAGAAATGACATCGGCTAAAAAACCCTGACCAGCCTGCACATAATCAAGTAAGGTTTAAATTTTCTTTTTGCTAGTCAAATTCTTTCCTTATGCTATCTTTGAAAGTAAACAGTAACTTTACATTGCACAGCCTTTTTCTATGCGTCGGCATGTGTATAATACGAGTTGTGCAAAACCTTTGCTGCGGGCCAGAATTGTGACACGTGCAAATCATCGAAGATTTTTAAAAAAGTGTTCACACCTTGGCAAGACAGTCGAAACTTTGTTTATCTGGGATAACTTTTGACAGCAGTGCGTGAATATTGGACAATAATTATGGACAATTAATGGTATGACACATGGCTAAAATCCAGGTTATTGTGTCATTATACATCCGCAAATTGTGTTTTTTTTCGGAATGAAAAAAATGTGCCTTATGATATCTGAATCGGTTTTTCGAACTCAAATTCGATCAGAACTGACAAATATTTGGATTTATGTAGCCCTGGTATGAATACATCTTTATGTTTTTCTGCCATCATTACTTTTTTCTGCCATCATTACAAAGGGGAAAAACTTTTGTGAATTTCTGTTTGCTTCCCCCTGCCCTTTGCAAAACCCTTCCAAATGGGGTTACTCTTAAAAAGAAAAAAAAATCCTATTTGCTTCCCTTCCCTTTGCAAAACCCTTCCAAAATGGGGTTACTCTTAAAGAGAAAAAAATTGGAAAAAATTTGCTCCAGTTGGCTGCGTTGCTGCCTCTGAAAGTGTATCTATCTTTCCAAAGACTTTAGCTGAGATAATTTTATCTTAAGGAGGCCGACTCTAATTTCGATTGCGCAACGTTCTGCGCATTGCCGTCATTCGGCGCTCTGACGACATTCTCTTACAAAGTGAGCTTGACAGGTCGGCCTGATATTTTCAACGCGATACTTTCTTTCGTTTCTTACCGTCGACTATAGAACAGAATAAATTTTACAACTGATTTATGCCCACACACTGTACTTGCAACTGCGTTCTGCAATTACGTCACCGGTTATCATTTCCGGTAGCTGTCATCAACGAAGTGAAAGTAGAAAAAACAACCATGGAAAGAGAAGTTCCTGAAGAAAAAAAGTGTGGATCACAACAGGACAAGGATTGAAAAGACATTCCAGGTGGACGCGGCCAAGGAGAAGGTGTTTTATTCAGATCAGCATTATTTTTACCAGTCCCGTCATTTGCCAGCTGCTGTTTTGACTGTTTGATACAGTAGAGCTCTACTAGATCTACATGTTCATTTGAAAATATCAAGAGCTTTTTCTTTTCCGGCAGACTGAAGACATTAGACTTTTGCTTATATGTTGTAGACCACCCCTCAAGTCCCACCAGAATTTTTTTCCGATCCCCCCAGATAGGTAACAAAAAGTTTATGACCCTCTCCCCAACCCCCCACCCCCAAACCCACGTACCCCATCCAAGCTACCCTCCACACTCACCATGTAACTAATTTTATGTATGACTGAAACTGAGACGCTCTTTAAAAATGAAGACTTTTGGAAAAATTCTGACATTCCATCCCCCACCCCAATATGCCTATTAAAATACATGACCCCCCCCCCCTCCCACTCCCCATCCCAATGCTTATGTATTTTAATTCCGACTCCCCCAGAACATCAACAGAATTCCTTTTGCTTATATGTTGTAGACACTCCTCCCAGTCTCGCCAGATTTCCCCCCTCCCCCAAGATAGGTGACGAAAAAGTTTATGTCCCAGCCCCAGCCCATCCCAGCTACCCTTCACACCCCCCCCCCCCCCCCCCCCCCCCCCCCCCCCCCCCCCCCCCCCCCCCCCTCCACATCACATATTTTATGTCTGACTGTAACTGAGACATTTTTTTTAAAATGAAGACTGATGGAAGAATTCTGACATCCCCCCCATATGCCTATAAAAATATATGACCCCACCCCCTGCTCCAAGGCTTATTTATTTCTGTCTCCCCCAGTACATCAACAAAATTCCCCCCCCCCCCCCCCCCCCCCCCACCCCCATGAATGTACCAGGCCCCCCACCTGTTAATATGTTAATAAATGACTGGCCCCTAACATGAAATGCGTTTTCTGTGTGAACTCCCAGCTCATCTTCTCTAGCCAAGGGTACTAAGTCCACTTTGTTCCTAATGTACCACTGGCTGACAGCCTATTCATAAATCAAATTTCCAAATAGGTCATTTCATTGGATGCGAGCAACTTTCATTGTATCCAATCAAATTATCAGTAACAAAACATATTCCGCATTGCAGGCGCTCTTGTCAATAGAAAATAAGTTTGCTTTGAACAATTACCAACAAGAGTAGATGGTCAAGATTTGACTAATTTATCAGTGGTATTGAACAATTATGCAATGTTGTAGGACAATTGTGTTTTGCAATGGATCTTCTGATTGTCAAGCACAGCAGAACACGGTTAATATCTGATCATGTTTGACCATGGTGCCATTTAACGCACATGTTTAAACATTTCCTAACATGCTCATAACATTGTCAAAACATGTTCAAACATGTCCAAATAACATGTTTAAACATGTTTTAAACATTTTTGAACATGTTTCAATCATGAAACTTTCGCTATGGCCTGTTTTTTATTTCATATTTTCGTAGATCATAAATAGTTCATCACCTCTCATAGTAAAACCATCATATCAGCACCGAAGTTACTTTAATGTTGGGTGTTGACAAAAATAGTGTTTTTCATGTACATGTAATGCAAACTTTTGAAACGATCCTCGATTCCTTATATGAACGATGACCCCTATTTTTATTTCTTGTTTTCACAGATCATATGTAGATACAACGCATAACTTAATGACACCATCAAATCTAGCACACAATTTATTTAATGTTTGCGATCTTAATAAAAATGTTTTGCATCTTATACTTACTTTTGAAATGACCCCACTTTTTATATGACTGCTGATTATCTGTTTGTAATTTATATTTTTGCAAATCATATATAGATACATAGCCTATGATAGTGCCACTATCATATCTAGCAAAAATAAAAAAAAATTAAAATGTTTGCGATCTCGAACAAAAAAAATGATGTTGTGCTTCTAATTCCTACTTTTGAACGACCCCCACTTTCTTATATGAACGGTAACCCCCTGTTTATATTTCAGTTTTTCAGATCTTATGTAGATACATGACATATCTCAGTGACACCAAATTTCTGGCACAGAAGTTATTTCAGTTTTCGCAAATGTTTAAAATTTAAGCGATTTTCCATTACACTCAATGCATAAAATGCATAAAAACGTTGTTACTTTTGGATCGACCCCCATTAGTCACCAGTGCCGGAGACATAATATTTTTATTACTTTTACCTAAACATAAATCATTGATTGATACACTGTTAAATATAAAGAAATTCTGTGGCACAGGTTTTTCAGGAAAAAAATGTAATGCTAACTTATGAAACGACCCTCGTTTCCATATATGAATGATGACCCCTATTTCTACTTTCTGTTTTCATAGATCATGTGTAGATACACCGCCTAATTAAGTGACACCATCAAATCTGCACAGAACTTATTCTTATATTTGTGACCTTGACAAAAAATGGTGTTTTGCATGTAATGCTTACTTTTGAAATGACCCTCATTTCCTTATATGAACAATGAGCCCTATTTTTTATTTCCTGTTATTGGAGATCATATTAAGATACACTGCCTGCCTTAATGAAACCGTCAAATCTTGCACAGAAGTTACTTTATATTTTGTGATACTGACCAAAAATGGCGTTTTGCATTTGAAACTTACTTTTGAAACGACCCCAATTTTCTTATATGAACGCTGATGCCCTGTTTTCAGTTCATATTTTTGAAGATCCTTTATAGATACAGCGCCTTTGTTAGTGGCACTATCATATCTAGCGAAAATGTTTTTAAATGCTTGCAATCTTGATAAAATAATGGTGTTTTGCCCATAATTCCTACTTTTGAAACGACCCTCATTATCTTATATGACCGATGACCCCCTGTTTTTATTTCATGTTTCGGCAGAGTTTATATAGATACATTACGTATCTTAGTGACACCAAAATCTCTAGCACAGAAGTTATTTTAATTTTCACATTTGTGTCAGATTTTCGCAATTTCCCATTACACGCAATGCAAAAAAGTGTAAAAATGGTGTTACTTTTGGATCGACCCAAATTCTTTACCAGTGCCGGTGACATGGTGTTTTTATTACTTTTATCTAAAGTTAAGGTCTTGATTGATACACTGTTATAATATAAGGAAATTCTCTAGCACAGGTATCTCAGAAAAAAATTAGAGTCGGCCTCCTTAAGAGCTTGTCTGAGATAATTTTTGCCGCTTCTCCATAAAACAGTGTATGTTGTTGACCCTAGTTTCAAGCACCTCAGCAATATATACAATGTGGCTCCCCAGCCTCCACATTTGAGCCTGCTTGTAAAGGTATTGCCATGCAGGAGACACATTTTCTTGCGTTATGGGAAAAATATAACTTGCTGAAATTTACTTCTTGTATGTGTTTTATAGTGCATGCCTTGAGAATAATAAGATTTAACCAGAGCTCTAGATAAGAGGGAGTATTTGGTGATAATTAGGGATAATTTGTGTTAGTTCTGCATAAAAACATATGTTGTGACCCCTCATCTGAACCGTCTCGATGAGACGGTTCAGATGAGGGGTCACAACATATTGTTTCGATGAGAAATAAGAAAAATTGTCCTTAATTATCATCAAATACGCCCTCTTATCTAGAGCTCTGTTTAACCTAATTAGCACAGATATGCCCAGGAACTGTCTTAGCCAGTTATAGATGGTATGATAAATATACTTGCGAAAGAATCACCAAATTTATCAACTTGTATAACTTAATATACTTGTATAACTTAATATACTTGTAAAACTTAAAAGTGAATGGGTACACAATATGAAAATGGTAGGGAAAACTAGAAATGTGTCCATACGACACGGATGCCCCCGCCTAGTGCCCTAAGTAAGATGGCGCCTTGTTTAAGGTAAAGGCACTTGTAGCATAACTAGGTTTACAAAGGCACACTTCTGTGGTACATGTTTTATTGTTTTCCTTGGGCAGATGTATTGTGCTTGAGAAGTACATGGGGGGGGGGGGGGGGGGGGCTTGGATGTGGGGGTGTCATGACTGATATGTGATGATATTCTGTATCTTATCGCAGATGCCATGCAACTTTCCAGAAGAAATAGCCCGGAAACAAGTAACTTTTCAAAAACTAACAAATGGACACCATTATTGTATGAAATGAAGTCGAAAAAGGGCCATAACTCCCACAATAATTGACGGATTTTACCAAACATTGAATTTGACCTGTATTTTATGATTATATACCTGTGTATAAAATATGAATTCAATATACTAATGCTTTCAAAAGATAATGAACGAAAACCAGTTTTTCATACAAAATGAAGTCGAAAAAGGGACATAACTCCCACAATAATCGACGGATTTTGCCCAACATCGAACTTGACCTGTATTTTATGATTATATACCTGTGTATAAAATATGAATTGAATACACAAATGCTTTCAAAAGATATCGAACAGAAACCATTTTTTCATACAAAATAAAGTCAAACAAGTCGCCCAAGGGCAACGATCGCTCACCTGCCAGTATATGCCAGGTCAAGTGGCCAAAATGAAAGCTTTCGGCTCAGGCAGGCTAATAAACAGGCTGCAATTCTATAGGATTGGATAGTGAGTGTGCAAACTGTTCCACCATGGCCACTTCTATAAAATCACTAAATGACCTTGACCTCTAGTATTTATAGAGGTTGAAGTTGACTGCATTTCCATATCACAGAGCTCAATCGCAACAGAAAAATGCACTTTCTCATCTTTTCCCATTCAAAAGCCTAAGGGACCAAATTTGATCTTGCCATAAAATAGGTCAAGGTCAACCTAAGGTCATCATTTATATAAACTTTGTAGTACTAGAGTCCTTGATGCTACATACCAAGTTTCAAAGCAATCGGCCCAGTGGTTCTTGAGAAGAAGAATTTTTAAGTTTTATACCATATATGGGCACGGTGGCCATCTTGGTCATGGGATCTGGGTCAAATATATAAACATTTGTTTCTTTATACTGTTAAGCTCTATATGAAATTTGGCTTCAATCAGCCCAGTAATTTCTGAGGAGAAGTCCTTTGAAAATGTTGACAACGGATGACGACGACACAGACCTTGACCTCTAGAATTCGTAGGGGTTGACGATGACTGAATTTCCATATCACAGAGAACAATAGCAACAGAAAAATGCACTTTTTCAGCTTTTCCCATTCAAAAGCCTAAGGGACCAAATTTGAACTTGCCATAAAACAGGTCAAGGTCAAGCTAAGGTCATCATTTATATAAACTTTGTAGTACTAGAGTCCTTGATGCTACATACCAAGTTTCAAAGCAATCGGCCCAGTGGTTCTTGAGAAGAAGAATTTTTAAGTTTTATACCATATATGGGCACGGTGGCCATCTTGGTCATGGGATCTGGGTCAAATATATAAACATTTGTTTCTTTATACTGTTAAGCTCTATATGAAATTTGGCTTCAATCAGCCCAGTAATTTCTGAGGAGAAGTCCTTTGAAAATGTTGACATCGGATGACGACGACACAGACCTTGACCTCTAGAATTCGTAGGGGTTGACGATGACTGAATTTCCATATCACAGAGAACAATAGCAACAGAAAAATGCACTTTTTCAGCTTTTCCCATTCAAAAGCCTAAGGGACCAAATTTGAACTTTACATACCAAGTTTCAAGGCAATCGGGCCAGTGGTTCTGGAGAAGAAGATTTTTTAAGGTTTTTACCATATATGAGCATGGCAGCCATCTTGGTCATGTGACCTAGGCCAAATGTATAAACTATCGTTCCCACATCTTGTTCAGTCTTTATATGAAATTTGGCTTCAATCGGCTCAATGGTTTCTGAGGAGAAGATGTTTGAAAATGATGACACGCAATAGCCAAATGACCTTGACCTCTCATATCCATAGGTGTGGAAATTGACTACATTTCCATATCACAGAGCACAAAAGCAACAGAAAAATGCACTTTTTCAGATTTTCCTATTCAAAAGCCTAAGGGACCAAATTTGACCTTGCCATAAAATAGGTCAAGGTCAACCCAAGGTCATGATTTAAATAAACTTTGTAGTACTGGAGTCAAAGATGCTACATACCAAGTTTCAAGGCAATCGGGCCAGTGGTACTGGAGAAGAAGATTTTTAAAGGTTTTTACCATATATGGGCATGGCGGCCATCTTGGTCATGTGACCCAGACCCCGGGTATAAAATTTCGTTCCCCTATCCCACTGAGACTCCATATGAAATTTGGCTTCAATCGGCCCAGTGGTTTCAGAGGAGAAGATGTTTGAAAATCTTGACGACGGATGGTCTGACGGAATGACCTTGACCTTTAGTGACATAATATCTTCATCTGGTCATTTAGTCGACCGTGTATACCAAGTATGGTACCTTAGACTTAAATAGTTTCTGAGAAATCCACTGTTTAAGCGTTTTCCCATATAAAAGCCTAACATACCAAAGTTGACCATGCAGTAAATTAGGTCAAGGTCAACGCAAGGTCATGATTTGTATAAACTAAGATAAGCCCGCATGCCCTATGCTACATACCAAGTTTCAAGGTCATAGGCCTTTTGCTTCTGGAGAAGAAGATTTTTTAGGGTTTTTACCATATATGGGCATGGCGGCCATCTTGGTCATGTGACCCAGACCCCGGGTATAAAGTTTCGTTCCCCTATCCCACTGAGACTCCATATGAAATTTGACTTCAATCGGCCAAGTGGTTTCAGAGGAGAAGATGTTTGAAAATCTTGACGACGGATGGTCCGACGGAATGACCTTGACCTTTCAGTGACATAATATCTTCATCTGGTCATTTAGTCGACCATGTATACCAAGTATTGTACCTTAGACTTAAATAGTTTCAGAGAAATCCACCGTTTAAGCGTTTTCCCATATAAAAGCCTAATGTACCAAAGTTGACCATGTCATAAATTAGGTCAAGGTCATCACAAGGTCATGATTTATATAAATTATGATGGGCCCGCATGCCCGATGCTACATACCAAGTTTCAAGGTTATAGGCCTTTTGGTTCTGGAGAAGAAGATTTTTGAAGGGTTTTTACCATATATGGGCGTGGCGGCCATCTTGGTCATGTGACCTGGAGCAAATATATAAACTTTCGTTCCCCCATCCTGTTAAGGCTCCATATGAAATTTGGCTTCAATCCACCCAGTGGTTTCTGAGAAGAAGATGTTTAAAATTGTGGACGACGCCGACGCCGAAGACGACGACGGACGACGGACCAAGTCTATACTATAAGCTCACCTTGACAGGTGAGCTAAAAAGTGCCATAACTCCCACATTAAGCGACGGATTTTGCCCAACATCGAACTTGACCTGTATTTTATGATTATATACCTGTGTATAAAATATGAATTCAATACACCAATGCTTTCGAAAGATATCAAACGGAAACCATTTCTTCATACAAAATGAAGTTGAAAAAGGGCCATAACTCCCACAATAATCGACAGATTTTGCCCAACATCGAACTTGGCCTGTATTTTATGATTATATACCTGTGTATAAAATATGAATTTAATACACCAATGCTTTCAAAAGATATTGAACGGAAACCATTTTTATGCCCCCGCCATTTAAAATGGGGGGGCATATAGTATCACCCCTGTCTGTACGTACGTAGCGTACGTACGTAGCATACCTACGAAATGGTTTCCGTTCAATATCTTTGGAAAGCATTGGTGTATTGAATTCATATTTCATACACAGCTATATAATCATAAAATTCAGGTCAGTTTCGAGGTTGGGCAAAATCCGTCGATTATTGTGGGAGTTATGGCCCTTTTTCGACTTCTGTTTGTATGAAAAAATGGTTTCCGTTCAATATCTTTTGAAAGCATTGGTGTATTGAATTCATATTTTATACACAGCTATATAATCATAAAATACAGGTCAAGTTTGATGTTAGGTAAAATCCGTCAATTATTGTTGGAGTTATGGCCCTTTTTCAACTTCTGTTTCTATGAAGAATTGGTTTCCGTTCGATATCTTTTGAAAGCATTGGTATATTGAATTCATATTTTATCCACAGGTATATAATCATAAAATACAGGTCAAGTTCGATGTTGGGCAAAATCCGTCGATTATTGTGGGAGTTATGGCCCTTTTTCGACTTTATTTTGTATGAAAAAATGGTTTCCGTTCGATATCTTTTGAAAGCATTGGTGTATTGAATTCATATTTTATACACAGATATATAATCATAAAATACAGGTCAAGTTTGATGTTGGGCAAAATCCGTCAATTATTGTGGGAGTTATGGCCCTTTTTCAACTTTATTTTATATGAAGAAATGGTTTCCGTTCGATATCTTTTGAAAGCATTGGTGTATTGAATTCATATTTTATACACAGATATATAATCATAAAATACAGGTCAAGTTTGATGTTGGGCAAAATCCGTCAATTATTGTGGGAGTTATGGCCCTTTTTCAACTTTATTTTATATGAAGAAATGGTTTCCGTTCGATATCTTTTAAAAGCATTGGTGTATGGAATTCATATTTTATACACAGGTATATAATCATAAAATACAGGTCAAGATCGAGGTTGGGCAAAATCCGTCGATTATTGTGGGAGTTATGGCCCTTTTTCGACTTCATTTTGTATGAAAAACTGGTTTCCGTTCATTATCTTTTGAAAGCATTGGTATACTGAATTCATATTTTATACACAGATATATAATCATAAAATACAGGTCAAGTTCAATGTATGGTAAAATCCGTCAATTATTGTGGGAGTTATGGCCCTTTTTCGACTTCATTTCATACAATAATGGTGTCTGTCCATTTGTTAGTTTTTGTAAAGTTACTTGTTTCCGGGCTATTTCTTTTGTAAAGTTGCATGGCATCCATTTCTGCGATAAGATACAGAATATCAGCACATATCAGTCTTGACACCCCCACATCCAAGCCCCCCCCCCCCCCCCCCCCCCCCCCCCCCCCCCCCCCCCCCCCCCTCAAGAAGCACAATACATCTGACCAAGGAAAACAATAAAACATGTACCACAGAAGTGTGCCTTTGTGAACCTAGTTATGCTACAAGTGCATTTACTTAGGGCACTAGGCGGGGGCATCCGTGTCGAATGGACACATTTCTAGTTTCATACAAAATAAAGTCGAAAAAGGGCCATAGCTCCCACATTAAACAACGGATTTTGCCCAACATCGAACTTGACCTGTATTTTATGATTATATACCTGTGTATAAAATATGAATTCAATACACCAATGCAGGGCTACAGAAATTTTGAAATCCGAATCGGTCCGGAGGGCCGATGACGTCATACGAATCCAAAATAGACACGAAAACTAATGACTACACTGTGTTTTCCACAATCCAAAAAAAGTCACGAAAACTAATGACTACACTGGAGCGCCGTTATAACGCAGATGTCATCGCTGAAGTAGCCATTTAGTCCACATGTTCTTACTTATCGTGAAAAATGCGCTTTAAAGCGCAGACAGTCAGACCGAAAGTGAAAGTACACATACACATTGGTACAATCGGACATCCTCGTCGATCTTCATTTACGGAATTGGCCGAAGTATTACGATTGACGTATTTTACTGTATTCGAGTTAATTCCCTTGAAATATGAATGTACTTGCAAAAAGGTGCCTTCGGGCGAAGAAAAAAAAATCTGCGCGAGAAATGACGTCGGCTAAAAAAAAAACTGACCAGACTGCACATAATCAAGTACGGTTTAAATTTTCTTTTTGCTAGTCAAATTCTTTCCTTCTGCTATCTTTGAAAGTATACAAGAGTCAGTAACTTTACGTTGCACAGCCTTTTTCCGTGAATCGGCATGTGTGTGTATTACGAGTTTTGCAAAACCTTCGCCGCTGGCCAAAATTGTGACACGTGCTAATTATCGAAGATTTCTGTTCACACCTTGGCAAGACAATCGACACTTTCTTTATCTGTGATAACTTTTGACAGCAGTGCGTGATTATTGGATTAATAATATAACACATGGCTAAAATCCAGGTAATTATGTCATCATACATCGCAAATCGTGTTTTTCCGGACCGAAAAAAATGTGCCTTATGCCAACCGAATCGGTTTTTCGAACTCAAAATCGGTCCGGACCGACAAAAAATCGGATTTCTGTAGCCCTGCACCAATGCTTTCAAAAGATATCGAACGGAAACCATTGTTTCATAGAAACAGAAGCCGAAAAAGGGCCATATCTCCCACAATAATAGCCGGATTTTACCCAACATTAAACTTGACCTGTATTTTATGATTATATAGCTGTGTATGAAATATGAATTCAATACACCAATGCTTTCAAAAGATATTGAACGGAAACCATTTCGTACGTACGTACGTACGTACGGACAGGGGTGATACTATATGCCCCCCCCCCCCCATTTTAAATGGCGGGGGCATAAAAACACCATGTTGTTTTTTTCCCCTACCATTTTCACATTGTGACTTCCAGTTTGCTTCTGTGGATGGAAAAAACCTTTCCAAAATGGGGTTTACTCTTAAAGGAAAGAGTTTGCTCCTTTCCTTTAAGAGCTGGCCCCTATGGAGAAAATAGGCTAGGAAAATGTTAGGGTTGCTTCCCCTGAAAGTCGACCCAGTCACCTGAAGAATATAACGGCAACCAATACTGGCTTGTCTCTGTCCATGCTCAGAGCTCTAGATAAGAGGGAGTATTTGATGATAATCAGGGATAATTTTTGTTAGTTCTGCATAAAAACATATGTTGTGACCCCTCATCTGAACCGTCTCGAGATGGTTCAGATGAGGGGTCACAACATATTGTTTCGATGAGAAATAAGAAAAATTATCCTTAATTATCATCAAATACTCCCTCTTATCTAGAGCTCTGCATGCTCTTCTCTCTTGCAGGTTCTTGTGGGTAGTACATGTATCCTAACACCCTCTGAAGCTGTTCATGCTGTGTTGAGCCAAAACAATGTAAATCCTGTTACAACTTGACGTAGTGGAAATTTATGCCAACTGTTTATCCCAAGTGAACATTGAGAGGACAGGGTGTGAGCCTCTGGCTGATTCTCACAGGGTGGGGAAATTTGAGAAGTGAATTGATTAGTGGAGCTTTACAGCATATGCACAAGAACTCAATCAGACTGTGCATCCACACTGTTTGATTAGATTCTTTCAGTTCACAACTAAACTTTTCCAAATGAGGTCTACTAAGGGAGCAAATTCTTTAAAAGTTGACCCCTGTTGAAAAGAGAGGCAAAAATGAAAATGGCAGAGTTGCTTCCCCAGAAAGTGTATGTGACATTCATACCATCTTGAATTATGAGAGTGCAATAATACTTTATTTCTCAAATGTTGCATGTTTGATGAAAATCAGTTAAAATACAGTTGTTTGTTTAACATAGTGTTTGTGTTTTATTCCAGTATATTGCATCCTCAGTGTTATTACCACAATTGTGTCAGTCTAAGACTTTAGGTAAATTTAAACTTGGAAGATAATTCTAGATATCTAGTCTGTTTCCCTCACAAGAACTGACTTGCCAAAGTGGTTCTAATGAGGGAGCACAACCTATGTAACAAGACCTGTTCATGTACAGGATAGCTCACCTGACAGTGCCTTGGCCATCACATAAAAGCTTTAAAGGTGGGGAGGGGGGTGGGGATTGTTCTTCCTGTATATTCATTCATCCAAAGTGAAACTGCTTTTGTGACATTCTGCTTGGTTCCCTGGAGGAAGAGGTCTTTCTGAAATGGGGTTAGCTCATTAAGGAAGAATTTGCTCCAAAGTGAGCAAATTCTTTCCTTAATGAGCTAATCCCATTGATGAGGGAGGCAAGAGCAAATGATAAAGTTGCTTCCCCTGAAAATGTACTCAGTCACTTTCAAACTCTACATTTGGAGCCTTGATTTTATGTTCCTTATGTTTCTATAAATTAGGTCTAAAAACAAGTTTTGCACTGAATCCCAGTTTAATATCTTAGGGACTCAGATATGTGTGAATTTGTGTGTGTCCAGTACATGTAAATAACATAGCATAAAAGGGGAACCGTCCGTCATGAGTGAGCAGGAAAGACACAGATCAATCAGCACATCAGTGATCTGACTAAGTCCACTTCACATCTTGGCAAAATAAGATATTTTTCTTTTAATTTTTATAGCCAAGATCATCTTTGTGATTCAAATTGCATGAGAGAATTTCACAAAGCAAACAGTCTTTAGTTTCCCACAAAAGTTCTTTAGGGCTTTTCAAGGAAAATTACATCCTTGGGCAGGACCAGAAACTAAAATTTTGGTGGGGTGGGATTAAAGAGCAAGAAATACTATCATTTCTTATTGTAAATACAATAAAAAATTTCCTTGGTGGTGTCCCTCACAAAAGTTCTGGTCCTGCCCAGGGAGGTATTTTTTTTATCTGGAATAGCCCTTAGGAAACAAGAGGGCCATGGTGGCCCTGAATCGCTCACCTGAGCATTAATCAGTTCACTGGCTCTGGTGAAGATTTATAAGAGTTTTTACCATACATGGGAATGGCGGCCACCTTGGTCATGTGACCAAGATCATTTGAAGAACTTTCAATCCTTTGACCCATGTGCAGGCTCCATATGAAATTTGATCTGCCCAGTGGTTTCAGAGATGTTTGAAAATGTTTATGGATGGATGAAAGAGGCAGCTAAAACCAATACTGTAAGGCTCAGATGAGCTGAAAATGGCAGAGTCGCTACTCCGAAAAGTTCCCGTTCATGTTGAGTTCCTTTGATGGATTTGAACTAGACTTAACTAGGCAAACACAGATGATAGAATGGTAGCATCATTATCTCACTGTGGTGAAACTAATGTATTCCAAGGAGTTTGTGGCTGGCATCATTGCAATGTTAGTTCTGATTCTTGCAACATAACTTAATTTAGATTTGACCTAGTGACCTAGCTTTTGACCAGACATGACCCAGTTTCAAACCGGATATTGTAAGAATAAACATTCTGACAAAGTTTCATTGAGATTGGATCAAAACTGTGCCCTCTGAGGCGTAAACAAGGTCGTTCTTATATTTGACCTAGTGACCTATTTTTTGATCCGACACAAACCAGTTTCAAACTTTACCTAGATTTCATTAAGGTAAACATTCTGACAGAGTTTCATGAAGATTGGATCAAAACTGTGCCCTCTAGGGTGTACACAAAGTTTTTCTTAGATTTGACCTAGTGACCTAGTTTCTGATCTGACATGACTCAGTTTCATAAGAGGCATATATATATGGACAATAAACATTTTGACATAGTTTCATGAAGATTGGATCAAAACTATTCCTTCTAGTGCATACATGAGGTTTTTCTAAGATTTGCCCTAGTGACCTAGTTTTTGACCTGACATGACCTACTTTCAAAGTTGGCCTAGAGTTTATGGAGATAAACATTCTGACAAAGTTTCATAAAGATTGGATCAAAACTGTGTCCTCTAGAGCGTACACACGGTTTTTCTATGATTTGACCAAGTGAGCTAGTTTTTGACCCTACATGACCCAGTTTCAAATTTGTCATTCATATTATGAGGATAAACATTCTGATAAAGTTTCATGAACTTTGGATCAAAACTGTGCCTTCTAGAGCGTACACAAGGTTTTTCGAAGATTTGACCTAGTGACCTAGTTTTTGACCCGACATGACCCAATTTCGAACTTGGCCTAGAATTTATGGAGATAAACATTCTGACAATGTTTTATAAAAATTGGATCAAAACTGTGTCCTCTAGAGCGTACACAATGTTTTTCTAAGATTTGACCTAGTGACCTAGTTTTTGACCCAACATGACCCAGTTTCAAACTTGTCCTAGATATTATGGAGATATATATTCTGACAACGTTTCATATAGATTGGATCAAAACTGTGTCCTCTAGAGCGTACACAAGGTTTTTCTATGATTTGACCTAGTGACCTAGTTTTTGACCCTACGTGACCCAGTTTCGAACTTGTCCTAGATATTATGAGGATAAACATTCTGACAAAGTTTAATGAACTTTGGATGAAAACTGTGCCTGCTAGAGCGTACACAAGGTTTTTCTAAGATTTGACCTAGTGACCTAGTTTTTGACCCGACGTGACCCAGTTTCGAACTTGTCCTAGATATTATAAAGATAAACATTCTGACAAAGTTTCATGAACTTTGGATGAAAACTGTGCCTTCTAGAGTGTACACAAGGTTTTTCTAAGATTTGACCTAGTGACCTAGTTTTTGACCCGACCTGACCCAGTTTCGAACTTGTCCTAGATATTATAAAGATCAACATTCTGACAAAGTTTCATGAACTTTGGATGAAAACTGTGCCTTCTAGAGTGTACACAAGGTTTTTCTAAGATTTGACCTAGTGACCTAGTTTTTGACCCGACCTGACCCAGTTTCGAACTTGTCCTAGATATTATAAAGATAAACATTCTGACAAAGTTTCATGAACTTTGGATGAAAACTGTGCCTTCTAGAGTGTACACAAGGTTTTTCTAAGATTTGACCTAGTGACCTAGTTTTTGACCCGACATGACCCAGTTTCGAACTTGGCCTAGATTTTATGCAGATAAACATTCTGGCAAAGTTTCAGAAAGATTGGATCAAAACTGTGCCCGCTAGAGTGTACACAAGCAAAAGTTGACGGACGTCCGGACGTCCGGACGGACGTACGACGGACGACGGACATCAGGGTATCCCAAAAGCTCACCCTGAGCACTTCGTGCTCAGGCGAGCTAAAAAATGATACAGTGTGCAGATTTTTTCGAGACAAAAAAGAGAAAAATATGCAGTCTTTCCAAGAAAAAAAGGCAAAGACAAAAAGTATTGTCACTTTCAGTTTATTAGTCAGTCAGCTAATGCTAATAACATAATTATACATTATTTTAAAATGATTTTGGTGCAAATCTCAAAACAGGTGTTAGTTACTTAAACAAAAACTAATCAATGAGCTGCAACATGCAAAGAAATGTGCTTGCAAACACCAAAGGCTCAGATCGTCCAGACAGTCTGATAAGAGGCTTGCTGTGTCCACACACCACATACAGAGTTTAGCTAGATTTCACAAATCCACAGATAGGTTTAAAGTCTCCATAGTCCTAACAGAGGTAAAAACGTTTAAACATCATTGTAAGAAGCAGTTCAGCCATCGTGTATGGTGATAAAACATGGGTTGATAAGCATATATCGAGTAATCTAATTGGCAAAAAGTAGAGAAAACAAGTTTTTATACGCCCGTTTTGAAAAAACGGACGTATTATGTTGTGGCACTGTCCGTCCGTCTGTAAACATTCTTGTGCGCGCCATAACTCAGTAACTGTATGGGATATATTCATGATATTTGGTAGGAATATGTATTAGGTTGGGGGAACGTGTCACATACTAAAATGGTTGCTCCCCCTTCCTTAATTTTCAAGTTATGCCCCTTTGATTAATTTTTTCCCTCCAAGTCTTGTGCGCATCATAACTAGATAACCGTTTGGGATATCTTAATGAAACTTCATAGCAATGTGTATGAAGTCCCAACGATGTGTAGCATACAACAATGGCTGCTCTCCCTTTCTTCGTTATAGAGTGACATCCCTTTCATTAGTTCTTGTTGGCTATTTTTGTGTATACTTACTTTGTGCATACCGTAACTTGGTAACCGTTTGGAATATCATGATGAAACTTTATAGCAATGTGCATGATCACAAGACAGTGTGTCACATATAAGAATGATTGCTCCCCCTTTCTTAATTTTGGAGTAATCTCCCTTTGATTAGTATATTTTAGGCGTGTCTCATTCACTCCATATCTCCTTACTTTAAAATATTAGAATGAAACTTTGTAGGAATGTGTATAATAATGAGGCAATGTATCCTGAGCAAGAACCACAACTCTGGCTCACTAACTGAATTACCTGCCCTTGCATAAATATCCTGTTTACTCTGTAACATTTCAACTGTTTAAAATATTGTAACACTACTTAATGGTGATCTCAAGGGAATGCAATAGAACCAAGAATGGTATATCTAGTATATTTAGTTTATCCCCTTTGACTTGATATACTAATAGCATTTGATATGTTGAATATTTAATTAATGTTGAATTCATTTATTATAGAGTTGCTGCCTCTGTTTGTCTGCCTGTCTATCCTTTTGTAACAGTCTTGTTCATTCTGTAACTCCTTTATGACATTTAAACGGACGTATGATGCGCTGCTTGCGAAGCCCTTGTTGAAAAATAATAAATCCCTGCACAAAATACATTTCCTGTTTTGGTTTCCCATCTAGTAATGCTATATAACAGACTCTACAGCTGTACTTTTTTTTACATTTTTTTCAACTTAATGAAAATCGAAAGTAGGTCATTTTAGTTGCCAACTCAAATTACTTAAATATTTAAGTTTTCAAATCCTCTGTATGTGAAACTCAAGGATGATTTAGTTGTTTAAAGCTGGCTAGTCACGGTCATTTACAATGAGGAAACTATAGTGAGAAGCTTGCAGCGATACCTCATGATAATTTTTTTCATGCTGATAGAGCAATGGGGCCTCTAAGACTTCAGTGTTTTCAAATAAGCTACTTTTTGCATGATACCACTAAAATATTGTCAACTCACAAAATTTCAATGTCAAGGTTCATCCCAAACTATGGATATCTCAAAGTAAATTTTCTGGTCCCAGAAAATTTACTTAGAGATATCAATAGTTTGAGATAACAGTTGAAATAGAAACACGCAATTTGTCCAAACTATATTCTTAGATGTAAGAGGGTACTTAGAGATATCATTGTTTGAGATATCCACCGCTGACTGAATTTCAGAGTTCCATCTTTGGGGATGAGAACTAAACCCATGTTATATTTATAAGGGACTGTATTTATTCGGCTATAAGACAGGAGTTTCAGTACAACAAACTGAATCACTGTTAATATAGCCCACTGAGGACATCTCCACTACAAATCTTCCATAAGTTTTATGCAGACTACAATGTAAATTCATATCAGCTTTCTAAACACAGAAATTTGTAATTATCACAGATAATCACTTTACTGATGAAACGACATGAAAGAGGCAAGCAAAAGTTTGTCTTACAATATGTGCCATCTGTGAAGAACCAGACCACTAATCTTTGAAGTCTGACAGTGTTACAACATGTTCACTCAGCAAAGACCCAGACCAGACCACTAATCTCTAGTCTGGCAGTGATTTTATCACTAGTTCACACAACAGCAAGAAAGTTGGACATCTGCAGAGCAAACAGTCAAGACCATGATGTGACTGCTGGAGCACAACTTTGTTCAAGTCTTTGCTGGCATTCATGCCCCAAGTATCTCTTGCTAGACATGTATACATTGTAAAGTTAATTTCAATTAGTTATCACAGCAAAATTTAAAATGCTGAGATTCTGAGCTCACAAAAGCAAGCTCGTTAAAAATTAACTGTTAAACTGCCAAAAATTGAAAATAGTTCAAACTGAAAACAGCGTAAATCCAGATGAGGCAGCTCTTAATGAGCCGCCTCATCTGGATTTACACTGTTTACCTTTGAATTCTTAAAATGCTATCGCTCAGAGGAAACATTTATTTTGTTGTTGAAAACTTGCTGACATAAATTTTGTCTTTTTTGGCTTTTTAAGGATTAATTCATTTGCTGATGTCCAGAGATATTCAGCCACACATTCACCATATTGTGCTAAGATATTGGGACACCTAAAAATGATTTTCAATTCTGAACAAATTTAGATGTCCAATTATTCAAACTCATCATGGTAGTCTCCTTTCTTTACTGTGTCACTTCCTATTGCGAAGCTGTGACCTGAGATTAAGACCTGGGCCCAGTTGTTCAAAGCATCGTTAGCCTAACAAGCTCGTTAAGAGGTCAACTCATTAAGAGTTTTATGACTTTATACCAAATACACCGATATTTTTGTTGAAAAAATGTGAGAAGCTTTTGCAATTTGCAAAAGCTTCTCACATTTTTTCAACAAAAAATATTGGTGTATTTGAGATATTCACGTTTGAAATTTTAACGTCTTGTTAACTAACGATGTCGTTAGTTTTGAACAACCGGGCCCAGAAAAACTGTCCTTTAAACTTCATCTTCCAAACAGAGAGAACCGTCTATCTGCCTTCCCAACCTTTGACAATAACGATGACTGAATATCGTCTAAACTTGGCAGTTTTGATGTGTTTCCATATGCTGCTACGGCTGGTTTTGTTCGTAACATCCTTTCAACTACTCTCTTTATATCCTTAGCTGTGATCTTGCCTAGAAAATACAAATGGTCAGAATTGTGCATTTGAAATTACCATGTTTTATCAAAGCCTCAGCACTCCATGTACGCTTCAGGTTTCTTCCTAAGCAAGCCCTAGGTGTGCCCGAGGCAGGTAGAGGCTTTGCTCTGTTTTCACAATTTCTAAAGGAGTTAATTTAGTCAGATTTCTCCGACTCGAAATAGTTAAGAACAGCTCTTATGTCTGCATTACTAAGGCTTATATGATCAAATACCATAGATTCCTATTCTGTTTTGCACAAGAATTTCCATACAATACTGTGTTTTACCTGTCTGCATACTATTAAAGTAACAGAGTTAACTGAAAAACTTGACATAGTTTATACTGCTAAAGCACGAAAAGTAATCCTAATATATCTTTGCCACCAGAAAAGCAATACCCATGTCTCCCTATCTACTAGTCGCAGGCAAGTTAAAAGAAAGGATATTGTCATTAGACGGCAGTGGGCAGGTAGATCAAAGCTTTTCCAGTTTGTATAATTGGTGAGCTACCTTTCCAAGTGATAAAACTAAAAACAAGTAAAAATAGTTGAAAACATACCTATTTTATCATAGTAATATTCTGGCTGATTTCTGAACCCCTGCGCTAGTACCTGCCGACCAATATCTTCAAACACAACGGGTCTTTGTTCTAGGTTCATCATTAACATGGACTGTAACTGGGTTTTGGCTCGCTCTAATTCATTCTGCAGAAGACAGAAAATTTACTGGAACTGACAAAGAAATACTGCAGCTACACTGTCACAGAAGGGGAGTATTTTGATAATATATATTATATTTTATATTTTCTCCATAAACGCAAGGGCCCAGTTGTTCAAAACTAACAACTTCATTAGTTAACGAGACATTAAATTTTCAAATGTATTATACGTGAAAACACTGTCATTTTTTATCGAAAAAATGCAAAAGCTCCTCACAATTTTTCAGCAAAATATATTATCCCAATTGATTTTGTGGGTACTTAACAAATCCTTCGTTAAGCTAACCATGCTTTGAACAACTCAGCCCTGATTTGAATAATAAATTAGGCTCTTATTCATCCATAAAAGTGTCCTCACTGTGCGTATCACGTGACTTACCTTGATTATTTTGTAGCATTATTCACAGAGAAAGGGTGAGAAAATTTGATCACCACTTCTTTAAACTTCAATGAATTTTCATGCAGTAAAATGCAGATACCCTGTCCCTTTTGCAGCAATTCATAATCTCAGAGCTATTTTCATGCATGCTGTATTTTTTCCACAATCTGGAGCAAAGTCAGAGTCTTTGCTGTAGATAATGTTGAAAACTACAGTGCACAGCGTAAAAACACTAGTCATTGCTGTGAACGAAGACAAGATATCTGCATTTTACCACATAAATATTCATTGAGTATCAAGGAAATAATGATCAATATTCTTACCCATTTTGTCTGATGTCTGAATGTAAGTACAAAATCACCAGTGTAAACACATGATTCTCCACCTTGGAGTATAGATTATTAATGGAACTTACGTCTTTAGAACAGCAGATGTTTAGCTAATTACTGTAACTGAATTAAGCCCCTTTGTTGACTGACATTGTTCCAACAACTGAACTGTTTGACCTATAAAGCTGGTTTTCTGTATACTGTTAGTATTTGATGTGTACAGCAATTTACTGTTGGTCAAGTTATGTTGCATTCAAAGCTGACATTTGGAAAATAGTTTGTTTTTTTTTCAAGAAATTAGCCCCAAAATAATCAGGTGCTCTACACCCTTAGGCCCTAGCAGAATGTCAAAGATGGGCACCCTAGCTCCTTCGATGTACTTAAGTTATCCTTTATACTTAAATTTCTGTTTTTAGAAAAGCAGCGTTACTCTGTCAATAATGCATCATGATGTAACCATCATAAAAATGATCGACATATCAAATAAGTATACTAGAAATCAGCTTTCTAGACTAAATAGTTCACAAGTGTGAAAATGGTGAAAATGCCAAAGTCAACAAGGGCAGAAGACAGATCCAGATTTTTGGGATTGTTTTGAAAGGCAAAAACCCTCTGTTGTAGCAGAGTTTCATAAGACTTATTTACATGTTAGGGTCACTTTAGAAAGGAGGAATGGCCCATTTTACAGCCAAATAAATACAGTACCAACATATACTGGCCTTCAGTGCTTCACAAACAATTTTCTAACACATCAAGGACACAGACTGTCTTGCTTTCTAAACTCACATCAAATAGTCTACCAGTGGCTGCTGCCAATTCTTTAAGTATAACGTCAACCAGTTCATGCAGCTGGTCAGGGTGAGCACTGGCATGTATACAAAATAGTCCGCTGTCTTCATAGGCATGGTTGTAGGCAGTAGCGCTATGCACCCAATGATGCCTGAAATAAAATCCCAATGAATCTGACAGTATAAATGCAAATTTTCCAACAAAATACAGTCAACTCTTGATATCTTGAACACTGATATCTCAAAGTAACCTCTTATATCAAAGAATATAGTTTTAACTAATTTTCTGTGGTCTCAAACTACTGATATCTCAAACTGAATTTGCTGGAACCAGAAAATTGACTTTTGAGATATCAGTACAGTGGGCCCTCTTTACAACAACGGCATTTGTCCCCAAAAATTTTGATGTTGAACTGAATTTGCTGTCGTAAAGAATGCATATTTAGCATAAGTTAGCCATTCGATCCTTAATAAAATGACATTATAAAGAATTTTGCAGTTGTAATGAGTGCCATTGTAAAGAGGGTTGACTGTAGTTTGATATATCAAGAGTTGATAGGGAGTAGAATTTGAAATATATGGCAATACTGTAATATTTTAAGTAAGGAGACTGACACATCCAATCAAGTCACTTCCTATGATAAGACTGCTCCTAAAAGATGTTCTCATCAAAAGTCTAAATTGTCCTCACTGAGTGTGCACAACATATGTCTCATGGAAAAGTAATGGAAATGATGTTTTAGGAACTGCAGCAGATGCTTGAATGATAAAGAACCAAATAGGCAAGTAGCTTTTGTTCAAATCCAAGTAAATTTTGTATGTTGTATTCTATATATGTTATGAAAAATTAGAGATAAAATTATTTAAACCAACAATACATTTTGAATATGTTTTCTGCTGGAGCAGCCTGATCAGGGTCTACATACCTTTCCATACCATCTGCATCTTTTGGATGCATTATGTGCATTGTTAAACCAATTGTTTCTATTTTAATCTATAGGTCAATTACAGTAAATTGAGAATTCTTACAGTAGTTTTCTCTGACATGTTTGCTCTGACATCCATATTGTCTGTTACTATTTACTATCGTATTTCTTTGATTATGAGTTTTTCCCATTTCAAAACAATATCAAAGATCTAGATCTGTCTTGTAAGATGGATCTAGATCTTTGGGATTGTTTTGAAAGAGGACCATTTTGTAGCTGAATTACACAAGCTGAATTTACCAGGTACATATCTTCCATAATTTCTAAAGGAAACGTCTACCACATGCCTAACTTCCTTCATTTTAATTCTATGCTTCATTTCTGACCTTATTTGGAACAAACATATTCTTTAAACATATTCTTTTATAACATTTTTGGCATAAAATGGTCTTTTTTGTGCTGATGTGCTGTAAAACCCGTATCACTCACTCGAAAAACTCCCGCCTTATAGCGGAATACATATAGTGCACACTTTACAGATAGACCAACTGTAGTATATAGAAACAGCAAAGGCCCTTACCACTGTGAAAAGGCCGTAAAAACAGTTTATACTTACTGGTTTAAGACATTTAAATAAAGTCGAGTATACATGCCCTTCCCAGGGCCACCAGCAGAGAAGGACCCACCGCCACCCATCATCATATTGAACACACAGAATGCTACAAAGTCTTCATCTTTATGTGAGCAGCTTTCTAGACCAATTACAAAGTGAGCCAATTCTGGCATCGGGGTGGGACCTAAACTGACATTGGACAAATCTGCCTCCTCCTGGAAAATACAGAAGAAAAAAACATGTATGATACAGAAGAAAAAAAAATAATAAAATACACTACTGACTTTCTTATAGGAATGAATTTTATTTTTGTGGACTTTATCGCTGTGTAAAGGCCGGTGAATCACTCACAAACTGAATAAAGCCCAAAGGGCTTTATGTTAAGTTTGTGAGTGATTCGCCGGCGTTTACATCGATAAAATCCACAAAAATACAATTCATTTCTTATAATTCCAACTCGATCATTTTTATCTTAAAAATGTCAGCTATACAGAGCACTTTAGAAACTGCCACAAAGAAATAGTCCAAGTAGTTTCCGATTTCTGGTTCAGGGGATTTATCGAAGTATAAACACCGTTTTCTTTACGCTCTTGACCAATCAAATTGCGCTAAATTAGCAGTAGAAAATTGACTTGGAATTATTTATCAAGTGTCTTGGAATCCAAATCAGTCATTTTTCTGGTATTTCTCGCAGGCACATACTTTTGCCATTTAACATCTGAAGACTTATTGTAGTCAACCTACTTAGGGCAGTTCCAGAATTAACCATATGGGGGGAGGGGAGGCACCTTTTTCAAAGACCCACCACCCATGAAAAAGAATTTAAGTTTGAGCCCAGCACCCATGTGTTTGAATTAGAAACAAAACCCACCACCCATAAAAATATAATGCTTGCATACCCACCTAGCACAAAAAAGAAACAAGAGGGCCATGAGGCCCTGAATCACTAACCTGAGTGAAAAGATCAATGGGCAACTAGGATCCTCATTTGAACAAACCTGATAGTTTAAACTGTCAATATATGAGAGACACTGGTTAAGACTCAAAAAATGACCTTGACCTCAATTGCTAAAAAATGATCAAGTGCTCATTTATTTGACTGTATTTAATAACTTCTGCACTAAAATTTTCTACAAGTTCCATGAACTCTTATACATGTATTTAACCATTTTCCCATATAAAAGCACCAGAAAACAAATTTGAACTTGCCAAACAAGAGGGACATGAGGCCCTGAATTGCTCACCTGAGCAATTGGCAAACTGGCTTTTTCTTATGTCTGACATCGTCAAAATATGAGTCGGGGGTCAAAAGTCAAAGAATTACCATGACCTCTTGTACCCATAAATCTTCATGTACTCATTAAGACAACCATATATACCATTTTTAAGGCCAAAATCTTCAAAACCTTCCATGAAATCTTATGTTCTAGCATTTTCCCATATTTGACCATGCCGCACAAAAAGGTCAAGGTAAACCCAAGGTCATCATTTGAAGAGTCTTGGCAGTACTCTAGTAACCCATGCTACTTACCAAGTTTCAAGGCCATAGGTGTATTGATTCTGGAGAAGAAAAATATTAAAGGTTCATACCATAAATGGGTATGGCTGACATGTTGGTCATTTGACCTGGACCGTTTGAACAAATTTTTGTTCAATCAACCCCTGGAGGCTCTATGTGAAATGTGTTTACAACTGGCCCTTTGGCCTTTGAGGAAATGTTTGAAAACGTCAAAATATGAGAGATCTGGGTCAAAGGTCAAAGAATGACCTTGACCTCTTGTACTCACAATTCTTCATGACTTCATTAAGATGACTGTGTATACCAATTTTTAGGCCAAAATCTTCAAAACTTCCCATGAAAGTTTATGTTCTAGCATTTTCCCATATTTGACATTGCTCTAAAAAAGGCCAAGGTGAACCCACGGTCATAACAATATTGATAGTACTGGAGTACCCAATACTACATACAAAGTTTCAAGGCCATTGGTCAATAGGTTCCGGAGAAGAAGATTTTTAAAGGTTTTTACCATATATGGGCATGGCGGCCATGTTAATCATGTGACCCAGACTGCTTGAAGAAATTTTCGTTCTCTCAAGCACAAGGAAGCAATTTGACCTTACTGTAAAAAAAGGTCAAGGTCAACCCAAGGTCATTATTTGAATAATCTTGGTAGTACTCGCATACCCGATGCTACATACCAAGTTTCAAGGAAATCGGCCTATTGGTTCTGGAGAAGAAGATTTTTTATTTGATTTTACCATATATGGGCATGGCGGCCATGTTGGTCATGTGACCAACAACTTTTCTTTCCTAAGACCCCAGAAGATAACATATGAAATTTGGTTACAATCGGCCCAGTGGTTTCAGAGGAGAAGTCGTTTGAAATTGTGGATGAACGGAGGACAGAGCCTTCCCATCCCATAAGCTCCCCCGGAGCTGCTGGCTCAGGTGAGCTAAAATTATCAAAGTCCCTCTGCCCCTGGAGACTCTCCATGAAATCTGGTTACAATTTGTTCAGTGGCTTTTGAGGAGATGTTTGAAACTGTCAAAATAGGAGTCCTAGGGCAAAGAACGACCTTGACCTCTTGTACTCACTAATCCTCATGTACTCATTAAGATGACTGTATATACCCAATTTTAGGCTTAAATCTTTGAATTTTCCATGAAATCTTATGTTTTACCATTTCCCATATTTGACTATGCAGTTGAAAAAGTAAAGGTCAACCCAAGGTCATCATTTGAACAATCATGACAGTACATTGTACTCGAGTATCCAATGCTACATACCAAGTTTCAAGGCCATTGGTCAGTTGGTTCTGCAGAAGAAAGCTTTTACCATATAAGGGGTGTGTGGGCCATGTTAATCATGTAACCTGGACCGTTTGAAGAAACTTTCGTTCCCTCAACCCCTGGAGGCTCTATATGATATTTGGTTACAAATGGCCTAGTGGCTTATGAGAAGTTTGAAATTGTCAAAATATGAGAGTTCAGGGTCAAAGGTCAAAGAATGACCTTGACCACTTGTATTCATAAATCTTCATATACTCAATAAAATGAATGTATATACCAATTTTTAGGCCTAAATCTTAAAATCGTTCCATAAAATCTTATGTTCTAGCAATTTCCCATATTTGATCTTGCTGTAAAAAAAGTCAAGGTCAACCCAAGGTCATTATTTGAACAAACTTGATAGTACTTGAGTAACTAAAGCTACATACCAAGCTCCAAGGCTACTGGTCATTTGGTTCTGGAGAAGAAGAGTTTTAAAGCTTTTTACCATATATGGGCATATTGGTCATGTGCCCTAGACCATTTGAACAAATTTTCGCTCCCTCAGCCCCTGGAGGCTCTATATGAAATTTGGTTTCTATTGGCCCAGTGGCTTTTTAGGAGATTGTTTGATATTGTCAAAATATGAGAGTTCTGGGTGAATGGTCAAAGAATGACCTTGACCTTTTGTACTCATAAATCTTCATGTACTCATTAAGATGAATGTATTGACCAATGTGTAGGCCAAAATCTTTTAAACCTTCCATGAAATCTTATGTTCTAGCATTTCCCCATATTTGACCTTGTCACAAAATTGGTCAGGGTCAACCAAAGGTCATTATTTGAACAAACTTGATAGTACTTGAGTACACAATGCTACATACCAAGTTTCAAGGTCATGGGTCAATTGGTTCTTGAGAAGAAGATTTTTAAAGCTTTTTACCATATATGGACCTGGCGGCCATGTTGGTCATGTGACCTGGACCGTTTGAACAAATTTCCATTCCCTCGACCTGTGGAGGCTCTATATGAAATTGGGTTACAATTGGCCCTAGGTGGCTTTAGAGGAGACTGGTTGAAATTGTCAAAATATGAGTTTTGGGTCAAAGTATGACCTTGACCTCTTGAACTCACAAATCATCATGTACTCAATAAGATTAATGTATATACCAATTTTTAGGCCTTATGGCTGTATTCTAAGACCTCACTCACCTGTGAGTGACTCAATTTTATAGCCAGTGGGAGGATTATCCCATTGAAATTTGAGCAATATTCAGGATTAACTCAATGAGTGTAGCTGGAGTAACGTTCTAGAATACAGGCGTTAATCTTCAAAACTTTCCATGAAATCGTATGTTCTGGCATTTTCTCATATTTGACCTTGCCCTTAAAAAGGTCAAGGGCAACCAAAGGTCATTATTTGAACAATCTTGAAACTACTCGAGTACCCAATGCTACATACCAAGTTTCAAGGTCATGGGTCAATTGGTTCTGGAGTAGAAGATTTTTGAAGGGTTTTTACCATATATGGACATGGCAGCCATCATGGTCAGGTGACCAAGACCATCTAAACAAACATTGGTTCCTTTGTCCCACTGAGGCTCCATATGAAATATGGCTTCAATTTGCCAAGTGGAGAAGATGTTTGAAAATGCTGACGGGCCACAGAACCTCAGTGACCCTGAACAAAAGTCAAAGAATGCCCTTGACCTTTAGCAATATAATTTCTTCATCTGGTCATTTAGTTAACCATATATACCAACTATTACCCCTTAGACTTAAATAGTTTCTGAGAAATTCACTGGTTAAGCATTTTCCCATACAAAAGCATAACATACCAAAGCTGACAGAGTCATAAATTAGGTCAAGGTCACCTACGATCATCATTTGTATAAAGTATGATGGGCTTAAATGCCCTATGCTACATACCAAGTTTCAAGGTCATGGGCCTTTCGGTTCTGGAAAAGATGATTTTTGAAGGGTTTTTACCATATATGGGCATGGTGGCCATTCTGGTCATGTGAACCAGACCCTGCAAACTTTCGTTCTCCTGACCTAGGTAGGCTCCATATGAAATATGGCTTCAATCAGTCCAGTGGTTTCAGAGCAGAAGATGTTTGAAAATGTTGACATTGGATAGATGGGCGAATGGGCGACAGATGCCTGGCTATACTATAAGTTCACCAATAAGCCTAAAGGCTCAGGTGAGCTGAAAAAAACAACACCATGAGGATACACTTCCAGCCATTTGTCTGAATGTCAAGTGCACTTGTATACCATGAAAGCAAGTACAGACTAACTTCCAAGTGCCTCAAGTGTAATTAAAGCTAACAGGCAAAAATACAAAAAAATCAAGTGTGGCAGCACAAATTAGAACAATCTTTAAGTTTTTTTTTTCTTCTTCTTCTTTTCTTTTTTTTATGCTTTTTTTTTAAGAACAAAAGTCCATCATAGCCTGGTGGTCTGATCTGCCTTGTTATCATTAAATTAACATTTAACATGCCATAAATGAAAACAGTTGATTTGCTAATAGCATAGATTGAGATGAGGTGGCTCATCATCTGGATCTACACTGTTTGCCCTCTACTCTTTGAATTCTCAAGCTGATACAGCATGGGCAAAACATTGCTGGCATAAAGGTAGCCTTTCTGGGTATACAAGCAGATTCCTAGAGATCCTTTACCAAAACATACTGGTGATCTGGTTATAAGGCGGGGTTTTCTTCATCTATAATGACCCAAGATATCAAAATCATGTAATTCTGATATAAGATGAGTTTTTTCTTCCAAAACAATCCCAAAAATCTAGATCCATCTTGGAAGATGGATCTAGACTTTTTGATTATTTCTAGATCCATCTTGTAAGATGGATCTAGAGTTTAATCCCAAAAATCTAGATCCATCTTGTAAGATGGATCTAGATTTTTGGGATTGTTTCTAGATCCATCTTGTAAGATGGATCTAGATTTTAATCCCCAAAAATCTAGATGCATCTTGAAAGATTGATCTAGATTTTTGGAACTGTTTCTAGATCCATCATGTAAGTAATCCCAAAAATCTAGATCCATCTGTAAGATGGAGCTAGACTTTTGGGATTATAATCCAGATCCATCTTGTAAGATGGATCTAGATAGATCTAGAATTTTGGGATTGTTTTGGAAGGGAAAAACCTCTGTTTTTCTGTTGTTTGGATGGGAAAAGCCTCTGTCTAGGGAAAAACCTTAGACAGTATATATGTCTAAATATACAGCTGGATGGATGGATGACTTGCAATTTTACATCCTTTTTTACAGTATTTTAGTCATATCAGGACAATGGGAGGGTGATACTGAAGTCTGTGTGCAATGGAAATTGTTAACAATTGAAAAGCTTTTCTGCCGCAGAGGCAGAGAATCAAACTCGGGACCACTAGGCCAGCATTGAACCTACTGAGCTGTTGGGGCTCCTCTAGATATTCAGACATGAGTCTTTTGCTGTTAGCTAGCCTACAAGTTTATTGCTGAGCATTTTTCTCATAATTCAGCTTTTTATTTTGGTTCTAATTCTGCTCCTATTCTGGATTATTTAGAGGAAATGTCACATTAAAGTACTTTTAAGTGGTACTGTAAAAATTTTAAGTATTTGGACAGATGGGCTGAACTAGTGCAGACCCAGATCAGACTGCTCTTAAAAGGAGCAGTCTGATCAGGGTGTTCACTGTTTGCCATTTCAGCCACATCTGTTAGACCCACTATTGCATTGTAAATCCAATCTGTTCAATTTTCAGGACAAATATTGTACATATCTGAGGTGTCCCAAATTTTAGAAGTGTAGAGGAAAATGTTGCCATTTATTACATGTGATTTTATCATAATCGTCATAAATACTGAGGCATGTTAACCAGTTCCAGTAATTATCCAAAAATTTGAAAAACATATAAATCATCATAAATACTGAGGCATGTTAACCAGTTCCTGTAATTATCAAAAAATTTGAAAACCATATAAATCCTATTAAATGTCCCCCCCCCCCACCCTCCAACCACCACCACCCACCAATGCTGCCTCCTTTTTGTTCTGAAACAATTTGATACTGACTCGCTAAAATTGCAAAATTCTTGGATATTGTAGTTTATATATATGGTCGTCGATTAACCTTAATATCTAAGTTCATGAGGTATTTAATGCTACTACTAGCTATTTTAGTGATGCCAACGTGCAACTAATATTCTTAAATGGTTAAAATCCTTTTATTCTCTTTTTTTGAAAGCCTGTTGGAGAGTGGCTGATTTGTTACTTTTCAGACCCTAAATAAAGCCCCCTTTTCGTAAAATATAACCCCCAGGGCATTTAATAGGATTAAAATGGTAAGCCCAATTTTCTTCTGTAGAAACTTTTGCAAAAATGCTAGTGGAATGTAAAACAGTGTGCTGCTCCACTGGGAATGCTAAATAATGATTTCACGACTTTCTAGCAACAGTCAAAACTACTGTCCCCGAGGTGCTGTTCTAACTGTTTTTCTACACTTAAACTGATCAAGATGAAATCTGGTTTAGTATGGTGTTTGACTGTTTTACTTTTGTGCTTTTCTAACGTTATGTTCAGTAGTGCTGGGTTGAAACTGGAAGCTTTGCATTCTGAGGTATCTTTGCTGAGAACAGAAATAACATCGGTAGCAGCGCAACAGGAGATTGTGATGAAAACTCTTGACGAAACTATTGATAAACTTGATAACCTCTTGGTGTGTTCTACTACTGAACAAAAAGATAATATTCATATAAAACCTTCAAAAAGGTCTAAAGCTATAGGTAATAATGCTTATGCTACAAGTATAAAGCATTTATTCGAAGAATCTGTGAGAACAAAACACGGGCTTCCCAAAGAGAAAGCTGCATGGGAACAGAACAGAGAAACAACAGTGAAGATGCTGAAAAGTGAAGCTGAAAGAGCAATCACTTCAAGAACTAAAAATATCCAATCTATTGCTGCTCCCATTTCAGCATTTGAATCCACAGCAAATGAAACTGGAGGAATGCCAGAAAAATTAGCTGATGATGTAAGAAATCTTGAAAACAAGATAGTAGTACTGGGAAAACAAGTTGCTAGCAATTCTAGAGTTGTATCAGAGCATCAAGCTGTAATGGAACAAAGCCGGGAACATATGAAAGCTGAAATCATGAACGGACCTTACTTCCAAAACTCAACCTTGCAGCTTATTGCAGAAAGCTTTATGTCATCTATTAACACATACTGTGATGACAAGACAAGATACACTGGCAATGGAAACTCTGACAAATGCTTAAAGTCATTTTTCCATGATTTAATTGAACTAATGCCTCTGAAAGTCAGACTGGTCGGTGGCTCTAGGCCTAGTGAAGGTAGAGTAGAAATCTTGTATAATGGAGCCTATGGAACAGTTTGTGATGATGAGTGGGATAACCGAGAAGCAAGAGTTGTTTGTAGGATGCTCGGTTATAGCAGTGGTACAGCGTATGGACAAAATGAATATAGCTTTGGACCAGGAACTGGAAAGATCTTACTTGATGATGTTGAGTGTACTGGAAGTGAAGCCACCCTGTTTGATTGTCCACATGATGGTATTGGGAATCATAACTGTGGTCACAATGAAGATGCTGGAGTAAGATGCTCCTGACACTGAAAATACTTATAATTTCCACTGAAGCCAAGACATGAGGAATACAGTCTTAACATAAAGGTATTGGGAATCATAACTGTTGCTAGAGTAAGCTGCTCCTGACACTGAAAATACTTATAATTTCCACTGAAGCCAAGACATAGGAAATACAGTCGTACCATATTTAGATCATTTAGTGCTCAAGATGGGTTGGCATAACATATACTTTTCTGTATTTCTCAACAAAAAAAAACATACATTGTAACCTCTCATTAGAACCGTCTTGCTGAGACGGTTCTAATGAAGTGTCACAACATACTTTTTTATTGAGAAATATGTAAAATTAACTCACAACTTATCCACAAGCCCAGACCTTAACTGCATGGAGCTACAGTATAATCAGATTGTCTGTATTGTGTGCCGTTACAAGCTAAAATATGTATTGTGTGCCGTGACAAGCTAAAGTCTGTATTGTGTGCCGTCACAAGCTAAAGTCTGTATTGTGTGCAGTGACAAGCTAAAGTCTGTATTGTATGCCCTGACAAGCTAAATTGGTACTTAACACATATGCAACCAGCAAACAAAGTCTCAGACCAGCCTGTGAATAGATGCTCTATGATCACAGCCTTTACTCAGTGCTCCAGATAAGAAGGGGAAACAGAGATAATTTAGGGATAATTATCCAAATTTCTCCAAAAATACATATTTTGTGGACCGTCTCGTCAAGGGGTCACAATATATGTTTTTGTTGAGAAATAAGAAAAATTATCTTTGAATTATCCTCAATACCCCCTCTTATCTGGAGCTCTGTTTACTGTGTATTTACAACATGTTTGGACCCTAAGGGATCTCTGAAGGCTTTAGTTAGACTGCGCAGATTCACAGATTGGTTATAGTCTTTGCTGTTTACAAATATTTTAAACACAGTTTTGCCTGATGCTGCTCATGTATCTTGAAGATATAACACAGATACAGATAACATTTAATAGTCCACTACCAAAATGACCATATTCAGCATACAAGATAATTTTTGCGATGTTCCATTTTTCGTGGTATTTGGCAGTCACTTAGAAACCACGAATATTAAAATCGCGAAATAATTTCCTGTTTCTTACAAAGTATCTTCTGTAGACACAGTGTTCATACATTTTGTTTCTGTTTGCTTAGTAAGTGCTAGTACTTTTCACTTGAGCCAGCTCTTTCATTAACCTGCGGCGGGTTAATGAAGGTGCTGGTTCAAGTGAAAAAGAAGTAGTTTTGTTTTTCACGAATGTTGATAACCGCGACAATTGAAAATCGCGAAAATCAATGTTTATGTTTTTGACCCTTAACTGCGAAAATTTGAACCTGCGAAAATTACTACATATACGGCAATAAGTTCTAGTAAGAATATCAGTTAAACAAAATTTGGTCTCTGATTTACTGCTTTTGTAAACAGGATTACAGGTTACCCTAAAAATGTGTAGAAGTTGCCGTAAAATGTATATCGGTTACCATAAAAATAGTAAGTATTGACACAGATTTGAGCCGCGACACAACAAAACCAACAATGTGGTTGTGCGCCCAGCGCAGACTCAGATCAGCCTGGGCATCCGCCCAGTCTGATCAGAGTCTTCGCTGGCCGCATGGAGGTAGCTTAGACCCTTAGCTACCCTTTAAGCGCTTAGCAAAGAGTCTGGTTAGACTGGAATGATGCCCAGGCTGATCTGAGTCTGCGCTGAGCGCACAACCACATTGTTGGTTTTCTCGTGTCGCGGCTCATTTGTCTGAGGAAAACAGTGCAGACACAGAACAGACTAGACTGCTGTCTGATCAGGGTCTCCACTGTTTACCATTCTATCTGCACCTTTTGGATGCATTATTACACCACAAAGCCAAACTGTTCCACTTTAGGATAAAAGTAAGGAGTCCCAATTGTTAGAATTTTTATGGCACTGTTATTTGGTTGGTAATAAAGGACACTTGTTGGAGCAGTCAGTTGAGCGCTGGCTTACAGTGTTGGCGGTACCAGGTAAGAATCCAGCTGGAGGCGGAATTTTTCACAGTATAAATGGGCTCCAGTGTAAACAGCATTTCATTATTATCCTACCATCATCTCAGTATGACTGAAATACTGCTAAAAGGGATATTAATCTCAAACTTTATTTATCCATCTATCCCTCATCAAACTGGGTTGAAAAAAAACAGAATCTCTCAAGTAGAACCAACTCTAGGCCCTTTGATAATCTCTGATAATCTGTGATAATAATTCTTATTTCTACATTAAACAAGGGCTTCGCAAGCGGCGCATAATACGCCCGTTTCAATGTCCTAAAGGAGTTACAGAATGAACAAGATTGTTTACAAAAGAATAGACAGGCAGACAAACAGGGGCAACCACTCTATAATTAACTAGAACTGTCAGCAAATCCGACTATACCCCCCCCCCTCCCCTTAATTGCGTAACTCAAATGGTGTTATTTTCGTAACAAAAAGGATAAAGAGAGAGATCATTGTTACCATGTATACCAAATATGAATGGTTGCTGTGAAATCTGTTACAAAAATTACATTATTCAAAGTCAGGAGAGAAAGAAAAGTGGAAAAATATAGGGAAGACTAAGCAGAAGACTGGTTCTCAATCCCACAATATAACAAGTTCTCATCAACCTGCATACAAAATTCCCTACTCTAACTTACAGATGCATAGAAATCTTTTAATGCATTATTCAAAGGAAAGAGAGAAAGAAAATCTGACAAATACAGGGAATAAAAAGAGGAGAAGTCTGGTTCTCAATCCCACAATACAGTAAGTCATCATTAACCTGCATACCAAATATGACTAATCTAGCTTGCATGGTTGTGGAGAAAACTTTGATGAAAAAGTTCATTATTCAAAGTATGGAAAGAAAGAATATTGGACAAATACAGGGAATAATAAGAGAAAAAGGCTGGTTCTCAATCCCACGATACAACATATCATCATCAACCTGCATACCAAATGGGACTACCCTAGCTTGCTTGGTTGTGGAGAAATCTTTGACGAAAAATTTTATTATTCAAAGTATGGAAAGAAAGACTATTGGACAAATACAGGGAAGAATAAACAGAAAAAGGCTGGTTCTCAATCCAACAATACAACAGATCGTCATCAACCTGCATACCAAATATGACTACTCTAGCTTGCATGGTTGTGGAGAAATCTTTGACTAAAAATTTCATTATTCAAAGTAGGGAAAGAAAGAAAATCAGACAAATACAGGGAAGAATAAGCAGAAAAAGGCTGGCTCTCGATCCCACGATACAACATGTTGTTATCAACCTGCATAACAAATATGACTACTCTAGCTTGCATGGTTGTGGAGAAATCTTTGACGAAAAATTTCATTATTCAAAGTATGGAAAGAAAGAAAATCGGACAAATACAGGGAAGAATAAGCAGGAGAAGACTGGTTCTCAATGCCACAATACAACATGTCGTCATCAACCTGTATGCCAAATATGACCAGTCTAGCTAGTATGGTTGTGAAGAAATCTTTGATATAATATCTTTGCATAAGGGAGATAACCTAAATACAATAGATATAACTTTTTTAGTTCTACTTTTTTCCCCTTGACAATATATTACATGTACAAGAAAAGTTTACAAAAAAGTAGCCGGTAAGAACTAATGAAAGGAATTAACTCTAAAACGAAGAAAGGGAGAGCAGCCATTGTTGTACGCGACACATCGTTAGGACTTCATACACATTGCTATGAAGTTTCATAAAGATATCCCAAACGGTTATCTAGTTATGGCGTGTACAAGACTTACAGGGAAAAAATTAATCAAAGGGGCATAACTTCAAAAGTAAGAAAGGGGGAGCAACCATTTTTGTACGCGACACGTTCCCCCACCCTAATACATATGCCTACCAAATTTCATGAAGATATCCCAAATGGTTACTAAGTTATGGCGTGTACAAGAATGTTTACGGACGGACGGACGGACGGACGGACAGCGCCATGACATAATACGTCAGTTTTTTCAAAACGGGCGTATAAAAATGACTGACATGTGAAAATCAGCCTTTAGGCCATGTGCATACAGCTAACACTCATATTCAGCCTGTGAAAACCAACTAGACTATTCACTTTTCTCTTTTTAAATCCTCCAGGTTTCATAGGTCTTACTTGTGCCACGACAACAAAACCAACAAAGTGGAATGGGCCCTCCTTCATATTGCCTGAGAGGCAGTTATAATGAGGCATCGTGCCATGTGCTTTCATGATATTTTGTAACAGTCATGCAAAAAACTACATTTGCACAGCTGATTTTCTAAGGGCCAATTTTTTAGTGGACACTCCAGTCAAGAGTTAATGCCCTTATTACCAAGTCAAACTAATATGTCAGGCCAAGTCAATGAAATAAAACCATGTCCCGATAGTTGAAAACCCAGAGGACTAATGGTCCTGTAGCTCAACCGACACCTTCTGTCAACAGACACAATTTGTCATTTTGCTCATTTTTTTTAAAATTTCATACAAAAGCACAACATACCAAAGTTGACCTTGCCATAGCCTTGATTTGTATAAACTATGATGGGCCCAAGTCCCAAATGCTACAAACCATGCCACAAGGTAACTGGGCCTTTGGTTCTGGAGAAGAAGATTTTTGAAGGGTTTTTACCATATATGGGCGTGGCTGCCATCTTGGACATGTGACCCAGATCATCTGAACAAATTTTGGTTCTCTTTGCCCACTGAAGCTCCGTATGATATATGGCTTCAATCAGCCCAGTTGCTTCAGAGGAGATGTTTGAAAATGTTGACTGGAGACAGAATGTCAGTGTCCTTGAACAAAGGTCAAATAATGACCTTGACCTTAAGTGACATAATTTATTCATCTAGTCATTTAGTTAACCATATACACCAAATATAATACCTTAAACTTAAATAGTTTCTAAAAAATCCACTGTTTAAGCATTTCCAATACAAAAGCATAACATATCAAAGTTGACCGTGTCGTAAATAAGGTCAAGGTCAACCTATGGTCATCATTTGTACCCACTATGATCATCTAACTATGATGGACTCTAATGCCCAATGCTACATATTAGGTTTCAAGGTCATAGGCCTTTCAGTTCTGGAGAAGAAGATTTTTGAAAAGTTTTTACCATATATAGGCGTGGCGGCCATCTTGGTCATGTGACCATGACCATCTGTAGATACTTTGGTTCCTTTGGCCCACTGAAGCTCCATATGAAATATGGCTTCAATCTGCCCAAAGGCTTCAGAGGAGAAGATGCTTGAAAATGTTGACAGGAGACAGAAGTTCAGTGTCCTTGAACAAAGGTCAAAGAATGACCTTGACCTTAAGCGACATTATTTCTTCATCTAGTAATTTAGTTAACAATATGTGTCAAATATTATACCTTAGACTTAAATTCCACTGAAAAATCCACTGTTTAGCATTTTCCGATACAAAAGCATAATGTACCAAAGTTGACCATGTTGTAAATAAGGTCAAGGTCAACCTACAGTCATCGTTTGTATATACTATAATGGGCTCGAATGCCCGATGCTACATACCAGGTTTCAAGGTCATAGGCCTTTCGGTTCTGGAGAAGATGATTTTTGAAGGCTTTTACCATATATGGGCGTGGTGGCCTTCTTGGTCATGTGACCCAGATACCCCGAACAAACTTTTGTTTCCCCGACCTAGGAAGACTCCATATGAAATATGGCTTCAATCGGCCCAGTGGTTTCAGAGGAGAAGATGTTTGAAAATGTTGACAACAGACGGATGGATGGACGACGGATGCCTGGCTATACTATAAGCTCGCCTATGAGTCTAAAGGCTCAGGTGAGCTAAGAAAGCATGGATCTATAAAATATAATTTTTAATCAGTTCGAACTTTAAGGGGTATATGTACGGTAATAACTTTGTCACCATTTTACAACTTAAGGTATTATGTAACGAAGTAGAGGTGCGCAGTTACGCGGGTCCTTCTGATGTTTTGTTGTTGTTTTTTATCCGAAAAATGACTGCTTTTCTTTCTAAGTGCAACTGATCTCAGATCTAACAGGACAAGGAACAATTCATACTCTTTCAAACATGAGCTACGCAAGATTCTCTCCTCTGATAAAAGAATGACGATAAATCGCTACAAGTTGTCAGCAAAACCCGTTGGTCAGATCGTAAAGGGGTTGTCTAACAAGATTGGTATGTTCAGCTTGCGTTAAGGCTACGATCAAACTGCACAGTAATGGAGATCTACTATTACAAGCGCCGAAAATATTGTATTGCGTAACCACGAACTTACCCTCGCTATACCCTACCCTACTATCCTACCCTGACACTAACTCCTACCACACGTAAACCTTACACTACTCTAAGTTAATCTGAATCTATTCTTATGTGAAGGACACGTTTGTTAACTTTTATCATGAACACGTTTTACCTGTTATCCTGGTGCGCTAAAAGGTCAGTGGCGGGACAATAAGAAAGAACAAATGTGACGACAATATGGCGGAAATTATAAACAAAACAGTTCGAGTAACTTTTTATGTTTCATTGATAATTTTCATTCAGGACAAACTGACACTGACCACACCACACCATTATTTTTAGAGGTGCCTTTAAGAAATACCAGCCACTCATAAATTGAATTTTTCTTGGACCCCACTGTACATGCAAAAAAATATCTGCTGTCCCCCACCATGCACTGCCACCCTGTCCCCCCAATACAGTCATTTCTGGAACCACCCTTAGTGCACATGCCCCAATAAGGGCACATTATGGGCATTTCTGAGGCATATGATATGATCAGTGCATGTAATTCTACTGGTTCATCCCCCTGTTTTGTTTACAAGAGCTGAAATACTAAAGAACCTTCTAGGTTTCACTTGCGATGCTTCTCCATCATTTTACAAGAAGCAGCTTTAAAAATTAAATTCAGTTTATTTTCAAACTTAATGATTCTTTGAAATATGTGCCTATTAGAAGACATTTACCATAATTGTCTGCTGCCATTTTGAAAAAGTTAAGTGCAGAGTGTGCTAAAAATTAAGTGCAGAGTGTGCTAAGAAGTCACATATGGTACTCAAGTTGATAATAAATATGCACCATGAGGGAACCAAGTAAGAACAAATATTGAAACTGTTTACATACAAAAACATGAGTTCCATTTACAGCCATGCTATTATGGCCAACAATCTCTGAACAAAGTATTAATAAATAACATTCTGAACAATTCTGTTTTAAACTTTGTTTTGAACATTTTGAGATACCGTATACACAATAATTTTTAACGTGTTCCATTTTTCGCGGTATTTCGCTGTCACTTAGAAACCGTGAATATTAAAATTGCGAAATAATTTCCTTTTTCTTACAAAATAGACACAGCGTCCATATATTTTGTTTCTGTTTGCTTCGGTAAAGTCTGGTACCTTTCATTTGAGCCAATTCTTTCATTAATCTGCGGCCGCAGGTTAATGAAAGAACTAGCTCAAACGAAAAGAAGCCATTTTGCCTTTTGAGGCGCATGTTGCTAACCGCCAAAATATAAAATTGCAAAAATAAATGTTTATGCTTTTGTCCCTTAACTGCGAAAATTTGAACCTGCGAAAATTACCGCGTATACGGTATTAGCAAACTGGACATACATTTACAAGACCACCAGTGTATTGTGATATAGAGTTGTCCCTTGTCTTTCTTGGGTCTATAACTATCCTCTCCTCTGCCCATACCGGAGGTTTCTTCACAAAATATTCCTCTGCCAGCTTCACCAGTATGTCATGATCCATTCCTGAAAAACGGAGAGATAAGAGCAAATGAGCCACGACACGAGAAGACCAACAAAGTGGTTGTGTGCTCAGTGCAGACTCAGATCAGCCAGGGCATGCAACAATTTTGATCAGACTATTGGCTAAGCGCTTAAAGGAGCTAACGGTCTAAGCTACCTCACTTTGGACAGCGAAGACTCTGATCAGGCGGATGCCCAGGCTGATCTGAGTCTTTGCTGGGCGCACAACCACTTTGTTGGTTTTCTAGCGTCGCGGCTCAAATCTTCATGAAAAGAAAGGTTGTTAATGAAAATAAGCATTTCTCACCATGATGGTTTGAAGAAAATTGCAGAAAAGCTAGAAAAAAAATCAACATTTGATCCCCAAAGCACTCAGTTTTTTCTGGGGCACACATGCCACTTTGTTGGCTTTTGTCATGCCATGGCTTAAATATTCCATCTTTCAATTTGTCCAATAGTAAGATGTTGTAGAAAACCTAATGTTCAAATTCTTAGAACATTCAGCCTATTGTTAAAACCAACCCAACCACTCCATGCAGCTCTCCAGCTGACAATTTGCTCTGATAGATGGCAATTCTTCAGCTACCAAATTCACTATAATTAGTGCACATGCTCCAATAAGCGCACACCTAGGGTGTTTTTGAGGATCATTCTTTATGCTTTATTAGATGCATTTAGTTCTTATGCATTTTCTTTCTTATTCAATACTCTAGGTTTTATTATCATAACTCACCTGTTTGGAGACAACTTTATATTCACCTAGTATTTAACCTGGGGCCTATTTCACAAAAATTATCCGTACGATGAATCGTGCGATAATCGTATGTTTGGTCGTATGAGAATCGCGCGATTCTCGCACGATCATTTCATAAAAACATCGTGCGACAGATAGTACGATTCTCGTAGGATTTTAGTTATACAATGGATCACAGACGTGATGTGTATTAGCTTTGACAGATGTGTATTGGGTTTTATAAACACAAAAAGTAGCGATTTGTAATACAACACAATCATGTCAAAGAAAAAGGTCAACAGGACCTCAAATGAGGTTAAAGCCCTTCTCACTGAAGTAAGGAAGATGGATGGATTGCCATTTTACGTCTGTTTCAACAGTATTTCAGTCGTATCAGGACGGTGGAAGGGTGATAATGAAAGGTTATGTGCAATGGAACCCTGTTTACGATTGAAACTATTTCGGCCTCCGGAAACGACCTCAGGACCGCTTGATCAGCAGGCCAGCGCTTAAACCACTGAGCTACCGGTGGCTTCTAAGTAAACATGGACGACTCCTAACCAAAGACACGAAGGATCGCACCTGGGAAGTATTCAATCCAAGGTTTAAAGTTTTTTATCCTTAGTTGCAGATCTTCAAAACCAAGACATGAAAACAAAATTCCTATATAAATTCATTTTACAAAAGTGGGGATTTGAGATCCAAAACCTAGGACTGAAACTCTGAAACAAGGCTGAAACTCAGGGTTTTGAAATTCATTGTGCATTGGCTTGCCATGCCCTTCCTTGATTTTCGCAATACAGTTTTGAGATAGAAGTTCCGAGGAATTAAACTCGGGTCTTGTTATTTTGCCAAATGCTGTTTGTGATTGTATCAACTCTTTCAGACTTGCACTGCAGAACCTTGTTGTGGTCAGCGCAATAATTCACTTGTATAGCAAGCCAAATTTCACATTCTCAACTTTAGGTGTTAAGTTTTCAATCCTTTGTTTTAACTTCAAAACTAACTTTTGAAAATTGAAATTTTCTATAATCGTTTTTACAAATCCGGGTATTGAAGTCGGATTTGGAAGCTATGGCAACTGAAACCTAGGTTTGAAGCTCAACTTAGGGTAGAATTTCTTAAACCTAGTTTAAAGATTTATTGCGCATTTGGCGTGCCATACCGTTGAACACAAACATATGCAGTCACCTCAGATCAGAGATCATCTAATTAGGGGTTCAAACGGTCCTAAAACCTCCCATTTTCTTGTAAGATAATTTCTCTCTATTAGAACAAATGCTGCCGCCATGATTTTGAGAATAGTCTCTAATACATTGCAGGTAAATTATCCCGCAAGAATCGCACGATAATCGTACAGGAAAAACTTCACTCAAAATCACCCTTAGGTGATTTATCATAAATTTGGAATTTTGTTAATTGGCTGATTTGCTCAAAACTTGGTATGTGCTTTTCGGAAGGACAGTAGATAAATGTAGTAGATTTGATCATAAATTGAGTTCTAAGAGGACAATAGTGAAACTGAGATTTTTTCATGAAAGCGATTTTTGTCGTAAGATTCTCCTACGATCATCTTACGACGTATTTGAATTGTACGATTCGTTGTGAAAGAGGCCCCAGTATAAGCTGAATATTGTGAGGCTGAATTCTGCAAGCTTCCCTTCATACTTGACTTTGCATTAAATAGACCAATTCTTTAATGAAAAGTTTTAAGATAAAAATTATATTTCTAAGCAGCACTTGTTATGGCAAATACAGTATTTGTGAGCTGCGAAACGACAAAACCAACAAAGTGGCATATATGCACAGTGAAAACAGATCAGCCTGGGCATTCATCCAGTCTGATCAGCATCTTCGCTATCCCCATGGAGCTAGCTAAGACCCTAAGCTACCCTTTAAGTGCAAAGCAAATACTCAGATCAGATGCCCAGGCTGATCTGAGTCTGTGCTGGGCACACATGCAACTTTGTTGGTTTTCTTGGGTTGTGGCTCATATACAATACAGTCAACCCTCTTTATAACGGCACTCATTACAACAGCAAAATTCTTTATAACGTCATTTTGATTTGCATGGAATGGCTAAATTGTTCAAAATATGCAGTCTTTACAACAGCAAATTCAGTTTAACGTCAAAATTTTTGGGAACAAATGCCGTCATTGTAAAGAGGGTCCACTGTACTCAGAGCTCTAGATAAGAAGGGGTAACAGAGATAATTTAGGGATTATTATCCATATTTCTCCATAAAAACATATTTTGTGACCCATCATTAGAACCGTCTCGACGAGACGGTTCTAATGAGGGGTCACAACATATGTTTTCGTTGAGAAATAAGAAAAATTATCTTTGAATTATCCCTGTTACCCCTTCTTATCTGGAGCTCTGGTACTGACATAATAACTCCCACTTACCAACTCCTGCTAGCACCATTCTCTCAGGTGTATGGTAATTCTTCAAATATGTATACAATGTTGATGTATCTATACTGCTGATGTTCTCTTTGGGACAGTTTTTAGGTAGACCAAGTGTATTGTTTCTGTAGCCAGCCTGGAATTTCAGAGTCACACACTCAGAGCTCAGAGTATACTATTCGTTGGGATTTAACTTAAGATTTTTTTTTTTTTTTGTATTCCTTACAAATTTCTTCACTTCTTGAGATGTCATTAGGACACTATCAATTAGGCACTTGTAAAGTGATTCCTCAACATGTATTTGTAAATAGAAACAAGAGGGCCATGAGGCCCTCAATTGCTCACTTGAGCAATTGGCAAAGGGGCTTTTTCTCAAGTCTGAAATTGCCAAAATATGAGTCTTGGGTCACAAGTCATAGAATGACCTCTTATACTGATAAATCCTTATGTACTCAACCATATAAACCATTTTAGGCCAAAATCTTCAAAACTTTCCATGAAATCTTGTGTTCTAGCATTTTCCCATATTTGACAATGCCGCAAAAAGGTCAAGGTAAACTCAAGGTCAGCATTTGAACAGTCTTGGTAGTACTCCAGTACTCCATGCTACTTACCAAGTTTCAAGGCCATTGGTGTATTGGTTCTGGAGAAGAAAAAAATTAAAGGTTTATACCATGGCGTCCATGTTGGTCATGTGACTTGGACCCTCTAAACAAATTTTTGTTCAATCAATCCCTGGAGGCTATTATCATGAAATATGCTTACAATTGGCCCTTTGGCTTTTGAAGAAATGTTTGAAAATTCAAAATATAAGAGATCTGAGTCAAAGGTCAAAGAATGACCTTGACCTCTTGTACTCATAAATCTTCATGACCTCATTAAGACAACTGTATATACCAATTTTTGGGCCAAAATCTGCAAAACTTCCCATCAAATCTTATGTTCAATTATTTGCCCATACTTGACCGTGCTGTAAAAAAAGATCAAGGTCAACCCAAGGTCATAATTTTAACAATCTTGATAGTATTTGAGTACCCAATGCTATATACCAAGTTTCAAGGCCATCGGTCAATTGGTTCTGGAGAAGAAGACTTTAAAGTTTCTTACCATATATGGGCATGGCGGCCATGTTCATCATGTGACCCAGACCATTTGAAGAAATTTTCTTTCCCTCAACCCCTGAAGGCTCTATATGATTTTTGGTTACAGTTTGCTCAGTGGCTTTTGAGGAGATTGTTTGAAATTGTCAAACTATGAGAATTCAGGGTCAAAGGTCAAAGAATGACTTTGACCTTTTGTACTAATGAATTTTCACGTACTATCTAAGATGACTGTATTTACCAATTTTTAGGCCTTAATCTTCAAAACTTTCCATGAAATGTTATGTTCTAGCATTTTCCCATATTTGACCTTGCCGTAAAATAGTCAAGGTCAATCCAAGGTCATCATCTTGAACAATCTTGATAGTACAATGCTACTTACCAAGTTTCAAGGCCAATTAGTTCAGAAGAAGAAGATTTTTAAAGGATTTTACCATATATGGGCGTGGCTGCCATGTTGGTCAGGTGACCTCGACCATTTGAACAACTTTCCTTCCTTCAACCCCTGGAGGCTCTATGTGAAATTTGGTTACAATTAGCCCAGCGGTTTTTGAGGAGATTGTTTGAAATAATCAAAATATGAAAGTTCTGGGTCAAAGGTCAAAGAATGACCTTGACCTCTTGTACTCATTTATCTTCATGTACTCATTAAGATGACAGCATATACCAATTTTTAGGCCTTAATCTTCAAAACTTTTAAAGAAATCTTACATTCTAGCATTTCCCATATTTGATCTTGCCGTAAGAAAGGTCAAGGTCAACCCAAGGTCATAATTTGAACAATCTTGATAGTACTCGAGTACCCAATGCTACATACCAAGTTTCAAGGCCATTGGTCAATTGGTTCTGGAGAAGAAGATTTTTAAAGTGTTTTTACCATATACGTGTTGGTCATGTGACCTGGACCATATGAATAAGATTTTGTTCCCTCAGCCCTTAGAAGCTTTATATGAAATTTGGTTTCAATTGGCCCAGTGGCTTTGAGGAGATTGTTGGAAATTGTCAAAATATGAGAGTTCTGGGTCATCGGTCAGAGAATGAACTTGACCTCTTTTACTCATAAATCTTCATGTACTCATTAAGATGACTATAGATACCAATTTAATGCCCAAAATCTTCAACCATTTCCAAGATATCTTAGGTTTTAGCATTTTCCCATATAATAGCACAAGGAAGCAAATTTGACCTCGCCGTTAAAAAGGTCCAGGTCAACCTAAGGTCATAATTTGAACAATCTTGATAGTACTCACATACCCGATGTTACATACCAAGTTTCAGGTTCTGGAGAAGAAGATTTTTTAAGGTTTTTACCATATATGGGCATGGCGGCCATGTTGGTCATGTGAACTGGATCGTTTGAACAACTTTTTGTTACCCCTTCCCCTGGAGGCCACATATAAAATTTGGTTACAATTGGCCCAGCAGTTTCAGAGCAGTCATTTGAAAATGTGGACGGACGGATGGACAGACAAAGGAGCCTTCCCATCCTATAAGCTCCCCCGGAGCCGCTGGCTCAGGTGGGCTAAAAATTTACTCCCTCACTTTTGGCGTTTATGAAACCCCGGAATATTGTACATATAGAAAGAAGGATATAGTTTAAAGTTTTGAAGGAACCTTGATACCCACTAGAGCTTTTGCAAGCCAGACCATACAATGTATATGAGCCGCGACACGACAAAACCAACAATGTGGTTGTGCGCCCAGCGTAGACTCAGATCAGCCTGGGCATCCGCCCAGTCTGATCAGAGTCTTCGCTGTCCGCATGGGGGTAGTTTAGACCCTTAGATACCTTTTGAGCGCTTGGTGAAGAGTCTGATCGGACTGGGCGGATGCCCAGGCTGATCTGAGTCTGTGCTGGGCGCACAACCACATTGTTGGTTTTGTCGTGTCGCGGCTCATTTGCAGATAGCAAACAGTCTGACCAGAATGCATGGATGTGTATGCTATTGACAGTCTAGACCAGTTGTTCAAAGTATCGTTAGCCTAACGAGCTTATTAAGAGGTCAACTTGTTGATTGTTTTACGACTTTATAACCAAATACACTAATATTTTTGTTGAAAAAAAATGTGAGAAGCTTTTGCAAAGCAAAAGCTTCTTACAGTTTTTCCAACAAAAAATATAGGCGTGTTTGAGATAATAAAGTTTGAAATTTTGATGTCCCTTAACAAATGATATTGTTAGTGTTGAACAACCGGGCCCTGATGTTTTAACAAGCACTTAAAAATCTGTAGAAAAGGATGCAAATACCGCGAGTACCCAACTGCTTTTTTTAATTATTAAGTCCTTTTTATTTTTGATATGTGTTTAAAGACCCTTTCGAAAATATTTCACTTACATCGTGCCAACCTTAAGGCAGAAGTGGGTGAAAACTGGCACATCTGGGGAAAAACCACTCGACTTTATGCAAGCAATCATGGCTTTCTCACTTGTGTGGCAAGTGAGGCTCAAACCCATAGCAGTGCAAGACCTAATGTTCAACAGTCAGCACTCCTATCCACTAGAGCATGGAGGCCTTTTTAAATCCACTTGAATACCTGTATGCCTGTGCATTTAGTTCTAACTATATGACAGCTATCATTAAACTTACAGCATGTATCATCTCCATTATAAGTAAATCTGGGTTGGGACTCATCCAGAGGGATTCTAGTTCAAAGCCTATGGTCGCCCTGGCAAACTCCATCTGTAACATGATTGAACATATCAAAGTAAATGGCTATATTTTCAGGGGAAGCTACCCTGCCATTTTCATTGTTGCATCCCTTCTCAATGGGATTAACTCTCACAGGAAAGAATTTGCTCCTCTTGGAGCAAATTCTTTCCTGTACGAGTATACCCTTTCTGGAAAAGTTTTGTCCTCCTGGAAAGCAAGCAGGATGTCACAGAAGTTGTTCCCCTTGAAAATGTGGCAGAAAAATTATGGTGCACACTGACATCTTAAATACAATCTGTAAGTGGACAGGATAGCTCACCAGAACTAGCATTTCCCATCCCATAAAAGCCTGTAACATACATAGCAGCCCCGGTAGATCAGTGGGTTACATGTAAGCCTGTTGATATAGTGGTCCCGGGTTTGATTTCCACTGGAGGCACAAGTGTTTTCAAACATCCCGGGTTTGATTTCCGCTGGAGGCACAAGTGTTTTCAAATATAGATGTTGTAAATGTAAAATTGCAAAATCCATCCATTCATCCATACGGTAACATACTTAAAGGTGGATGGATACACTTTCACGGGAAGTTATTCTGTCATTTTCATTTTTGCCTCCTTCCTCATTAACAGTCACTCCTAAAGGAAAGACTCTACTCTGCTTGAAGCAAATTCTTTCCTTTAAGAGTTGATTGATCTATTGACTTCTTGCTTAACGTCCACGGTAAACAGCTAAGGTCATGTCGGGACGGTCAGTTAACCTAACCACACTATTCCTGGGCAGGCTTAGACCTCCTAAGCGGTTAACCAGTACTAAGTGCACATACTTTCGCCAGTAACTGACAACTGTCCTTCTTGAATCAGTGGAAGGAGAAACGAAAGTATGTGGCCAGACCGGGTTTCGAACCCAGGACCTCTGACTTATGAGTCAGGTGCCCTACTGATTGTGCTAAGCGGCACGGCTCCTTTAAGAGTAGACTCTATTTTGGAAGGGCTTTGTTATCAAGAAAGCAGACAGGAAGTCACAAAAGTTACTTTCCTTTGTAAAATGGTGGAAATAATTGTAAGTGTATCCATAAACTTAACATCTGCAAATACTGATGCTGACAGTGGTGCAACAGTTCCTGAACTTTTGTACAAATAATCATAAGAGACAGGAAACAGGTTGTTTAAAGCATCGTTAGTTTAACGAAATTGTTAATTAATGACTTGTCATAAATAAAATCAAGTCAGCTCATATTTTGGCTGAAAAAATGTATGAAACTTTTGCAAAAAGTCCTAACAATCTTTCGGCAAAAAAAGGTAGTGCTTTTGCGTATAATGCGTTTGACAATCTGTCTCTTTAACTAATGATGTTGTTGGTTTTGAAAAACTGGGCCCAGAATTGCCACTTATCCTCCACTTTGAAATTACCTACACTGTTCCCTCACATTTTTCAATTTTCTACATCCTTTTACAGATCGAAAAATTCATTAAATATATACTCTACTTTAACAGTGCTCAAAGGTATTACTGGATATGTCAATGCTTCTTACATTATGTGATGTGAGCAGCCTGATCTAGGTGTACCATGTTAGGCCAAAAAGCTGTCCCAATACTTTGGGTACAACAATAAAGGATGGCTTTATTTGTTAGCCATTAAGTTTAGGAATTCAGAGAAAGCCATTACCTCTTCTTCTGTAAATTCTGGTCTATTCACCACCTCCGAGAGGATGTTTAGTAAACTTGGCAGACCTTTTGTGTCTCCTGACATAGCGTATATCAGGGTATCCCTGAAACAAGCATGGGTAATGTTTGAGCTCAAGTATTTAAACAAAATAAAATCTAAAGTCCATTTAAAATATATTTGAACTAAGGGAGTACCAGGGTTTCCCCTCTCTAGAGTAACCCCAAATATCTCAGTCAGTCTTATGAAATTCTGTTACCATGGTTACCAAATGAGTTTTCTCTCCAAAACAATCCCAAAAAATCTAGATCTATCTTATAAGATGGATCTAGATATTCTGGATTGTTTTGGAGGTTTTAGGGATTGTTTTGGAAGGGAAAATCTAGATCTAATACCCAAATAAATACAGTATATTATGATATAAATTTGTACCCCTTACTGAAACTTCCTCAGTGAGGCTGTGCTGATGGGCAGCCACATGGGAATGAATTGAAATTATCTCAGAACTGTCATTCATACACCATTTAATGCATACACCAACGTAACATAATGTTTGATTGGATAACGTCAAAACTTTGGGACGGTATATCCTATGATATTACCGTCAGAAACTAAAGGTCATATTAAGAAACATCATTTCTCACTGGCTAACGTCTGGTTTTATGTTTCTGAAAGTCCACACTTTGTTCAACAGATTAGAATGTCAAACTGCATTAGAATGGGGATAACTGTATTGAAAATTGTCATTTGGGGACGTATATCATCGGTTATGTGGTTGCAAAGTGTGTTTTACTGCTCTGCCATAAATCGAGATTTGCGACCATAAAACTAGCCTTTAACCTCATCAAGTGACAGGCTTCAGTACCTTTATCCCCTAATGTATCTAGACCCTTGAAGTGTTAAGTGGCTGAAAGGTAAGGACCGGTAACATCATAAGGAACCTGATAAGGTGATGTTTTGAGGATAATTCTGGGATCACTTGTCTTATTTCCAAACCAAAACAAATGTTGTGACCCCTCATTAGAGCTGCCTATTTGCCTATTCTGAAATATGTGTAAGGCCCTTTCAAGAATATTTCACTTACATCAAGATTATGGTTGGTTGGTTGGTTGATTTGATGCTTAACGTCCACGGTAAACAACTAAGGTCATGTCGGGACGGTCAGTTAACCTAACCACACTATTCCTGGGCAGGCTTAGACCTTCTAAGCGGTTAACCAGTACTAAGTGCACATACTTTTGCCAGTAACTGACAACTGCCCTTCTTGAATCAGCGGAAGGAGAAACAAAAGTATGTGGCCAGACCGGGATTTGAACCCAGGACCTCTGACTTACGAGTCAGGTGCCCTACCGATTGCGCTACCCGGCCCGGCATCAAGATTATGGCAGATGAGCTATGACAAGATAGTATTACTGTAATGTGCCTAATTTTTGGGACACCTAAAATAAGTAATTTTTGATTTGGAACAAATGGAAAATTAATTATTTCAGGTGTCCCAATACTTATGCACATTACGGTATATCCAGAGCATTACAATAAGCAGAGTGATATGGCTCTACTGTACCTTGAACCTTGGCAATCACTAATTCCACCATGTTTTTCTAGTTCCAACTGTATCTCATCACGATTCTCAAACTGACTAGTTTTCTAGTAAATAAACAAGACAGAGCTTTCATAAAACAAAACAAAACTAATGTGACGTTAAAGTATTCATATACTGTGTATGTTCCTATCAGCACCTCTCTACAAGAATTCTGCCAAACGCTATGTTGCACCTGCCTCACACTTTGAAAATTTAATGTCCTGTTAACTGACAATGTTGTTAGTTTTGAATAAGTGGGCCCAGCATGCACATCCGATCGGTATGATCAGAGACTGAGTAGTTCACAATATAATTACCGTAATGTGCCTAAGTATTTGGGCACCTAAATAAGTAGCAGTCTGATCTGGGTTTGCAGTTTTTGCTCAGACCTATCTGTCCCAATACTTAGAATTTTTACGGTAAACTTGATTTACTTACGCTGAAGGCAAGTTTCTCCAAGAAATGAGATACACCACTAGGATAGGCCACCTCATACCTTGATCCAGAGTCTATTACCACTGAAATTAAATTTTGGAAAACAAATTATCAGATCTCTACATAAGAGGAAGTATTTGATTATAATTGTGGATAGTTCTCCTTGAAAAAAATAAGTTCAGTGTGACTCGTAATCTGGACTGCCTCATTGAGACAGTTCCAATGAGGGGTCGCAACACACATTTTTATGCAGATCTTACAACAAGCCCAGTCCACACACTGGATAGCTTGCCTGACAGTGCCTTGCCCATCAGTCATCACATAAAAACTCTAACCAAAACATCCAATGTGGACGGCGACAATGATGCCAAAGTGACAACAACAGCTCTTCCTGTACATCTGTACAGGCATGCTAAACATTTTCTTTAATTATCACAAAATATTCATTCTTATCTAGTGCTCTGACATATTGCAGAGTTCAAGATATGCAAAGTATCTGATGGTATTTCTCGAGATAATGATTTTAGTTAGTTTTTCTATCAAAACAAATAGATTCTGCTACTAATCAGAACCATTTCTGTTAGGCAGTATTAATGTAGGTTCACAACATACAGTATTTATCCTAAAAAATGCTCCTGCTCTAATAAACGCCCCCTTCCACTTTTCCGAAAATAATGTTATAATAACTTGCATGTCTTCCTGCATGCTTCTCTGGATATAAAGCTCTTTGCCATGGGAACACTCTTAGAGGAAAGAATCTGCAAGCAAATTGTTTCCTTTAAGAGATGACCCCCACTGAGGAGGGAGGCAAAAATAATAGTTGCAATACTAGAAAAGGTATTTTGGCAGCAACTGACTTACTACACTTTATGCTCTAAATAGCGCCCCCAGCCCCTTTCGTAAAATGCAACGCCCCTGAAGGCTTTTAATTGGATTAATAGGGTACATGCATGCAGTTATGGAGACAGATGGATAAAAGATGACTTGGTAGTTTTTACGTCCTCTCAACAGTATTTCAGTTATATCCGGACAATGGGAGGAAGACCTTTGAAAGGCTCTGTTTCCATTTGGACAGAATATATTCTCCAGCAGGACTCAAACCCAAGACCAGGTTTCTTGTTTAACCCAAATAAAGAGTCCGGTGCTCCTAAATACAGGACTCCTATTTAGGGGTCAAGGACTCCTTTTTTTGGTCTGGGACTTCAACTTTTCCGGAAAATTTATGGAATAACAGTGGGACACCTGTTTTGATCAAAAAGTGTCTACTAGACTCCTGGTTTCAAAATCCTAGTGAGAACCCTTCTCCTTTGCTCAGGCACTGCTGTCCTATAATTCTGAGTGAAAATGGGTTGTTACAATAATACTCACCTCCAATGGTGCAAAACTGGCCAAACTTATTTTCTGATGCCACTCGTAAACCATTATCAAGAGTTGTCACCTTTGTTTCATGTGTTTCTTTATCTACTGTAGCATATCTTGGAGCTGGAAAACCAGGTGGGGCTTTAGACAGAGGAACACTAGTTATGTCAGTTTCTACACCACTGCTGTTGCTACAGAATTTACGATGACTTGTTTTCCTATAGCAATAAATAAGAAATAATAACAACAACAAAACAGAAAAGATCAGTTTCTCTTTTCTTCAGTTAAACATATACTGCTACGCTTCAAGGATTTTGAGCAGGTGTATATTGTACACTCCAGTTTTGCAGGATGAATCTCCTAGCAGCCATGTAGCTACAGAAGAAATCCTTAACCTGCATAGGGGACATATGTCCCTCCTCCATAATGTCCCAATCCATAGGACGGCACATCTTTTTAATGACATCCCTGCAAATGACATTAATGAAGCATGTTTGGACACCAAAATTCTAACACTGCTATTGTGGGATTAAACTCGAGAACTTTAGCGTCAGGGACAAGTGCGCTAAATGCTGAGCTACCATACTTTCCAGTTTAGCATAATGGGACAAGTTCAATATCTATCTATTCAAACATCTATCTATACTCAGTACATTTAAAAATGCAACACTTAGTTTTTCTTGGATAACTTGTTGAATTTGTTATGAGAAACATTTGAAACTAAGAGGACAATTAGATTATTATTTTTCCTGTCAAATTATCAAATTGCATGGCATTTTATCATGTTTATTGGATATACCGCCAAGTTTGCCTTCATCGTAGAGGGTTACCCCTAAAATCAAAATTCACAAGATTAAATCATATTGCAAGACCGTTGCTCCTCGCAATCACAGATATCTTTTAGTCATTATTTATTCCATTTCTTGGCAAGTCCTTTACTAAAGCCTTAGCAATACTTAAAAAGAGTTCAGACAGCCATACGCTCTCTGTTTTTATTCATCTGAGATGTGTTGTTTTGCTGACCAGTCCTATGAAATAGATGATACCATTTGGTGTCAGAAAGACAGAGTGGCACTTGTTACGTGTGCAGTGTTTAACATCATCACATTCAATATGATTACATTTGTATACCGTCTGTAAAAAAGAAAGGCATCACAAAATTTGGAAAAGAGTGGAAAAGTTTCAATTTCTTTTAAATTTGCATTTCTCCGAATTTCTCTTTGCTTTCCAAAGAGAACCGTTTTCATGGGTCCTAACTGTCTGCTGGACAGAATTAGCATGCCTTAAGCATAAGCTTTTTTAATTGATGACTTTGCTTTAATTGTTTAGCCTGTGAGTTCTATCTCCTCTGACTGAGCCAGTGTTCATCAATCTTTTTGGGTGCCAGTCAGTAGAAAGGGTAGATATTGTCTAAAAATCATTGCAATATGGCAGTTTGGACATCCCATTAGCCCAAGCTTTGAGACTTTATGAATTAGAATACTAGGATGAAATTTCTTTATGTTTAATCAAGCGAAAAAGTTTATTTTGTTGCAATTTCTTTATTATTTGCTATTTTTCTTTAATGTCAATCTATTGAGTATCCAGTGGCTTTGAGCTGGGCCGGGTGGCGCAATCGGTAGGGCACCTGACTCGTAAGTCAGAGGTCCTAGGTTCGAATCCCGGTCTGGCCACATACTTTCGTTTCTCCTTCCGCTGATTCAAGAAGGGCAGTTGTCAGTTACTGGCGAAAGTATGTGCACTTAGTACTGGTTAACCGCTTAGGAGGTCTAAGCCTGCCCAGGAATAGTGTGGTTAGGTTAACTGACCGTCCCGACATGACCTTAGTTGTTTACCGTGGACGTTAAGCATCAAATCAACCAACCAACCAACCAGTGGCTTTGAAAGCAAATTTCTATGTGTTCGCATAATAAGGGCACAAGAAAAACTTAACTTTTATACCTGAGTGATTATTTATTGCAATACGGCTGCATGTGAGGCTATTTTATGCAAACACATAAAGATACACTTGCATGAATATATGCACATATTGCTGTTGGCCGGAACAGTTAGCCACTGCGCAAAATTATAAACCAAAAAAGTTTCGTTTTTAAATGTACTAAGTATTTTTATCTAGTGGTACTGCAGCACCCAGTCAAGAGGATAAAATTGCAGGATGACTGCACGTCGCAAAGGAAAGAAGTGAGTTGCTGTTGTTGTTAGATTCCTCTACTGTCTGGAGAACTTCACATATATGAATGTATCTTATTTGTTATTATGATATAGCATCCCATCACTTAATGATTATTGGCTTCCATAGAATTTCTGTGGTTGAGTCATTCAATTTACTGGGCCATTGACAATGCAATTAATTAGTCCTCAACAAGCATATTGAGGTGAGGGAAGATAATGGGGTTAACGCTGTTCAATGCGAGATTAAAGTTTAAAACACAATTTAGAAATTTTCTTATTAAGTATCTCAATTTGACTGTCACTTTTCTTGTCACACCTCCGTGATGCAATTTGCAAATTATGGAAAGCTGTCATCATGCATCTACGGCCACGAAAACTGTTGACAATGAACATAAACTGGCAGATTCCTGCTGCTTTTAGCTTATAGTTCCATTTGACAACGTATTATTTCGATTCCTTAGATCTGTCCGATTTTAATTCAGCATGTGGGGGTCAGAAAATGATTCAAACTGCATTCTTTACCCCGAAAATCGTCGGCAACCTTGACGGAGAATATTTCTCCACATGTGGGTCGCCATGTTTCTTTTCAGAGTTACCTGCCTTGTATTGGGCGCATGATAATCTCCGGTATTCCCGGTATCCATGTCCCGGTATTCACAGGGGTTTGACAGGGCATAGATTCAAAACTACTGCACAGAATTTCATAAACTTGGTGTCATTTGAAAGGCAATACATCAATCTATAATATGAAATAAAATTTGGTTCATATTTATTTTATTTACTTCTATTTATTAGCAACTAAAGTCCCGGTATCCGGATTTTGTTGTCCCGGTACCCATGGGGTAGGCATGTTTAACTTCAAATAAAATCCAAACTACTGCACCGAATTTAGCAAATTAAATATCAGATAAAGGATAATATTTTAGTCTAAACACTACATGTAAAATTTGTAAATTTGACTCAGCAATGTTGCAGAAATAATGTCTCAAAGTCCCGGTATTGGTATTTTTTTTTGTCCCGGTATCCATGTGGTAGCTATTATTTGCCTCATATTAAACATAAACTCAAGAACCGAATTTCAAAAGTTAAATATCAATGTACAGGCAATGTCTTTATCTTAATGAAACATTAGACTTTTTAAAAAAAAATTACCAGTTTATTTAGTAGCAATAATGCTTCAAAGTCCCGGTATCCGCGTTAAAATTAATTAAAATTGCATTAACAGAACTATTTTTGTAATAAATAAAGGTTAAAATAGATTCAACGTGCCTCAGCAGTCGTATATACCACCAACATCCTGATATTCAGATAATGGTAAGGCACAAACCGACCGTGCTTGCAGCAGGTGCGGGATGGTGGTTGTTTAGATTGTTTTGTTCTCTCATCTATCCGGTTCATTCTTTTTCCTTCTCCCTCTGTCTAGGAGACGGTATGATATAGGCTGAAAATTGTCTCAAAGAGCCGTTATATCCAAAACAATTTAACAACCTCAAGGATAACATACCCCCTCCCAACAGCCCTCCCGCCCACACACGAACACATACCCTGACCGTACTTGATCATTTATCTTTTTTGGAAGTTTGACCTAGGTCTGCGCAGGTCGATAGGGTGATGTGAACCTCGAAAGTTAAGCTAGAATTCTCATATCTGGGCACACAACGCTGAATCGACATGGAGCCAACGTTGATTTAACGTAATGACGTTGGAACAAAGTTGATTCAACGTTGATTCAATGTTGTGTGCCTGTTGGGTTAATAATCTTTGAAAGAAAACAAATCAGAAACATAGTAGCGTACATAATCAAGCTAAAGCATAAATCATATGCAAGAAAATGCTATACAAAAAGTTATATGGCGGGTACACAGCGTCGAAACGTCAGCGCAACGACGTAGATGTGACGTCATAACGTCCGATCGACGCCGAAACGATGTCATTTTAACCTTGCGTATATACTGGATAACAGCGAGGGAGTAATTGACAGAACATTTAAATCGCCACAAGAAACGCATTGCCAAGTAGTATTTTCTGCCGAATGAGACAGGCCATTGCACTTTTTATGATACCATTTTTTGCATTTTCTGCTCTCGCAGCACACCATATTATCAACAAATTCTGGTAATTGGCAGTGGCACCAAACAGAAATTTTGAAACATTTTGGATTAAACGTTGAAAACTTATTTACACTACACCGCGACTTTTCTTTAGGGAAAGGCGACACATGGTCCCCTGTTCAAGGCAGTTAAGCAAGTGTTTCCGCATTTCATCAGCCAAATAACAAGTCCTAAAATTGTCGGACTGAAACAAAACTCTACCAGATTGCAAAAACACCACAGTCATGCGAGTTAGGTTGTTGTTGCACTCTTGGAACTTTTAGAGACAGATTTTTTTTTATCTTTAATATATATTTGACATAGTTGTATTTGGACAGTATCTTTTAATTCTTTGATACTTTTGCCATATAAATGTGTCTGTCTTTTCAATGTGTTTGTCTTTTCTATGTGTCTGTCCATGATACCAGCAGTACGCTGAAGATTAAAGCTGTCACAAACGTACTGATACTTCAAGCAGTCTTTGATCCATGGGTCTGTATTATCGTTTTTAATAGATTTAAGATAGTATTACCAAAATTGAGTAGATGAAGAAGAAGAAGAAAAAAAAAAAAACGTTTTCCCATGTCTCTTCATATTAAAGCTGCTCGTTTCACGCCTCGTTACCCATCGGCGTGAGTCGCCATGCCTCATTACATGTATAATTGAGTATTTCACAGTTTTACAACTCCATTTTAAGGCAGGGGAGAAAAGAAAAATGAAGACAAATTTTGAATTAGGAAAAAAAAAAAAACATACTCAAAATTATTTTTATATAATGTTTTGAAAATAGTCAACGTTTTCGGCATCATGTATTGATGCCGCAGTTGAATATGTTATGATACTAAATTAGCACTTCATGGGTACTCCATTTGTGGGTAAATTAGGTTCGTTCATCTTGTAGGATGCTGTTATCTTCGTATGTAATATGGATAATTAATATGACATTTTAACATGTTATGTAGTATTTGTGCTGCTTTTACGTTTTGCAGGAATAAAAAAAGCCGACCTGCCTACCCTATGAAATTATCCTTGTTCGACAACGGTAAACATAATATTTTTTATGCTTGACCTAACATGGATTGCATTCTGGATTTTGATCAGCTTGCATATCCACTCATGCTGGTCAGTTTCTTGGCTTTTGGTTGTCTGGAAAATAGAAGGTTCTCATGAAAACACTAGCCGATGAAGGTCTCCTGTTCGCAGTTTCCAGTCAATATATCCAATGATTACCATTCATGATACAAGTCATGCCAGTCCATTTGTTGATACACTGTTGAGGCACGTTGAATTGTTTTGGATATAACGGCTCTTTGAGACAATAATGAGTTTATATCATACCGTCTCCTAGCCAGAGGGAGAAAGAAATGTCTTGTTTAGATACGATCCAGCCATTAAGAGGGTCACTATCATTGAGTACAACCATGAGCATCAAGTTGGCTAACTCAGTGACAGTGACCCTCTTAATGGTTGGATCTTATGATATTTTATGCTGTTGTCTAAATTGCTATATCATGCCCGGCCACATTGATATGACATTTAAGACCTGACTCTGGAATCTGCTGTAACGTGGGCCGACCTGCAATTAAAATATCTTAATTTACAACTAAAAACGTCTCTTTTCTGTTGCTGGCCATTGGGTTAATGTGTCACCTTAGCCTTGTTCAAGTGACTCTGCTTCAACTGTACTTGGAAGAATCGCATTCTTATTCCAGACTGTTCATGGGAAAAACTACATCTGCCTTCTACCTGCTGTGTAACTGATAGGCTCTTGTGTTAAAATGCCCGGTACGCATCTTCTTTGTTGAAAATAGTCTATTTTCTTTCCCGATGGCAACTAGGTTTTTATCCACTTTTTAAATCATATAAAGCCTGGCATCTCTCCTCTTGTGTAGCAAACTTAGCCATTTCAGGGTGCTGAGCAGATCTGATATACTAGAGGTGTTGCGGTGTTTATTTTGCACATATCTGGCAGCCCTCCGTCGAACCATTTCTAGTTCATGTACGCATGTCTGGGTGTGTGGATCCCAACGAGTGAAATATGCTATTTCCTAAATTGAGGTAGCATCAATGTTCAGGTTCCGTCTCAAAAAGCCGATCTTCCTAGTCGCCTTGTCACAGATGTTCTTTATGTGTACATCCCATTTCAGATCATCAGTTATGGTAACACCGAGGTATTTGGCTGACTTTATTCTTGTGAGGGTTTGCCCATGCAACTTTGAATCGACCTGGATAGCACAACACACTTGTTTGCATGAAACTTCAAATGGTCTTCCCATGCAGAGAATCTGTCAAGGTCGTACTGTATGGTTTCGGTGTCACTGGGAAGAATGATGACCAGATAGGCGATTGTGTCATCTGCAAATAAGTGTAGCCTACTCTGAATCGAAGTTTCTCTGGGAGGTCGTTAATGTAGTAAAAGAATAACACTGGACCCAACACAGAGCCTTGTGGGAAGCCGGAGTAGACCTACACTGACGGGCTCAGACTTCTCTCCCTTGACTACAGCAACTTGCTTCCTCTTTGACAGCCAGCTCTTTCTCCATCACCTCTCTCCCATGATGCCAAATTGGTGAAGCTTGTGGACTAACAGTCTGTGTGATACCTTGTCAAAGGCCTAGGAAATGTCCATTATGAGGACATCAGTTTGCTGGCCTTCCACGAGGTTTGATAAGAGATCGTAAATGAACTCGATGAGTTGAGTTTCGCAAGATCTGTTTCTTATGAAGCCATCTTGTAAGGGGTACAGGATGTTGTTGTCTTCTCCATGATTCATGATGTTGCTTGCAAGGACATGTTCCATAATCTTGCAACAAACACTTGCCAGGGACATAAATGTCTTGCAAGTGGTGTTGGGGTGGGGATGGAGTTGCGGAGGTGAGATGGATGTTGCTGGGATGAAAAGCCGTCTAATTTAGCAGGTTGCTATAGCTAGATAGAGCGTGTGTAGTTGGTGTTTAAGAGAAGGTGGACTCGAATTATGACTAAGTCATACCTCAGTTTAATGATGGATGGATGGATGGATGGATGAATGGATGGATGGATGGATGACGCGCGATTTGACGTCCTTTCAACAGTATTTCAGTAATATCAAGACGATGTGAGGGTGGTAATGAAAGGCTGTGTGCGACTGAGCCATCGTGTGAAATTTTAACGGTATTATCATAACCGTCATTACTGTAGCGAGTGTTAATTCTGTAAATGTTTCTCAAAACTTTGGTCATTGCATTTGCATTTGTTACAGATCTTCCCTTTCTCGGCCAGACTGTCATACAGATAATCAATAAATAAATCAGACAAACCATCCCAGAAAGTTATCTAGAGATGAATTATGTGAATTGCGAGCCTCGTCTTATTGTGCACTGTGTGAAATGCTGACTTTTGAAATCGAGAGTGGTCACATGTAAGTCCAGATTATTCATAATAAAATAGATGGTAGTCTTTGCTTTAAGTTGTAATTCCGTATTCAAACCAGTTAGATGCTCGTAAGGAGTATGGGTACACCACCGCCTTTTTTCGCTATTTTTACAAAGGGAAACAACTTTTGTGACATCCTTTTTGCTTCCCTGTACGACGAAGCCCTTCCAAAATGGGATCTACTCTTAGAGGTAAAAATTTGCTCCTAAAGGAGCAAATCGTTTTCTTTAAGAGTTGACCCCCATCCCATCGAGAAGGGAGACAAAAATGAATTGCAGAGTTGCTTTCCCTGAAAGTGTCTATATTTACCATAGCTCAATAAGGACTAGCCTGTATATGAACTTTACAAAATTCTTAATGTTTTCAAAAGCATGCGCCCGTGTATGTGCAAATTTTGGAAAGATAAGGCAAACACGTTTGAACCAGACTGCTATTCGTACCCACTAGCGCATGCCAAAATCAACCAGTTATATGAAATAAGACCAGAACGGACTCAATAGTCGAGATTCCAGGCCCCAAGGTTATAAAATTTGAGTACATTCTCAAACTCAAAATAAAGCACACTGATTGGACGCTTCCGAGCACATGCTCGGAAGCAGCAAATCAGTGTGCTTTATTTTGAGTTTGAGATCATACTCAAGTTTTATAACCTCAGACCCTGGTCTCGGATACAGTAAGACTACAGTAAGAATGTGCGTGTATGCAAAAGAGAAACAATTTGTTTGGCCATCAGCAAACTGCTTTTATTCAATTCGGTCTTAGAAAGGAAGCCGTGCCTGCCATGACCACATTACTCATGTGTAGAGGCTAGTCTGAGAATAACCAGTTTCAAAATGCTTAAGAGGGTTTCCCTTGACAAGAATCGTCTGTCAGCAATCCAGAGGATGATTTTATGATATGAACCGCGACATGAGAAAACCAACAAAGCGGTTGTGCACCCAGCGCTGGCTCAGATCAGCCTGGGCATCCGCCCAGTCTGATCAGACTCTTCGCTAATTAAAGCGCTTAAAAGGTAGCCATTGGTCTAAGGTACCTCTATGCAGACAGCGAAGACTCTGATCTGACTGGGCGGATGCCCAGGCTGATCTGAGTCTGCGCTGGGCGCATGGCCACTTTGTTGGTTTTGTCGTGTCGCGGCTCAATGATATATTTCACTATAAGATCATAAATAAGCAACAGGGGCATATCCAGACCAAGCCCGAAAACAGCATTTTGAAGAGTATTATCAAGTCGAACATTAAGGTGTATGGATATGCATACAATTTTTTTTTTGTTTATTCAAAATTTTATAGCATATACATAATAACATATTATATACATACAAGGAAAATCACTCTGGTATAGAAATATTGCCCCATTCTCAAAAGGAAAAAATGCTCTGTATAGAGAGCAAATTCTTTCCTTCAAGAGTTGCCTCCTCCTTTGTAGAAGGGGTTCCCCAACCTAAAAAAGCAAATACATGTATCATTTGTCTTCTTTGCAAAATGGCCGCCAAACCAGAGCGGCGTAGCCAAACATCTCAAATAAAGAGCCCCCCCCCCCCCCCCCCCCCCCCCCCACGCGGCCCCTTTGTAATAGGGCTTCCCAAGCTACAACAGCAAATACATGTATTATGTAATCTGCTTCAGTTGTCATCTTTGCAAAACGGCCGCCAAACCATTGCGTAGGCAAACATCTAACATAAAAAGGCCGCCCCGACCTCATTCTTACTATGCAGCTGGGCCTAGTTATTTAAAGCATAATTAGCTTAACGAAGTCGTTAGTGAGGGTTCGTTAAGTCTTCTAGAACACATAAAATCAAGTGTGCTAAAATTTTCGCTGAAAAAATGAGAGGAGTTTTTTTTCAGGAAAAAATGGCAGTGTTTTGCGTAACGTACGTGGCCCTAAAGTCGTCAGGGTCCTAAGGTCGTCATCATTCTTTTAGCTTCATTATTTTCCATCTGTGTCACAGAAATGTGTAGAAACGGGCGAAATTCAGAAGATAAATATCTTAATTTTGTTATGCAGTTTAAATTTTAAGCTGGTTTTAAACGATTTTCCATATAACGAAGTGACAACAAGGTAACCCATTTTTACTTGAAATTCCAAGTCTGTCGACAGAGCACGCTGGTTTTGATATCAGTCTGGCGAACCAAGATTGTCACGCTAGATTCAAGTTTCAGATGTATGTTTGCATTCGCCCAAACACAATAAACATTAAACCATCAAGATGTTCTTACCTTTGGTGGTCAGAGAGGAAATTAAACGAAACAGACATCAAAGAACAGTGATGACGACTTTAGGTCATACCTGACGACTCTAGGGCACATACTACTAGACAACGAAAAATTCATTTCCCCACTTCTTATATGCTCTTCTTTCACTCCAGTTTGACAAGCATATATTGTGATTATTTCCGTATAAATTAACAATTTTATGTTGGTTTGTCTTCATAAAATCAAATGAAACCAAAATGATCTAAATTTAACTCTTTCGGCGCCAAATTTTTCAGACGACAAATTTTCGTCTGCTCAAATCATCAGACGACAGATTTGTAATTGGAAATTTTAACAATCTAAAGACATTTTTCATAAAATCAGGCTTTTTAAGTTCATATTTGAATGGCAAACAGTGTAGATCCTGATCAGACGGCTCTTTTAAGAGCCGGCTGATCTGGATATACGCTGTTTGCAAAGTCGCATTTTTGCGACTTTGGCGCCGAAAGAGTTAAAGACAGAAAATGGTAGCAAGTTGTCTATAAAAAACAGGCACAGTTTTAGTTGTGCCGGATTTGGTGTGAAACAGCAAATTACCCATTAGCAAATGTTCCAGAAATACAGCTTTTACCCGTTTACTGTCACTTATAAACCTCATATAGAAATACGAAAACACATTTTATCTTTGTGCAACTCAAGTATTTTGTTAATAAAAATAGAATATTAAAACAAAATAAAAGAATCTTCGATACCATGAGACCTCAAATAATTCAATTTGTCAGCCACATCCCAATAATTTTATATTCCATTTCCGCCGACAACAATGCTATCTATCGAATGATTAAGAACTTTTGACAAGAAGGTATCCCAGAACAAGGGATAACGTGTGCAGTCTTATCGGGATCTTCAATGACCATATTTTTGACAGCTTAAAACATATACCTATATACCACCATTGCTACAGGAAAAAAATCTGATCAGAACCCAGACCAGACTCTATGTTTGCACACGCCAATCTGGTTTTTAAACCAACATTATTATAAAATCCTTTCTGTTTGATGATCATTTAACGGCAAAATAAATAAACATTTGTTAATTTGTTTCTTGACATGAACCTTCTCTTTAAAAACGTAAAAAAAGACAAAATGACCCCATGACGACACTAGGGCCGCACTGATGACGACTCAAGGTCTCATAGGTCCTAAGGTCGTCAGGCCGACCCTTCCTCTGTTAAGAGTCTGTTTTTCGATGTTTTCTGCATTAAATTGACCAGTTTCTTTATTGAACATCCCTTCTGAATGGCTTGTCCTGCTGGTACCATAACGCAACTATAAATAGCTGTCACCATATGCATGAGGTATTCGTTTAAATGCACTGAGGTGACGACCTTAGGGCCACGTACGTTACAATACTTTTAAAAGTTTCAACGTCTCGTTAACTAACGACTTCGTTAGCTTTTGAACGTCCGGGCCCTTGTCATTATCAGCATTAAACTCATGATGTGCTCTCGTCAGCTTTAAGCTGCGTTAAAATGTGATATAAAGAATGAAAACTGATAAAATAAACGTCCTGACCGACCGATAGGACAAAGATTATCAGTAAATTGCAACGCAAGTGGCACTGTTATCAGCCAGTTCTACGACAGTGTTAGCACGGACAAGGAAATTGTTGCCTATAAAATGGTAAGAGCAAACAACTTTTGTATTGTATAATAGTCAGCGTGGTGGCAATGATGCACTGCGACTATTTGGACCTTTAGCCAGAGATCGACTTTTGCCCATTTTTTTATTGTCCTTTAACTTTAGAGAGGAAGAAAAAGAACGTTTTCTTCAGTTGTGTTGCTGTGCAGGTCATATGAGGTACGCGCAGGAAACTACAGAGAGAGAGAGAGAGACAGATAGACAGAGACAGAGAGCGAATGACGAAAACCAATGGCAAATTGGCAAATCTATATGCGACCAGTGCAAAACCAGGTTTCAGAGAGTGGACACATATAGTGCAATGCAGTTTGCGTGGTGGCTGTTTGTGCATAACATATTAACATATTGCCCCTTTTTGACGGTCCCAGTTGGTTTCTAAATCTCTGCTGTCATGTATTATGTATATAGATCTATCGAAGACAAACACGATCAAGTTGCTGCAGATATTGTTTGTTTTCCAGAAGCTGACGATACTGATAGCCGTAGTTATAACACTGGCTGGTGCTCAAGTCATCAACAACAAGTAAGTAAAACAACAACAACAACAAAGCAAGGCATAAAGAGTTTTTGGTAATGTTTTCGGAAATATTTATCATGCTAACAGAAATATTGTAAAATTATACCTAACACTAAAGACATAGGCTGACGGAAACAATGGTGACGCATCAGTAATAACTATAACAACGGCAACGGATTATAATATAAGTAAGCAAATTTTTTCTTAGCTTCGATGCAACTTAAATGCGTAGCGACAAATGGTCCTTTGTGAGGTAGTATATGTGAGCTTCCAGTCTCGTTTGGGTACGCTATCAAGCTTTTGTCTGAACGAACTTACAAAATCTCTGCAGGTAAGAGAAGACCATCTTGGTACCAAATCCACTTTGTTCCTTACGTACGTAAGGAACAAAGTGGACTTAGTACCCTTGGCTAGCAAAGATGGGAGAACATGGGCAGTTGTCACGATGCGGCTCAGTTGCTGAAAGTCCAGGGACGGAAAAGGTTCACTATGACTGATGTCTGCGATTAAATTGTTTTGATTTATTGCAGCCCAACAGTAGAGTAAGTAAATGTCTCCGAACCAAACTGCTTTTCCTGGCGAAGAGTGTATGCTTGTGCATTGCTTATTCAGTACCGATAGCCTAATATTAAATGAGCGTTCCGTGGGATTGCATTTTCTTGCACAAAGTACATGAGCTGTGCCATATTAAGTATGTGGGAGTAATGAAGCCGGGCTCAGATCAGCTCGTCCAGCTACGCAGTAGAACCAAGAGTCTTTACTATTTGTTATATGAGCCGCGGCATGACAAAACCAACAAAGTGGCATGCGCGACCAGCAAAGACTCAGACCTGTCTCTTCTCTATGAGCTTATTAGGTAGCTAAGGGCTTAAACCACCTCCATGCCGACAGGTAAGACGCTGATCGGACTGGGCAGATGCCCAGACTGATCTGAGTCTTCGATGGGCGCACATGCCACTTTGCTGGTTTTGTCGTATCGCAGCTCATTTACTATTTGTTAGATAGATTCCTCGGGATCGCAACAGAGAATACTCTGATCAGACTGCGTATTGCTTTACAGCTTGTTTAGCCAAAATGGTGACGGCCGCATGTGGCGCTCGCTTTTTACCACGTGACGGAATTCGCTTTCCGCTTGCCTGCTGCTGCTCGGATCTCTGCTTTTGCGTCGGTTGGTCAGCATGGGTTTTATGGTCAATTCAATATATATTTCAGAAGACATCGTACACTGATCCATCTCCTAAGAAGGAGAGAGACACGAAAGCTAGGATGGACAGAATTACAAATTTTAAAATAGCCATATTAGACTAGGCCGTACAATTTCGTTACCGGACTTGCAAAGCATCGTTACAGTTCTGTTGAGAGATTTCTATTCTATCCAAATTCTAGAAACGTAACTGCGTAAGGTTTCTGGTTAATCTGAAGAATAGGCATTTTTTTTCAAAGAACTGAAGTTAATTTACAATGCAAGTATTTGAAGAAATAGAATGATGCAGGCAGTCTGACAAAGAAATAAGCACCCTTAAAGTAGTATCCTCAAAACAGAATTTAGTATAAAATGACCCCGAATACCATTTCTTTTATATTTGGAAGAAAGGTTTTGGAATACATGTAAGAACTTACGGTACAAAAAATCCAGATCAGTTAAAAAGTAAGTAATAAATCAGATTTCTAATGTTCTTACTTTTAACGACCAGGGTCCAGTTGTTCGAAACTAACGAACGTTTCTTTAAAATTTCAAGCCTAAATATATCTCAAATATGCTAACGTTTTTGCTGAAAAAATGTGAGAAGCTTTTGCATTGCAAAAGCTTCTATCATTTTTTAACAAAAAATATCAGGGTATTTGGTTGACCTCTTAACGAGCTCGTTAGGCTAACAACTTTGAACAACTGGACCCTGATTGTTAACACCGTGAAATTAAAAAAAAATTGGGACACCTAAAATGATTACCGGAACTGTACATAATATTAAATAGTTTGGTTTTTAAAATGCAGAAATGCGTCTGAACGATAATGGCAAGCAGTGTAGACCCTGATTAGAGCAGTCTGATCTGGGTCTGGACTGTTTGCTCAGGCTGCTATCTCTCCCAATATTTATAAAAAATTTTGGTACCCGAAATTCCAAATTTTACGAATTTTTCAATAAAAGTTTGTTGGCCCAACAAACTTTTATTGAAAAATTCGTAAAATTTGCAATTTCGGGCCAACAAACTTTTATTAAAAAAATTCGTAAAATTTGCAATTTCGGGCCAACAAACTTTTATTGAAAATTTCGTAAAATTTGCAAGTTAGGGTACCAAAACGGGATTGCTGTGTTATTCTATAATTTCAGCACCAGTCGCCCTGACATTTATGGTCTCATCAACATTCTCTACCTTAAAGCTGATGCCAACTTAGACCAGACGATAACACAGGCTGAACTCGCTGATGTTTTCCATGGTTTTGATAAGAATGGTAAGAGAGACATGTCTTGCAGTTCAGTGCTGTTCTGTTTCAATGTCCATCCATCCATCGGTTTTTAACGTTAACAGGCACCAAAGGCACATGGAGGCAACGCCGGTGAAACCGGATTAGTTTTTTTAGCTCACTAGTAGCCATGTATGAAGCCTAAATCAAATTTGGACTCGGGCTTCTCGCTCAGACACCGTGCAGGACAGGATGTGAGCTAACTGTAAGTTACTGTATTTTTGAATATTAAGCCAAAGCGAGCTGTTAACGGTGTTCTATAGGACTTCGTCAATTCCGACTACATATATTGCAAAATGTCCCAGGCACCAGTGCTCGCCGATAGTGAGTTGAGCCGCCGGGAGGCTAATTGTAAGCAGGCCAAAGACGGTCCAAGCGAAGAGAAGGAATCCGCCATCCACATCCCAGCCGCAGTCACCCAGACCATCCCGCATCACATCTCAGTCGTGGACATCCAATGTCTTGCAGCGTTATATTTAAGCCATTTATGCCCAGTGGACTGTTCTACTCTTATCAAATGGATGAATCCGTTTTCAATTAGGGTGTTTCTGCATGTTTATTTTAATTTTGCATCAGTTTTTTTTTTCATTTTAAGGATAGATATGTCTGTTGCAAATAGTGTAGACCCGGATCAGACGCTGCGTTTGCGGCGTCTGATGTGGTTATGCACTGGATGGATATGTCCCATTTATGGGACTCTAAGCATTAATCGGTTAAACAAAAATGCCGTAGTTTAAAAGTCTTCCGATTTCGGTTATTGGCATGAAAATTCACTTGATCGAGATGATCGTAGTTGCAGCAATGGCTTATTGCATTATTTAATGTTTATTACTTGCAGAACGTAAATTGTAACAATATAGGCCTTTGCAAAGTAGATAAAAAAGCATAATGCGGCAATGGCTTATTGCATTATTTAATGTTTATTACTTGCAGAACGTAAATTGTAACAATATAGGCCTTTGCAAAGTAGATAAGAAAGCATCATGAATGCGGCAATGCTTATTGCATTATTTAATGTTTATTACTTGCAGAACGTAAATCGTAACAATATAGGCCTTTGCAAAGTAGATAAGAAAGCATTATGAATGCGGCAATGCTTATTGCATTATTTAATGTTTATTACTTGCAGAACGTAAATCGTAACAATATAGGCCTTTGCAAAGTAGATAAGAAAGCATCATGAATGCGGCAATGCTTATTGCATTATTTAATGTTTATTACTTGCAGAACGTAAATCGTAACAATATAGGCCTTTGCAAAGTAGATCAGAAAGCATAATCAGGAACCGATACAGTCGAATTCCACATCCTGCCCTAGACACCGAATGGAAAAGGAACCCAATTAGACGGCACATAGAACAAAACAAGAGAAGCGAAACGCCAAAAAGTCAACTCTTTCCTAGCAAAAACGGTCACGATACCCAGATCAGACGCCTGTGTCTGATCAGGACTTTCGCTGTTTGCAGTAAATATGTGGATTTCTAAAGAAAAAATAATGACAAAATAAGACACTCCTTATATTGTAAATGGACCTGTTCAAATTGTGAGGTAGGCATTACTGGGTCATACAACTGAAGATTCTATGTTTGAAGGTGATGGTCATGTCTGCTTACAACGTTGGACCCATTTGATTACCTGACCCTGAAATAAGTAGAGTTTGAAATACTGGTTGGTCAGTGTGTCTTGTCACAAACTTCTAAATGCTTCATCTCTGCTGTCTATTACCTGCAGGCCCATGGCGTAGTAATGACGTTATACTGACGTCGATGCTACGTGATTACGTCGCATCGACGTCAGTACGACGTCATTTCGACTTCATGTGCCCGCTGGGTTGTCTATAGCTTAATGAAACAGAATAAAAGAATCCCTGGTATTAACCCTTAAAGCGCCAAAAAGCAGACGAAAAACTGACGTCTGCAAAATTAGAAAAAAAAATGCTTTGCCCCAGCTATATCATTTATTAAGCATGTAAAGACTATAGCACAAACTGTGTTGATCCAGATGAGGCGGCTCATCATGAGCCGCCTTATCTGGACCTACGCAGTTTGAAAATTATAAAAAATATTTTCAGATTTTGCGCTTTAAGTATTACATGTAAACAATTGAAGATTTTCTGTTTGAAGGTGATGGTAATGTGACAAACGCCGAATTTGTGGAGTTGTGGAAAGCTCTGACGGGTCAAACAACCGAGCTTGCTGATGCCTACTTCCACTTGGCGGACATCACAGACGACAAAGTTATAAACCAGGCTGATTATGGTCTACTCTATCATGTTTTTGATCTAAACAGTAAGAATCTCGTTTTTGATAGCTGAAACTATACTTAAAACCAAAAGCAACTTTACAGTTTTTATTTTTGATTTTTTATTATTCCTTTATCGATTTTAATACAAATGAAATAATTTCAGTTAGCTTCAAAGACTCGTCCGAACAGATTTCAAGAAAGATTATTCGTGCAAAGGATTTCACTATCGAGTTATCTGTGCTTACATTAAAAACGAACAGTTTGCATTGTCTTAAAAATTCTTCAGTAAGCAAGGTTTTGGACACAAAACTTTACAGACCGTTACTTGTCAATAAAATCGCCTGCGAAACAGACCCGGGGTTTGGACACAAAACTTTAAAGGCCGTTGAATGTCAATAAAATCGCCTGCAAGACAGGTTATCGTTTTCATCCAGATAAATATTGACAGTAACTTAAAGTTGCTTCCCATTGAAATTGTCTCCCTTTGAATTAAAACAATAGTAAATTTTAGTCCATTCTTAAAGCCTTCCAATAACATTTGAAATTTTCTTTATCGGTGATTTGTTTGGCCCTCCTTTAAGGAGGTGCGTGACAAGAACAGCTGATAAAGACTAAGAACAGTCTATGTTTCCATGACGATATCAGTCTCTGGTATTTCTCTCACCAATTTTGAGAGAGAGAGAGAGAGAGAAAACACGTTTGCATTAAGCGACATTATACTGCTAAAAAGGCAGTTCGTGGTGCTAGGAACTGCAAATTTAAAGACTCAGTTAAACCGAGTCTGCTTATTTCGTGTCATTAATGTCTTCCTTCCGAATTTATTTTGAACAGCCAGTGCATTAAATTTATGTACATGTACGTGTATTGAAAATAAATGTTGTCAAAGTGAAAACACCAACATGAAGTTGAGTTGAAAATTAGTATTTATTCAGTGTGTAAATGGCACCTCGTATTTCATTTGAACGAGTCCTTTAACCAGAAATGCAATGAAAAATGATTATATTGTTTCTATTTGCTCCTGTGTATTGTCACTATAAATGAGCTTCTTGTTATCATATAGGTGACAGAACAGTTACTGCGCAAGAATTCGCCAAGAAATGGGAAGACGTGAGTAAAACAATACAAATGTTAAATTTATCAGACATCAAAACAGATGATTTTGAATGAATGGACTCAGTTGTTCAAAGCATCAATAGCTAAATAGAGTGCAGAGCTCCAGATAAGAGGAGGAATTGAGGATAATTCTTGTTTCTCAATGAAATTGTTTTCATTGAGAAATAAGAATACTTACGAGCTCGTATCCTTAAATTGCGCTATTAGCCCATCTTATCTGGAGCACTGGAGTGTCTTGTCAAGGGGGGTGGGGGTGGGGGGAGGGAGGGGTGGTTGGGTGGTGCAATGGTGCTGGGTATAACTTCCCGATGAGTGCCGGGTCGCCCTACTCACTTGGATAATAGTAGGACAAGAGCCTACGTGTGGTTGGGGGTCGTTTGGACATTGTTCTCTCGTCTATCATTTCTCTCTTCCTTCTCCCTGTTTGGAATACGGCCTGATATAGACTGAAATACTGTCTCAAAGGGCCGTTAAACCCAAAACAACCAACCAACCAAAGTCTTGTCAAGGATTCAATAAGTCTTTTAGTACTCATGAAATAAAGAGTGCCAACATTGTTTTTTTACAGAAAAAAGTATGACGAGCTTTTGCAGTGCAGAAACTCCTGACATTTTGGAGGACAAAAATAGCAGTTTCTAAACATTATGAAAAATTTACTGGCCTTAGTTTGTAGTTCTAGCTAGTCTTTTTGGGTATATGTATTTTTGATAGCTACAAAATTGAAATCAAAGCACTGAAAGTGTTGATGGACTAGGGGCTCGCAAGGCAAGAAGGTGCTGAATGTGAATTTGCATTCTCCTATGCCTAGAAGTTACACATAAAATTTGGATTTGATGTACTCGTTCACTTTTGACAAAGTTTTTTTTTTCGATGGGTTTTACGGCCCTTTCAAGAAAATTTCACTTATATCGAGCCGATTGTTAATCCAAGGTGGGATCAGGTGGTGATTCCGACGATTGCGTAGGATAGAAAACATGGGTCGTATGATTTATCCTTTTAGGAAAAATACATGTAATTTCATTATTGTTTACATACTTTCTCAGTATGAAATTTATTTCACCATTTATTATTTTTGAACAAGATTATTTATATCATTACAAAGTCGGATTCGAAAAATCTCTGCTCCTCTCGATTAATAGACGAAGCGTTACACGGGTCAATATAATTCGAGATAAAATATCACTTTGCTTCTTGTACACCTGCGGAAGAAAATGCGTTTATTTTGTCATGACATTCGTGTGTCGTCATACTTTAATTTTGACTGACGCTCAATTCAAACTAAAGGCTTTCAGTAACGATCGATATTATCAATTTTGCTGCAATCAGTGCTACACCCCCTTTTTTAAGGTCAGCCCTCGCTATACTGGTCGTTGTCAGTCATATACAAAACACACTTCATGACCTTGCCGAATGCGTGTGTCCTAAATTTCGGAGCACAGTATTATGTCCGTCGCTACAAAGTATATTTCTGAGTGTTTTTATGGTTTTATAACCTAAGGTGTATGATACATGTTTTCGGCCATTTTTACAAAGGTAACAACTTTCGTTGTGACTACCTGTTTGCTTCCCTGCACGACATAGCCCTTCCAAACGGTGTCTAATCGTTAAGGAATGAAAAAGGTGGCTATAGTGAAATATTTTTGTGTTCTCAAAGAATTAAGGTTGGGAAGAATTAAATACTGCGATTGCATTGGACTAAACCAGAAAACTTGCCAAAAGAAATATGTGGCCGACGACGAAGCCGCCTATGTTTTATGGTTCACTTCTGCTAGTCGCAGACCAAACACAAACTGAAGATTTGTTTAAAGTCTAAGATACACCTTAAAATACTAACGTTATACACAGTCAGTCAAATTAGAATTATACGGATAGTCTTTCATCCGTATGTGTGTGCGTCACCATTTTTTCGTCATAATTTGTAATTTTCTAACGATTTATATGTAAATAAAATCAGAAAGACAAAACAGTACACCACTAACCACCCCCGTTTACCATACCTCAAACTCCTGAATAAACAGCAAAGACCCAGACCAGACTGCTACAAGGAAGAACCTTATCCGGCACTATTCCCGATTCACACGGCTCAGTACTTTGCGTTTATTCATTTTATTTTTATTTTTTTAGTTTATTTTTAGTTTGATAATCATCATCGAGAATAAAATATATGTAAGAAATAAGCTGCGAAACCCAAGAATAATGGAAAATCTTTTCTTCACGATCAGTCAGCACACGTGCGCAGTTTGGCCAGGGTACATGCAAAAAATAAACTGAATAGTGCACATATTTAGGTGACTGAGTACACTTTAACCCTTTTTCAATTTTGCCATCGGGTCAAATTTTAAAGGAAAGAATTTGATCCTCAAACAGCCAATTTTTTCATAAAAAATGGACACATTTAAGAAGCGTTTCATCGCCAAGGCAGCAAAGTAGTAGTCAACACTGAATAAGCTAATAGCACCGCACAGGTCTCCAGTAATTAGTATTAGCATTTTTTTTTACCTTACATCAAGTAATTCCGATTTTGTGCTGATCAGAGTCTTCTCTGGCGTCATGATGGATATTCTTTATTTTGACACTAACAAGCCACGTCGATTAGTTGTTTCCAGAAGCAATTACCAATTTTGATTAACTTTGTTAATATTAGCAGTAGTAGTAGTATTTATCCACAAAACATCTGCTATTTCACTCTCTATGAAAACACATGTCGTGGCATCTCAGATACAAATCTAGCGATTCCTCAACGTATGTTTTGTAAAAATGAGATAAATTACCTCAGAATTACTATTACTTATTACAGGTCTAAAATTTAGAAATGATAGCACGTCTAATACTATGCATAAATTAATGCAAAATTTTAATGGGCAGTTTGAAGTAGTGACTGGGCTGTACCTTTATCATGTGTATGCCTTTGATCGTTTGAAGATTACAGTTTCTTTGATGTTTTCAGAAACTGCTGTGTAATTGAGATTTTTTATTCAAGATCTATTTTCTTCGGGTAGTAAATATGATTGAAACACTTGACCTCCAACAGATTTCCTATTAAATCCAGATATCTACAATAACTATTGACTTTGGTTGTGATTATTTGAAGAGTCGGATGTAAATTTCTTATGACATAATTATGCAAGGCTTCATTTTAAAGAAAGCCTTGAATTATTATTTTTATGGTTACTTAATCTTGGGTGTCGAAAATGTCTTGTGAAAAGGTATAGGAAGCATCCCTCGCTTTTGCGAACTGATATTTCAATAGATTGTTCATGCGAATGGAGAAGGCTCCGATCAGACTGCGCAAATGGCCAGGCTGATCTGAGTCTTTGCCGTTCGCACTTTCCGTAGTATAGTTGAAATTATATACTCCGCGATTTCAGAATAGTTTCTGAATGAACACTTTTGTCAATAAAATATTTGAAACAATCTCATCACCGAACAAAATACGCACATGTACTTTTCACATTTTTAGACAGAGCGGTGTCTGGAAAGTCATGTGCTACTTGTGAAGTGAATGACAAGGTTATTTTTGGGTTTTTGTAAAACCACTAACGATTGGCTAAAGCTTTTGTTTCATCTACCCGTTACTTGTCTGGGTTGAAATACGCTAGCGGTAAAATAACACTCGTCACATCAAGTAAAATCGATGCGATCTACATGGCAAAATAAACGGAATTTCTTCCGCAGGCTTATCAGTAATAAAAAGAATCTCATACTTCACTTCTGGAGTATATCCCTCAGCTCATGTACGGTTCAGCTGTCTGAGCTGGGGAACTATTTCTTCTGTGCACATAAGGCCACATCCCCAATGAATATGCATGCAGAGAGCGGTCTCGAGCAGCCGTATTGATAAAGTCACACCAGCATGGCGGTGGACGGGATACCCGATTCAATGATATATTCTAGTGGAAAAGATAACGTATACATTCTTTTCAAATCAAACAATTTGGTCTTGACCTCTTTGTTAAACGAGTTCACTGTTAAACATGCGCACATGTTCGCGCCGAAGAATCAATAGGACGAGTGGGGCGTGTTTAAATCTGTCTGTTAGCGTAGTAATATATCGGTGAAATCTGTTGCGGCTTCTGACGTCCTCGAATTTTGTTGCCTACTAAGGACTAGGGGCTGAAAAGCCCCTAGTCCAAAAATGGCTTAATGATGCATGCCTGTATATGCCTACTAAGGACTAGGGGCTGAAAAGGCCCTAGTACAAAAATGGCTTAATCGTGCATGCCTGTATATTCAACGGGCACTAGCCAGATGGCATAATTTCATACCGGTACTTAAGGAATTCGTGAAAGTTAATATTAGAAGTTTGCACAGTGTACTGAGTCATCTTGGCATTCCATGTTTGTTTTTCTATATCTAGATCATCAGAGAAACGCCGTTTGCCGTGCTGTTTGAGAGGGCTGACACTAACAAAGACGAGTTTCTTAGCCGGTCAGAGTTTATGCTCTTCTTCGGGTCCTTCGATACTGACGGTATTGTATGATTATGTTTTCAAATTTGATATACGTGTTTGTATTCGAAAAGTAAAAAGATAGGCAATGATCAGGAATTAATACAATCAAAAATCCCACATCCCGCCCTTAAAACCAAAAGGGAAAGAATCATAAACAAAAGAATGACAAAAGTTCACGAAAGCCACGCACGGTAAACCGAATGAACAGCTCTTTTCTAAACAGGTGGCCATTCAGCTACCCTAACTGAAAACAGCTGCAACATCTATTTTTACCTATTATATACTAGCCAAAAGTTCTAACCGGCCACTTACATTTTATCAAATTTCTCCAAACCCCAAAACAATTGCTTTACAGTCCTATTTACATCCCCAAATAGGCAGAGGTGTCAGTCAACTAAGCTATCAAAAGGATTAACAAAATGCTTAACATTACATTCAGGTGGCGCCGATGAACACAAGTATCCCAATTTTTAAAATTCACAAAATTCAGCATTTCGTCACAAATTATGAAAAATCACTTTTTGAAATATCCAATTTACCTGAGCAAAACCACTTCATTACTAAAGCAAATGATTGAAGAAACAGATTTGTGCAGAAATGAACACTCTGCCTGCATGGCAGTGGTCGCTTTGGGTCAAAATGTTCAAACTTACCCCGCCACTCAATGCAAATTCTTGTTAATTTTGAAAATGGGGGTACCCATATTCATCGGTGCCTCCTGGATACAGTGTGCTGACTAATGCTAAACTTTTTGTGGTGCTGTTTACCGACGGATTTGCCTAGATGAGGTTGCAAACTGAACTGTTAGATTGCTAATAGCATCGAGGAAAAATGATGCAAACTTATTGGTCAGTTAGAACTTTTGGATAGTAATGGGCAACTACTAGTATTCAGGTGAACACACTGCTAGGGACCATAGAAAAGCGGACGTAACAACATGCAACATTAAGGAACCACAACAGAAGTACTGCCTTGGAACGGCCAGTAAAAGCTCACTGCTAGCTAGTACACGTTTTGAACAATAGGAAAGAGCTTACTGTGCCTGTACATGTAGCTGTTAACTCTTTCAGCACCAAAAAGCAGACGACAAAATTTACGTCTGCAAAAATTAAAAAAATGCCCCGTCCAAGACGTTTCATATTGAGAATTCAAAGACTAGAGGGCAAACAGTGTAGATCTAGATGAGACGGCTCATTATGAGCCGCCTTATCAGGATCTACGCTGTTTGCAAATTTTGTCATTGGGGCTTAAAGAGTTTTCTTTGGACTGACTAGAGCATGGGCGTCGGGCATCGCTGATTTTTCAGTACACTAGACTTTATGATATGTCCACTTTATTAAAACGGGGCAAATAAAGAATTTGCTTGTCGGAAAGAGCTAAAGAAAACTTGGCCTCGGTGGTTCGATTCTGTATCCAAAACATAATAGCTGTTAGATATTAGCTTTGTCGTTGTTTTTCATGTACATATATCTAAGAGTTCTCAAGCATCTATCACACTTCCTTACAGGTAATGGTCGTATCACCAAAACGGAATTCGCCAGTGGTTGGCACTCTGCCGACTTCGCTCTGTTGTCTGACGCCGACCGCCTGTTCGCGTTACTGGACAACAACCACGACAGTGCCATAACTGCCACGCCCGATATGTCACACCAGTTTACAGTTTATGATACAAATCGTGAGTTTTCTTTGATTGTATTAATTTTCTCGGCTCTTTGAGTCCGCTGAGTTCCACATACTACCCGGCAGGCACACGACGTCGTAATGACGTGTAATCGACGTCGATGCGACGTCAATGCGATGCCATGACGACGTCATGTACCCGCTGGGTAATTGCCATCTCATACCATAATTGCGAATAAGGGAAACATTTCCTAACCCTATTTTGACAAACACAATTATGCGATAGCTGGTAAAATCCGATCAATTTGGAAAGACAACCCAAATTAAGAGATTGTACAGGTAATTAGGTATAAGATGAACTAAGGTGACACGCATAACATTATAACAGTTTTGAAAATACCTTAAACATTCTACCAATTTTTGGCTTGCCGTTTCGGCTGCAAGCCAGTATTCAAGTGGTTTAGTGATACCGAGTTATTTTCGGAAGAAACGATACGTCACACTTAGTCGGAAAATACCTGGAGAGTGTGTACTGCAGTGTTTATATATAGCAATAGCGCAAAGCATTAGCTTTTCCAAAAATCATGCAGCGGCGTCGCGAAAAATAGGCCTTAGGGCATCGCATAATCTGACTGGTCAGAGCAGCCGGCACACTGTCCAGCGTCGGTGCTTTCATGGGATCTGATCAGTCTTTTTCGGCATAAATATTCTTCATGATGATCCATGATGCAGACATCTTTCATGCTGAGGATAGACTGATAAGAGTGGGCTGATATGTGTATCTGTAAAAACTGAAAGAGCAGAGTTCAAATTTATTGTTTAGATTTAGAAACAAGCGCTTTTGACGATTTTCTTCTCTTATCACATTAACTGAAAAAATGTATTCCATCTATCTAGAGTTTATAGTCTGAAGTCTCATTTTGGTGTACAACATCACAGTACATACATGTTTATATGCAGACATATAAAAATACACCAAACCACTTTCTACAGAATTATAAGAGATTATGTAATCATGCATTACATATAGATTTATCTTATCACCGCGGATAAAGGCTCCACAGAGGTAAAAAAAAAAGAATAGTAATAATAAAAAAATACAGCGAACATTGAATATTTTTTAAACTTATGTTGCACTGCATCCATGGTGCCAGAGTACAGTCACTTCCTAAAAACTACACACTGGAATCAATGGTTTCCCCCTCCTCAGCCACACGGCGCATGAATTTACCAAAAGCGGCACAGTCAGGTACAGAGAAACATGTGGCGGAAACCAATGTCCAAACAGAATGCCCCCCTGCACCGACTTTGTGCACCGTAATACATGCTCCGTGAGGATGAAAATGGGAAACACTTTGGACAAAAGTCTACTATGTGGGAAAAAATCAGACAGTTAAAAGAATAAATATGCTGGAAGTAAACAGAATTTCCGCCGTGTGCATCCAAGATACGCATTACAATAAATGTGTGGCTTAATTGCTTGTATGTAGAACTGACCGTGTTATGTATGTAAAAGTCGGTAATGTCGGAGAGTACTTAACGCTTACGCATTGCAACAGGCCTTTCCATGGCGCAAAGCGATATATTATGTACACATTTTAAGCATCTGATAAATTTCCTTTTGGCCATCAACATGTTCATGAATAGCCTGAACAATGATACAGAAAAAGGGAACAATTTAGAGTTGTTAACATTTGAAACTCGGAATTGTTAAAATTTGAAACTGTTAGGGATTCATTGACAGCTTTATGACAAGGGAGGGGTTGGTTGGTTGGTGCGATGATGCTGGGTATAACTTCCAGCGCCGGGGCGTCCTACTTATTTGGATTAGAGTAGAACAAGGGCACACTGTGCTTGCGGTAGGTGCGGGTTGGGATGTGTGGACATTTTTCTTACTTTTATAACACTCTCTGATGTTGCCTTTTTAGTTCAGCTATACAAATGTACAGAGAAATATTGACACTCAACGACGATTTCCTTAGATGAACCTATACTTGGCTGACGATGTTCATACATCCACGAACAACACACAGTCATGCAATCTTACGCGTAAGCAACGTCGCGGATAGTTCAAATAGATGATTGGCCGACATAACGATTGATATACGTCATGTCATAGTGACGGCTGCTGTACTTCATTACCAAACACGTAACTATTATTCGTCCTTTGCTTGGCGTTTAATTAGTCAGAACTTCACGAATGAGTAAACAAAATTGATGTAAAAACATAGCATAAATATAAAAGATAAATTTCATTTGTCGGGAGTTCATGGAAATACGAACGCAATAGGTTCCGTGCTTTGTTGTTCTCAAATGGTGTAAAGCAAGTTATTGTCAAAACAATAACAGCATGCATTTTCTTCTCAGAGTGTCAAAGTATTGTTCCAGTCACTGCCACTGATGCCACTTAAACCAAAAATAAACTTCAGTAAACATTAATTTATTTCTTCTTTTGATGCCAAGTTCAGATGTGCCAAGATTCCATAGACATGGGTTTGAAACAGTCTTTCCTAAAATTTTGATTCAGACTAAATGTGACTCAACAGCCGTAAAGAAAAGACTTGAAATAGGTCCATATAGTTATTTAACTTGAGGCATGCCTAAAACGGCCGGCCAAAACGTTGGAAAACTGTTTTTTTTTGTTGTGTGTGTGTGTGTGTGTGTGTGTGTGTGTGTGTATTTCCTCAATTTGTTTTCCAAATAAATTCTACACTTGTTTTTACCTTACACCCGTGGATAATGCCACTATTCAAGAAGTTAGAAATTAAATACTTTGCTAAATAAAAGTAAGCAACAGAAAGTGCACTAACAATCGGGTTCACTTCAATAACAACTCATGAAAATTTCACTGTTTTAGCTGTGCAAGCCTTCCTTTTAAAAGGAAATTTTATATTTACTTTCCTTTCAATGAAGGTCATTACATTAAAAAGAAATAAATATTTTAGATTTTTAAGCTGTTTGGATATGCAACGTACAATGTATTAATGGTAACTTTGAAATTGCATTTTTTTGAGTATGCGTTTTCTATGTGTTATATCTAGATCAGCATAAAAACAAAACAAAAAAAACTATTATTTAAGGAATTAGCACATGGCTGCATGTCTTAAATAATTCTGAACATTTCATACCAACGTCTGCCAGCATATAGTATATATCCGAGACTCCTACGCTCATCCATTTATTTATTTTATTTATTTGTTTTAGACCCTTAATTATTATTTGGTTTTGCAGATAATGGGCAACTTGACCTTCTCGAAGTCATTCAGGTAACGCCAATTTTTAGGTGCATGGTTACACAGTCTGCTTTTTTCAGTTTTGCCCCCCTTTTCAGTTTTAGCCAACCTTACAGGAAAGAATTTGCTCCTCTAGGAGCAAGAGACGCATTTTTCCTATATGAATACACCCATTTTGAAAGGGCTACGCCGTCCATGAAGCAAACAGGAAGTCATTAAAAACAGGGAATTAAATTATTTGAGAATGAATAAAAGGTTTGAAAAAATCACACTTATCCATTGTACGTGTATGAATTTCAAGTAGCATCTCACTTATAATTCGAGAGGAGCCTGGCATACATTGTATGCCATGCTCCTCTCAAAGTGTAAGTGAGATGACACCATAGATCTGTTACCATAACAACTATGGAATTACCAACTATGGTGATAAGTACCTTGGGAGAATGATGTCATGATGACGTCACTTAGACATCAATCTGAACTCTTAGTTGATATGGTAATAAATATATGACGGCATTGGTTCTGAAGTTTGGCAAACGATGTATACGCCATGCTCCGCCAATTTTTCAATGTCATTACAATGTGAAATTCTTTCAACTTCTCAAACAAATAACCATTCTCATGTCATTTAATTCCATGTTTAAAGTTGTTTACCTTTATAAAAATGGCGGGAAAACTTTGAGGTGTACCCATACACCTTAAAATATTGCTTCTAAAATACTGAATTTCTTCTGTTATAAGACGGGGTTTTTTCCCTTAAAAATCAATCCCAAAGATCTAGATCCATATCAAAAGAAAGATCTAGATTTTTGGATGTTTTAGAATGAAAATACCCATCTCATATCAGAATTTCATAAGACCGATTAGATATTGGTAATCATTTTGGGGATAGAGGAACGCCGTTTTGTCCTGGCCTCGAGGTTATAAAACTTTTTTCGTGCTCAGCTCAGCTGAGCATGAAATTTTCTCTGCTGATTAATATACTCAGCTAAACTGAGCAAGAAAACAACTGTACTCATCAGTAATTTGCTATCATTAGAAGGTAAAATTTCATGCTCAGCTGAGTTGAGCATGAAAAAAGTCTTATAACGTCGGGGCCCGCTCACAAAACAGAGACAGAGTCTTTTTGGCAATGCTTTTCAAGTGTTTATGAACGTTCGGGTATATTGTATACAAGAATTTTCAAATACCCACATAACATGTCTGGTCAGCGCCTTGGCTGATTATAAGGAGAGCGAAGTGGGACCTTCAACAATGTGTTTACTGACATCGTAACTGGGCCCCCATGGTTAAATTTGACATGTTGAAAATAGAAAAGTAGATCCCATGAGAAAGATAGCTCACGGCTTGACCGAAAAACGATGATTAAGATCTGATCAGAATCTTACTGTTTCAGATCCTGGGGTATTGGGAACAAAACAAAAATAAAATCATGTTCTAATTCACCAAAATATATGACAGAGTGTTAGTATTCACCGTGCAGTACGACGAGAGAAAAACGAAGATTAAATATTCATTGACCTTTGATATTATTGGCTAAAATTTGACATACGCGTTATTTGACCAATGGAATCTTGTGAAATGTGGAACAATATCGATATTATACGAGGCTGCGCCTCGAAAAATAATCTTATTCTAATTCACCGTTACAGGGAGTGTTTTTCACCAGAAAATTCAGCACTCCATCTCCACTAATATGACTCGGGCACTTTAAATACAATATATGATGAAGGGTGATTTCTACAATGCCAATATCACTTAAGAGATAAAGAACGAAAAATGATAATCATTTTTATCATGTGACGTCGCTGTTATTCAGTGGATAACGTCGTGTCATAAAAATCATATGACCACACGTGGAATAACACTTTGGCGCGTATATGTAACGTCATTGACAATATCCGTGTCAGCAATGCATTAATGTTCATTACGCAGGCGATAAAATTCCATTTAAAGGGTCATATGATAATAAACAAGCGTGGTCATTTCATGAAATTTATGAAACTCGCCGAAGGCTCGAAGGAGAGTTTCATAAATTTCATATGAAATCACCGCTCTTGTAAGATTCTCTGTATCAAAGTACTGAAAAAGAGTTAATACATTTATAATCAAAGTACTGAAAAAGAGTTAATACATTTATAATTGCCGGGCCGGGTAGCGCAATCGGTAGGGCACCTGACTCGTAAGTCAGAGGTCCTGGGTTCGAATCCCGGTCTGGCCACATATTTTCGTTTCTCCTTCCGCTGATTCAAGAAGGGCAGTTGTCAGTTACTGGCGAAAGTATGTGCACTTAGTACTGGTTAACCGCTTAGGAGGTCTAAGCCTGCCCAGGAATAGTGTGGTTAGGTTAACTGACCGTCCCGACATGACCTCAGTTGTTTACCGTGGACGTTAAGCATCAAATCAACCAACCAACCAACCAACATTTATAATTAGTGAAGACAAAACAAATGCAATACACAAATTAATTGTTTTCTCACAGCTGTTATTAATTTTTCAGATGAAGAGCCTCCTTGTATTAAATGCCCAGGGAGGTGGCTCTCCTGTTGGATAGATTAAAAGAACAAGAAACAGACGTCGTCATAAAATTACAAATATTATCAAATTAACAATAAATATATAATAAAAAATACCGTCTTTGTTATGTATCCTGAAATCCCAGAAATGGTTTTTAAGCCAGCTTGGTCAGACTTTTTTGTGTGTATCCTCCATCAACTACTATATTCAGACAAGTTCGAATCACGATTTGGATGATTTATTCTCGAAATGAAGCAAACATAGACGTCCCCAACAATTCTCCTCACCTCGATATAGTCACGCGCGGTACTGAAAATTCAGTTTTTTGGATGTAGGGTAGTATTAAGTTTGTTAAAAATGACCGAACTAATATTTCTTTGATTTTCCTACAAAATATATCAAAAGATTCGTAAGATAGTGTAGAATACTAGGATAACACAACATTTTTTAATTAAGATCCGTGCTTTAAGAAAAACGTAGAAAACTGAGTAACTTTTTGCTCATTTTCTCTATTTTTCCTATATACTATTAGGAAATGATGGCCATATCAATCAGAGCAAAAATGACCGCATTAAATGTAAACTTAAAAGTTTGAAAAAAATATCTATGTGCAGCTAAAAAAGTGCACTATATTGACCTAACACAACATTTTTCATTTTTTATTCAGGGAAGACAAAAAAAAGAGAAAAACTGTCAATGTCCTATCTAATTTAATGCTATTTCAAGCTCACGCGATATCGTCGTTTACAGGTAGATTATACGGGGCTGAGGAAAAAAGTTGCCCATGGAAGTTAATCTAATCGTGGTGTTGTAAAAGCTAATACATGTGACTTATTAAGTAAAATTAGAAGCTAAATGATAAAAAAAACTTGATAACATCATATAATAACATAAAAAATCTAATGAAAAAAAAAAATAAAAAAATAAATAAATAAATAAAGATGAATGAAAGCGGTGAGATTCGAACTCACGACCCGAAGATCAGTAGTCTAGAGCTGTAACCACTAGACTATGAAATTTACTGAAAAATAAGGTAAAAATTTAAAAGACATTACAAGATTACTGACTCTGCAAATACCGTTGGTCTCGGGATAGTTTCGTATTGGCAGTGGTCAGGAAAATGATACTTTTTGGTAGAGGGTTAGAAAAAGCATGGTTGCTCAAATAAATTGAGGTTTTTTTAATATTTCTTTAATCTGTAAGGTTGTAGGAAGGGTAGTTATTTCAGCTGGAACTGGTTATGAAAATTTGCTGTTAGCTTTACTAGTCAGGATCAGTCAGGGGAAACCCCTAAGTAACGGCGAATATGTCGAATCACAGCAGACAACTTCGTGGAGAGAAATAGGCCTGATCATAGGGTATAATCGATTCAGCTAATTTTCGCTTCCTGCAGAGACTGTACATCATATTTGGCTTCCGCCGAGACTCCGCGAACTCTTGCTTCCTGCAGGGATTACTGTCCTCGATCATTGGCTTCCTGCCGAGACTGTCCGCGTGACTACTTCCTGCCAAGAGCCTCGGCAGGAAGCAGAATCACGCGGACAGTCTCTGCAGGAAACCATTATCATGTATTCATACTGAAATAATGAAAAACGTCTAAGGTTATGACACCATTTGGGATTTTTGTTTGACTGTACATCATATTTGGCTTCCGCCGAGACTGTCCGTGAACTCTTGCTTCCTGCAGGGACTACTGTCCTCGAACATTGGCTTCCTGCCGAGACTGTCCGCGTGACTCTGCTTCCTGCCGAGAGCCTCTGCAGGAAGCAAAATCACGCGGACAGTCTCTGCAGGAAGCCTTTTATCATGTACAGAAGTCTCGGCAGGAAGCATGAGATCGCGGACAGTCTCGGCGGAAGCCAAATATGATGTTAAGTCTCTGCCGGAAGCGAAAATTAGCGCAATTCCATTTCCAAACTGCTAATATTTGATTGTGTATGGTGAAGTTGCTGATTTTATGAATTTGAGCAGGTTTCCAACCTGTCAAAGTGTGTATTTGCATTGGTTTTCCGGCTGTGATTATTTTGTCTTTAGTGTGACACGATTACTAGAAGTGTGTATTGCTGTTTAATAAAAATGCCCGTTTATTAACTAATCCGAAGAAAGCCTCCCCAGAGGCATATGCAATGATGCGCATATATGCACTCTAGTCAGACTGCGCATATGCGGTCCCAATCATCTTTGACGCAGCCTGATTGTCTCGGTACGTCGGTACCATGTTGTTTTAACAATTAAAGCCGCCTTTAGAGTCTATGTATGTCTCGAACAAAATTGTGCATGCTGATCAAATTGCTTGGTATGGTTGCATGTAGGGAATACCTCTATGAAATCCTGCTTGAGCATATACGGTGGATACCCAGCAAAGACCAGCATGCACATATTAACCTTTTTTCGAGAGTGTACATAGTCTCGAAAAAAATGTGCATGCTGATCACAAACTGCGAATAAACGCATTATTGGAAGGTCAAATTCCCATCAAGAAGACAGGTATATTGGTTAATAGAGATTGTTAAAGATATGGCATTCGGTCGGAGTATTAGGGTGCGTTTACACGACCAAAGTTTCTATGACAAAGTAGGTTTGTCACAGAAAAATTTGCTCGTGTAAATGCCAAAATATGACAATGTTTCTTTGACAAATATATATGGTAAAGTTACTTCGATAAATTAAATTTGTCCGTGTAAACGGAGAACTTTGCTAAAGATTATGTAAGAAAGAACATTGCTACAAGCGTGGAAAATGTGACAAAGATTTTGTTTCATCGCTGCAGGTAACTTTGACGAATAATATTTGGTCGTGTGAACTCTGCAGCAAATATTTCATTGCCAAAGTTTATGTGACAAAGATTCTGTGGCACATTTTCTTTAACAAATAATTTGCTCCGTGTAAACGCAAAATGTTTGTCATACTTTCTTTGTTAAAGTTTCTGTGACATAGAAACTTTGCTCGTGTAAACGCGCCCTTATGTAATTTCATTTCTTTTTTGGCTTGTTTTGCAGCACTGTGAACGTGTAAACTTTATACCCTTCATCTCTGCTTCATGTGCATAACCCAGCAGGCACGTGACGTTAAAATCACGTCATGTCCCTGCTGGGTAAGATACAAGTAGTTGCAACGAACCGTTAGTGGTGTAAGCAAAATCCAGGGACGCGGCAAGGATAACTGATCGTTTCTAAATAACTAAAAAACTGTTGCAGGAACGTCACCGCCCCCCCCCCCCCCCTTCGAAAAGGACGAAAAGTTGGACGGACACAAAAGGCTCAAACTGCTGGCAGTGTTTATCATTGCTCAGGGTGAACAATGCCTGCTTCTTGCGGTGTTTATCGCTGCTCAGGGTGAGCAACGCCTGCTGCTGGCAGTGTTTATCACTGGTCCGGGTGAACGACGCGGCCTGCTGGCAGTATTTGTCACTGCTCAGTACTTTCAGTTTCTAAATATAGATGCGTTGTAAAATCATGTAGCTTCTATAAGTGTCCGAATGTATAACCTTGCAAATTATCAGTGTGTAAATTTAGCAAATCTTTTACAGTTATGAGCTATTTTATAGGTGTGAAAAACTTTCATTACGAACCTTTTTACGAGAGAGCCTGCACTGCTTAGACTAGTCTGCGTAAATGGGCATTCTAGTCAGAAAAAAAGATAGTACGCACTGGAATGTGTAAGATGTTGCGTGTTTTGACAGTCTGTGCACTTACTGAGCAGACTGTGCATATGCGCAGTTCGCAAATGCCCATCTGAAGACTTTATTCGCGTGGCGCAACTCTAAATATTCCAGCCACATTCAATAATAACAGATTTATTCCTCATGCTCAGCTGACACACAACTCAGAAACAACGTTAAAACGTTGGTTAAATGTTATTTTTTTTTTATTTTCTAGTTTTTTTTTCTTTTATAGTCCCCCCCCCCCCCCCCCCCCCGAATACATCTTCGTTTTGGAGCATGCTGAAAAGTAGTGCATGCTGTTCGCGGTTTTCTGTATACTCTTTTATTTCCAATGAAGTGTCTACTGCGTCCTGGATACTTTTACTGCGGCCTGTCTGTTACAACATAGACGTGTTGTAAGTACAGGGGCATGGGTACAAGGTCGCAGCATGTGCGCCTGTTTAAGCGCATCCGGACTCTACAATGATGTACCTTCAACCAAAGTGGAGTCGCACAAACAGATGGAACCCACATAAGCACCATAGTAACCCGCACTTTATGGGAGCCAAACCCTGGTGGCCCGTTAGAATGATAAACGCATGCCAAAATTTCTATGTAGCACATACTTATATTTGGACTGTAAAACACACAGGCAGACACATCTAATTATCTGTACATTTAAGTTCTGCAATGGTTAAAACAAATAAAAAAATAATAAATGAATTAAAAAGGCAGTTATGACATTTTTTTTCTTGTCAATTTTAGTTTTGTATGATCGAAATGCAGAATTTATAAATTTTAGCAATATGTACAAATTTTGGCATTATTTGTTTTCCCTATCGAATTGCTTTCTATGTCTGAAGATCGATGTTAAGGAAACGTGGACCTAGAAAACTTAGTTGTGACTGTGGACAGACTTCCAATATCATTATTTTTTTCTGATACCTAATGGAAATCCCAAAGAGACGGAACAGATCTTCACATTGATACATACTATGCAGCTGGCACACAACGTTATAATGGCGTCGCATTGACATCGACGCAACCAGATTACATTGTATCGAAGTCATTCTGACGTCATGTGCCGGCTGGGATATACTTTACTTCCCAGCAGTTACAAGACGTCGAAATGACGTAGGATTGACGGCGATGCGACATGGGGGTGTCGCATCGACCCCATTTCGACATCATTACGACGTCATGTGCCTGCTGGGCGTCTTGTAATGCTGTTCTAAAAGTTTGCATCGTTTTAATGTACCCTCTCTATTGCGACACTTTAAAATTACTGTAATTATTCTAAAATTTGAACAGGTGCTTATACTAGCCGACAGTGTGTCAGAAATATACTGATATGATATGACGCATTGCACATCTTGATCTGATTCTAAGCTGATTTCTCAGATACATCTATCCCAAAATTTAGGATTACTGCGACAATTGTTTGTTAATCTAGCAGCTCTAGGGTTATATTATTGATAATCAAGGGTCGGTCATATTTGCACGTGCATTTGTGTTGAACGTTATGAACCTTGTCTGGGCAAAATATGTTTGATGCTATACGCAAACAGTGGGTACCAAGATAAGTCTATGCAACTGCGTAGTCTGTCAGAGTAAGTGCAGTGCACTGTTTGATTCCCAGAAGGCATACTTATCGCGCCTACCCTGTTCTGATTGTGCTAGTGCACAGACTAGTCTGGACTTAGGTGTTTTGCATATACGATAAGGCTGATTTTATCACGACACGACTCAAATGGCCTGCGCAAGGAAAATGGGTGTTCAGCCCATTACGTTTGCGGAGATATATGTATGTATACGTAACCAGGAGTTACCAAGATATGTCTATCCTATGTGTAGTCTACCCTGTTCTTATTGCGCATGCATCCACTCTAGGCACGCGTGTTTTGCATATGACATAGGACTGGTTTTATCACGACACGAGGTATGCGCAAGGAAAAATGTGTTTCACCCCATCTTGGTAAAAGCAAATGCAGTCCGATTAGTGTCAATTCCTTTCGCAGACTATACGGTGCTCCAGTGTATGATGCTCAAGATTGTTCATACATGTTGTGAACGCATAACTGTTACCACAGACCGGGCTGATTCTTCTCGTAGCATGTGGCAATTTTCCGAGGGTGCGGCATTTGGGTTACATCATTGATAATCAAGATAATCAATGGTCAATCATGTTTTCGCGTGCATTTTATGCTCATCTCGTGTGTTTAACGTTATGAGCCTTGTGCGGGCAAAATATGTTTGACGCTGTACGGAAACAGTGGGTACCAAGATAAGTCTATGCAACTGCGTAGTCTGTCGGAGATAGAGCAGTACACTGTTTGATTCCCAGAAGGCATACTTAGTGCTCCTACCCTGTTCTGATTATGCTAGTGCACCGACTAGTCTGGAAATAGGTGTTCTGCATATACGATAAGGCTGATTTAATCACGACATGACTTAAAAAGGCTTGCGCAAAGAAAATGGGTGTTCAGTCCATAATGTTTGAAGCGAAATATGTATGTATACGTGACCAGGAAGTGCCAAGATATGTCTACGCTCATGTGTAGTCTACCCTGTTCTGATTGCGCATGCATTCACTCTAGACACGCGTGTTTTGCGTATGACATAGGACTGGTTTTATCACGACACGAGGTATGTGCAAGGTAAAAGGTGTTTCACCCCATCTCGGTAAAAGCAAATGCAGTCCGATTAGTGTCAATTCCTTTCGCAGACTATACGGCGCTCCAATGTATGATGCTCAAGATTGTTCATACATGTTGTGAACGCATTAATGTTACCACAGACTGGACTGATTCTTCTCGTGTCATGTGGCAATTTTCCGAGGGTGCGGCTCTTAGAGAATGCGCATTAATATTACAAAAAATGTAATTTGTTCTTTTCGCGTAGTAAGCAACACTTTGTCTAACAACACTATATATCTTTAGACCATCACCCGGCTGGTAAATCTGTTGAATAGTAAACATCATCTGCATTTAATAATGGATGGATGGATGACGCGATTTTACGTCCTTTTCAACAGTATTTCTGTTATATCAGGACGATAGTGAAAGGATATGTGCAATGGAACCCCGTTTATGGTAGTAAAGATTTACGCCTCAAGGGGTCCGCTAGATCAGTAGGCCGGTGCTGAACCCACTGACCTACCGGGGCTCCTACCAAAGACAAAGAGACAGACACATAACAAAGGTATTCAAATAAACATACAGAGATACACATGATCAAAGGAAACTTTTTTTTAGCTATCTAATCTTACACGAACTAAACTCAGACTAAAACCAACAAGATTGATTAATTCGCCAGCAATAATTTACATCAACCTCGACGAGTGCAAAAACCAGGCACATGACGTCCTAATGACGTTGCACTGACATCGATACGACGTCACCATGTCGCGTCGACGTCAATATGCCGTCATTTGGACGTCATGTGCCTGCCGGGAAGATGCTTTTTATAAATGTATTACTGAGCTCCATGTTAAAATAGAGTTATCTCCCATCGTCCATACAGTCATTTTTTGCAAACAGTCGGAACTTTTCGCACCGAAATGTTGCATTTCTCGCGCGAAAACTGATTTTTTCAGCTATTCTCCTTAGCTGGTCTGTCAAGCTTTGTTCACCATCTTCATTCACTACCAGATGATACTCTATATGAGAAGACACAATTAGCCATCGTTTACATCGAGTGAGAATGAAAATGCAGTGAAAAAAAAGGGGGACCAATTTTCATTTCAGTCACTTTCCAATAGATTCATATGACTGCACCTTGTTTTTTCTGAAATAGGAATCATTCCACCGTTGTTTCCACGACTGGTCGTGAACACCTTCAAGATATTCTGCACGCAAATAGTTCCCTGGTTCATTGGTCTCCAAGAATGCCACTTTGCATGAATATTCTGGTTGTTAGGGCAAATGAAAAGAGTCTTGTATAAGTAAAATAATTAGTTCAGAATCCCATCACAAGAGGTAACTGGAAGAACCGAATCTCACTCTTCATGTAGTTGCCCTTACCCATGGAGCACATGACGTCGCAGTGACGTCGCACTGACGTCGATGATAGTTTGTCATGTCTCACAGACTTAAAGAAAAGAGAGCATCAAATGTTAGGAATGTTGTGAAAAACTTTGATTGTTGGATGAAAACAAACTATAAAATATGGACTATATTTAAAAATTGGTCGAGGTCTCGAGCCATAAGTGAATTAGTGAATAAATAAATAGATATAGAAAATCTTGCGTTTTCTCATATGCAATCGCAACTTATCTCATCGTTCGCTTTAACACGTATCAACACAATCAATTGCGGAAAATGTATTGAATTGTATAGGAAAGACACATTTCATACGATATTATAAAACCATCCATTAACATCGACTTTTTATGCATACAGGCTCTTAAAATTCAATTCTTCTTCAGTGTTTTGATTTTTTTCATAATTTTATGTGAATATTAAATTGGGGATTTTTAAGTTGTAAACATAACCCCTCAAATGGCATACTTATAAAGTAAAATGCACTAAAATGCAGGGGACATCTCTATTCATTTCGCGAGATCATTTTTGTATACAAAGTTACATATTTTATGCAAACGGATTCGAAATCTGCAATAATTATTCTTTCTTTAGATATATATTATAACAGGAGAAACGTAGAAATAATTCGAGGAATTTAACTATATTTTAAAAAGTATTTAATATTTTTGTGCGAAGACCCCGTAGTTCACCTGTATATCTGTTTACTAGCAAAATATCGATTCTTCAAATGAATAGATCTGTTGCTCTTGTTTAATAAGATTTAAACAGTGACACGCTAAAATGTAAAAAGATAAAAGGTTCTCCCTGTTGTACACCAAGAAACAAGTGGATGGTTTAGGTGTGTGTGTGTGGGGGGGGGGGGTGTGGGTGTGTATGCGGGGGGGGGGGGGCGGGGGCGTAGGAACGGGGAACGGGGAGGCGCGTTTAAGGCAGGTGATGGGGATCACCGAATAGAAAGCTATCATAATGGAAATATTGTTTCTCCAAATCCGGGTACCTTCCTTTTTCGTTCAAAATAATATTGAAAGGGGAAAAACACGTAATTTGAATCCTTCGGCATTTTAAGACTTAGAGTCGATTTCATTTTCTTCATAAAATGATATTTTAAAATACGCACTTTATCCTTCAAAACATTTGTACTTTCAGTTTCTAAATATGGCTGCGTTCTAAAATCATGTAGCTTCTATAAGTATCCGAATGTATAACCTTGCCAATTATCAGTGTGTAAATTTAGCAAATCTTTTAAAGTTATGTGTGAAATTCTTTCATTACGAGCCTTTTTACGAGAGAGCCTGCACTGCTTAGACTAGTCTGCGTAAATGCGCATTCTAGTCAGAAAAAAGTGTAGTACGCACTGAAATGTGTAAGATGTTGCGTGTTTTGACAGTCTGTGCACTTACTGAGCAGACTGTGCATATGCGCAGTTCGCAAAAGCCCATCTGAAGACTTAATTCGCGTGGCGCAACTCTAAATATCTCAGCCACATTCAATAATAACAGATTTATTCCTCATGCTCAGCTGACACACAACTCTGAAACAACGGCGTGTCATTTACGTTGGTTAAACGTTAAGGTTTTTTTTATTTTCTAGTTTTTTCTTCTTTTATAGTCCCCCCGAATACATGTATCTTTAAGCAGTGCGAAGGAAAATACGTTTCTTTCAACGTTAAAGACATATTCTACCGTTTGCCGTCTACTGTGCACGGTCTACTCGCTCTTCGTTTTGGAGCATGCTGAAAAGTAGTGCATGCTGTTCGCGGTTTTCTGTATACTCTTTCATTTCCAATGAAGTGTCTACTGCGTCCTGGATACTTTTACTGCGGCCTGTCTGTTACAACATAGACGTGTTGTAAGTACAGGGGCATGGATACATGGTCGCAGTATGTGCGCCTGTTTAAGCGCATCCGTACTCTACAGTGATGTACCTTCAACCAAAGTGGAGTCGCACAAACAGATGGAACCCACATAAGCACCATAGTAACCCGCACTTTATGGGAGCCAAACCCTGGTGGCCCGTTAGAATGATAAACGCATGCCAAAATTTCTATGTAGCACATACTTATATTTGGACTGTAAAACACACAGGCAGACACATCTAATTATCTGTACATTTAAGTTCTGCAATGGTTAAAACAAATAAAAAAATAATAAATGAATTAAAAAGGCAGTTATGACATTTTTTTTCCTTGTCAATTTTAGTTTTGTATGATCGAAATGCAGAATTTATAAATTTTAGCAATATGTACAAATTTTGGCATTATTTGTTTTCCCTATCGAATTGCTTTCTATGTCTGAAGATCGATGTTAAGGAAACGTGGACCTAGAAAACTTAGTTGTGACTGTGGACAGACTTCCAATATCATTATTTTTTTCTGATACCTAATGGAAATCCCAAAGAGACGGAACAGATCTTCACATTGATACATACTACGCAGCTGGCACACAACGTTATAATGGCGTCGCATTGACATCGACGCAACCAGATTACATTGTATCGAAGTCATTCTGACGTCATGTGCCGGCTGGGATATACTTTACTTCCCAGCAGTTACAAGACGTCGAAATGACGTAGTATTGACGGCGATGCGACATGGGGGTGTCGCATCGACCCCATTTCGACATCATTACGACGTCATGTGCCTGCTGGGCGTCTTGTAATGCTGTTCTAAAAGTTTGCATCGTTTTAATTTACCCTCTCTATTGCGACACTTTAAAATTACTGTAATTATTCTAAAATTTGAACAGGTGCTTATACTAGCCGACAGTGTGTCAGAAATATACTGATATGATATGACGCATTGCACATCTTGATCTGATTCTAAACTGATTTCTCAGATACATCTATCCCAAAATTTAGGATTACTGCGACAATTGTTTGTTAATCTAGCAGCTCTAGGGTTATATTATTGACAATCAAGGGTCGGTCATATTTGCACGTGCATTTGTGTTGAACGTTATGAACCTTGTCTGGGCAAAATATGTTTGATGCTATACGCAAACAGTGGGTACCAAGATAAGTCTATGCAACTGCGTAGTCTGTCAGAGTAAGTGCAGTGCATTGTTTGATTCCCAGAAGGCATACTTATCGCGCCTACCCTGTTCTGATTGTGCTAGTGCACAGACTAGTCTGGACTTAGGTGTTTTGCATATACGATAAGGCTGATTTTATCACGACACGACTCAAATGGCCTGCGCAAGGAAAAATGGGTGTTCAGCCCATTACGTTTGCGGAGATATATGTATGTATACATAACCAGGAGTTACCAAGATATGTCTACCCTATGTGTAGTCTACCCTGTTCTTATTGCACATGCATCCACTCTAGGCACGCGTGTTTTGCATATGACATAGGACTGGTTTTATCACGACACGAGGTATGCGCAAGGAAAAATGTGTTTCACCCCATCTTGGTAAAAGCAAATGCAGTCCGTTTAGTGTCAATTCCTTTCGCAGACTATACGGCGCTCCAGTGTATGATGCTCAAGATTGTTCATACATGTTGTGAACGCATAACTGTTACCACAGACCGGGCTGATTCTTCTCGTAGCATGTGGCAATTTTCCGAGGGTGCGGCATTTGGGTTACATCATTGATAATCAAGATAATCAATGGTCAATCATGTTTTCACGTGCATTTTATGCTCATCTCGTGTGTTTAACGTAATGAGCCTTGTGCGGGCAAAATATGTTTGACGCTGTACGGAAACAGTGGGTACCAAGATAAGTCTATGCAACTGCGTAGTCTGTCGGAGATAGAGCAGTACACTGTTTGATTCCCCGAAGGCATACTTAGTGCTCCTACCCTGTTCTGATTATGCTAGTGCACCGACTAGTCTGGAAATAGGTGTTCTGCATATACGATAAGGCTGATTTAAATACGACATGACTTAAAAAGGCTTGCGCAAGGAAAATGGGTGTTCAGTCCATAATGTTTGAAGCGAAATATGTATGTATACGTAACCAGGAAGTGCCAAGATATGTCTACGCTCATGTGTAGTCTACCCTGTTCTGATTGCGCATGCATTCACTCTAGACACGCGTGTTTTGCGTATGACATAGGACTGGTTTTATCACGACACGAGGTATGTGCAAGGTAAAAGGTGTTTCACCCCATCTCGGTAACAGCAAATGCAGTCCGATTAGTGTCAATTCCTTTCGCAGGCTAACGGCGCTCCATTGTATGATGCTCAAGATTGTTCATACATGTTGTGAACGCATAAATGTTACTACAGACTGGAATGATTCTTCTCGTCGCATGTGGCAATTTTCCGAGGGTGCGGCTCTTAGAGAATGCGCATTAATATTACAAAAAATGTAATTTGTTCTTTTCGCGTAGTAAGCAACACTTTGTCTAACAACACTATATATCTTTAGACCATCACCCGGCTGGTAAATCTGTTGAATAGTAAACATCATCTGCATTTACTATACCTAAGACATAATGGATGGATGGATGACGCGATTTTACGTCCTTTTCAACAGTATTTCTGTTATATCAGGACGATAGTGAAAGGATATGTGCAATGGAACCCCGTTTATGGTAGGAAAGATTTACGCCTCAAGGGGTCCGCTAGATCAGTAGGCCAGTGCTGAACCCACTGACCTACCGGGGCTCCTACCAAAGACAAAGAGACAGACACATAACAAAGGTATTCAAATAAACATACAGACAGAGATACACATGATCAAAGGAAGCTTTTTTTAGCTATCTAATCTTACACGAACTAAACTCAGACTAAAACCAACAAGATTGATTGATTCGCCAGCAATAATTTACATCAACCTTGACGAGTGCAAAAACCAGGCACATGACGTCCTAATGACGTTGCACTGACATCGATACGACGTCACCATGTCGCGTCGACGTCAATATGCCGTCATTTGGACGTCATGTGCCTGCCGGGAAGATGGTTTTTATAAAATGTTTTACTGAGCTCCATGTTAAAATAGAGTTATCTCCCATCGTCCATACAGTCATTTTTTGCAAACAGTCGGAACTTTTCGCACCGAAATGTTGCATTTCTCGCGCGAAAACTGATTTTTTCAGCTATTCTCTTTAGCTGGTCTGTCAAGTTTTGTTCACCATCTTCATTCACTACCAGATGATACTCTATATGAGAAGACACAATTAGCCATCGTTTACATCGAGTGAGAATGAAAATGCAGTGAAAAAAAGGGGGGACCAATTTTCATTTCAGTCACTTTCCAATAGATTCATATGACTGCACCTTGTTTTTTCTGAAATAGGAATCATTCCACCGTTGTTTCCATGACTGATCGTGAACACCTTCAAGATATTCTGCACGCAAATAGTTCCCTGGTTCATTGGTCTCCAAGAATGCCACTTTGAATGAATATTCTGGTTGTTAAGGCAAATGAAAAGAGTCTTGTATAAGTAAAATAATTAGTTCAGAATCCCATCACAAGAGGTAACTGGAAGAACCGAATCTCACTCTTCATGTAGGTGCCCTTACCCATGGAGCGCATGACGTCACAGTGACGTCGCACTGACGTCGATGATAGTTTGTCATGTATCACAGACTTAAACAAAAGAGAGCATCAGCTGTTAGGAATGTTGTGAAAAACTCTGATTGTTGGATGAAAACAAACTATAAACTATGGACTATATTTAAAAATTGGTCGAGGTCTCGAGCCATAAAAAATAAATAAGTGAATAAATAGATAAACAGATATAGAAAATCTTGCGTTTTCTCATATGCAATCGCAATTTATCTCATCGTTCGCTTTAACACGTATCAACACAATCAATTTCGGAAAATGTATTGAATTGTATAGGAAAGACACATTTCATACGATATTATAAAACCATCCATTAACATCGACTTTTTATGCATACAGGCTCTTAAAATTCAATTCTTCTTCAGTGTTTTGATTTTTTTCATAATTTTATGTGAATATTAAATTGGGGGATTTTTAAGTTGTAAACATAACCCCTCAAATGGCATACTTATATAGTAAAATGCACTAAAATGCAGGGGGCATCTCTATTCATTTCGCGAGATCATTTTTGTATACAAAGTTACATATTTTATGCAAACGGATTCGAAATCTGCAATAATTATTCTTTCTTTAGATATATATTATAACAGGAGAAACGTAGAAATAATTCGAGGAATTTAACTATATTTTAAAAAGTATTTAATATTTTTGTGCGAAAACCCCGTAGTTAACCTGTATATCTGTTTACTAGCAAAATATCGATTCTTCAAATGAATAGATCTGTTGCTCTTGTTTAATAAGATTTAAACAGTGACACGCTAAAATGTAAAAAGATAAAAGGTTCTCCCTGTTGTACACCAAGAAACAAGTGGATGGCTAAGGTGTGTGTGTGGGGGTGTGGGTGTGGGTGTGTATGCGGGTGGGGGGGAGCGGGGGGCGTAGGAACGGGGAACGGGGAGGCGCGTTTAAGGCAGGTGAGGGGGATCACCGAATAGAAAGCTATCATAGTGGAAATATTGTTTCTCCAAATCCGGGTACCTTCCTTTTTCGTTCAAAATAATATTGAAAGGGGAAAAACACGTAATTTGAATCCTTCGGCATTTTAAGACTTAGAGTCGATTTAATTTTCTTCATAAAATGATATTTTAAAATACGCACTTTATCCTTCCAAACATTTGTACTTTCAGTTTCTAAATATGGCTGTGTTCTAAAATCATGTAGCTTCTATAAGTATCCGAATGTATAACCTTGCCAATTATCAGTGTGTAAATTTAGCAAATCTTTTAAAGTTATGTGTGAAAATCTTTCATTACGAGCCTTTTTACGAGAGAGCCTGCACTGCTTAGACTAGTCTGCGTAAATGCGCATTCTAGTCAGAAAAAAGTGTAGTACGCACTGAAATGTGTAAGATGTTGCGTGTTTTGACAGTCTGTACACTTACTGAGCAGACTGTGCATATGCGCAGTTCGCAAAAGCCCATCTGAAGACTTAATTCGCGTGGCGCAACTCTAAATATCTCAGCCACATTCAATAATAACAGATTTATTCCTCATGCTCAGCTGACACACAACTCTGAAACAACGGCGTGTCATTTACGTTGGTTAAACGTTAAGTTTTTTTTTGATTTTCTAGTTTTTTTTTCTTTTATAGTCCCCCCCCCCCCCCCCCCCCCCCCCCCCCCCGAATACATGTATCTTTAAGCAGTGCGAAGGAAAATACGTTTCTTTCAACGTTAAAGACATATTCTACCGTTTGCCGTCTACTGTGCACGGTCTACTCGCTCTTCGTTTTGGAGCATGCTGAAAAGTAGTGCATGCTGTTCGCGGTTTTCTGTATACTCTTTTATTTCCAATGAAGTGTCTACTGCGTCCTGGATACATTTACTGCGGCCTGTCTGTTACAACATAGACGTGTTGTAAGTACAGGGGCATGGGTACAAGGTCGCAGTATGTGCGCCTGTTTAAGCGCATCCGTACTCTACAATGATGTACCTTCAACCAAAGTGGAGTCGCACAAACAGATGGAACCCACATAAGCACCATAGTAACCCGCACTTTATGGGAGCCAAACCCTGGTGGCCCGTTAGAATGATAAACGCATGCCAAAATTTCTATGTAGCACATACTTATATTTGGACTGTAAGACACACAGGCAGACACATCTAATTATCTGTACATTTAAGTTCTGCAATGGTTAAAACAAATAAAACAATAATAAATGAATTAAAAAGGCAGTTATGGCATTTTTTTTTCTTGTCAATTTTAGTTTTGTATGATCGAAATGCAGAATTTATAAATTTTAGCAATATGTACAAATTTTGGCATTATTTGTTTTCCCTATCGAATTGCTTTCTATGTCTGAAGATCGATGTTAAGGAAACGTGGACCTAGAAAACTTAGTTGTGACTGTGGACAGACTTCCAATATCATTATTTTTTTCTGATACCTAATGGAAATCCCAAAGAGGCGGAACAGATCTTCACATTGATACATACTACGCAGCTGGCACACAACGTTGTAATGGCGTCGCATTGACATCGACGCAACCAGATTACATTGTATCGAAGTCATTCTGACGTCATGTGCCGGCTGGGATATACTTTACTTCCCAGCAGTTACAAGACGTCGAAATGACGTAGTATTGACGGTGATGCGACATGGGGGTGTCGCATCGACCCCATTTCGACATCATTACGACGTCATGTGCCTGCTGGGCGTCTTGTAATGCTGTTCTAAAAGTTTGCATCGTTTTAATTTAACCTCTCTATTGCGACACTTTAAAATTACTGTAATTATTCTAAAATTTGAACAGGTGCTTATACTAGCCGACAGTGTGTCAGAAATATACTGATATGATATGACGCATTGCACATCTTGATCTGATTCTAAACTGATTTCTCAGATACATCTATCCCAAAATTTAGGATTACTGCGACAATTGTTTGTTAATCTAGCAGCTCTAGGGTTATATTATTGATAATCAAGGGTCGGTCATATTTGCACGTGCATTTGTGTTGAACGTTATGAACCTTGTCTGGGCAAAATATATTTGATGCTATACGCAAACAGTGGGTACCAAGATAAGTCTATGCAACTGCGTAGTCTGTCAGAGTAAGTGCAGTGCACTGTTTGATTCCCAGAAGGCATACTTATCGCGCCTACCCTGTTCTGATTGTGCTAGTGCACAGACTAGTCTGGACTTAGGTGTTTTGCATATACGATAAGGCTGATTTTATCACGACACGACTCAAATGGCCTGCGCAAGGAAAAATGGGTGTTCAGCCCATTACGTTTGCGGAGATATATGTATGTATACGTAACCAGGAGTTACCAAGATATGTCTACCCTATGTGTAGTCTACCCTGTTCTTATTGCACATGCATCCACTCTAGGCACGCGTGTTTTGCATATGACATAGGACTGGTTTTATCACGACACGAGGTATGCGCAAGGAAAAATGAGTTTCACCCCATCTTGGTAAAAGCAAATGCAGTCCGATTAGTGTCAATTCCTTTCGCAGACTATACGGTGCTCCAGTGTATGATGCTCAAGATTGTTCATACATGTTGTGAACGCATAACTGTTACCACAGACCGGGCTGATTCTTCTCGTAGCATGTGGCAATTTTCCGAGGGTGCGGCATTTGGGTTACATCATTGATAATCAAGATAATCAATGGTCAATCATGTTTTCACGTGCATTTTATGCTCATCTCGTGTGTTTAACGTTATGAGCCTTGTGCGGGCAAAATATGTTTGACGCTGTACGGAAACAGTGGGTACCAAGATAAGTCTATGCAACTGCGTAGTCTGTCGGAGATAGAGCAGTACACTGTTTGATTCCCAGAAGGCATACTTAGTGCTCCTACCCTGTTCTGATTATGCTAGTGCACCGACTAGTCTGGAAATAGGTGTTCTGCATATACGATAAGGCTGATTTAAATACGACATGACTTAAAAAGGCTTGCGCAAGGAAAATGGGTGTTCAGTCCATAATGTTTGAAGCGAAATATGTATGTATACGTAACCAGGAAGTGCCAAGATATGTCTACGCTCATGTGTAGTCTACCCTGTTCTGATTGCGCATGCATTCACTCTAGACACGCGTGTTTTGCGTATGACATAGGACTGGTTTTATCACGACACGAGGTATGTGCAAGGTAAAAGGTGTTTCACCCCATCTCGGTAAAAGCAAATGCAGTCCGATTAGTGTCAATTCCTTCCGCAGGCTAACGGCGCTCCATTGTATGATGCTCAAGATTGTTCATACATGTTGTGAACGCATAAATGTTACTACAGACTGGAATGATTCTTCTCGTCGCATGTGGCAATTTTCCGAGGGTGCGGCTCTTAGAGAATGCGCATTAATATTACAAAAAATGTAATTTGTTCTTTTCGCGTAGTAAGCAACACTTTGTCTAACAACACTATATATCTTTAGACCATCACCCGGCTGGTAAATCTGTTGAATAGTAAACATCATCTGCATTTACTATACCTAAGACATAATGGATGGATGGATGACGCGATTTCACGTCCTTTTCAACAGTATTTCTGTTATATCAGGACGACAGTGAAAGGATATGTGCAATGGAACCCCGTTTATGGTAGGAAAGATTTACGCCTCAAGGGGTCCGCTAGATCAGTAGGCCAGTGCTGAACCCACTGACCTACCGGGGCTCCTACCAAAGACAAAGAGACAGACACATAACAAAGGTATTCAAATAAACATACAGACAGAGATACACATGATCAAAGGAAACTTTTTAGCTATCTAATCTTACACGAACTAAACTCAGACTAAAACCAACAAGATTGATTAATTCGCCAGCAATAATTTACATCAACCTTGACGAGTGCAAAAACCAGGCACATGACGTCCTAATGACGTTGCACTGACATCGATACGACGTCACCATGTCGCGTCGACGTCATTTTGCCGTCATTTGGACGTCATGTGCCTGCCGGGAAGATGCTTTTTATAAAATGTTTTACTGAGCTCCATGTTAAAATAGAGTTATCTCCCATCGTCCATACAGTCATTTTTTGCAAACAGTCGGAACTTTTCGCACCGAAATGTTGCATTTCTCGCGCGAAAACTGTTTTTTTCAGCTATTCTCTTTAGCTGGTCTGTCAAGTTTTGTTCACCAGCTTCATTCACTACCAGATGATACTCTATATGAGAAGACACAATTAGCCATCGTTTACATCGAGTGAGAATGAAAATGCAGTGAAAAAAAGGGGGGACCAATTTTCATTTCAGTCACTTTCCAATAGATTCATATGACTGCACCTTGTTTTTTCTGAAATAGGAATCATTCCACCGTTGTTTCCACGACTGATCGTGAACACCTTCAAGATATTCTGCACGCAAATAGTTCCCTGGTTCATTGGTCTCCAAGAATGCCACTTTGAATGAATATTCTGGTTGTTAAGGCAAATGAAAAGAGTCTTGTATAAGTAAAATAATTAGTTCAGAATCCCATCACAAGAGGTAACTGGAAGAACCGAATCTCACTCTTCATGTAGGTGCCCTTACCCATGGAGCACATGACGTCGCAGTGACGTCGCACTGACGTCGATGATAGTTTGTCATGTATCACAGACTTAAACAAAAGAGAGCATCAGCTGTTAGGAATGTTGTGAAAAACTTTGATTGTTGGATGAAAACAAACTATAAACTATGGACTATATTTAAAAATTGGTCGAGGTCTCGAGCCATAAAAAATAAATAAGTGAATAAATAGATAAATAGATATAGAAAATCTTGCGTTTTCTCATATGCAATCGCAACTTATCTCATCGTTCGCTTTAACACGTATCAACACAATCAATTTCGGAAAATGTATTGAATTGTATAGGAAAGACACATTTCATACGATATTATAAAACCATCCATTAACATCGACTTTTTATGCATACAGGCTCTTAAAATTCAATTCTTCTTCAGTGTTTTGATTTTTTTCATAATTTTATGTGAATATTAAATTGGGGGATTTTTAAGTTGTAAACATAACCCCTCAAATGGCATACTTATATAGTAAAATGCACTAGAATGCAGGCAAGTCCAACTTATTCATTCATTTGGAAAATCCGATAAATCCGATAATTTTGGAAAGACAACGCAAATTGACTTTTTGTACAGGTAATCGCAGGGATTATCTTACTTGACTCAATTTATTGGCCCACTGTGTGTGCAGATAATCGATTTTACCTATGGTTTATCACCTTTCCGATAGCGATTAAAGGCCAATATTAATAGAAGTAACAGACGCCGCAAAACGCGGCGTCTCATCGAGTCCGTCACTGTTTTGCAGTGACTACAGGAAATTCTCATTAACACAAAGAGGCCACTATGCAGTTATGGGTTCAAGTGAACAACAACAACAAACATTAATAATAATAATAATAATAATTACTTTTCACTTATTTATTTTTTCATATAAATATCTCTTCCGCATGACAAAGAAATATATATACTTAGCAAAAATAAAAACTTGACAGTCTTTATTTTTCATCCTACGGTAGTCAGGAAAAAGTGAGACATAAAAATTATTTTAATTTAAGAAAATGTAATCATTCTGTAATATCATAGTCACAAAAAATTCAAGATTCCTTAGATACAGCAAAAAAGGGGCTATTGTAAACGTCACAAGGGTATTTTTCTGTTTTCTATGCTCAAAACCAAATAATTACCAAATTCAAAATTGTCGAAGTCTGCTTAAATGATAAAAAATTTGTTGGCAATGCTTTTTTATTATTAAATCCAATCTCTATGGACTCATAAGCTAAAATTATGCAGATGCATGGTCGACTACGAGGCCGTAAGGACCAGACAAAAAACCTCAGTCCACGCCATTATAAAGTCAGAAATTCAGTTTCAATAGAATTCCCATTACACATTTAAGGCTTTATGGCAGTTTAAGAAATGGTTTTTAAATAAATTTAGTAATAAAGACATTGAGTTTGCAAGACAAGCAAACTTATCTCGAAGAAAATAATGAAAAACACGCATTGGTACAGAAGATACGGCATCTCATAAATCTCTGTATGTTTGATTCAAAGGGAGATAATCTGAAAGTTTTGAAACTTTAAACGTTATTTTCAGGTTGTGATTGCAGTTAACATAAGCGTTTAAAGTGTTTTCTATGCGTACTTGAATTACTTTTTATTGCGTACAAATGAACTTTCTTCTGCGCATGCGCAAATTAAAGTTCTATTCTGAATTATTGAAATAGGAATAAGTTAGATAACTCCGGACAGGACGAACATTTACCAATAATTTTTCATGATTTAAGTAATCAGATGTCTGTCCAACGTGAAAACATCCATATATACATTACAAATTTGCTAGATTGGCCGGAATTGAGAAATAAAAACCGTCAAGTTTTTATTTTTGTTCAGTATATTTATCGTACCACAAACACCCCTTATATTTTGGCAGAATTACATCAGCAAATAGTGTAGACCCCGATTAGACTGTTTCTGAAAATCAGCTTGATCTGAGTCTGCAAAATTTGCCCTTCGGCCTATTCCTCTGTATTGCTTGATAAATTCAAATGCTTCAAACTTTTATCATACTTACTGTACCAGTCCGGATTAGCGTTTATCAATTTACTCAAACTAATCTCTTATCGGGAATCATTATTGTTTAAGCGAACAGTGACGGTTCGGATCAGACTGTGTATTTTGCTACGCGTATCTGGTTCTTTGCTGATAAGTCTGATCAGTTTGCGCATCAGCATAGGCTTGTGTTCACAAGCCTTAGTGAATGATATTCTTTGGAATTTTGGAATGATTCCGATAGTTATGTATTTACCCAAAAAGACATTGCGACCGCGCAAACTAACAAAACTTTGGTCTTATCAGTTTGTGCAGGCTTATCTGAAAAGCTTATATACTGTTGATTTACAACTTGAGCACATGCGAACATTGATCAGAAATAGCTGATGTGCAGGCTGATTATTTTTTTTTACTGATCAAACATAGCATATTCAAATAAAAAAACTGTATTTTATTTATTTTTCTTTTAACTAATAATTTAATATTTAAAAGAAAAATAAATGAAATACAATATTAACAGTTTTGTTATTTGCGTTTCCTTAAGATGTTAAGACTGTCATAATCTGTTGATGACGAATGGTTAATGTCACGCCGCGCGGCGTATATGTTTATTACATTTGGGGTCATAAAATCCGAGATTAACTGGGCCAAGCTGTCATAAATAATTCGGGTATTGTACTAACAGTTAAAGATAGACTGATCAAATATTTAATTTGCAGATTATTTGTTTGTTTGTTCGCAAAATGATCAGAATATTTCTCAAAACTTTTTAAAGCGTGTGCCCAAATCAGCTTGTGCATGTGCGCAAACTATTTAAGCCGGCAATCTGTTCTCAGTTTGCGCGGATAAATACAAAGACTGCGCACACGGATCGGTCTCTAATCTGTAAACAAAACTACATTATCTTCATAGAATAGTAAGGTGTTCTGAAACAGTTTGAGAAGAAGAAGCAGACCGGTAAGATTGTTTGCAGTTACAACACAACGTTTCTCACCAGACTAGTCTTGGTCTGCGCTGTTGGCACACAAATACATTTTACGGTTATGATATGAAGATAGAAAAAGCTTATTCGCGCAAACTGATCATAACCATTAGTAGGTGACAAAATAGTTTTATAATAAAATGAATAATATTGAAATTTATGCAATCTCTGATAAGTGCCTATTCAATTCACGCAAACTGATCATAGTCATCATTAGACGAAGGAACTGATATTTACAATAATCAAATTGTACTGTTATAACAGGCAGCGATATACTCTCGCTGAATATTTAATATTTTGCAGTCAGATCACACTATTTTTAAAGAGTTTTAGTATGCGATGTTGGCTGAAAATGAGATATTTTGTAGATATGCTATAAAGACACTGAACCGGCTGCGCAGCTAGTAGTGTGTGTTGTAAAAACAAAGTTATGACAGTAAAATTAGCAGAATATTGAGTATATAAAGAGTTTGTTACGCCAATTAGATTTTACTGAATAATGAAGCGCTTCGCTCTTTTATTTCTTTCAATTCGGCGCCTTTTTGTCAAAGAGAATAATTTAGACGCCCGTTTTCACACTTCTTATTTCAATCATCGGGAGACAAACTATGAATTACTAAAACAACTATTTATTCCAAGGATTAGCAATTAATTAAAAAATACGAACAAAAATGTGCGTCTTAGATTAGCCTGCACATTTCTGTGTCAGTATTATTTATTTATTCATTTATTTATTTATTATCATTATGGCTAATCTGCAAGTAACGCTCTGGATCCCTGACCAGACTGCGAATTAACTGCTGTGTACCGATTCTTTCACTGTGTGACACACACAAGCAATATTAAATTTCCTAATTAAATATGCAGAAAGACATTATTTAATCAATTTGCAGAAACAAATGAGTACATTTTTTTCCTAGTGAAAGTAAAATATTCACTTTCCGTTTGTTTTCTCTGAGAAAAAAAAAAAAAAAAAAAAAAAAAGATTTGAAGAAAATTGTTCTTTATTTATTTGCACTTGAATATGTAATTATATTTCTATGATTTAAACTTGTTTTTGCTGTCTATGTATTTTCTAAAGGTGTCATTTCTGTCCTGTTTGTATTATTTATAATTTATATCAAATTGTACTCGTCAAGTTTTATAGATTCTGACGAAATATCTGACAACGGAAATATTTCACATAAAGCAGCTAAAATACATATTATCAAAATATTATTTTTAGTATTCATGCGTCGATATAGCAAAACTGCAAATCAATTATAATGGCATGCTTAATGAGTGGACGTTCTGTAAAGGCTTCTGAAGCTGATACTAAGGAAGCTGAAGACTATGTAGAGTCAATAATGCCGTCTCAAAGAGTGACGCGAGTTGATACCCCTCAGACTGCAGGGCGAAAGCGGCACCTGTCTTTGCCAGCCGCTAGTGATAAGTCAACAAAGAAAGCGAAAGCTGGATTTGATTTACAGCTTAATGATGGTTCTGAGTTAGATACATCAAACAGTATTATTAGTGACTATGAGGATGAGTATGATACATCAACTTACACGCCATGTGATAATGAAAGTCGTGTGAAGGCTAAAGCAAAGCGTTCCTTGTACAAATCTAAAACAAAGCCAGCTCATCGAAATTCAGACAGAAACATTATTGTAACTGAAGCGGATGTTCATGTGAACTCTGACCCTAGTTTGAAACAGATGATTGCTAAATTATCGAGTGACATGCATATGCAGTATACTTCACTGAGTGAACGTATTGATAAGCTAGAAGCTGGACTGGAACAACGTATATCACAAAAGGTTGCACAGTTATTGGATAAGCGGGTAAATACTGAGTTAGGCCGCATCAGGACAGATATTGACAAAAGGCTTGAGACTTTTAAATCAGGTATCTTCAAAGACATCAGTGATAAGGTTGCAGCTGGGCATGATACTTGTAAACAACATACTGATATTTCACTGAATGTTGCTATTCGTGGTCTTGATGAAACCGTCGGCGAAAATGTTGGTAGTCGAGTGAATACACTTATTAAAGATGGTCTGAATGTACGGAATGTGACTGTTAAACGTGCGGAACGTAAGATATCGGAAAACTCGTCTAAACCTGGTGTACTTATTGCTTCGTTTAAAGATCGGGAGGATAAAGATTTGGTCATGTCTGCTAAGTCAAAACTGAAACATAATAGGCAGTACTCCCACGTGTTTATTAACAATGACCAAACTCGTGAACAACGTCTCATGTCGACAAATTTTAGACAAATTGTGAACGTTCTGAATGGGCAAGGTAATGACATTCATATTCGTGGTAATCGTATCGTTGGTAGCAACAGTCAACGGGATAGTAATAGGCAACAACAACCAGCAGGTAACCGTGATAACGGTCGTTCGAACGGCGGAGCCTCGTCCTATTCAAATTTTGAGAGTACTAATAGTCAGTCGAACGTAAGGAATGACAATGGCAGAAATCAAAACGGTTGGAGTGAGGTACGTCGTGGTGGACGAGGTAACGCTCGTCGTAGTCGTGGAGGGCGTGGTAGATTTCAGGGTCGCAACTAGGTGTCCGCCGGGTTTTGGAATGTGTGCGGGTGGAACACTGATAAACAATCTGACAATTACGGACTTAGGTTAGCATGTCTTGAACATCTAGATGTTGACATTTTGGGACTGGCTGAAACTCATTTGTGTAGTTCTAATGATTTAAATGTAGATGGGTATTCATGGTTTGGCAACAACCGTAAGCATATACATAGAAACGCTAAGAGAGGTTCCGGGGGAGTTGGCTTTCTGATAAGGAATGATATGAAACAGAACTTTGATATCACTATCCTGGATAACTCAGATGAAGGCATACTTTGGCTGAAGTTAAAGCATAAGTATGATGAGTTGACCCTCATTCCTTGTGTTTGCTACCTCCCTCCGGAAAATTCTTCTCGAAAAGTAGATGCACATAGCTTTTTTGATAGCCTGTTAACAAATATTTATCGGTTTCAAAATGACGGGCTGATATTTATTTTATGGTGATTTTAATAGCCGATGCGGTAGTAATCCTGATTTTATTGCAGGAGTAGATGATGTGTCTAAACGCAACGTTGTTGATTTCAAAACCAATCATTATGGAAATATTTTTACAGACTTTTTGATCAATACAAACATGTGTATGTTAAATGGACGTAACTCTGGTCAGAATGATTTTAGTTGTATATAGAGCTTAGGTTGCTCTGTTGTCGATTACTGTATAGTTAATCACGATGATTTAGCTATGTTTATTGATTTCACTGTCACTCGGGCCACTGATTTGATCAGCCGCTCTGGGCAACTTCAGTCTGTTGCTCCATCTGGCATCCCGGATCATTCAGCTCTTACCTGGAAAATAGATATAACGCTGCCGCAGCGTCAGGGTGATGCGGTTGGTACTAGTGCATACGAGACATATGATAGATTTGATGTGAGCAGTGTTCCAGATTCGTTCTTGTCTGATAATAATGTTTTGTCTCAGGTAAATGCTACTATTGCAGAATTAGAAAGTAGTCTGAGTACGCAGGCAGATATTGACACTGCTTACAGTGAGTGGTGCAATATTGTTAAAAGTAACATGTACAATGAGCTGCAATTCAAAACTATTACTTGTGGTCCTCGTTCGAACAAGAAAAGGCGTACGGGTAAGCCATGGTGGAGCGACACACTATCTACTTTATGGACTAAAATGTGTACAGCTGAACGACTTTGGCTGAGATGTGATGACAGCTCAAGGCAGAGTCAGTTAAAATCAGAGTATGTCAGTCATAGAAAATTGTTTGATCGAGAAGTACAAAGATCAAAAAGATTTTATTGGTATAAATTTCAGTGTAGTATACTGGAAGATGTAAATAGGGATCCAAATCATTTTTGGAAATCTATCGGTAAAATTGGTGTTGGAAGTAGTAAGCATAACAGGATCCCTATGGAGGTGGTACTGGAGGATGGAAGTATATCACATGATGTTACCGTTGTTTTAGACAGATGGAAACGTGACTTCGGTACTCTGCTTAACTCAGATAGCACTAGGTTGACGGAAAATGATACTCCGCCTGAATTTGAATATGGTATGAATGACCCTGTTTTGAATGGCCATATCATCTTGTTTGAAGTCAAAAAGGCAATCGATAGTGCTAAGCGAAACAAGGCCTGCGGTGTTGATTTGATACCGTCCGATGTATTGAAGAATGATACGTCAGTATCCTTCTTACATATATTGTTTAATGTTTGTTTTAGTAAAGGTATTGTTCCAAGTTTATGGAGTAAAAGTATTATAAACCCGATTCCGAAATCCAGTACCACTGACCCTAGGGACCCTCTTTCATATAGAGGCATTACACTGGCTTCTTCAATGTATAAGTTGTATAGTTCTATATTAAATACTAGACTTTCATTATGGTCAGAAAGCAGCAACATATTAGTTGATGAGCAAAATGGTTTTAGAAAAATGCGTAGTACTATTGACCATGTGTCAACCTTGACAAATATAATCGACACAAGGAAAAAGCTTAAAATGTCAACGTTTTGCGCCTTTATTGATTTTCGAAAGGCCTATGATTTTATTGATAGGGTGAAGCTATGGAAAAAATTGTCTGACATGGGTGTAGGTGGTAAAATGCTAATAGCTATAAAGTCACTTTATAAATCTGTATCATCATGCATACGTATAAATGGTTTTAAAACAGATTGGTTTGAGGTTAGTTCTGGGCTGAGACAGGGGTGTTCTCTGTCTCCCCTACTTTTTAACCTTTTCATTAACGATCTGGCCTTACATATCAAGTCATTGGGAAAGGGCATAGATATTGATAACGAACGTGTTTGTATTTTGCTTTATGCAGACGATCTTGTATTATTATCAGAGAATGAAAATGATTTACAGTTTATGTTAAATGCACTGAATGGCTGGTGTAAAGATAATAATATGCATGTGAATGGTCAGAAAAGTAATATTGTTCATTTTAGACCTCCTGCCATACCTAAATCCGAGTTTGTATTCAAGTGTGGGGAGGATGTGATATATACTGTGGATAAGTACGTGTATCTCGGTATTACTTTGACTGAAAGCTTGAACTATGATATAACTGCTAAGGTTATTGCCCAAAGTGCGGGTCGAGCCTTGGGTTTACTCATTGCTAAGTATAGAGCTATAGGAGGCATGCCGTACGAGGTTTTCACAAAGTTATATGAAACCCTGGTTTGGCCTGTTATATCTTACGGTGCTTCTATTTGGGGTTTTAAATCATACACATGTATTAATGCGATTCAAAACCGAGCAATGCGATTCTTTCTGGGTAAAGGGAAGTTATACTCCTACAGCCGCTGTTGCCGGTGATATGGGGTGGCAGCCTGCATTTGTAAAACAGTGGAAATGTGTTTGTAATCACTGGCACCGTAATTTAACTATGAATAGTAATCGTTTGAATAAACGTATTTTTATTTGGTCTTATCGTAAGTCAAACCGGTGGTTTTATAATGTTAAAAATAGTTTTAAAAAGTTTGGTCTGGCTGAGAGATATGTTGATATTTCAAACGTAATGCCCAAAGTTAAGTTTATATCCGATGCAACAGAGGCTGTAATGACTACATATATGCAAGACTGGAAGGCAACTGTCAGTAGACATACAAGTGTACGTGGCCAGGGTCGTAATAAGTTAAGAATATATAAAAATTTCAAGAAGGAATTTGGTGTTGAAAGTTACTGTAAAATTATTTTACCATTGCAGCATAGATCAGCATTTACAAAATTTCGTTGTGGTGTGGCTCCTATTAGAATTGAGACCGGTCGTTATGAGAATGTTACTGTGAACGAACGTCTGTGCCCCTTTTGCCATACTGACATAGAAGATGAAATACATGTTATTTTGCATTGTAAAATGTATGATGATATCAGAATAATCTTGACAGAAAGAGCTAGTACAATATCTAATGAGTTCAGTAATTTTGATGACATGTCTAAATTGTCTTTTCTTTTTTCCCACCCAGATTTGATAAGGCTTTGTGCCAAAACCTGTTTCAAAATTCTTCAGATGCGTAACTGTCTTTTACATAATTAATGGTCAAATCGTATGAGATGAGGGACGGATGGAGGGTAGTTCTGGGGTGATTCTCCTTGTCCCCTGTAGAGCTGCTTTCTGGTCCAGCATTTGAGCCGTCTCGGCGAGAGGGCTCGAGTGATGGGTTTCAAAGCGTGTTTCTGTGGAGGGAATTGGCGAGAGTTACCCCAGGGCTATCACCAGGTACTCCCAATATCTCCAGCTCTGGATTTTATGCAAAATGTTTGTCTTCTGTTGTTTCAGTGCTGCCCCGCCCCATTGCGGGAGCGGGTCCGTAACGGTGAGTGACATCACAGCTCAATGGCGAGTGTGGACTGGCCGTACAGCCGTTGACTGTGATGCCATTCACTGTGAGATCTGTTTGAAGTGTTGGGCGGTGTGGCCCTGGGGCAACAGGGGGAAATTACGTGTATCCTCTTTTTAAATTTTACATAGTTACTTTTTAATGTGGAAAGGTAGAAATTGTGTACATTTATTGTATAGTGGTTAGTTTGTATTTTAATTGTGTATAATGTTTTACCAATAGTCTCTTATAATTCTGATATAGAATGGCATGGTACTTTGTCTTAGTATGTGCAGGAAATTGATTTTATGTATACGTGTATGTGTTATTTGTACCATGATGAGACTTAAATAAACTATTAAACCTATAAAGATCTGAGATAAAAATATGTGGACTAATATAGCCAGGGGAATTCGGACAGGTATAGCTTCACGCTTAGTCTACGATTTCTAAAAACAGATTCGGGTTCATTTGTAACAATTTAAAACAATTAAGTTTGTAAATACCCTTAAAATCCCCCAATTTATTTTCATTTTTTTCCAATAAAAATTATAACAGTAGAAAGACAATTTATTGCAGATATGGAATCCGTATGCATATTTTATGCAACTTTATATTTGAAAATGATATTGGGAATAAAAGAAGGATACCCTCTGCATTTTCAGTGATGTTTACTATATAAGAATTGCATTTAGAGGGTCACATTTTCAACCTAAAAATCCCCCAATTTAATATTAACATAAAATTATGAAAAAATATGTAAAGGATAGCACTTAAATTGAATATTATGAATCTGTATGCATATAAATTCAGTATTAATTACTATTTTTACAATTTTCTGCGAACCATAGGTTTCCCATTCAATCTAATGCATTTCTCGCCACAGATAATATCGATTAGTGTCAACTCGTATGATCAGATAAGTTAGGCTTGGGGCATCTCTATTCATTTCGCGAGATCATTTTTGTATACAAAGTTACATATTTTATGCAAACGGATTCGAAATCTGCAATAATTATTCTTTCTTTAGATATATATTATAACAGGAGAAACGTAGAAATGATTCGAGGAATTTAACTATATTTTAAAAAGTATTTAATATTTTTGTGCGAAAACCCCGTAGTTAACCTGTATATCTGTTTACTAGCAAAATATCGATTCTTCAAATGAATAGATCTGTTGCTCTTGTTTAATAAGATTTAAACAGTGACACGCTAAAATGTAAAAAGATAAAAGGTTCTCCCTGTTGTACACCAAGAAACAAGTGGATGGTTAAGGTGTGTGTGTGGGGGTGTGGGTGTGGGTGTGTATGCGCGAGGGGGGGGAGCGGGGGCGTAGGAACGGGGAACGGGGAGGCGCGTTCAAGGCAGGTGAGGGGGATCACCGAATAGAAAGCTATCATAGTGGAAATATTGTTTCTCCAAATCCGGGTACCTTCCTTTTTCGTTCAAAATAATATTGAAAGGGGAAAAACACGTAATTTGAATCCTTCGGCATTTTAAGACTTAGAGTCGATTTAATTTTCTTCATAAAATGATATTTTAAAATACGCACTTTATCCTTCCAAACATTTGTACTTTCAGTTTCTAAATATGGCTGTGTTCTAAAATCATGTAGCTTCTATAAGTATCCGTATGTATAACCTTGCCAATTATCAGTGTGTAAATTTAGCAAATCTTTTAAAGTTATGTGTGAAAATCTTTCATTACGAGCCTTTTTACGAGAGAGCCTGCACTGCTTAGACTAGTCTGCGTAAATGCGCATTCTAGTCAGAAAAAAGTGTAGTACGCACTGAAATGTGTAAGATGTTGCGTGTTTTGACAGTCTGTGCACTTACTGAGCAGACTGTGCATATGCGCAGTTCGCAAAAGCCCATCTGAAGACTTAATTCGCGTGGCGCAACTCTAAATATCTCAGCCACATTCAATAATAACAGATTTATTCCTCATGCTCAGCTGACACACAACTCTGAAACAACGGCGTGTCATTTACGTTGGTTAAACGTTAAGTTTTTTTTTGATTTTCTAGTTTTTTTTTCTTTTATAGTCCCCCCCCCCCCCCCCCCCCAAATACATGTATCTTTAAGCAGTGCGAAGGAAAATACGTTTCTTTCAACGTTAAAGACATATTCTACCGTTTGCCGTCTACTGTGCACGGTCTACTCGCTCTTCGTTTTGGAGCATGCTGAAAAGTAGTGCATGCTGTTCGCGGTTTTCTGTATACTCTTTTATTTCCAATGAAGTGTCTACTGCGTCCTGGATACTTTTACTGCGGCCTGTCTGCTACAACATAGACGTGTTGTAAGTACAGGGGCATGGGTACAAGGTCGCAGCATGTGCGCCTGTTTAAGCGCATCCGGACTCTACAATGATGTACCTTCAACCAAAGTGGAGTCGCACAAACAGATGGAACCCACATAAGCACCATAGTAACCCGCACTTTATGGGAGCCAAACCCTGGTGGCCCGTTAGAATGATAAACGCATGCCAAAATTTCTATGTAGCACATACTTATATTTGGACTGTAAAACACACAGGCAGACACATCTAATTATCTGTACATTTAAGTTCTGCAATGGTTAAAACAAATAAAAAAAAAAAATAAATGAATTAAAAAGACAGTTATGACATTTTATTTCTTGTCAATTTTAGTTTTGTATGATCGAAATGCAGAATTTATAAATTTTAGCAATATGTACAAATTTTGGCATTATTTGTTTTCCCTATCGAATTGCTTTCTATGTCTGAAGATCGATGTTAAGGAAACGTGGACCTAGAAAACTTAGTTGTGACTGTGGACAGACTTCCAATATCATTATTTTTTTCTGATACCTAATGGAAATCCCAAAGAGACGGAACAGATCTTCACATTGATACATACTACGCAGCTGGCACACAACGTTATAATGGCGTCGCATTGACATCGACGCAACCAGATTACATTGTATCGAAGTCATTCTGACGTCATGTGCCGGCTGGGATATACTTTACTTCCCAGCAGTTACAAGACGTCGAAATGACGTAGTATTGACGGCGATGCGACATGGGGTGTCGCATCGACCCCATTTCGACATCATTACGACGTCATGTGCCTGCTGGGCGTCTTGTAATGCTGTTCTAAAAGTTTGCATCGTTTTAATGTACCCTCTCTATTGCGACACTTTAAAATTACTGTAATTATTATAAAATTTGAACAGGTGCTTATACTAGCCGACAGTGTGTCAGAAATATACTGATATGATATGACGCATTGCACATCTTGATCTGATTCTAAGCTGATTTCTCAGATACATCTATCCCAAAATTTAGGATTACTGCGACAATTGTTTGTTAATCTAGCAGCTCTAGGGTTATATTATTGATAATCAAGGGTCGGTCATATTTGCACGTGTATTTGTGTTGAACGTTATGAACCTTGTCTGGGCAAAATATGTTTGATGCTATACGCAAACAGTGGGTACCAAGATAAGTCTATGCAACTGCGTAGTCTGTCAGAGTAAGTGCAGTGCACTGTTTGATTCCCAGAAGGCATACTTATCGCGCCTACCCTGTTCTGATTGTGCTAGTGCACAGACTAGTCTGGACTTAGGTGTTTTGCATATACGATAAGGCTGATTTTATCACGACACGACTCAAATGGCCTGCGCAAGGAAAAATGGGTGTTCAGCCCATTACGTTTGCGGGGATATATGTATGTATACGTAACCAGGAGTTACCAAGATATGTCTATCCTATGTGTAGTCTACCCTGTTCTTATTGCGCATGCATCCACTCTAGGCACGCGTGTTTTGCATATGACATAGGACTGGTTTTATCACGACACGAGGTATGCGCAAGGAAAAATGTGTTTCACCCCATCTTGGTAAAAGCAAATGCAGTCCGATTAGTGTCAATTCCTTTCGCAGACTATACGGTGCTCCAGTGTATGATGCTCAAGATTGTTCATACATGTTGTGAACGCATAACTGTTACCACAGACCGGGCTGATTCTTCTCGTAGCATGTGGCAATTTTCCGAGGGTGCGGCATTTGGGTTACATCATTGATAATCAAGATAATCAATGGTCAATCATGTTTTCGCGTGCATTTTATGCTCATCTCGTGTGTTTAACGTTATGAGCCTTGTGCGGGCAAAATATGTTTGACGCTGTACGGAAACAGTGGGTACCAAGATAAGTCTATGCAACTGCGTAGTCTGTCGGAGATAGAGCAGTACACTGTTTGATTCCCAGAAGGCATACTTAGTGCTCCTACCCTGTTCTGATTATGCTAGTGCACCGACTAGTCTGGAAATAGGTGTTCTGCATATACGATAAGGCTGATTTAATCACGACATGACTTAAAAAGGCTTGCGCAAAGAAAATGGGTGTTCAGTCCATAATGTTTGAAGCGAAATATGTATGTATACGTAACCAGGAAGTGCCAAGATATGTCTACGCTCATGTGTAGTCTACCCTGTTCTGATTGCGCATGCATTCACTCTAGACACGCGTGTTTTGCGTATGACATAGGACTGGTTTTATCACGACACGAGGTATGTGCAAGGTAAAAGGTGTTTCACCCCATCTCGGTAAAAGCAAATGCAGTCCGATTAGTGTCAATTCCTTTCGCAGACTATACGGCGCTCCAATGTATGATGCTCAAGATTGTTCATACATGTTGTGAACGCATTAATGTTACCACAGACTGGACTGATTCTTCTCGTCGCATGTGGCAATTTTCCGAGAGTGCGGCTCTTAGAGAATGCGCATTAATATTACAAAAAATGTAATTTGTTCTTTTCGCGTAGTAAGCAACACTTTGTCTAACAACACTATATATCTTTAGACAATCACCAGGCTGGTAAATCTGTTGAATAGTAAACATCATCTGCATTTAATAATGGATGGATGGATGACGCGATTTTACGTCCTTTTCAACAGTATTTCTGTTATATCAGGACGATAGTGAAAGGATATGTGCAATGGAACCCCGTTTATGGTAGTAAAGATTTACGCCTCAAGGGGTCCGCTAGATCAGTAGGCCGGTGCTGAACCCACTGACCTACCGGGGCTCCTACCAAAGACAAAGAGACAGACACATAACAAAGGTATTCAAATAAACATACAGAGATACACATGATCAAAGGAAACTTTTTTTTAGCTATCTAATCTTACACGAACTAAACTCAGACTAAAACCAACAAGATTGATTAATTCGCCAGCAATAATTTACATCAACCTTGACGAGTGCAAAAACCAGGCACATGACGTCCTAATGACGTCGCACTGACATCGATACGACGTCACCATGTCGCGTCGACGTCAATATGCCGTCATTTGGACGTCATGTGCCTGCCGGGAAGATGCTTTTTATAAAATGTATTACTGAGCTCCATGTTAAAATAGAGTTATCTCCCATCGTCCATACAGTCATTTTTTGCAAACAGTCGGAACTTTTCGCACCGAAATGTTGCATTTCTCGCGCGAAAACTGATTTTTTCAGCTATTCTCCTTAGCTGGTCTGTCAAGCTTTGTTCACCATCTTCATTCACTACCAGATGATACTCTATATGAGAAGACACAATTAGCCATCGTTTACATCGAGTGAGAATGAAAATGCAGTGAAAAACAAGGGGGGACCAATTTTCATTTCAGTCACTTTCCAATAGATTCATATGACTGCACCTTGTTTTTTCTGAAATAGGAATCATTCCACCGTTGTTTCCACGACTGGTCGTGAACACCTTTAAGATATTCTGCACGCAAATAGTTCCCTGGTTCATTGGTCTCCAAGAATGCCACTTTGAATGAATATTCTGGTTGTTAGGGCAAATGAAAAGAGTCTTGTATAAGTAAAATAATTAGTTCAGAATCCCATCACAAGAGGTAACTGGAAGAACCGAATCTCACTCTTCATGTAGTTGCCCTTACCCATGGAGCACATGACGTCGCAGTGACGTCGCACTGACGTCGATGATAGTTTGTCATGTCTCACAGACTTAAAGAAAAGAGAGCATCAAATGTTAGGAATGTTGTGAAAAACTTTGATTGTTGGATGAAAACAAACTATAAAATATGGACTATATTTAAAAATTGGTCGAGGTCTCGAGCCATAAAAAATAAATTAGTGAATAAATAAATAGATATAGAAAATCTTGCGTTTTCTCATATGCAATCGCAACTTATCTCATCGTTCGCTTTAACACGTATCAACACAATCAATTGCGGAAAATGTATTGAATTGAATAGGAAAGACACATTTCATACGATATTATAAAACCATCCATTAACATCGACTTTTTATGCATACAGGCTCTTAAAATTCAATTCTTCTTCAGTGTTTTGATTTTTTTCATAATTTTATGTGAATATTAAATTGGGGGATTTTTAAGTTGTAAACATAACCCCTCAAATGGCATACTTATATAGTAAAATGCACTAAAATGCAGGGGACATCTCTATTCATTTCGCGAGATCATTTTTGTATACAAAGTTACATATTTTATGCAAACGGATTCGAAATCTGCAATAATTATTCTTTCTTTAGATATATATTATAACAGGAGAAACGTAGAAATAATTCGAGGAATTTAACTATATTTTAAGAAGTATTTAATATTTTTGTGCGAAGACCCCGTAGTTCACCTGTATATCTGTTTATTAGCAAAATATCGATTCTTCAAATGAATAGATCTGTTGCTCTTGTTTAATAAGATTTAAACAGTGACACGCTAAAATGTAAAAAGATAAAAGGTTCTCCCTATTGTACACCAAGAAACAAGTGGATGGTTTAGGTGTGTGTGTGTGGGGGGGGGGTGTGGGTGTGTATGCGGGGGGGGGGGGGGGGGAGCGGGGGGCGTAGGAACGGGGAACGGGGAGGCGCGTTTAAGGCAGGTGATGGGGATCACCGAATAGAAAGCTATCATAATGGAAATATTGTTTCTCCAAATCCGGGTACCTTCCTTTTTCGTTCAAAATAATATTGAAAGGGGAAAAACACGTAATTTAAATCCTTCGGCATTTTAAGACTTAGAGTCGATTTCATTTTCTTCATAAAATGATATTTTAAAATAAGCACTTTATCCTTCAAAACATTTGTACTTTCAGTTTCTAAATATGGCTGCGTTCTAAAATCATGTAGCTTCTATAAGTATCCGAATGTATAACCTTGCCAATTATCAGTGTGTAAATTTAGCAAATCTTTTAAAGTTATGTGTGAAAATCTTTCATTACGAGCCTTTTTACGAGAGAGCCTGCACTGCTTAGACTAGTCTGCGTAAATGCGCATTCTAGTCAGAAAAAAGTGTAGTACGCACTGAAATGTGTAAGATGTTGCGTGTTTTGACAGTCTGTGCACTTACTGAGCAGACTGTGCATATGCGCAGTTCGCAAAAGCCCATCTGAAGACTTAATTCGCGTGGCGCAACTCTAAATATCTCAGCCACATTCAATAATAACAGATTTATTCCTCATGCTCAGCTGACACACAACTCTGAAACAACGGCGTGTCATTTACGTTGGTTAAACGTTAAGTTTTTTTTTGATTTTCTAGTTTTTTTTCTTTTATTGTCCCCCCCGAATACATGTATCTTTAAGCAGTGCGAAGGAAAATACGTTTCTTTCAACGTTAAAGACATATTCTACCGTTTGCCGTCTACTGTGCACGGTCTACTCGCTCTTCGTTTTGGAGCATGCTGAAAAGTAGTGCATGCTGTTCGCGGTTTTCTGTATACTCTTTTATTTCCAATGAAGTGTCAACTGCGTCCTGGATACTTTTACTGCGGCCTGTCTGCTACAACATAGACGTGTTGTAAGTACAGGGGCATGGGTACAAGGTCGCAGCATGTGCGCCTGTTTAAGCGCATCCGGACTCTACAATGATGTACCTTCAACCAAAGTGGAGTCGCACAAACAGATGGAACCCACATAAGCACCATAGTAACCCGCACTTTATGGGAGCCAAACCCTGGTGGCCCGTTAGAATGATAAACGCATGCCAAAATTTCTATGTAGCACATACTTATATTTGGACTGTAAGACACACAGGCAGACACATCTAATTATCTGTACATTTAAGTTCTGCAATGGTTAAAACAAATAAAAAAATAATAAATGAATTAAAAAGGCAGTTATGGCATTTTTTTTTCTTGTCAATTTTAGTTTTGTATGATCGAAATGCAGAATTTATAAATTTTAGCAAATGTACAAATTTTGACATTATTAGTTTTCCCTATCGAATTGCTTTCTATGTCTGAAGATCGATGTTAAGGAAACGTGGACCTAGAAAACTTAGTTGTGACTGTGGACAGACTTCCAATATCATTATTTTTTTCTGATACCTAATGGAAATCCCAAAGAGACGGAACAGATCTTCACATTGATACATACTACGCAGCTGGCACACAACGTTGTAATGGCGTCGCATTGACATCGACGCAACCAGATTACATTGTATCGAAGTCATTCTGACGTCATGTGCCGGCTGGGATATACTTTACTTCCCAGCAGTTACAAGACGTCGAAATGACGTAGTATTGACGGTGATGCGACATGGGGGTGTCGCATCGACCCCATTTCGACATCATTACGACGTCATGTGCCTGCTGGGCGTCTTGTAATGCTGTTCTAAAAGTTTGCATCGTTTTAATTTACCCTCTCTATTGCGACACTTTAAAATTACTGTAATTATTCTAAAATTTGAACAGGTGCTTATACTAGCCGACAGTTCGCAGAAATATACTGATATGATATGACGCATTGCACATCTTGATCTGATTCTAAACTGATTTCTCAGATACATCTATCCCAAAATTTAGGATTACTGCGACAATTGTTTGTTAATCTAGCAGCTCTAGGGTTATATTATTGATAATCAAGGGTCGGTCATATTTGCACGTGCATTTGTGTTGAACGTTATGAACCTTGTCTGGGCAAAATATATTTGATGCTATACGCAAACAGTGGGTACCAAGATAAGTCTATGCAACTGCGTAGTCTGTCAGAGTAAGTGCAGTGCACTGTTTGACTCCCAGAAGGCATACTTATCGCGCCTACCCTGTTCTGATTGTGCTAGTGCACAGACTAGTCTGGACTTAGGTGTTCTGCATATACGATAAGGCTGATTTTATCACGACACGACTCAAATGGCCTGCGCAAGGAAAAATGGGTGTTCAGCCCATTACGTTTGCGGAGATATATGTATGTATACGTAACCAGGAGTTACCAAGATATGTCTACCCTATGTGTAGTCTACCCTGTTCTTATTGCACATGCATCCACTCTAGGCACGCGTGTTTTGCATATGACATAGGACTGGTTTTATCACGACACGAGGTATGCGCAAGGAAAAATGAGTTTCACCCCATCTTGGTAAAAGCAAATGCAGTCCGATTAGTGTCAATTCCTTTCGCAGACTATACGGTGCTCCAGTGTATGATGCTCAAGATTGTTCATACATGTTGTGAACGCATAACTGTTACCACAGACCGGGCTGATTCTTCTCGTAGCATGTGGCAATTTTCCGAGGGTGCGGCATTTGGGTTACATCATTGATAATCAAGATAATCAATGGTCAATCATGTTTTCACGTGCATTTTATGCTCATCTCGTGTGTTTAACGTTATGAGCCTTGTGCGGGCAAAATATGTTTGACGCTGTACGGAAACAGTGGGTACCAAGATAAGTCTATGCAACTGCGTAGTCTGTCGGAGATAGAGCAGTACACTGTTTGATTCCCAGAAGGCATACTTAGTGCTCCTACCCTGTTCTGATTATGCTAGTGCACCGACTAGTCTGGAAATAGGTGTTCTGCATATACGATAAGGCTGATTTAAATACGACATGACTTAAAAAGGCTTGCGCAAGGAAAATGGGTGTTCAGTCCATAATGTTTGAAGCGAAATATGTATGTATACGTAACCAGGAAGTGCCAAGATATGTCTACGCTCATGTGTAGTCTACCCTGTTCTGATTGCGCATGCATTCACTCTAGACACGCGTGTTTTGCGTATGACATAGGACTGGTTTTATCACGACACGAGGTATGTGCAAGGTAAAAGGTGTTTCACCCCATCTCGGTAAAAGCAAATGCAGTCCGATTAGTGTCAATTCCTTCCGCAGGCTAACGGCGCTCCATTGTATGATGCTCAAGATTGTTCATACATGTTGTGAACGCATAAATGTTACTACAGACTGGAATGATTCTTCTCGTCGCATGTGGCAATTTTCCGAGGGTGCGGCTCTTAGAGAATGCGCATTAATATTACAAAAAATGTAATTTGTTCTTTTCGCGTAGTAAGCAACACTTTGTCTAACAACACTATATATCTTTAGACCATCACCCGGCTGGTAAATCTGTTGAATAGTAAACATCATCTGCATTTACTATACCTAAGACATAATGGATGGATGGATGACGCGATTTCACGTCCTTTTCAACAGTATTTCTGTTATATCAGGACGACAGTGAAAGGATATGTGCAATGGAACCCCGTTTATGGTAGGAAAGATTTACGCCTCAAGGGGTCCGCTAGATCAGTAGGCCAGTGCTGAACCCACTGACCTACCGGGGCTCCTACCAAAGACAAAGAGACAGACACATAACAAAGGTATTCAAATAAACATACAGACAGAGATACACATGATCAAAGGAAGCTTTTTTAGCTATCTAATCTTACACGAACTAAACTCAGACTAAAACCAACAAGATTGATTAATTCGCCAGCAATAATTTACATCAACCTTGACGAGTGCAAAAACCAGGCACATGACGTCCTAATGACGTTGCACTGACATCGATACGACGTCACCATGTCGCGTCGACGTCAATATGCCGTCATTTGGACGTCATGTGCCTGCCGGGAAGATGCTTTTTATAAATGTTTTACTGAGCTCCATGTTAAAATAGAGTTATCTCCCATCGTCCATACAGTCATTTTTTGCAAACAGTCGGAACTTTTCGCACCGAAATGTTGCATTTCTCGCGCGAAAACTGTTTTTTTCAGCTATTCTCTTTAGCTGGTCTGTCAAGTTTTGTTCACCATCTTCATTCACTACCAGATGATACTCTATATGAGAAGACACAATTAGCCATCGTTTACATCGAGTGAGAATGAAAATGCAGTGAAAAAAAGGGGGGACCAATTTTCATTTCAGTCACTTTCCAATAGATTCATATGACTGCACCTTGTTTTTTCTGAAATAGGAATCATTCCACCGTTGTTTCCACGACTGATCGTGAACACCTTCAAGATATTCTGCACGCAAATAGTTCCCTGGTTCATTGGTCTCCAAGAATGCCACTTTGAATGAATATTCTGGTTGTTAAGGCAAATGAAAAGAGTCTTGTATAAGTAAAATAATTAGTTCAGAATCCCATCACAAGAGGTAACTGGAAGAACCGAATCTCACTCTTCATGTAGGTGCCCTTACCCATGGAGCACATGACGTCGCAGTGACGTCGCACTGACGTCGATGATAGTTTGTCATGTATCACAGACTTAAACAAAAGAGAGCATCAGCTGTTAGGAATGTTGTGAAAAACTTTGATTGTTGGATGAAAACAAACTATAAAATATGGACTATATTTAAAAATTGGTCGAGGTCTCGAGCCATAAAAAATAAATAAGTGAATAAATAGATAAATAGATATAGAAAATCTTGCGTTTTCTCATATGCAATCGCAACTTATCTCATCGTTCGCTTTAACACGTATCAACACAATCAATTTCGGAAAATGTATTGAATTGTATAGGAAAGACACATTTCATACGATATTATAAAACCATCCATTAACATCGACTTTTTATGCATACAGGCTCTTAAACTTCAATTCTTCTTCAGTGTTTTGATTTTTTTCATAATTTTATGTGAATATTAAATTGGGGGATTTTTAAGTTGTAAACATAACCCCTCAAATGGCATACTTATATAGTAAAATGCACTAAAATGCAGGCAAGTCCAACTTATTCATTCATTTGGAAAATCCGATAAATCCGATAATTTTGGAAAGACAACGCAAATTGACTTTTTGTACAGGTAATCGCAGGGATTATCTTACTTGACTCGATTTATTGGCCCACTGTGTGTGCAGATAATCGATTTTACCTATGGTTTATCACCTTTCCGATAGCGATTAAAGGCCAATATTAATAGAAGTAACAGACGCCGCAAAACGCGGCGTCTCATCGAGTCCGTCACTGTTTTGCAGTGACTACAGGAAATTCTCATTAACACAAAGAGGCCACTATGCAGTTATGGGTTCAAGTGAACAACAACAACAAAAATTAATAATAATAATAATAATTACTTTTCACTTATTTATTTTTTCATATAAATATCTCTTCCGCATGACAAAGAAATATATATTTATCGTACCACAAACACCCCTTATATTTTGGCAGAATTACATCAGCAAATAGTGTAGACCCCGATTAGACTGTTTCTGAAAATCAGCTTGATCTGAGTCTGCAAAATTTGCCCTTCGGCCTATTCCTCTGTATTGCTTGATAAATTCAAATGCTTCAAACTTTTATCATACTTACTGTACCAGTCCGGATTAGCGTTTATCAATTTACTCAAACTAATCTCTTATCGGGAATCATTATTGTTTAAAGACACATTTTTTTCTTTAACAAATTGGGGTGGCACACTTTGATAGCTCCCAATAAACAGTGCTTAGGGCCACAGCTAACATCAAAGGATTGTCTTATCTAGATGATTATGAGGGGATTATGCCAGTGACAAATTCCAAAAGTGGGGCCTAATATGGGGAAACTGATATTATCCTGTAGATGCATCTACTTTAAACAATTTAACAACAAGAACAAAAAACAAATGAGTTAAATAAGTAATTCATAATAAATAAAAAAAATTATTATAATTTTCATATTATCTATTTTTGATTTTATTGTTTTATTTTAATTTGTCTGATCCGAGATAATGGTTGTACAACTGTTTTTCCTTTTTTTTCTTTGATTTGTTTATGATTATTTTATGTTAAAGTAAATACAAAAAATGAAAAAAAAGGTTTCACTGTCTGCTAAAACCTAAACATATGAAAGTTTCTGGCATTATAAAAAATATAAAAATGACTTTTTGCCAGACATATGTAAAACAGTCATATAAAACTTGCAAACCAAACAAAGAGATAATTATTTTAATTTTATTTTCTAGATCCGATTTTATGTGATATTTTGTAAAAAATTATATAAACATAGACACATTTATATGCCTAAAACTTGAAAAGGCGAAAATAAAGACAGAATGTGCATGCTGATTTCGAATACTCATTGATAACGTAACTTTCGTGTGAACAGTATGTCAAATCTATGTAGACTAATCAGATATTTTTGGGTTTTGTTTGCTTTTTAGCTGTGCAGGCTGATTTGGCATAACTTGAATATTAACAGTAAATATTCAAATCGGCTGTCACGATGTGTAGAATGATCATAGTCTTCAATTTTGATTTTTAGGAATCGTAAACTGTTTATGCAAACATGATTGACAGATTAGACTGCGCATGCTGATCAAGTCTTCTGTATGCGCGAACGTTGTAATTTATGAGTACCTATATTGGCATGGCATATTTTAGTAGCCCTTGGCATAAAAACAGGTTTTGAGCAGATTATTGCAGCACTGTTCAACACAGCTCTATGTGGGTCTTCAAAAACAGTCTGATCCAATTATCATCTGTTTATAACCACATTCTGTCTTTTCCCTTGACAATTGATTTCCCTTTATCTGGGCCCCTACCTGTACTTCAGTGAAAAGTCTTCTGGGATGTTTTATCTCTGAGCAGCATGTTTCAATACACGGTCATTAGGGTATTATGCAATCAAAAATGTGTCTTTAAGCGAACAGTGACGGTTCGGATCAGACTGTGTATTTTGCTACGCGTATCTGGTTCTTTGCTGATAAGTCTGATCAGTTTGCGCATCAGCATAGGCTTGTGTTCACAAGCCTTAGTGAATGATATTCTTTGGAATTTTGGAATGATTCCGATAGTTATGTATTTACCCAAAAAGACATTGCGACCGCGCAAACTAACAAAACTTTGGTCTTATCAGTTTGTGCAGGCTTATCTGAAAAGCTTATATACTGTTGATTTACAACTTGAGCACATGCGAACATTGATCAGAAATAGCTGATGTGCAGGCTGATTATTTTTATTCTTTTCCTGATCAAACATAGCATATTCAAATAAAAAAACTGTATTTTATTTATTTTTCTTTTAACTAATAATTTAATATTTAAAAGAAAAATAAATGAAATACAATATTAACAGTTTTGTTATTTGCGTTTCCTTAAGATGTTAAGACTGTCATAATCTGTTGATGACGAATGGTTAATGTCACGCCGCGCGGCGTATATGTTTATTACATTTGGGGTCATAAAATCCGAGATTAACTGGGCCAAGCTGTCATAAATAATTCGGGTATTGTACTAACAGTTAAAGATAGACTGATCAAATATTTAATTTGCAGATTATTTGTTTGTTTGTTCGCAAAATGATCAGAATATTTCTCAAAACTTTTTAAAGCGTGTGCCCAAATCAGCTTGTGCATGTGCGCAAACTATTTAAGCCGGCAATCTGTTCTCAGTTTGCGCGGATAAATACAAAGACTGCGCACACGGATCGGTCTCTAATCTGTAAACAAAACTACATTATCTTCATAGAATAGTAAGGTGTTCTGAAACAGTTTGAGAAGAAGAAGCAGACCGGTAAGATTGTTTGCAGTTACAACACAACGTTTCTCACCAGACTAGTCTTGGTCTGCGCTGTTGGCACACAAATACATTTTACGGTTATGATATGAAGATAGAAAAAGCTTATTCGCGCAAACTGATCATAACCATTAGTAGGTGACAAAATAGTTTTATAATAAAATGAATAATATTGAAATTTATGCAATCTCTGATAAGTGCCTATTCAATTCACGCAAACTGATCATAGTCATCATTAGACGAAGGAACTGATATTTACAATAATCAAATTGTACTGTTATAACAGGCAGCGATATACTCTCGCTGAATATTTAATATTTTGCAGTCAGATCACACTATTTTTAAAGAGTTTTAGTATGCGATGTTGGCTGAAAATGAGATATTTTGTAGATATGCTATAAAGACACTGAACCGGCTGCGCAGCTAGTAGTGTGTGTTGTAAAAACAAAGTTATGACAGTAAAATTAGCAGAATATTGAGTATATAAAGAGTTTGTTACGCCAATTAGATTTTACTGAATAATGAAGCGCTTCGCTCTTTTATTTCTTTCAATTCGGCACCTTTTTGTCAAAGAGAATAATTTAGACGCCCGTTTTCACACTTCTTATTTCAATCATCGGGAGACAAACTATGAATTACTAAAACAACTATTTATTCCAAGGATTAGCAATTAATTAAAAAATACGAACAAAAATGTGCGTCTTAGATTAGCCTGCACATTTCTGTGTCAGTATTATTTATTTATTCATTTATTTATTTATTATCATTATGGCTAATCTGCAAGTAACGCTCTGGATCCCTGACCAGACTGCGAATTAACTGCTGTGTACCGATTCTTTCACTGTGTGACACACACAAGCAATATTAAATTTCCTAATTAAATATACAGAAATACATTATTTAATCAATTTGCAGAAACAAATGAGTACATTTTTTTCCTAGTGAAAGTAAAATATTCACTTTCCGTTTGTTTTCTCTGAGAAAAAAAAAAAAAAAAAAAAAAAAAAAAAAAAGATTTGAAGAAAATTGTTCTTTATTTATTTGCACTTGAATATGTAATTATATTTCTATGATTTAAACTTGTTTTTGCTGTCTATGTATTTTCTAAAGGTGTCATTTCTGTCCTGTTTGTATTATTTATAATTTATATCAAATTGTACTCGTCAAGTTTTATAGATTCTGACGAAATATCTGACAACGGAAATATTTCACATAAAGCAGCTAAAATACATATTATCAAAATATTATTTTTAGTATTCATGCGTCGATATAGCAAAACTGCAAATCAATTATAAAGATCTGAGATAAAAATATGTGGACTAATATAGCCAGGGGAATTCGGACAGGTATAGCTTCACGCGAATGTAGGACATTTCGGCCACGGACGTTTCATCCTAGGACATTTCGGCCTAGGACAGTTCGGCCATGGACGTTTCATCCACGGACATTTCGGCCATGGACGTTTCGGCCAAATCTGAAAATAAATGGGGACAAGAAAACATGCTACTGTAAACCTTTAAAATGACATATATATGTTTTTTCTGCACACATGACACCAAAATATTTGACTGGGATCAAAATAACTCCAACCATATCTGTTAAAGCCAAAAAATGGGTGCACCACAGATTCATCAGCCATATGTTTGCTTATAAAGATATGATAGGCATCACATGCATGATAAAGGCCATACTGGCGCATGGATGGGGATGGCAAATGGGCCAGATTATGCTCAAAATGACTTTAAAAGTGTTTAAGGGCTATAAACCTATCGAAACTCTTAAGCAAATATCATATAAGGCCCTAGTTAAAGTAGTTGAAATAGTTGTTCACCGTGTTTTTCACCTTTAGATGCTCACAATGATCTTAAAGATGTTGAAGGTCCATAAAACATCAAGATAACAACAACATCTCATTGGCATTTATTAAGACTTAGCTTTAAGTTACTCATATGACTCCTTAATTTCATTATAAAAAGTTATTTTTGATAAAGGCCGAAATGTCCACCCTTGACAATTTCTGTGGCCGAAATGTCCGTGGCCGAACTGTCCTAGGCCGAAACGTCCTAGGCCGAAATGTCCATGGCCGAAATGTCCGAGCACCGCTTCACGCTTAGTCTACGATTTCTAAAAACAGATTCGGGTTCATTTGTAACAATTTAAAACAATTAAGTTTGTAAATACCCTTAAAATCCCCCAATTTATTTTCAATTTTTTCCAATAAAAATTATAACAGTAGAAAGACAATTTATTGCAGATATGGAATCCGTATGCATATTTTATGCAACTTTATATTTGAAAATGATATTGGGAATAAAAGAAGGATATCCTCTGCATTTTCAGTGATGTTTACTATATAAGAATTGCATTTAGAGGGTCACATTTTCAACCTAAAAATCCCCCAATTTAATATTAACATAAAATTATGAAAAAATATGTAAAGGATAGCACTTAAATTGAATATTATGAATCTGTATGCATATAAATTCAGTATTTCTCATATCGCAATCGCAACTTATCTCATCGTTCGCTTTAACACGTATCAACACAATCAATTGCGGAAAATGTATTGAATTGTATAGGAAAGACACATTTCATACGATATTATAAAACCATCCATTAACATCGACTTTTTATGCATACAGACTCTTAAAATTCAATTTTTCTTCAGTATTTTGATTTTTTTCATAATTTTATGTGAATATTAAATTGGGGTATTTTTAAGTTGTAAACATAACCCCTCAAATGGCATACTTATATAGTAAAATGCACGAAAATGCAGGGGACATCTCTATTCATTTCGCGAGATCATTTTTGTCTACAAAGTTACATATTTTATGCAAACGGATTCGAAATCTGCAATAATTATTCTTTCTTTAGATATATATTATAACAGGAGAAACGTAGAAATAATTCGAGGAATTTAACTATATTTTAAAAAGTATTTAATATTTTTGTGCGAAAACCCCGTAGTTCACCTGTATATCTGTTTACTAGCAAAATATCGATTCTTCAAATGAATAGATCTGTTGCTCTTGTTTAATAAGATTTAAACAGTGACACGCTAAAATGTAAAAAGATAAAAGGTTCTCCCTGTTGTACACCAAGAAACAAGTGGATGGTTTAGGTGTGTGTGTGGGGGTGTGGGTGTGGGTGTGTATGCGGGTGGGGGGGAGCGGGGGGCGTAGGAACGGGGAACGGGGAGGCGCGTTCAAGGCAGGTGAGGGGGATCACCGAATAGAAAGCTATCATAGTGGAAATATTGTTTCTCCAAATCCGGGTACCTTCCTTTTTCGTTCAAAATAATATTGAAAGGGGAAAAACACGTAATTTGAATCCTTCGGCATTTTAAGACTTAGAGTCGATTTAATTTTCTTCATAAAATGATATTTTAAAATACGCACTTTATCCTTCCAAACATTTGTACTTTCAGTTTCTAAATATGGCTGTGTTCTAAAATCATGTAGCTTCTATAAGTATCCGAATGTATAACCTTGCCAATTATCAGTGTGTAAATTTAGCAAATCTTTTAAAGTTATGTGTGAAAATCTTTCATTACGAGCCTTTTTACGAGAGAGCCTGCACTGCTTAGACTAGTCTGCGTAAATGCGCATTCTAGTCAGAAAAAAGTGTAGTACGCACTGAAATGTGTAAGATGTTGCGTGTTTTGACAGTCTGTGCACTTACTGAGCAGACTGTGCATATGCGCAGTTCGCAAAAGCCCATCTGAAGACTTAATTCGCGTGGCGCAACTCTAAATATCTCAGCCACATTCAATAATAACAGATTTATTCCTCATGCTCAGCTGACACACAACTCTGAAACAACGGCGTGTCATTTACGTTGGTTAAACGTTAAGTTTTTTTTTGATTTTCTAGTTTTTTTTTCTTTTATAGTCCCCCCCCCCCGAATACATGTATCTTTAAGCAGTGCGAAGGAAAATACGTTTCTTTCAACGTTAAAGACATATTCTACCGTTTGCCGTCTACTGTGCACGGTCTACTCGCTCTTCGTTTTGGAGCATGCTGAAAAGTAGTGCATGCTGTTCGCGGTTTTCTGTATACTCTTTTATTTCCAATGAAGTGTCTACTGCGTCCTGGATACTTTTACTGCGGCCTGTCTGCTACAACATAGACGTGTTGTAAGTACAGGGGCATGGGTACAAGGTCGCAGCATGTGCGCCTGTTTAAGCGCATCCGGACTCTACAATGATGTACCTTCAACCAAAGTGGAGTCGCACAAACAGATGGAACCCACATAAGCACCATAGTAACCCGCACTTTATGGGAGCCAAACCCTGGTGGCCCGTTAGAATGATAAACGCATGCCAAAATTTCTATGTAGCACATACTTATATTTGGACTGTAAAACACACAGGCAGACACATCTAATTATCTGTACATTTAAGTTCTGCAATGGTTAAAACAAATAAAAAAAATAATAAATGAATTAAAAAGACAGTTATGACATTTTTTTTCTTGTCAATTTTAGTTTTGTATGATCGAAATGCAGAATTTATAAATTTTAGCAATATGTACAAATTTTGGCATTATTTGTTTTCCCTATCGAATTGCTTTCTATGTCTGAAGATCGATGTTAAGGAAACGTGGACCTAGAAAACTTAGTTGTGACTGTGGACAGACTTCCAATATCATTATTTTTTTTCTGATACCTAATGGAAATCCCAAAGAGACGGAACAGATCTTCACATTGATACATACTACGCAGCTGGCACACAACGTTATAATGGCGTCGCATTGACATCGACGCAACCAGATTACATTGTATCGAAGTCATTCTGACGGCATGTGCCGGCTGGGATATACTTTACTTCCCAGCAGTTACAAGACGTCGAAATGACGTAGTATTGACGGCGATGCGACATGGGGGTGTCGCATCGACCCCATTTCGACATCATTACGACGTCATGTGCCTGCTGGGCGTCTTGTAATGCAGTTCTAAAAGTTTGCATCGTTTTAATTTACCCTCTCTATTGCGACACTTTAAAATTACTGTAATTATTCTAGAATTTGAACAGGTGCTTATACTAGCCGACAGTGTGTCAGAAATATACTGATATGATATGACGCATTGCACATCTTGATCTGATTCTAAACTGATTTCTCAGATACATCTATCCCAAAATTTAGGATTACTGCGACAATCTAGCAGCTCTAGGGTTATATTATTGATAATCAAGGGTCGGTCATATTTGCACGTGCATTTGTGTTGAACGTTATGAACCTTGTCTGGGCAAAATATGTTTGATGCTATACGCAAACAGTGGGTACCAAGATAAGTCTATGCAACTGCGTAGTCTGTCAGAGTAAGTGCAGTGCACTGTTTGATTCCCAGAAGGCATACTTATCGCGCCTACCCTGTTCTGATTGTGCTAGTGCACAGACTAGTCTGGACTTAGGTGTTTTGCATATACGATAAGGCTGAGTTTATCACGACACGACTCAAGTGGCCTGCGCAAGGAAAAATGGGCGTTCAGCCCATTACGTTTGCGGCGATATATGTATGTATACGTAACCAGGAGTTACCAAGATATGTCTACCCTATGTGTAGTCTACCCTGTTCTTATTGCGCATGCATCCACTCTAGGCACGCGTGTTTTGCATATGACATAGGACTGGTTTTATCACGACACGAGGTATGCGCAAGGAAAAATGTGTTTCACCCCATCTTGGTAAAAGCAAATGCAGTCCGATAAGTGTCAATTCCTTTTCGCAGACTATACGGCGCTCCAGTGTATGATGCTCAAGATTGTTCATACATGTTGTGAACGCATAACTGTTGCCACAGACCGGGCTGATTCTTCTCGTAGCATGTGGCAATTTTCCGAGGGTGCGGCATTTGGGTTACATTATTGATAATCAAGATAATCAATGGTCAATCATGTTTTCACGTGCATTTTATGCTCATCTCGTGTGTTTAACGTTATGAGCCTTGTGCGGGCAAAATATGTTTGACGCTGTACGGAAACAGTGGGTACCAAGATAAGTCTATGCAACTGCGTAGTCTGTCGGAGATACAGCAGTACACTGTTTGATTCCCAGAATGCATACTTAGTGCGCCTACCCTGTTCTGATTATGCTAGTGCACCGACTAGTCTGGAAATAGGTGTTCTGCATATACGATAAGGCTGATTTAATCACGACATGACCTTAAAAGGCTTGCGCAAGGAAAATGGGTGTTCAGTCCATAATGTTTGAAGCGAAATATGTATGTATACGTAACCAGGAAGTGCCAAGATATGTCTACGCTCATGTGTAGTCTACCCTGTTCTGATTGCGCATGCATTCACTCTAGACACGCGGGTTTTGCATATGACATAGGACTGGTTTTATCACGACACGAGGTATGTGCAAGGTAAAAGGTGTTTCATCCCATCTCGGTAAAAGCAAATGCAGTCCGATTAGTGTCAATTCCTTTCGCAGACTATACGGCGCTCCATTGTATGATGCTCAAGATTGTTCATACATGTTGTGAACGCATAAATGTTACCACAGACTGGAATGATTCTTCTCGTCGCATGTGGCAATTTTCCGAGGGTGCGGCTCTTAGAGAATGCGCATTAATATTACAAAAAATGTAATTTGTTCTATTCGCTTAGTAAGCAACACTTTGTCTAACAACACTATATATCTTTAGACCATCACCCGGCTGGTAAATCTGTTGAATAGTAAACATCATCTGCATTTACTATACCAAAGACATAATGGATGGATGGATGACGCGATTTTACGTCCTTTTCAACAGCATTTCTGTTATATCAGGACGATAGTGAAAGGATATGTGCAATGGAACCCCGTTTATGGTAGGAAAGATTTACGCCTCAAGGGGTCCGCTAGATCAGTAGGCCAGTGCTGAACCCACTGACCTACCGGGGCTCCTACCAAAGACAAAGAGACAGACACATAACAAAGGTATTCAAATAAACATACAGACAGAGATACACATGATCAAAGGAAACTTTTTTAGCTATCTAATCTTACACGAACTAAACTCAGACTAAAACCAACAAGATTGATTAATTCGCCAGCAATAATTTACATCAACCTTGACGAGTGCAAAAACCAGGCACATGAAGTCCTAATGACGTCGCACTGACATCGATACGAAGTCACCATGTCGCGTCGACGTCAATATGCCGTCATTTGGACGTCATGTGCCTGCCGGGAAGATGCTTTTTATCAAATGTATTACTGAGCTCCATGTTAAAATAGAGTTATCTGCCATCGTCCATACAGTCATTTTTTGCAAACAGTCGGAACTTTTCGCTACGAAATGTTGCATTTCTCGCGCGAAAACTGATTTTTTTCAGCTATTCTCTTTAGCTGGTCTGTCAAGCTTTGTTCACCATCTTCATTCACTACCAGATGATACTCTATATGAGAAGACACAATTAGCCATCGTTTACATCGAGTGAGAATGAAAATGCAGTGAAAAAAGGGGGGACCAATTTTCATTTCAGTCACTTTCCAATAGATTCATATGACTGAACCTTCTTTTTTCTGAAATAGGAATCATTCCACCGTTGTTTCCACGACTGGTCGTGAACACCTTCAAGATATTCTGCACGCAAATAGTTCCCTGGTTCATTGGTCTCCAAGAATGCCACTTAGAATGAATATTCTGGTTGTTAGGGCAAATGAAAAGAGTCATGTATAAGTAAAATAATTAGTTCAGAATCCCATCACAAGAGGTAACTGGAAGAACCGAATCTCACTCTTCATGTAGGTGCCCTTACCCATGGAGCACATGACGTCGCAGTGACGTCGCACTGACGTCGATGATAGTTTGTCATGTATCACAGACTTAAAGAAAAGAGAGCATCAGCTGTTAGGAATGTTGTGAAAAACTTTGAATGTTGGATGAAAACAAACTATAAAATATGGACTATATTTAAAAATTGGTCGAGGTCTCGAGCCATAAAAAATAAATTAGTGAATAAATAGATAAATAGATATAGAAAATCTTGCGTTTTCTCATATGCAATCGCAACTTATCTCATCGTTCGCTTTAACACGTATCAACACAATCAATTGCGGAAAATGTATTGAATTGTATAGGAAAGACACATTTTATACGATATTATAAAACCATCCATTAACATCGACTTTTTATGCATACAGGCTCTTAAAATTCAATTCTTCTTCAGTGTTTTGATTTTTTTCATAATTTTATGTGAATATTAAATTGGGGGATTTTAAGTTGTAAACATAACCCCTCAAATGGCATACTTATATAGTAAAATGCACTAAAATGCAGGGGACATCTCTATTCATTTCGCGAGATCATTTTTGTCTACAAAGTTACATATTTTATGCAAACGGATTCGAAATCTGCAATAATTATTCTTTCTTTAGATATATATTATAACAGGAGAAACGTAGAAATAATTCGAGGAATTTAACTATATTTTAAAAAGTATTTAATATTTTTGTGCGAAAACCCCGTAGTTCACCTGTATATCTGTTTACTAGCAAAATATCGATTCTTCAAATGAATAGATCTGTTGCTCTTGTTTAATAAGATTTAAACAGTGACACGCTAAAATGTAAAAAGATAAAAGATTCTCCCTGTTGTACACCAAGAAACAAGTGGATGGTTTAGGTGTGTGTGTGGGGGGGGGGGGGGTGTATGCGGGGGGGGACTTAATTCGCGTGGCGCAACTCTAAATATCTCAGCCACATTCAATAATAACAGATTTATTCCTCATGCTCAGCTGACACACAACTCTGAAACAACGGCGTGTCATTTACGTTGGTTAAACGTTAAGTTTTTTTTTATTTTCTAGTGTTTTTTTTTGTTTTATAGCCCCCCCCCGCGCATCCCCCCCCCCCCGAATACATGTATCTTTATGCAGTGCGAAGGAAAATACGTTTCTTTCAACGTTAAAGACATATTCTACCGTTTGCCGTCTACTGTGCATGGTCTACTCTCTCTTCGTTTTGGAGCATGCTGAAAAGTAGTGCATGCTGTTCGCGGTTTTCTGTATACTCTTTTATTTCCAATGAAGTACCTACTGCCTTATTGTGCATAGGCACACAGATCCTGAAGGTAAATTGTTGTGTTGATGGAAATGTTCAGCTTGATTTTACAGAAACACAAGCTCAGGAATTCAGGCCGGATGACAAAAATTGTCAAGCCAGTTTGTTTTCCTCATATAGATGGAGGAAACTTCCTAAGATTCCCCAAAAGGATTCTAAGATTGCCCCTCTTGCATATTTATGTTTACTTACAATCTCACTGTCATCTGACATTGAACTGAACCCGGGCCCGGATTACCTCTGTGGGTGCTGTGGTTCAGAGGTTTTGGATGCTGATATGGCAATTGAGTGTGATAACTGTTGCAACTGGTTCCATATCAGCTGCCAAGGTATTGGAGAAAATACTTATGATGCTCTGACCCTAGAATCTTCATTTTCCTGGACTTGCTCCATATGTTCCGAAACTCACTTCTCACACAGCATAAGTTCCCTGGCTTCTGTTACCTCCCCAAATCATTTTTCGGTACTGTCGGATGAATATTCTCAAACACCCCCCACTCAAAGGCCGAAGCCTGGACGTGGTAAAACTCAGAAAGGTCTTAAAATTCTCAATGTTAACTGTCAGTCGGTGGCAAACAAAAAAGGCAGAATTTTTCTACTTACTTGATCATCATGATCCCGATATTGTGATTGGCACAGAATCTTGGTTGACATCAAAACACTTGGATAGCAAAATCTTCCCAAAATCTTTGGGGTACACATCTTTCCGGCAGGACAGATGTTCTGAAACTCAGGGCGGTGGTGTTTTCATTTTGGTCAGAAATTCATTTGTAGCAACCGAGCAAAAAGAACTGAAAACGGACTGTGAAATCATTTGGATCAAACTGGAACTTAAGGGATGTAAGGCTCTGTATATTGCTTCTTACTACAGGCCTCATGAGGATGATTTGCATAGTCTCGAAGAACTTAGGAAATCCCTTGAAAAGGCGTCTCAGTTGAAAGGCGATATTTGGGTCGTAGGTGACCTAAACTTTCCTAAACTTTCATGGGACAATGAACATACACCTATTATTAAACCCGGCTGTAGTGTTCCAAAACTTTATGACGGTTTTATTTCTTTATTGGATGATTGCAACTTAGTGTAAATGGTAACAACACCAACTAGAGGTGCGAACATTTTAGATCTTTTCCTAACTTCTAATTACACACTGGTAAAAAATATAGAGGTCCACCCAGGTATTTCGGATCACGACTCGGTTATTTCGGAGGTCTCTACCAAACCAGTTGAAACTAGGCAGCTTCCCAGGTCTACTTACTTGTACAAAAGAGCAGACTGGGAAGGTTTTAAGACCTACATGGAAAAGGTCAAAGAGGACTTTTTAGCAAGCGCAACTTCTATGTCAGTGGAAGAACTTTGGATTTCTTTTAAATTATCTGTTGATGAAGGTCTTACTAGGTTTGTTCCCTGCAAAAAGATTGGTTCAAAGAGAAATCTTCCTTGGATCACCCAGCCAATTAAACGCCTGATCCGAACAAGAGCTGTCGCCTGACAGCATAGCTCGCCTGAATTGATGCTTGCCCATCAATAGCCGCTATGGTGGTGTGGACTGCTATGCATAAAACTTCAGGCAAGCATGTCCAAAATAAAAACACATTTATAAACAAAAGCTATCTCAGAAATAAGTCTTAAAAAAAAATAAAAAAATTAAAAAAAATTCAAAGTCCATGAGCTTGAGCTTGAGGTAAAAACAAAACTGGGGGCAGGGGGGGGGGGGGGAGGGGGAGGCTAGGATGTAGGATGTACCATGTTATCTAACATCAGTCCAAGTATTAGTATCAACTGAGTCCATCATCGTGGCACTGTGAAATTATGTCTTCATAAATATAAAACTTTAACCAAAATCTTTAAGACAAATTCTAAGTCGATGACCTTGACTTCAAGGTCATCCAGTGGGGTAAGTATAAGGTGTTTTATAAAAACTCAAAAAAGTGTCTAACATCAGTTCAAGTATAAACTAAATCTCTGCAAAGCATTATGAATCAGTATGCAATTACAAAACTTAAATAAAGACCAAAATTTCCCAAGTCCCTGACCTTGACATCAAGGTCACTGAGCGGGGTTGGGGTAGTACTCTGTAGCTCTAACTACAGTGCAAATATAAAAAGAATTCATCTATGGGTTCAGGAGATATGTGTCTTTAAAAAACTTTAACCAAAACATCCAATCAATTAAAAGACAATTTTCTAAGTCCATGACCTTGACATCAAGGTCACTGAGGGGGGTAGGGTAGTACCTTGGAAAACTTTAGACCAATATCTAACTTCAGTGCAAGTATCGAAGGAATCCATCCATGGGTTAAGGAGATATTGGGCTTTATAAAACTTTAACCAAAACATCCAGTCCAAAAAAAACTCCCAATTTTCTAAGTCCATGACCTTGACATAAAGGTCACAGAGTGGGGTGGAGGTGGTACCCTGTTAAACGTTGGACCAATATCTAACTACAGTGCAAATATCAAAAGAATCCATCCATGGGTTGAGGAGACATAGGTCTTTAAAAAACTTTAACCAAAACATCCAATTCGAACGCCGACGCGGACGCGGACGCGGACGTGGACGCCGACGCCGACGCCGTGGTGACAACAATAGCTCTTCCTGAACTTTCGTTCAGGCGAGCTAAAAAGGGACTCTCTTTACCAAAGGTACAAAAGGTCATCACGACCTAAATACAGAAAACAATTTGTTACAGCACGCCACATGGTTAAGGCTTGGATCAAACAAGCATATGACTGCTACTTGGAGGATTTGCTTGGCATAAGCAATCCTGACCTAAACACCTCACCCGCTGGTGAGACAGGTCAATCCAAGTTTGCGCCAAAAAAGTTATTCTCATTCTTGAAAAACTCACGCCAGGAATCACAAGGTATTGGTCCTCTCCGTGACCCCTGTACCAATGAAGTCCATACATCCAACATTGACAGAGCAAATCTAATTAATAGTCATCTGCAATCAGTTTTCACCCCTGTTTCACCTCTGAGACTAAACCAACTCTCAGAGAACACCATACTAGACGGACTCGCAGAAGGCTCCCTTAAGGAAGAAAACATCCCTGGAAAAATCAGGCCTAAAGTTCCAGAGATGCCCCAAATTGAAATCTCACTGGCAGGAATCTTAAAACTGCTAGCCGGTCTCGACCCACCCAAAGCCGCTGGTCCTGATGCCATTAAACCTGTTGTGCTCAAATCCCTAAAAGATCAAGTAGCTCCCATGTTACAGATCATTTTCCAAAAATCCTTAAATACTGGCCAGATACCTTCAGACTGGAAGAAGGCTATCGTGACACCTCTTTTCAAAAAAGGTGACAAATGCGACCCCGGGAATTACAGGCCCATCTCTCTAACCTGCATATGTTGCAAATTGATGGAACACATCATTGCATCAAACTTAACTAAGCATCTCAACAAACATAATGTACTATATGACCTACAGCATGGCTTCAGGGAAAAAAGGTCCTGTGAAACCCAACTTATACAGCTCGTTGACGAACTCGCTAGAGGTCTTTCTCAAGGTCACCAAACTGACCTTATCCTCCTCGACTTTAGTAAGGCTTTTGATAAGGTTAGCCACACAAAACTACTCTTCAAGCTCCACCAGCAAGGGATAACTCAGAACAATCTCAGTTGGATTAAGGCATTCTTACTCGGGCGTTCACAGTGTGTGGCTCTTGAAGGGGAAAAATCGTCCGAAATTCCGGTCACATCTGGGGTCCCCCAAGGTTCGGTCCTTGGACCAATCTTGTTCCTTTTGTACATAAATGACCTGCCCGAAAATATAACCTCACAGGTCAGACTATTCGCTGATGATACTGCTGTGTATTTGACAGTCACCAGCAAAAAGGATTCCCATACTTTGCAGCAGGACCTACAAAAACTTGAGCAATGGGAAAAGACTTGGGAAATGCACTTCAATCCCAGCAAATGCCAAGTCATACATATCTCTAGGGCCCGAAACCCCATCCAGACCCAATATGTTTTACATGGGCAAGTTTTAGAGGCAGTAGACCAAGCAAAATACCTTGGTCTTGAAATCAGCCACAACCTGAAATGGAATCATTATATCCAAAGCGTGACCACCAAAGCCAATAAGACACTGGGCTACATACGTAGAAACATACGCACAAAACACAAAGGCATACGTCAGACAGCATATCAGACTTTAGTAAGGCCCCAGCTAGAGTATGCCTCCCCTGTATGGAGCCCATATACCGACACCTATGTAAACATGATCGAAGCTGTCCAACGTAGGGCAGCACGCTGGGTCACACATGACTACTCATCTTACAGTAGCGTGACCCAGATGATCGACACCCTTGGATGGAGGTCATTAGAACAGAGACGTGCTGACGCACGGCTCTTAATGTTCTATAAAATAGTAGATGGTTTAGTTGAGATTCCACTGCCAACTTATATCCAACGTCAAATCAGAATGACAAGGACAACACACCCATACCATTTTATTCAAATCATGACAACTGCAAACTACTACAAGTATTCCTTTTTTCCTTTGGCAGTCGTGCAGTGGAACAACCTACCCCCCTCGGCTGTCCTATTAGAAGACCTGACCTCCTTCAGGTCTGCCATCTGCAGCCTTAACCACATTATGCCATAAACCAGGAATCATTGTTTTTATCAGCTTTTAACTTTTTACTTCTTTCTCATACTAACACTATCATACTTTTTATCCTTACTAAAATCGTTTTAACTTTCTTCTATCAAACTTTTCTTTGATGCGCGCAGCTGCACATAATCCTTGCGAGAGGGTGATGCAGGATATATAGAACGAAAGAAAATGAAGTGTCTACTGCGTCCTGGATACTTTTACTGCGGCCTGTCTGCTACAACATAGACGTGTTGTAAGTACAGGGGCATGGGTACAAGGTCGCAGCATGTGCGCCTGTTTAAGCGCATCCGGACTCTACAATGATGTACCTTCAACCAAAGTGGAGAGGCACAAACAGATGGAACCCACATAAGCACCATAGTAACCCGCACTTTATGGGAGCCAAACCCTGGTGGCCCGTTAGAATAATAAACGCATGCCAAAATTTCTATGTAGCACATACTTATATTTGGAATGTAAAACACACAGGCAGACACATCTAATTATCTGTACATTTATGTTCTGCAATGGTTAAAACAAATAAAAAAAATAATAAATGAATTAAAAAGGCAGTTATGACATTTTTTTCTTGTCAATTTGAGTTTTGTTTGATCGAAATGCAGAATTTATAAATTTTAGCAATATGTACAAATTTTGGCATTATTTGTTTTCCCTATCGAATTGCTTTCTATGTCTGAAGATCGATATTAAAGAAACGTGGACCTAGAAAACTTAGTTGTGACTGTGGACAGACTTCCAATATCATTATTTTTTTCTGATACCTAACGGAAATCCCAAAGAGACGGAACAGATCTTCACATTGATACATACTACGCAGCTGGCACACAACGTTATAATGGCGTCGCATTGACATCGACGCAACCAGATTATATTGTATCGAAGTCATTCTGACGTCATGTGCCGGCTGGGATATACTTTACTTCCCAGCAGTTACAAGACGTCGAAATGACGTAGTATTGACGGCGATGCGACATGGGGGTGTCGCATCGACCCCATTTCGACATCATTACGACGTCATGTGCCTGCTGGGCGTCTTGTAATGCTGTTCTAAAAGTTTGCATCGTTTTAATTTACCCTCTCTATTGCGACACTTTAAAATTACTGTAATTATTCTAAAATTTGAACAGGTGCGTATACTAGCCGATAGTGTGTCAGAAATATACTGATATGATATGACGCATTGCACATCCTGATCTGATTCTAAACTGATTTCTCAGATACATCTATCCTAAAATTTAGGATTACTGCGACAATTGTTTGTTAATCTAGCAGCTCTAGGGTTACATTATTGATAATCAAGGGTCGGTCATATTTGCACGTGCATTTGTTTTGAACGTTATGAACCTTGTCTGGGCAAAATATGTTTGATGCTATACGCAAACAGTGGGTACCAAGATAAGTCTATGCAGCTGCGTAGTCTGTCAGAGTAAGTGCAGTGCACTGTTTGATTCCCAGAAGGCATACTTATCGCGCCTACCCTGTTCTGATTGTGCTAGTGCACAGACTAGTCTGGACTTAGGTGTTTTGCATATACGATAAGGCTGATTTTATCACGACACGACTCAAATGGCCTGCGCAAGGAAAAATGGGTGTTCAGCCCATTACGTTTGCGGCGATATATGTACGTATACGTAACCAGGAGTTACCAAGATATGTCTACCCTATGTGTAGTCTACCCTGTTCTTATTGCGCATGCATCCACTCTAGGCACGCGTGTTTTGCATATGACATAGTACTGGTTTTATCACGACACAAGGTATGCGCAAGGAAAAATGTGTTTCACCCCATCTTGGTAAAAGCAAATGCAGTCCGATTAGTGTCAATTCCTTTCGCAGACTATACGGCGCTCCAGTGTATGATTCTCAAGATTGTTCATACATGTTGTGAACGCATAACTGTTACCATAGACCGGGCTGATTCTTCTCGTAGCATGTGGCAATTTTCCGAGGGTGCGGCATTTGGGTTACATCATTGATAATCAAGATAATCAATGGTCAATCATGTTTTCACGTGCATTTTATGCTCATCTCGTGTGTTTAACGTTATGAGCCTTGTGCGGGCAAAATATGTTTGACGCTGTACGGAAACAGTGGGTACCAAGATAAGTCTATGCAACTGTGTAGTCTGTCGGAGATAGAGCAGTACACTGTTTGATTCCCAGAAGGCATACTTAGTGCGCCTACCCTGTTTTGATTATGCTAGTGCACCGACTAGTCTGGAAATAGGTGTTCTGCATATACGATAAGGCTGATTTAATCACGACATGACCTAAAAAGGCTTGCGCAAGGAAAATGGGTGTTCAGTCCATAATGTTTGAAGCGAAATATGTATGTATACGTAACCAGGAAGTGCCAAGATATGTCTATGCGAATGTGTAGTCTACCCTGTTCTGATTGCGCATGCATTCACTCTAGACACGCGTGTTTTGCGTATGACATAGGACTGGTTTTATCACGACACGAGGTATGTGCAAGGTAAAAGGTGTTTCACCCCATCTCGGTAAAAGCAAATGCAGTCCGATTAGTGTCAATTCCTTTCGCAGACTATACGGCGCTCCATTGTATGATGCTCAAGATTGTTCATACATGTTGTGAACGCATAAATGTTACCACAGACTGGACTGATTCTTCTCGTCGCATGTGGCAATTTTCCGAGGGTGCGGCTCTTAGAGAATGCGCATTAATATTACAAGAAATGTAATTTGTTCTTTTCGCGTAGTAAGCAACACTTTGTCTAACAACACTATATATCTTTAGACCATCACCCGGCTGGTAAATCTGTTGAATAGTAAACATCATCTGCATTTACTATACCAAAGACATAATGGATGGATGGATGACGCAATTTTACGTCCTTTTCAACAGTATTTCTGTTATATCAGGACGATAGTGAAAGGATATGTGCAATGGAACCCCGTTTATGATAGGAAAGATTTACGCCTCAAGGGGTCCGCTAGATCAGTAGGCCAGTGCTGAACCCACTGACCTACCGGGGCTCCTACCAAAGACAAAGAGACAGACACATAACAAAGGTATTCAAATAAACATACAGACAGAGATACACATGATCAAAGGAAACTTTTTTAGCTATCTAATCTTACACGAACTAAACTCAGACTAAAACCAACAAGATTGATTAATTCGCCAGCAATAATTTACATCAACCTTGACGAGTGCAAAAACCAGGCACATGATGTCCTAATGACGTCGCACTGACATCGATACGAAGTCACCATGTCGCGTCGACGTCAATATGCCGCCATTTGGACGTCATGTGCCTGCCGGGAAGATGCTTTTTATAAAATGTATTACTGAGCTCCATGTTAAAATAGAGTTATCTCCCATCGTCCATACAGTCATTTTTTGCAAACAGTCGGAACTTTTCGCACCGAAATGTTGCATTTCTCGCGCGAAAACTGATTTTTTCAGCTATTCTCTTTAGCTGGTCTGTCAAGCTTTGTTCACCATCTTCATTCACTACAAGATGATACTCTATATGAGAAGACACAATTAGCCATCGTTTACATCGAGTGAGAATGAAAATGCAGTGAAAAAAGGGGGGACCAATTTTCATTTCAGTTACTTTCCAATAGATTCATATGACTGCACCTTGTTTTTTCTGAAATAGGAATCATTCCACCGTTGTTTCCACGACTGGTCGTGAACACCTTCAAGATATTCTGCACGCAAATAGTTCCCTGGTTCATTGGTCTCCAAGAATGCCACTTTGAATGAATATTCTGGTTGTTAGGGCAAATGAAAAGAGTCTTGTATAAGTAAAATAATTAGTTCAAAATCCCATCACAAGAGGTAACTGGAAGAACCGAATCTCACTCTTCATGTAGATGCCCTTACCCATGGAGCACATGACGTGGCAGTGACGTCGCACTGACGTCGATGATAGTTTGTCATGTCTCACAGACTTAAAGAAAAGAGAGCATCAGCTGTTAGGAATGTTGTGAAAACCTTTGATTGTTGGATGAAAACAAACTATAAAATATGGACTATATTTAAAAATTGGTCGAGGTCTCGAGCCATAAAAAATAAATTAGTGAATAAATAAATAGATATAGAAAATCTTGCGTTTTCTCATATCGCAATCGCAACTTATCTCATCGTTCGCTTTAACACGTATCAACACAATCAATTGCGGAAAATGTATTGAATTGTATAGGAAAGACACATTTCATACGATATTATAAAACCATCCATTAACATCGACTTTTTATGCATACAGACTCTTAAAATTCAATTTTTCTTCAGTATTTTGATTTTTTTCATAATTTTATGTGAATATTAAATTGGGGTATTTTTAAGTTGTAAACATCACCCCTCAAATGGCATACTTATATAGTAAAATGCACTAAAATGCAGGGGACATCTCTATTCATTTCGCGAGATCATTTTTGTCTACAAAGTTACATATTTTATGCAAACGGATTCGAAATCTGCAATAATTATTCTTTCTTTAGATATATATTATAACAGGAGAAACGTAGAAATAATTCGAGGAATTTAACTATATTTTAAAAAGTATTTAATATTTTTTTGCGAAAACCCCGTAGTTCACCTGTATATCTGTTTACTAGCAAAAATATCGATTCTTCAAATGAATAGATCTGTTGCTCTTGTTTAATAAGATTTAAACAGTGACACTCTAAAATGTAAAAAGATAAAAGGTTCTCCCTGTTGTACACCAAGAAACAAGTGGATGGTTTAGGTGTGCGTGTGGGGGAGTGTGGGTGTGGGTGTGTATGCGGGGGGGGGGGGGGGGGGGGGAGCGGGGGGCGTAGGAACGGGGAACGGGGAGGCGCGTTTAAGGCAGGTGAGGGGGATCACCGAATAGAAAGCTATCATAATGGAAATATTGTTTCTCCAAATCCGGCTACCTTCCTTTTTCGTTCAAAATAATATTGAAAGGGGAAAAACACGTAATTTGAATCCTTCGGCATTTTAAGACTTAGAGTCGATTTTATTTTCTTCATAAAATGATATTTTAAAATACGCACTTTATCCTTCAAAACATTTGTACTTTCAGTTTCTAAATATGGCTGCGTTCTAAAATCATGTAGCTTCTATAAGTATCCGAATGTATAACCTTGCCAAGTATCAGTGTGTAAATTTAGCAAATCTTTTAAAGTTATGTGTGAAAATCTTTCATTACGAGCCTTTTTACGAGAGAGCCTGCACTGCTTAGACTAGTCTGCGTAAATGCGCATTCTAGTCAGAAAAAAGTGTAATACGCACTGAAATGTGTAAGATGTTGCGTGTTTTGACAGTCTGTGCACTTACTGAGCAGACTGTGCATATGCGCAGTTCGCAAAAGCCCATCTGAAGACTTAATTCGCGTGGCGCAACTCTAAATATCTCAGCCACATTCAATAATAACAGATTTATTCCTCATGCTCAGCTGACACACAACTCTGAAACAACGGCGTGTCATTTACGTTGGTTAAACGTTAAGTTTTTTTTTATTTTCTAGTTTTTTTTTCTTTTATAGTCCCCCCCTCCCCCCCCCCGCCCCCCCCCCCGAATACATGTATCTTTAAGCAGTGCGAAGGAAAATACGTTTCTTTCAACGTTAAAGACATATTCTACCGTTTGCCGTCTACTGTGCACGGTCTACTCGCTCTTCGTTTTGGAGCATGCTGAAAAGTAGTGCATGCTGTTCGCGGTTTTCTGTATACTCTTTTATTTCCAGTGAAGTGTCTACTGCGTCCTGGATACTTTTACTGCGGCCTGTCTGCTACAACATAGACGTGTTGTAAGTACAGGGGCATGGGTACAAGGTCGCAGCATGTGCGCCTGTTTAAGCGCATCCGGACTCTACAATCATGTACCTTCAACCAGAGTGGAGTCGCATAAACAGATGGAACCCACATAAGCACCATAGTAACCCGCACTTTATGGGAGCCAAATCCTGGTGGCCCGTTAGAATGATAAACGTATGCCAAAATTTCTATGTAGCACATACTTATATTTGGACTGTAAAACACACAGGCAGACACATCTAATTATCTGTACATTTAAGTTCTGCAGTGGTTAAAACAAATAAAAAAATAATAAATGAATTAAAAAGGCAGTTATGACATTTTTTTTCTTGTCAATTTTAGTTTTGTATGATCGAAATGCAGAATTTATAAATTTTAGCAATATGTACAAATTTTGGCATTATTTGTTTTCCCTATCGAATTGCTTTCTATGTCTGAAGATCGATGTTAAGGAAACGTGGACCTAGAAAACTTAGTTGTGACTGTGGACAGACTTCCAATATCATTATTTTTTTCTGATACCTAATGGAAATCCCAAAGAGACGGAACAGATCTTCACATTGATACATACTACGCAGCTGGCACACAACGTTATAATGGCGTCGCATTGACATCGACGCAACCAGATTACATTGTATCGAAGTCATTCTGACGTCATGTGCCGGCTGGGATATACTTTACTTCCCAGCAGTTACAAGACGTCGAAATGACGTAGTATTGACGGCGATGCGACATGGGGGTGTCGCATCGACCCCATTTCGACATCATTACGACGTAATGTGCCTGCTGGGCGTCTTGTAATGCTGTTCTAAAAGTTTGCATCGTTTTAATTTACCCTCTCTATTGCGACACTTTAAAATTACTGTAATTATTCTAAAATTTGAACAGGTGCTTATACTAGCCGACAGTTCGCAGAAATATACTGATATGATATGACGCATTGCACATCTTGATCTGATTCTACACTGATTTCTCAGATACATCTATCCCAAAATTTAGGATTACTGCGACAATTGTTTGTTAATCTAGCAGCTCTAGGGTTATATCATTGATAATCAAGGGTCGGTCATATGTGTTGAACGTTATGAGCCTTGTCTGGGCAAAATATGTTTGATGCTATACGCAAACAGTGGGTACCAAGATAAGTCTATGCAACTGCGTAGTCTGTCAGAGTAAATGCAGTGCAGTGTTTGATTCCCAGAAGGCATACTTATCGCGCCTACCCTGTTCTGATTGTGCTAGTGCACAGACTAGTCTGGACTTAGGTGTTTTGCATATACGATAAGGCTGATTTTATCACGACACGACTCAAATGGCCTGCGCAAGGAAAAATGGGTGTTCAGCCCATTACGTTTGCAGCGATATATGTATGTATAAGTAACCAGGAGTTACCAAGATATATCTACCCTATGTGTAGTCTACCCTGTTCTTATTTGCGCATGCATCCACTCTAGGCACGCGTGTTTTGCATATGACATAGGACTGGTTTTATCACGACACGAGGTATGCGCAAGGAAAAATGTGTTTCACCCCATCTCGGTAAAAGCAAATGCAGTCCGATTAGTGTCAATTCCTTTCGCAGACTATACGGCGCTCCAGTGTATGATGCTCAAGATTGTTCATACATGTTGTGAACGCATAACTGTTACCACAGACCGGGCTGATTCGACTCGTAGCATGTGGCAATTTTCCGAGGGTGCGGCATTTGGGTTACATCATTGATAATCAAGATAATCAATGGTCAATCATGTTTTCGCGTGCATTTTATGCTCATCCCGTGTGTTTAACGTTATGAGCCTTGTGCGGGCAAAATATGTTTGACGCTGTACGGAAACAGTAGGTACCAAGATAAGTCTATGCAACTGCGTTGTCTGTCGGAGATAGAGCAGTACACTGTTTGATTCCCAGAATGCATACTTAGTGCGCCTACCCTGTTCTGATTATGCTAGTGCACCGACTAGTCTGGAAATAGGTGTTCTGCATATACGATAAGGCTGATTTAATCACGACATGACTTAAAAAGGCTTGCGCAAGGAAAAATGGATGTTCAGTCCATAATGTTTGAAGCGAAATATGTATGTATACGTAACCAGGAAGTGCCAAGATATGTCTATGCGAATGTGTAGTCTACCCTGTTCTGATTGCGCATGCATTCACTCTAGACACGCGTGTTTTGCGTATGACATAGGACTGGTTTTATCACGACACGAGGTATGTGCAAGGTAAAAGGTGTTTCACCCCATCTCGGTAAAAGCAAATGCAGTCCGATTAGTGTCAATTCCTTTCGCAGACTATACGGCGCTCCATTGTATGATGCTCAAGATTGTTCATACATGTTGTGAACGCATAAATGTTACCACAGACTGGACTGATTCTTCTCGTCGCATGTGGCAATTTTCCGAGGGTGCGGCTCTTAGAGAATGCGCATTAATATTACAAAAAATGTAATTTGTTCTTTTCGCGTAGTAAGCAACACTTTGTCTAACAACACTATATATCTTTAGACCATCACCCGGCTGGTAAATCTGTTGAATAGTAAACATCATCTGCATTTACTATACCAAAGACATAATGGATGGATGGATGACGCGATTTTACGTCCTTTTCAACAGTATTTCTGTTATATCAGGACGATAGTGAAAGGATATGTGCAATGGAACCCCGTTTATGGTAGGAAAGATTTACGCCTCAAGGGGTCCGCTAGATCAGTAGGCCAGTGCTGAACCCACTGACCTACCGGGGCTCCTACCAAAGACAAAGAGACAGACACATAACATAGGTATTCAAATAAACATACAGACAGAGATACACATGATCAAAGGAATCTTTTTTTAGCTATCTAATCTTACACGAACTAAACTCAGACTAAAACCAACAAGATTGATTAATTCGCCAGCAATAATTTACATCAACCTTGACGAGTGCAAAAACCAGGCACATGACGTCCTAATGACGTCGCACTGGCATCGATACGACGTCACCATGTCGCGTCGACGTCAATATGTCGTCATTTGGACGTCATGTGCCTGCTGGGAAGATGCTTTTTAATGACTCATTCTATCAGTCATTCAATGTTGTCACAAGCGTATTTTGGAAAGTGGCTTTCACAGCTGTGTTCTTCCGCTCAAAAATGAAGTGATCGTAAGGTCATTTCGCTAAAAACGTCTGGAATCAAAAATAAGTTTTGTATGAAGTTAACTGAGAACTTATATACTGAACGCCAAAAGAAACGCATACAAGTTTAGGTTCAGTTTTCTTCTATCAACTGAGTTATGGTTTTAAATCATATATAGCAGAAAACACTACTGACGTCTGCCAACAATATAAACTTATCTTCTTGCAAAATTAAACTTGGATAAAAGAGTTATCTCAATTTATCGTGAAACATTCAAAGTTGTTGTAAGAGTTGTCTTTCCTTTGGCGGCATAACAAATTGTTTCCAAAACACGACTCTGATATGTGGTTATGAAAAAAACGTCGGTTTAATTACCATGGTATTCTTCTTAGGAACATGACAGCAGTTTGAAGTTGAACAATTGTCAAATTATCTCCCTTGTAATTAAACAAATAGCAAAACGGGAAGTCCAATAACACCAACAGTTCTGCAGTGCTACGAATAATTTCTTTGTAAATCTTTTTATTTTACTCTTGTTAATTCATTTCACCTCTTCGTATGAATGGTTTCTGCTCTTTTCAAGAAATACAGGCTGTTAAAATGTCTATGGAAATCCAATGGTAAGCCGGTGTTACTGTTTCTACTGCCAATTTTCACCTGATTGTTTCTCTAAAACGCAAGGCTCGACTGCTTTGATGTTTTCGCTGTTTCTTACCCTTGCCGCGGACACTATGTCTGTAGAAAATAAACAGCTGAGCAATATATGGAATCTAAAATTCAGCTTCTGAAATAATGGTGACTTTAAGTTTAATCCCATCACAAAAGCAAGCGTTCTGGTCTCTAAAGTTTATGGAATATCGATGCGTTAAGGTGCTCATTCTGTCGGAATATCATAAACAAAGTTAAACAAAATGTCTAAATAAGAGTATATACCTATACCTTCAAATAAATTGGGCGTATACAGTGTATGTGTTTCTTTTGACGTTCAGTATATATATAACGTATTCTTGTGCAGGTATAATTATTTAAGTAGGTTTGTAAAATAAGAAGTATCCAACTAATGACATCAGCGGTCAAAAAATATAACGAATACAAACTGAATATTAAAAATCAATCCGCCAATTACCGTATTAGCCCCCTCTTCAAGCGCCCCTCATATTTAATCAAGTAAATAAATCAGCTGCCGCTGAAAAAAAAACTGTTTTTACATTTGTACACTTGCCTAAAACAGTATTTCGAGCACGTCAGTCACTGCAGAGAATGTAATGTAAAAGAAATTCTGTAGGTTTATCCACTTATCTCGCAAGTGATATACTGGACATCATACGGTAATTGTGTGTTTATCGGTGGCTATTTATATAATTGCCATATTGTAAACATTGGAGTAGACTTCCTCCTGGTCCATAGGTAATGCGCAATACCGCAAACACTGAGTGCTTTAAAGTCAGTGAAAAGCAGTAACCTTTGTCAGAATTCAAATATTACTTGTGTACAAGAGATAGAATTTTTGCAGGCGCATTAAGTGATTTGCGCTAAATGACTTATTTACATTAATGGAGCTTGACCATTAACAACAGGACTGAAGTTTGAAATTAGTTTGAGCCGATGTAGCATGACTTTATTCTGATAGAATCAGTCATTTCAGGGCCATTGGCCCTTTCATTATAAAATGTATTACTGAGCTCCATGTTAAAATAGAGTTATCTCCCATCGTCCATACAGTCATTTTTTGCAAACAGTCGGAACTTTTCGCACCGAAATGTTGCATTTCTCGCGCGAAAACTGATTTTTTCAGCTATTCTCTTTAGCTGGTCTGTCAAGCTTTGTTCACCATCTTCACTCACTACCAGATGATACTCTATATAAGAAGACGCAATTAGCCATCGTTTACATCGAGTGAGAATGAAAATGCAGTGAAAAAAGGGGGGACCAATTTTCATTTCAGTCACTTTCCAATAGCTTCATATGACTGCACCTTGTTTTTTCTGAAATAGGAATCATTCCACCGTTGTTTCCACGACTGGTTGTGAACACCTTCAAGATATTCTGCACGCAAATAGTTCCCTGGTTCATTGGTCTCCAAGAATGCCACTTTGAATGAATATTCTGGTTGTTAGGGCAAATGAAAAGAGTCTTGTATAAGCTTCTTGAAAATGTAAAATAATTAGTTCACAATCCCATCACAAGAGGTAACTGGAAGAACCGAATCTCACTCTTCATGTAGGTGCCCTTACCCATGGAGCACATGACGTCGCAGTGACGTCGCACTGACGTCGATGATAGTTTGTCATGTCTCACAGACTTAAAGAAAAGAGAGCATCAGCTGTTAGGAATGTTGTGAAAAACTTTGATTGTTGGATGAAAACAAACTATAAAATATGGACTATATTTAAAAATTGGTCGAGGTCTCTAGCCATAAAAAATAAATTAGTGAATAAATAAATAGATATAGAAAATCTTGCGTTTTCTCATATGCAATCGCAACTTACCTCATCGTTCGCTTTAACACGTATCAACACAATCAATTGCGGAAAATGTATTGATTTGTATAGGAAAGACACATTTCATACGATATTTTAAAACCATCCATTAACATCGACTTTTTATGCATACAGGCTCTTAAAATTCAATTCTTCTTCAGTGTTTTGATTTTTTTCATAATTTTATGTGAATATTAAATTGGGGGATTTTTAAGTTGTAAACATAACCCCTCAAATGGCATACTTATATAGGAAAATGCACTAAAATGCAGGGGGCATCTCTATTCGTGTCGCGAGATCATTTTTGTATACAAAGTTACATAATTTTATGCAAACGGATTCGAAATCTGCAATAATTATTCTTTCTTTAGATATATATTATAACAGGAGAAACGTAGAAATAATTCGAGGAATTTAACTATATTTTAAAAAGTATTTAATATTTTTGTGCGAAAACCCCGTAGTTAACCTGTATATCTGTTTACTAGCAAAATATCGATTCTTCAAATGAATAGATCTGTTGCTCTTGTTTAATAAGATTTAAACAGTGACACGCTAAAATGTAAAAAGATAAAAGGTTCTCCCTGTTGTACACCAAGAAACAAGTGGATGGTTTAGGTGTGTGTGTGGGGGTGTTGGTGTGGGTGTGTATGCGGGTGGGGGGGGGGGGGAGCGGGGGAAGTAGGAACGGGGAACGGGGAGGCGCGTTTAAGGCAGGTGAGGGGGATTACCGAATAGAAACCTATCATAATGGAAATATTGTTTCTCCAAATCCGGGTACCTTCCTTTTTCGTTCAAAATAATATTGAAAGGGGAAAAACACGTAATTTGAATCCTTCGGCATTTTAAGACTTAGAGTCGATTTAATTTTCTTCATAAAATGATATTTTAAAATACGCACTTTATCCTTCAAAACATTTGTACTTTCAGTTTCTAAATATGGCTGCGTTCTAAAATCATGTAGCTTCTATAAGTATCCGAATGTATAACCTTGCCAATTATCAGTGTGTAAATTTAGCAAATCTTTTAAAGTTATGTGTGAAAATCTTTCATTACGAGCCTTTTTACGAGAGAGCCTGCACTGCTTAGACTAGTCTGCGTAAATGCGCATTCTAGTCAGAAAAAAGTGTAGTACGCACTAAAATGTGTAAGATGTTGCGTGTCTTGACAGTCTGTGCACTTACTGAGCAGACTGTGCATATGCGCAGTTCGCAAAAGCCCATCTGAAGACTTAATTCGCGTGGCGCAACTCAAAATATCTCAGCCACATTCAATAATAACAGATTTATTCCTCATGCTCAGCTGACACACAACTCTGAAACAACGGCGTGTCATTTACGTTGGTTAAACGTTAAGTTTTTTTTTATTTTCTACTTTTTTTTCTTTTATAGTCCCCCCCCCCTTCCGAATACATGTATCTTTAAGCAGTGCGAAGGAAAATACGTTTCTTTCAACGTTAAAGACATATTCTACCGTTTGCCGTCTACTGTGCACGGTCTACTTGCTCTTCGTTTTGGAGCATGCTGAAAAGTAGTGCATGCTGTTCGCGGTTTTCTGTATACTCTTTTATTTCCAATGAAGTGTCTACTGCGTCCTGGATACTTTTACTGCGGCCTGTCTGCTACAACATAGACGTGTTGTAAGTACAGGGGCATGGGTACAAGGTCGCAGCATGTGCGCCTGTTTAAGCGCATCCGGACTCTACAATGATGTACCTTCAACCAAAGTGGAGTCGCACAAACAGATGGAACCCACACAAGCACCATAGTAACCCGCACTTTATGGGAGCCAAACCCTGGTGGCCCGTTAGAATGATAAACGCATGCCAAAATTTCTATGTAGCACATACTTATATTTGGACTGTAAAACACACAGGCAGACACATCTAATTATCTGTACATTTAAGTTCTGCAATGGTTAAAACAAATAAAAAAATAATAAATGAATTAAAAAGGCAGTTATGACATTTTTTTTCTTGTCAATTTTAGTTTTGTATGATCGAAATGCAGAATTTATAAATTTTAGCAATATGTACAAATTTTGGCATTATTTGTTTTCCCTATCGAATTGCTTTCTATGTCTGAAGATCGATGTTAAGGAAACGTGGACCTAGAAAACTTAGTTGTGACTGTGGACAGACTTCCAATATCATTATTTTTTTCTGATACCTAATGGAAATCCCAAAGAGACGGAACAGATCTTCACATTGATACATACTACGCAGCTGGCACACAACGTTATAATGGCGTCGCATTGACATCGACGCAACCAGATTACATTGTATCGAAGTCATTCTGACGTCATGTGCCGGTGGGATATACTTTACTTCCAGGCAGTTACAAGACGTCGAAATGACGTCGTATTGACGGCGATGCGACATGGGGCTGTCGCATCGACCCCATTTCGACATCATTACGACGTCATGTGCCTGCTGGGCGTCTTGTAATGCAGTTCTAAAAGTTTGCATCGTTTTAATTTACCCTCTCTATTGCGACACTTTAAAATTACTGTAATTATTCTAAAATTTGAACAGGTGCTTATACTAGCCGACAGTGTGTCAGAAATATACTGATATGATATGACGCATTGCACATCTTGATCTGATTCTAAACTGATTTCTCAGATACATCTGTCCCAAAATTTAGGATTACTGCGACAATTGTTTGTTAATCTAGCAGCTCTAGGGTTATATCATTGATAATCAAGGGTCGGTCATATTTGCACGTGCATTTGTGTTGAACGTTATGAACCTTGTCTGGGCAAAATATGTTTGATGCTATACGCAAACAGTGGGTACCAAGATAAGTCTATGCAACTGCGTAGTCTGTCAGAGTAAGTGCAGTGCACTGTTTGATTCCCAGAAGGCATACTTATCGCGCCTACCCTGTTCTGATTATGCTAGTGCACAGACTAGTCTGGACTTAGGTGTTTTGCATATACGATAAGGCTGAGTTTATCACGACACGACTCAAGTGGCCTGCGCAAGGAAAAATGGGCGTTCAGCCCATTACGTTTGCGGCGATATATGTATGTATACGTAACCAGGAGTTACCTAGATATGTCTACCCTATGTGTAGTCTACCCTGTTCTTATTGCGCATGCATCCACTCTAGGCACGCGTGTTTTGCATATGACATAGGACTGGTTTTATCACGACACGAGGTATGCGCAAGGAAAAATGTGTTTCACCCCATCTTGGTAAAAGCAAATGCAGTCCGATTAGTGTCAATTCCTTTCGCAGACTATACGGCGCTCCAGTGTATGATGCTCAAGATTGTTCATACATGTTGTGAACGCATAACTGTTACCACAGACCGGGCTGATTCTTCTCGTAGCATGTGGCAATTTTCCGAGGGTGCGGCATTTGGGTTACATTATTGATAATCAAGATAATCAATGGTCAATCATGTTTTCACGTGCATTTTATGCTCATCTCGTGTGTTTAACGTTATGAGCCTTGTGCGGGCAAAATATGTTTGACGCTGTACGGAAACAGTGGGTACCAAGATAAGTCTATGCAACTGCGTAGTCTGTCGGAGATACAGCAGTACACTGTTTGATTCCCAGAATGCATACTTAGTGCGCCTACCCTGTTCTGATTATGCTAGTGCACCGACTAGTCTGGAAATAGGTGTTCTGCATATACGATAAGGCTGATTTAATCACGACATGTCTTAAAAAGGCTTGCGCAAGGAAAATGGGTGTTCAGTCCATAATGTTTGAAGCGAAATATGTATGTATACGTAACCAGGAAGTGCCAAGATATGTCTACGCTCATGTGTAGTCTACCCTGTTCTGATTGCGCATGCATTCACTCTAGACACGCGGGTTTTGCATATGACATAGGACTGGTTTTATCACGACACGAGGTATGTGCAAGGTAAAAGGTGTTTCATCCCATCTCGGTAAAAGCAAATGCAGTCCGATTAGTGTCAATTCCTTTCGCAGACTATACGGCGCTCCATTGTATGATGCTCAAGATTGTTCATACATGTTGTGAACGCATAAATGTTACCACAGACTGGAATGATTCTTCTCGTCGCATGTGGCAATTTTCCGAGGGTGCGGCTCTTAGAGAATGCGCATTAATATTACAAAAAATGTAATTTGTTCTATTCGCGTAGTAAGCAACACTTTGTCTAACAACACTATATATCTTTAGACCATCACCCGGCTGGTAAATCTGTTGAATAGTAAACATCATCTGCATTTACTATACCAAAGACATAATGGATGGATGGATGACGCGATTTTACGTCCTTTTCAACAGCATTTCTGTTATATCAGGACGATAGTGAAAGGATATGTGCAATGGAACCCCGTTTATGGTAGGAAAGATTTACGCCTCAAGGGGTCCGCTAGATCAGTAGGCCAGTGCTGAACCCACTGACCTACCGGGGCTCCTACCAAAGACAAAGAGACAGACACATAACAAAGGTATTCAAATAAACATACAGACAGAGATACACAAGATCAAAGGAAACTTTTTTTAGCTATTTAATCTTACACAAACTAAACTCAGACTAAAACCAACAAGATTGATTAATTCGCCAGCAATAATTTACATCAACCTTGACGAGTGCAAAAACCAGGCATATCCTAATGACATCGCACTGACATCGATACGACGTCACCATGTCGCGTCGACGTCAATATGCCGTCATTTGGACGTCATGTGCCTGCCGGGAAGATGCTTTTTATCAAATGTATTACTTAGCTCCATGTTAAAATAGAGTTATCTCCCATCGTCCATACAGTCATTTTTTGCAAACAGTCGGAACTTTTCGCACCGAAATGTTGCATTTCTCGCGCGAAAACTGATTTTTTCAGCTATTCTCTTTAGCTGGTCTGTCAAGCTTTGTTCACCATCTTCATTCACTACCAGATGATACTCTATATGAGAAGACACAATTAGCCATCGTTTACATCGAGTGAGAATGAAAATGCAGTGAAAAAAAGGGGGGACCAATTTTCATTTCAGTCACTTTCCAATAGATTCATATGACTGCACCTTGTTTTTTCTGAAATAGGAATCATTCCACCGTTGTTTCCACGACTGGTTGTGAACACCTTCAAGATATTCTGCACGCAAATAGTTCCCTGGTTCATTGGTCTCCAAGAATGCCACTTTGAATGAATATTCTGGTTGTTAGGGCAAATGAAAAGAGTCTAGTATAAGTAGAATAATTAGTTCAGAATCCCATCACAAGAGGTAACTGGAAGAACCGAATCTCACTCTTCATGTAGGTGCCCTTACCCATGGAGCACATGACGTCGCAATGATGTCGCACTGACGTCGATGATAGTTTGTCATGTATCACAGACTTAAAGAAAAGAGAGCATCAGCTGTTAGGAATGTTGTGAAAAACTTTGATTGTTGGATGAAAACAAACTGTAAAATATGGACTATATTTAAAAATTGGTCGAGGTCTCGAGCCATAAAAAATAAATAAGTGAATAAATAGATAAAAAGATATAGAAAATCTTGCGTTTTCTCATATGCAATCGCAACTTATCTCATCGTTCGCTTTAACACGTATCAACACAATCAATTGCGGAAAATGTATTGAATTGTATAGGAAAGACACATTTCATACGATATTATAAAACCATCCATTAACATCGACTTTTTATGCATACAGGCTCTTAAAATTCAATTCTTCTTCAGTGTTTTGATTTTTTTCATAATCTTATGTGAATATTAAATTGGGGGATTTTTAAGTTGTAAACATAACCCCTCAAATGGCATACTTACATAGTAAAATGCACTAAAATGCAGGGGACATCTCTATTCATTTCGCGAGATCATTTTTGTATACAAAGTTACATATTTTATGCAAACGGATTCGAAATCTGCAATAATTATTCTTTCTTTAGATATATATTATAACAGGAGAAACGTAGAAATAATTCGAGGAATTTAACTATATTTTAAGAAGTATTTAATATTTTTGTGCAAAAACCCCGTAGTTCACCTGTATATCTGTTTACTAGCAAAATATCGATTCTTCAAATGAATAGATCTGTTGCGCTTGTTTAATAAGGTTTAAACAGTGACACGCTAAAATGTAAAAAGATAAAAGGTTCTCCCTGTTGTACACCAAGAAACAAGTGGATGGTTTAGGTGTGTGTGTGGGGGTGTGGGTGTGGGTGTGTATGCCGGGGGGCGGAAGCGGGAGGCGTAGGAACGGGGAACGGGGAGGCGCGTTTAAGGCAGGTGAGGGGGATTACCGAATAGAAACCTATCATAATGGAAATATTGTTTCTCCAAATCCGGGTACCTTCCTTTTTCGTTCAAAATAATATTGAAAGGGGAAAAACACGTAATTTGAATCCTTCGGCATTTTAAGACTTAGAGTCGATTTAATTTTCTTCATAAAATGATATTTTAAAATACGCACTTTATCCTTCAAAACATTTGTACTTTCAGTTTCTAAATATGGCTGCGTTCTAAAATCATGTAGCTTCTATAAGTATCCGAATGTATAACCTTGCCAATTATCAGTGTGTAAATTTAGCAAATCTTTTAGAGTTATGTGTGAAAATCTTTCATTACGAGCCTTTCTAAGAGAGAGCCTGCACTGCTTAGACTAGTCTGCGTAAATGCGCATTCTAGTCAGGAAAAAGTGTAGTACGCACTGAAATGTGTAAGATGTTGCGTGTTTTGACAGTCTGTGCACTTACTGAGCAGACTGTGCATATGCGCAGTTCGCAAAAGCCCATCTGAAGACTTAATTCGCGTGGCCAACTCTATATATCTCAGCCACATTCAATAATAACAGATTTATTCCTCATGCTCAGCTGACACACAACTCTGAAACAACGGCGTGTCATTTACGTTGGTTAAACGTTAAGTTTATTTTTTTTTCTAGTTTTTCTTTCTTTTATAGTCCCCCCCCCCCACCCCCCGAATACATGTATCTTTAAGCAGTGCGAAGGAAAATACGTTTCTTTCAACGTTAAAGACATATTCTACCGTTTGCCTCTACTGGGCACGGTCTACTCGCTCTTCGTTTTGGAGCATGCTGAAAAAGTAGTGCATGCTGTTCTCGGTTTTCTGTATACTCTTTTATTTCCAATGAAGTGTCTACTGCGTCCTGGATACTTTTATTGCGGCCTGTCTGCTACAACATAGACGTGTTGTAAGTACAGGGGCATGGGTACAAGGTCGCAGCATGTGCGCCTGTTTAAGCGCATCCGGACTCTACAATGATGTACCTTCAACCAAAGTGGAGTCGCACAAACAGATGGAACCCACATAAGCACCATAGTAACCCGCACTTTATGGGAGCCAAACCCTGGTGGCCCGTTAGAATGATAAACGCATGCCAAAATTTCTATGTAGCACATACTTATATTTGGACTGTAAAACACACAGGCAGAAACATTTAATTATATGTACATTTAAGTTCTGCAATGGTTAAAACAAATAAAAAAAAAATAAATGAATTAAAAAGGCAGTTATGACATTTTTTCTTGTCAATTTTAATTTTGTATGATCGAAATGCAGAATTTATAAATTTTAGCAATATGTACAAATTTTGGCATTATTTGTTTTCCCTATCGAATTGCTTTCTATGTCTGAAGATCGATGTTAAGGAAACGTGGACCTAGAAAACTTAGTTGTGACTGTGGCCAGACTTCCAAAATCATTATTTTTTCTGATACCTAATGGAAATCCCAAAGAGACGGAACAGATCTTCACATTGATACATACTACGCAGCTGGCACACAACGTTATAATGGCGTCGCATTGACATCGACGCAACCAGATTACATTGTATCGAAGTCATTCTGATGTCATGTGCCGGCTGGGATATACTTTACTTCCCAGCAGTTACAAGACGTCGAAATGACGTAGTATTGACGGCGATGCGACATGGGGGTGTCGCATCGACCCCATTTCGACATCATTACGACCTCATGTGCCTGCTGGGCGTCTTGTAATGCTGTGCTAAAAGTTTGCATCGTTTTAATTTACCCTCTCTATTGCGACACTTTAAAATTACTGTAATTATTCTAAAATTTGAACAGGTGCTTATACTAGCCGACAGTGTGTCAGAAATATACTGATATGATATGACGCATTGCACATCTTGATCTGATTCTAAACTGATTTCTCAGATACATCTATCCCAAAATTTAGGATTACTGCGACAATTGTTTGTTAATCTAGCAGCTCTAGGGTTATATTATTGATAATCAAGGGTCGGTCATATTTGCACGTGCATTTGTGTTGAACGTTATGAACCTTGTCTGGGCAAAATATGTTTGATGCTATACGCAAACAGTGGGTACCAAGATAAGTCTATGCAACTGCGTAGTCTGTCAGAGTAAGAGTGCACTGTTTGATTCCCAGAAGGCATACTTATCGCGCCTACCCTGTTCTGATTGTGCTAGTACACAGACTAGTCTGGACTTAGGTGTTTTGCATATACGATAAGGCTGATTTTATCACGACACGACTCAAATGGCCTGCGCAAGGAAAAATGGGTGTTCAGCCCATTACGTTTGCGGCGATATATGTACGTATACGTAACCAGGAGTTACCAAGATATGTCTACCCTATGTGTAGTCTACCCTGTTCTTATTGCGCATGCATCCACTCTAGGCACGCGTGTTTTGCATATGACATAGTACTGGTTTTATCACGACACAAGGTATGCGCAAGGAAAAATGTGTTTCACCCCATCTTGGTAAAAGCAAATGCAGTCCGATTAGTGTCAATTCCTTTCGCAGACTATACGGCGCTCCAGTGTATGATGCTCAAGATTGTTCATACATGTTGTGAACGCATAACTGTTACCACAGACCGGGCTGATTCTTCTCGTAGCATGTGGCAATTTTCCGAGGGTGCGGCATTTGGGTTACATCATTGATAATTCAAGATAATCAATGGTCAATCATGTTTTCACGTGCATTTTATGCTCATCTCGTGTGTTTAACGTTATGAGCCTTGTGCGGGCAAAATATGTTTGACGCTGTACGGAAACAGTGGGTACCAAGATAAGTCTATGCAACTGCGTAGTCTGTCGGAGATAGAGCATCATTATTTGATTCCCAGAAGGCATACTTAGTGCGCCTACCCTGTTCTGATTATGCTAGTGCACCGACTAGTCTGGAAATAGGTGTTTTGCATATACGATAAGGCTGATTTAATCACGACATGACTTAAATAGGCTTGCGCAAGGAAAATGGGTGTTCAGTCCATAATGGTTGAAGCGAAATATGTATGTATACGTAACCAGGAAGTGCCAAGATATGTCTACGCTCATGTGTAGTCTACCCTGTTCTGATTGCGCATGCATTCACTCTAGACACGCGTGTTTTGCGTATGACATAGGACTGGTTTTACCACGACACGAGGTATGTGCAAGGTAAAAGGTGTTTCACCCCATCTCGGTAAAAGCAAATGCAGTCCGATTAGTGTCAATTCCTTTCGCAGACTATACGGCGCTCCATTGTATGATGCTCAAGATTGTTCATACATGTTGTGAACGCATAAATGTTACCACAGACTGGACTGATTCTTCTCGTCGCATGTGGCAATTTTCCGAGGGTGCGGCTCTTAGAGAATGCGCATTAATATTACAAAAAATGTAATTTGTTCTTTTCGCGTAGTAAGCAACACTTTTTCTAACAACACTATATATCTTTAGACCATCACCCGGCTGGTAAATCTGTTGAATAGTAAACATCATCTGCATTTACTATACCAAAGACATAATGGATGGATGGATGACGCGATTTTACGTCCTTTTCAACAGTATTTCTGTTATATCAGGACGATAGTGAAAGGATATGTGCAATGGAACCCCGTTTATGGTAGGAAAGATTTACGCCTCAAGGGGTCCGCTAGATCAGTAGGCCAGTGCTGAACCCACTGACCTACCGGGGCTCCTACCAAAGACAAAGAGACAGACACATAACAAAGGTATTCAAATAAACATACAGACAGAGATACACATGATCAAACGAAACTTTTTTAGCTATCTAATCTTACACGAACTAAACTCAGACTAAAACCAACAAGATTGATTAATTCGCCAGCAATAATTTACATCAACCTTGACGAGTGCAAAAACCAGGCACATGACGTCCTAATGACGTCGCACTGACATCGATACGACGTCACCATGTCGCGTCGACGTCAATATGTCGTCATTTGGACGTCATGTGCCTGCAGGGAAGATGCTTTTTATAAAATGTATTACTGAGCTCCATGTTAAAATAGAGTTATCTACCATCGTCCATAGTCATTTGTTGCAAACAGTCGGAACTTTTCGCACCGAAATGTTGCTTTTCTCGCGCGAAAACTGTTTCTTTTTTCAGCTATTCTCTTTAGCTGGTCTGTCAAGCTTTGTTCACCATCTTCATTCACTACCAGATGATACTCCATTTGAGAAGACGTAATTAGCCATCGTTTACATCGAGTGAGAATGAAAATGCAGTGAAAAAAAGGGGGACTTATTTTCATTTCAGTCACTTTCCAATAGATTCATATGACTGCACCTTGTTTTTTCGTAAATTGTTCTAAAATAGGAATCATTCAACCGTTGTTTCCACGACTGGTCGTGAACACCTTCAAGATATTCTGCACGCAAATAGTTCCCTGGTTCATTGGTCTCCAAGAATGCCACTTTGAATGAATATTCTGGTTGTTAGGGCAAATGAAAAGAGTCTTGTATAAGCTTCTTGAAAATGTAAAATAATTAGTTCAGAATCCCATCACAAGAGGTACCTGGAAGAACCGAATCTCAGTCTTCATGTAGGTGCCCTTACAGAGGGCATATGACATCGCAGTGACGTCGCAGTGACGTATTACTAACGTCGATGATAGTTTGTCATGTCTCACAGACTTAAAGAAAAATGAGCATCAGCTATTAGGAATGTTGTGAAAATTTTTCATTGTTGGATGGAAACAAACTATAAAGTATGGACTATATTTGAAAATCGGTCGTGGTCTCGAGCCATAAAAAATAAATAAGTGAATAAATAGATAAATAGATATAGAAAATCTTGCGTTTTCCCATATGTAATCGCAACTGGCTTCCGGTTCGGCGAAAATGGCTGTAGGTCGAATGTTATAACAGCGGAACAATAAAATCTGATATTTGATGTCTATACTACAAATTAAGAATTATTTTCCCCAACAGTTGTGGTAAAAACTATAAACAGACATTTAGAATCGAATAAACGTAAACAATAGACAGCAGAAACTGAATAAATAGTTACAATCACGATAACAGACAAAACATTTACCCCGCCCACCGGGAAGGACACGCTTTTCAGAATACAGAATGCCCAAAAGGAAAAGTGAAAAGGGAGACGGTAGTGAAACTCAGTCCGAAAATGACTTCTCTAAATTTTCAAACGATATGAGAGCAATGTTCAAAGAATTTGAACAGAAAATAGGTACAAGACTGAAAAAACTGGATGAGAAATTCACAGGTATCTTTAATGAACTTAGGGAAGATATAAACGAAGTAAAATCAGATATGGCAGAAGTCAAAGTTGATGTACAAAATATGAAAAGTCCGGTAGAAGATATAGAACAAAGTCTAGAGTTTCAAGCTGGCAGAGCAGATGATTTAGAAAAAGGTCAGGAAGAAAAAATAGCACAAATGAACAGTGAGTTTAATGAAAAACTTGAAAGTTTAAATAAAAAACTAATGATGCTCGAAAAACATGATAGGAAGTACAATCTAATTTTTCATGGAATTACCGAAGAACAAGGTGAAAAACTCTACAACAAAATGAGAGGTTTCTTCCATCATTCTCTAAAGATAGAAGAAGAGAGAGTAAAAAAGATTCACTTTTCGAATGGCCATAGACTCCCTTCAGACCATGATGGACCTAGACCAGTCATAATGAGATTTGTGTCATATGAAGGCAGAGAGTTAGTTCTGTCCAAAGCATTCAATCTGGCTAAGACTGGTCAGAGAATTCTAACAGACTTACCAGTCCCTATGAAGAAAGAGAGACAAAGGCTTGCTAAGATAGCTTATAATATCAGGCAGAAGGAAAATCTCAAGACCAGAATCAGGGATACTGGTCTAGATATGGTTCTGGAAGTAAGGAAAGATGGATCTGCAAGGTGGGTTCCCAGGAAAGTGTAAGAATAAGTAAGGAGTCTCAATTGTGTACAGACAGTCAAGTAAAAGCTAATAAAGAATCAAGAATAATTCTTAATCACATACAAATCATAATCATATACAAACAGTTAGGTAAAATTGCATAATAAGGTGATATAAACTTTTTAAGAAGAAACATCTACAGAAGGTAATAGAGACTATAAAAGATTTGACAAGCTATGAGTTTTGAGAAAAGTTTTGAGTAAAGATTTGTTAGAAAAGATCCAATGATAAATTTATCATTCAATGTAATGTTTATAGTAAAAGATTAAGAGGAGAGAAGAGATAACAATGGAGTTAAAACAAATAATAATAAAGGTCATTATAGACTATACAAGAATATAGACAAGAATATAGACTATATACCAATAAGACAAGAATAAAGACTATACAAAATTTCCTCACAAGGTGTTTCTATTGTTGTTCATCTAATTAAGATCTGACAAAAGTTAGACTTGATTATCATATAATTATAGTAATCCTCAATAGTCAATAAGATGTTGTACAGTGCTTTATAAAACAATACAACAATCACAATATATTTTATCAAATTTATGATGTTGGAAAACATGACAGAACAGTTATAGAATTGTTACACCAATTTCAAATCCCCTCAGCTAAACTATGAGGGAAAGTGTCAAACAATAATACAGTGGACAAATGGTCCTGATCATATTATATTAGATCACTGCATACTTGCAGTGAAAATAGAATATGATTCTGCTAGTATTAGTTGTATTATTGTTCCACAAATGGAATATGAATCTGCAAAGTTGTATTATTGTTCCACAAATAGTAAATAATTAGATTTGTATTAAGTAGAGAATGTGTCTCATTGTACCCCTTGCATTTTGGACTCACTTGTAATATTCATTTATTCTACATATTAAAAATTTGTTAGACTTGAAATACCTGTACAAGTGTTATACTGAAGGACATCCATATTGGATGGCATAAGTGGTTGATAAGACACATGGCAAGATTTAGCAAGTTTCAGAAAATAGAATGCATAGAGTAAATGAAACATATTGAGAACATTTTAAAAACTAAATTGATAGAATAGGTATTTGAAATCCAAGAATATAATTTTAGAAATAATCTGATACACTCCTTTTCTTCTCAAGTGTTCTGTTTATGATCTAAAATAAATAAAAACAATAACTGTAACAGCTGAAAGTAACAATACATAAGCAGCTGAAGTATGTATGTATTGTGTAGTATACATGTAATAACTCATGTAGTAGCCATGATATATTTCAATGAGTAACAGTTGTAAAGTGAGGAAAAGATACTGCTGTACCCCTCACAGCTGGAGGGAGTTGGGTCTATCTTCTGCAAAGAAGTCTCAAGACTGACAGAACTTTGGTGGATATATTTCTGTTAAAATGAAAGAATATGAAGAAATCTGAAGTTTTGACTAATTTGGTAACAGACAGGAAATAATATATTAAAATAATGTAATACCAAATACTCTGAATAATTTGAAAATCCAGTCTATAATTTTGACTTGTCTGAGATTGGTAACAGAAGATGGCCTTTCTAGAAATTGCCATGCTGATTCTCCAATTATGGGGTGAATTAGGGTTCTGCTCAAGATTGGAGACTCAGCATAAGTGAGAGGACTAAATTATTAAAATAAGTTTGAAATATAGTACACATCTGTGTGGGAATTTAGTTAGGACATAAGTGAATACAAATGTGTAAAAGATACAGCATTGTTATTTGCTGTCTGGAAAGGTTGTTGTCTGTACGCTCATGTTGTACTACAGTACTATGCTAGTAAAAAGTACACCAGAATGAGTTTGTTGGTTGCCAAGTCTATTGTGTTTATCAGGTTACAGTGCTGTTATCTGAAACGAAGTAGGTGATTGTTGCATCTTTATAGGTTTGTATTAATACTCTATTAAAATGAAAATGGATGGTTTGGAAAATAGTTCAAAATTACCTACTGGTATTTAAAAAACAACACAGTATGAAATAATGTAATATATATTGCCTATGTAGAAATAAATAACAATAATCAAATCAGCTGAGATTTAAGTGGTTAAAACTAAGTGGACTGTCATAGACAAATGGCTATGTTCACAAAAGTAATAGTGACAGAGTTTATTTTAAATGTTTTGGATACATTTGAACACTCCCTGCTTCAAAAATTAAATTTTATTATATTCTCATGCTGTCTTCCCAGTTGGAGAGATAAATGATTCTCCCCAGCACTGGAGACACAGCATTGACATGATTTATAAACAGATTAAAACAGACTAAATTATTAAAAAAAAAGTTTGAAGTATGTGTGGGTGTTTAGTTAGGACAAGTGAATACAAACATGTACAAAAAGGTAGAGCATTGTTATTTGCTGTCTGTAAAGGTTGTTGTCTGTATGCACATGTTGTATTACAGTAAAATGCTAGATAAAAGTACACCATAATGATTCTGTGGATTGTTAAGTTAATTATGTTTATCAAGATACAATGTTGTTATCTGAAATGAAGAAGGTGATTGTAATAACTTGTAGGTTTGTATTAATACTATATCAAACAGGAAAAGTATTCTTTAGAAAATAGTTCAAAATTACCTGTTAGTATTTAAATAACAACACAGTATCAAGTAATCTAATATCTATTGCCTATGCAAGAGCAAACAACAGGAATCAAACCTGCTGAGACTCAAATGGTCAAAATCAAGTGGATTGTCATGCACAAATGGTTATGTTCACAATAGAAATATTGACAGAGTGTATTTTAAAAGTCTGGATAAATTTGCACACTCTCTGCTTCAAAGCATTTTTTATCATATTGTCATGCTGTCTTCCCAGTCCGGGAGAAAAAGGATTCTCACCAGTACTGGAGACACAGCTCTGAAATGCACACGCTTTATAAACAGGTTCTAATAGATTGAAATTAAAAAAGCAGTTTGAAGCAGTATATTTATGTATGGTCATTAGTTGAGATATAAGTAAATGGTAATGTATAAAGGTATAGCATTGATATTTGTTGTTTATTGGTTGTTGTCTGTATGTACATGTTATATTACAGTACAATGCTGGCAAAAGTATATCTTAAGGTGATGATAATCACTGATTTGGGACAAAGACAACAATCTGCATAAAATACTCAAAATAACACTGATCTTTCCAAAACTTAGCAGATGCCTTCTTTATGTTCTTTCTCATAATATAGAATCCTAAAATGCAGCATTTGTTAATGTTAAAAGTGTTTTTATAAGGAAAGATGAAAGGGTAATTTTCTGCGAATAAATCTGAAAAAATAATATTGTTATTGAAAATATGCTTAGTGCTTAGAGTACCTTGTTGCATAATGGAGAGCGTCCTAGCAATTATTTTTTCAAACTCTTTCACACATTATCAGGCTGAGCAGATGAAAAAAGATGCAGTCTGTGTCCAAATTTTTTTGTCAAAACACACAGGTGAGACAGGTGATACTATTTTAACAAGGTTGAACAATTTCATCTACACACCACTGATCATGTCAGTAATGTATTATTTATACTGTAAGTGTTAACATAGGTATGCTTGCCTACCCTATATTTAATAAATGCGTCCAGTGTACATTTACTTTGTACATGGTTGAACATTTGAGAAAAAGCTACCATTTTCATCTGGTCTACATTACAATTTGAGAAAGAGTTGGAATAAATAATTGCTAGGACGCTCTTCATTATGCATTAATGCACCTTCAGCACTATGTAAATTTTCAATAACGATATTATTTTTTCAGATTTATTCGCAGAAAATTACCCTTTGATCTTTCCTTATAAAAACACTTTTTTAAGCAGCATGTACGTCTATTTTGTATTCTAAACTGTAAAGAACAACAAAAATAAGAAGTCTGCTAACTTTCAGGGAGATACATCACTTTTTATGGTTTTATGCAGATATTTACATTTACCACAAATCACCACCTTAATGAATCTGTGGATTGTCAAATTTATTTGGCATGAAGTTTATCAGGAAATAGTGATACATGTATTTGAAATGAAATAAGTTATTGTTGCATTTCTTGAAGGTTTGTATTAATCCTGTATTACACTGAAAATGAAATCTTAAGAAAATAGTTAGTACATGTAGAAAAACATAATATCAAGTACCCTAATGTTTATATGTATACATATGGTATATGTATATATATATGTATATATATATAAGCGAAATATATTATATATATGTGTATGTGTATGTATATATGTGTATGTGTATATGTAGGTGTATGGGTATGTGTATATGTATGTGTATGTGAATATGTATGTATATGTATGCTTCATTACAGTATTATGCTGGTAAATACTATATCAAAATAATATATCATAATGACCTACTTTAACAAACAGGTGGCAATAGATTGAAATTATAACAAGAGGGCCATGAGGCCCTGAATCGCTCACCTGAACAATTGGTTAAGTGGGTTTTTCTTAGGTCTGAAATTGTCAAAATATGAGTCTTGGGTCAAAAGTCAAAGAATGACCATGACCTCTTGTACTCATAAATCTTCATGTACATGTACTCATTAAGACAACCATATATACCATTTTTAGGCCAAAATCTTCTAAACTGTCCATGAAATCTTATGTTCTGACATTTTTCCATAAAAAAGGTCAAGGTAAACCCAAGGTCATCGTTTGAACAGTCTTGGTAGTACTGTAGTATTCTATGCTACTTACAAGTTTCAAGGCCATAAGTGTATTGGTTCTGGAGAAGAAAAACATTAAAGGTTTATACCATAAATGGGTATGGCGGCGATGTTGGTCATGTGCCTTGGACCGTTTGAACAAATTTTTGTTCAATCAACCATTGGAGGCTCTATATGAAATGTGTTTATAATTGGCCCTTTGGCTTTTGAGGAAATGTCTGAAAATGTCAAAATATGAGAGATCTTGATCAAAGGTCAAAGAATGACCTTGACCTCTTGTACTCCTAGTTCTTCATGACCCAATTTTTAGGCCAACATCTTCAAAACTTCCAATGAAATCTTATGTTCTAGCATTTTCCCATATTTGACCTTGCCGTAAAATGGTCAAGGTCAATACAAGGACATCATTCTGAAAAATCTTGAAAGTACTGGTGTACGCAATGCTACATACCAAGTTTCAAGGCCATGGGTCGATTGGTTCTGGAGAAGAAGATTTTTAAAGGTTTTTACCATATATTGGCATGGCGGCCATGTTGGTCATGTGACCTGGACCGTTTAAATAAATTTTCATTCCCTCAACCCCCGAAGGCTCTATATTAAATTTGGTTTCAATTGGCCCAGTGGTTTTTGAGGCGATTGTTCAAAATTGTCAAAATATAAGAGTTCTGGGTCAAAGGTCAAAGAATGACCTTGACCTCTTGTACTCAAAAATCTTCATGTTCTCTTTAAAATGACTGTATACACCAATTTTTGGGCCTTAATCTTCAAAACTTCCCATGAAATATTATGTTCTAATATTTTCCCAAATTTGACCTTTCCGAAAAAAAATCAAGGTCACCCAAGGTCATAATTTGAACACTCTTGATAGTACAAGAGTACTCGATGCTACATACCAAGTTTCAAGGCCATCGGTCAATTGGTTCTGGAGAGGAAGATTTTTTTTTAGGTTTTTACCATATATGGGCGGGGTGGCCATGTAGGTCATGTGACCTGGACCGTATAAATAAATTTTGTTCTCTCAACCCCCTGGAAGTTCTACATAAAATTTAAGAACAATTGGCCCAGTGGCTTTTGAGGAGATTGTTTGAAATTGTCAAAATATGCGAGTTCTGGGTCAAAGGTCAAAGAATGACCTTGACCTCTTGTACTCATAAATCTTCATGTACTCATTAAGATGACTGATACCATTTTTTTGCCCAAAATATTCAACAGTTTCTAAGATATCTTATGTTCTAGCATTTTGCCATATAAAAGCACAAGGAAGCAAACTTGACCTTACCGTAGAAAAGGTCAAGGTCAACCCAAGATCATCATTGGAACAATCTTGGTAGTACTTGTGCACCCAATGCTACATACTAAGTTTCAAGGCCATTGGCAAATTGGTTCTGGAGCAGAAGATTTTTTAAGGTTTTTACCATATATGGGCGTGGCGGCCATGTTAGTCATGTGACCTGGACCGTATGAAAAAATTTTTGTTCCCTCAACCCCTGGAGGCTCTATATGGACTCTGGTTTCAATTGACCCAGTGGCTTTTGAGGAAATTGTTTGAAGTTGTCAAAATATGAGAGGTGTGGGTCAAAGGTCAAAGAATGGCCTTGACCTCTTGTACTCATAAATCTTCATGTACTAGTAAATCTTCATGTACATGTAGATACCAATTTTTAGCCCAAAATCTTCAACAGTTTCCAAGATATCTTATGTTCTAGCATTTTCCCATATACAAGAGGCCCAAATGGGCCTGATATCGCTCACCTGGCTTTTGTGCAACGAGACCTTTCTGATACAAAATTGGTCCAATTCAAATGAGATTTTCTCATTTTCACATTTTGCTACTTTTAGTAACAGAGGCCAACTTGTCTGGTCTTTATATATTTGCTTTTGAAACATCTCAATACAAGAATCATTTTGCCACAAATTTCATCAAAACCCATTCAGGGGCTACTGAGATGTTGTCAGTTTCATGTTTTGTGCTATTTTTAGTAATGGCAGATGGCGGCCATCTTGGAATGCAAAAATGCGAAAAAATGGAAAAGCTTTCATGCAAGGACCATTTTGACACACAATTGGTCCAGCTCCATTGTAATTTTCTAATTTTTATATTTTGCTATTTTAAGTAACAGAGGCCAACTTGACGAGTCTATATTTGTTAATATTTTAAAGGACTCAAAGCAAGAATCAGTTTGCCACAAATTTCGTCTAAATCGATTCAGCGGTTAATAAATATTGTCATTTTCATGTTTTGTGCTATTTTTAGTAACGGCAGATGGTGGCCATCTTGGAATGCCAAAATGCAAAAAATCGAAAAAGCTTAATGAAAGGACCATTCTGATAGAAAATTAGTCCAATTCCATTGAGATTTTCTAATTTTCACATTTTTCTATTTTTAGTAACAGTGGCAAACATGACTGGTCTACAGTTAGTTATTTCTGAAACATCTCAATGTTAGAAGCATTTTGACACAAATTTCATCAAAATCCATTCAGCTGTTTCTGAGATATTGTCATTTTCATGTTTTGTGCTATTTTTAGTAACGGCAGATGGCGGCCATCTTGGAATGCCAAAATGCAAAAAATCGAAAAAGCTTGATGAAAGGACCATTCTGATAGAAAATTAGTCCAATTCCATTGGGATTTTCTAATTTTCCCCTTTTTCTATTTTTAGTAACAGTGGCCAACATGACTGATCTATAGTTAGTTACTCTTAAAACATCTCAATGCAAGAATCATTTTGACACAAATTTCGTCGAAATCCATTCAGCGATTACTGAGATATTGTCATTTTCATGTTTTGTGCTATTTTGAGTAACGGCAGATGGCGGCCATCTTGGAATGCGAAATTGCAATAAAGAGAAATGGCTTCATGCAAGCAACATTCCGACACAAAATTGGTCCAATTCCATTCAAGGGTTACTGAGTAATTGTCATTTTATGTTTGTGCTATTTTTAGTAACGGCAGATGGCGGCCATCTTGGAATGCCAAATCGCAATTAATCGAAACGGCTTCATGTAGGAACATTCTGACACAAAATTGGTCCAATTCCATTCAAGGGTTCTTGAGTAATTGTCATTTTTATGTTTGTGCTATTTTTAGTAACGGCCCCCGTGGTGGCCATCTTGGATAGTCAACTGGCACAAAATGGAAATAATTCCATTCAAGGACCATTTTCGATCAAATCTGACCAGAATCGATTGCGTTTTCTTGAGATAATGACATTTGAGCAAAATCGGTCTTGTAAGCGCAAAGTAGGTCACTGTGACCTAATTCCACTATAGATTTTTTTCATTTTTACAATTTTTAATCCCGAGGTCCCATTCATGTCCCATGCAAACTTTCAACCAAATATACCAACTGGTTTCGGAGAAGAAGTTGATTTTGTTGTTTTTGCTATTTTTAGTAACAGCAGCCATCTTGGATTCTTGACCTGACCCAATTTTACAATTTTGAAACCCTGCAGTCTGGCCATGCTCCATGTGAAATTTGAGATCCATGGGCACAGTGACTTTAGAGAAGAAGTTGTTTGAAGTTGTTTAAATAGGTCATTTTTTGACATTGGCATTTGAGCAAAATTACACACGTAAACAGAAAGTAGGTCACTGTGACAAAACTACGCTACAGATTTTTTTTATTTTTACAATTTTGAATAACAAGGTTTCACTGATGTTCCACGCCAAAATTCAGACAAATATACCCAGTGGTTCTGGAGAAGAAGTTTATTTTAATGTTTTTGCTATTTTTAGTAACGGCGGCCATCTTGGATTTTCAACCTGACCCAATTGTATAATTCTGAGACCCTGGAGTCAGGTCATGCTCCATGTGAAATTTGAGAACCATGGGACCAGTAGTTTTACAGAAGAAGATGTTTGAATATTTGTTTTTAGGTGTTGACGGACACAATGTGTGACGACGCACGACGCACGACGGACGCATTGGTATGACAATAGCTCACTATGGCCCTTCGGGCCAGGTGAGCTAAAACCCAGTTTGAAATAGTACATTTCTGTTTGAATGTATAGCTAGGATATAAGTGAATACAAATGTGTAAAAGGTACAGCATTGATTTTTACTGTCTGTATATATGTTGTTGTTTGTATGTGCAGGGACTTACATGGTCAAGATTAAGTGGGATTATTTGTAATAAATGGCTATGTTCACAATAGTAATATTGATAGACTTAATTTTGAATGTTTTGGACTGATAAATAATGTAGACCCTGATCGGGCTGCCCCTACAGGAGAAGTCCTGTCTGGGTCTGCACTGATTGCAAAGATCTAAATGTCCAAGGACTGGCATCTTTATGGTACCTAGTCGACTTTAATGAAGTTAAGAAAATAGCTACCATGATATAATATTGTGTGGGTTACTTTGCTAGTATAGCTAGGATATAAGTGAATACAAACGCGATCATATATTCGCATGGGTAAAGGAAAAACAGTTCTCAGTGTGCTTATTACAAGAAACACATTCTGGCGATGGAACACATGAAATATGGGGAAAAGAATGGGGAAGTAACTCTTTTTTTAGTGGTAACAAAAATAATAGTAAGGTGTAGCTATTTTAGTTAACTCAAATTTTTCATATAATATAAAGGAATACAAGGAAATAGTTGTAGGTAGAGTACAAGCTCTTGATTTAATGATAAATGATAAAGATTTGGTCATTTTAAATATTTACGGTCCTAATTCTGATGATATATTTTGCTTTGACATGTTAGAAAATTATCTGAAAGAAAATCTAGATAAAACAATAATAATAGGTGGCAATTTTAACACAGTTTTAAATATTGAATTAGATAAGAAAAATGGAAGAGTAGACACTCATAAGGTATGTAGAAATAAATTAAACAAAATGATAGATGAATATGAGCTGGTAGATATTTGGAGAAATAAACATCCAGACATGAAACAGTATACATGGCACTCTTCAAATAAACCACCAATATTTAGCAGATTAGATTACTTTTTAGTGTCTGATAATCTCACAAATTCAGTGTCGTCATGTGAACACAAAGTTAGCTATAAATCAGACCACAGCCTTGTTGTATTAAACATAAATTTATCAACAATAAAGAGAGGTCCGGGGTATTTTAAACTTAATAATAGCTTTATACTTGAGAATGATTATCAAGAATGTATTAGAAAAAGTATAGCAGAAATAGTTTCACGTAATATAAACGCAAATCCTAATACGTTATGGGAATTAATAAAAGGTACCGTTAGAAACGAAACGATAAAATATGGAACTATAAGGAAGAAAGAAAACAATAAAAACGAAGCGAAACTAATGGACGATATAGAAAATTTAGATAAATTAATTTGTAACTCGGCAAACAACGAAAGAATAGAGATTTTGAAGCAAGAACTAAATATTAAGAAAAATGAACTAAATTTTTTAACGGAAAATAAAATAGAAGGGTATATTTTAAGATCCAAAGCTCAAGTAGTTGAAGAAGGGGAAAAGAATAGTAAGTACTTTGCAAATTTAGAAAAGAAAAGGGCCGAACGAAAAGTCATTAGTAGGTTAAATATAAACGGTAAAATTATAACTAGTCAGAAGGACATATTAAAGGAAGAGAAGCTGTACTATGAGAAGCTATATAGAAAACAAGAACAGAAACAATCATCATATAACTTTTTCGATAATGATGTGAATAAACTAAACACGAATGAACAAAATAATTGCGCAGGTCTGTTAACAGAGGAAGAGTGTAGAATAGCATTAAAGGAAATGAAAAATCAAAAGAGTCCTGGGTCTGACGGTTTAACAACAGAATTCTACAAAATATTTTGGGAAGATATAAAACAATATTATGTCAGGTCCATAAATTTTTCATATCAAAATGGTCAACTTACAGAGTTACAAAATCAAAGTATTATTTCCCTTATCCCCAAATTAGAAAAAGACATAACACATTTAGAAAATTGGAGACCTATTAGTTTATTAAACGTTGATTATAAAATAGCGACTAAGGCAATAGCAAACAGATTGAAAACCGTTTTACCTAAAATTATAAACAACTCTCAAACTGGGTTTTTGAAAGGTAGGTATATTGGAGAAAACGTACGAATTTTATTTGAAATTTTAGATCATGTTGAAGAATGCGAACTACCTGGAATATTATTTTTTTCTGATTTTGAAAAAGCGTTTGATAGTATAGACCATGCGTTTTTGATACGATGCTTAGAACACTTCAATTTTTGTGATGACTTTATAAAATGGATAAGACTATTTTACGCCAATGCAAAAAGTTGTGTTACTAATAATGGTTTCCAATCTGACTTTTTTCTTATTCAACGAGGTGTTCGCCAAGGGTGTCCTTTGTCCCCATATCTATTCATTATATGTATGGAGCTGTTGACTAATCAAATCAGAATAAATAAGAATATCAAAGGAATAACAATAGCTGGCTGTGAATTGAAAGATACATGCTATGCAGATGATGCATCCTTCATCCTAGACGGTTCGAAAAAATCTTTTGAAACTTTAATTGATATTTTAGAAAACTTTAGATATGTATCTGGATTAAAATTAAATGCAAATAAGTGTCAAGTGTTACGAATAGGAGCAACCAAAAATACAAACATAATGTATTTAGAAAAAAAGAAGTTTCATTGGACTTCAACTGAAGCAAAAGCTCTTGGAATGATTTTCTCTACACATAAAGAACAAAATTTAAAATTAAATTTGGATTCGAAAATAAAAAATTTTGAAACCTGTTTGAAACAATGGCAGCATAGGAAATTAACGCTAATGGAAAAAATTACCGTCATCAAAACTTTTGCACTTCCAAAACTAATATATGCGCTGTCGTCCCTGCCAAATCCGTCTAAGTTTGTTCTTAACCAAATAGAAAAATTAATGTATGCATTTATTTGGGATAATAAGCCTGAAAAAATAAAACGAAATACTTTAATACAAGGATATGAAATGGGTGGAATCAAAATGGTTGATATAGAAAAATTTGTACAATCGCTTAAAATAAGTTGGATAAAAAGGATATTAAATCCAAACAGCAATAGTGTAATACAGAAGATATATTTGAATAAATTAAATAATTACGGAAATAAGTTATATTTTGAATGTGATTTTCACGAGTCAGATATATTAAAGAGCTTTAAAGAAAGTTCTTTTTTTACAGATATTATGATAGCCTGGAGTAAACTTAATAAAAAAGGCACAGTATTAAATTATAGTAATCAAATTATATGGAATAATTCAAATATAAAGGTAGCAATGCGAACAATATTGTATAAAAATTGGTACCAAGCGGGTATTAAATATATAAAAGACATTTATGATTACAACAGAAAGAAAGTGTATTCTTTTGAAACATTAAAAGAACTATATAATATTCCTAGTCATGATTTTTTAAAGTATATAAGTCTCGTTCAAAGTATACCGAATTATTGGAAAGGGCAGCTTAAACATGAAAACATAAATGTTCCACGTACTTCAACAATCTTAAATCAGTTACTGTATGTAAAGCAAACAAACAAGTTTATATATGATATATTTATAAAATTTTCCGAAATCGAAGAGAAAAGATCAGAAGAAAAATGGAATAATATCTTTTTAGAGGAAGAATTAAATTGGAAAAATATCTACTCTATCCCTTTGTTGGCAACAAATGATGTAAAACTTCGTAATTTTCAATATAAGTACTTAAAGAGAATAATACCCACAAATCAATTCCTAAATAAGTGCAAATTAGTAAGCTCATCTTTATGTGATTTTTGCAGCATGGAAATTGAAACATTAAATCATTTGTTTTGGGAATGTAGGTATGTGCAATGTTTTTGGATGAAGTTAAAAGATCGTTTTAACGAAAATAACATTAATATAGAAGTAACTCTGAAAACTATATCTTTTGGAATACAGGAAAGGTTTAACCCGAACATTAGATTAATGAACTTTATTATCTTAATTGCAAAATATTTCATATTTATAAATAAATACAACAAATCAACTCCAATTTGGCAGGCTTTTAGACTCACACTGGTCTGGCATTCAACACAGGTAACGAAGACAACGTCCAGGTTTCGTAATTCCTACGTCTAGCCAACGACGAAAATGGCGACTTTCGCGAGGGGGCGAATCGGTAAATAAACTTTGTTTACGCATTGTAATGAAATGCTTCAGTTTTACCCTATAATAAATGCCTTACGGACCGCTAAAATTACCATGCGTTTGGTGTGTATTGGTATTTTCTGCTTTTGCACGCAGGTTTAATCGCAGTGCTGGATCTCCGTTGAGAGGTGTTTGCTTTACAGTGTCTTTTCTACATGAACAGAAAGAAAATGACGCCTAACTAATAAAATGGGATGTTTTGGAAAATTGTTTTGCTACGCGAACGAAGATACTGAATACTTAAAATGAATAAAATACCATTTTTGTATTTGGAGTCGGTAATAGCGCTGTAATTAAGGAATTTTCATTACACCGCCCCTAGCAACGAGTCCAGTACAGCGGAAAAGCAACGAAGTTTTTAATAAAATGGTTAAATAAGCAGTTTCCAGAGCCCACTACAGATATTTTACATCATTTTACCGTTAACTATAGTTTTTAATAACTGTCGTATGTGACAATGAAACGTTAATGCCGTTTACTGCTCTATGACTCGCTAATATGTAGTCAGTCAGTTTGGCGGCATTATGTAGATTTGCAATATTTTTCGACTGTATATGATAGAATTATGCGATGCCAGCCATTTTACCAAGCTTGTAGCAGCCTGATCCACAGTGAGCACACGATGATGGAACAACGTCTACCCAACGTTGTCCAAACGTCATAGACATTGCATAATATATATGTACCTACCTTTATCAAATTTAGTGCAACAGCCGCGCATTTCTATATTTAATTTCTTCACCGCCACTAAACCCCAAAAATCGAAAGGAAAAGGTGATAGGCAGGTTCTAGAAAGCAACGGGCATCCCTCTCTGAACCATTTCGCGGGATACGGCAGTTGCAGACATCTGATAAGTAATGCCTACGTATTAACTCGCCAGCGCACCTCTCTCGCCTCCTCCCCCAGCCCCTCCTCTCCGCCCCCGCGTCCTGAAAAAAAGGCGACAGACAAGGGCATCAGGAAGGGAGGGGCGAAAGGAGATTTCTGAGGCAACAAAACATGTTCTGTTTCTATTCTACCCACTATAACCTAGCAAGATGGTTGGGGCACCACAGTGGACTTCGCAACAATCCGTTTTCACTTTGTCCTGTTATCAGCTGCTCTGGTTAAGCTGGCAATGTTCATCCCCGTCAACTCTTTTATATTGTCTTCCCACCTCTTTTTTCTGTCTAAATATCCTTCTTTTTTCTTTCACTGTGTCCCGTTGAATCGCCTTACTTAAGCCAGAAAACCTGGAGACGTGGCCCAGCCCACCTTGGTTTCCGTTTCTTGACCATGGCCAGGAATTCATCATATTCTCCAATGGCGGCTGGGTTCTTTCTGCGAACCTTCTCATTGGTTACGCGATCCTTGTTCATTAGTCTTCTGTGGCATCCCATCTCAAAGGTCTGTGTTCTTTTCTCCAACTGTGCTGTCAAACCTGTACGCCTCTACCTCTGCTACGACACCTATTTCCAAATTGCCCAAATTAAAAGCCCAGCAAACCACACACGGGACATATATCAGCAGTACAGACCCAGATCAGACGCTGCATAAGACGAATGGGTAAAAAGGCTAAAAGTTTTCCATAGCCTACTGGCCGTAGGGCCAGTTGGGGTTAGACTTCGTTACGCTAACATGGTAATATCAAATCATAAAATGCGCCGTGCCATGAGAAAAAATGGTATTTTAGAGCATGTGCGGTCAGCGAAGGTTCTGATCAGCCTGCGCACCTACGCAGCCTGATCACAACTTTTGTTGTTTTCTGGCACAATAACTGTGTAAGCAGACAGTGAAGATCGTTATCAAACTGCGCGTATGCGCAGGCTAATTTGGTAGACTCATGTTTTTCCCGTTTTGCTCTTGATAGTCAGATGGCATCGATATTGTACATGTTGTAACTGACTTATAAATCAGAGGTCCTGGGTTCGATACTCAGTCTGGCCACATACGTTCGTTTCTCCTTCCGCTGATTCAAGAAGGACAGTTGTCAGATAGTGGCGAAAATATGTGCACTTAGTACTGGTTAACCGCTAAGGAGGTCTAAGCCTGCCTAGGAATAGTGTGGTTAGGTTAACTGACCGTCCCGACATGATCATAACTGTTTACCGTGGACGTAAAGCAACAAATCAGTCAATCAGTCAGTCAGTGTCCCTTTCAATCGGATTTCAGTCCATATCGAGACGAAAGGCTGTGCACCAAATAACATTAAATAAACTTTGATTCAACCTTAATTCAACGTCATTATGTTGAATCAAGGTTGATTCAATGTTGGTTCGACGGTGTGTGCCTGCTGGGTAAAGGTAAAGCTTCTCGTCGTCTGCGTAGGGGCAGCCGGGGTCAGAGACCCGCTGTTTCTTGGGTGAAGCATAGGAAAGTCGGAACCCATCCCTCTCTTTTCACTGCCATATCCTTCTCTGATTCAAAACCCATAGCCCATCTGGACATCGAAATTTCATTCTGATCATGAATACAAGTGATACTGTATTTCTCCCCCTTGTTGTATGAAATTCATGTATTTTTGAAAAGTCCTTTGAACCCTTATTGGGAGGAACATATTTTGCGACCAGCCCTAAATTATTACGTATATGAAAGTGCTTCTCTCTCTCTCTCTCTCTCTCTCTCTCTCTCTCTCTCTCTCTCTGAATTTTGGCCAGTTCAAGCAGGCACATGACGCCGATGCGACGTGATTACGTCGAATCGACGTCGGCGTGACGTCATTTCGACGTCATGTGCTGCAATACATGCAGGACGTCGAAATCACGTCACGTCGACGTCATTTCGATGTCTTTCCGTCTCTGTCTTTTTTTCTCTCTCTCTCTCTCGTGTGGAAGCGGCAGTTGTATAGATTATAAGGCGGAAGACTACCAATACAGAGATCGCAGGTTCGATCTCCCTCTTCGCCAGTCTTTCGCAACGCACGTTATTAATTTCGGCAGTTACTTTTATATTCTTGACCTTATATAAATTTGTCTTATATTAGTCAAATGGGTATTACTCTTTAGCATTAAGTAAAGAAGAAAAAAAAAACTGAACCTGGGAAAATCTTTAACTGTCAAATGTACATACTCATTTGGTAAAGATAGAATAAGAGGTCTAGTCCACTGGGCATAAATGGGTAAATGGAGGCCGAATTCCGCTAAGATCCATGCCGCTCTGACAAGTCAGTCTTAGTTTTAGAATACATGTAGTAGTAGCATATATACAATGCCAGCAGATGCAAGTAATGAAAAAATGCTATTTGAATTGAAACCGTTTATGAACATGATGAATCTAAACTAAAACATATAGTTGTATATAAATTTTTCAAATAATAATCATGGATACTATTTTTTTCTGTACAGACTAGCGTCTTTTCATTCGCCTGCTTAACCACGCCTAGTAAACTTTCACAGGTACCTCCGACGGAGGTACTAAAATTGGTTGTGACAACCATCCGGAGTGGCCTGTGCTTGGCAAAAGGTGACAATAAAAGGTAGACACCCAAGTCAAAATGCCACCAGAAACAAACTGTTTACGGGATAAATAAAGGTTTGACAAATTTTGTCAGGATAAATAATTTCCCCGCAAAAGGAAAGAAAAATGGCGTAATTGTTTTCATGACTGGTGAGGATTGAAAATATTCGAATATATACGATATCGAAAAGCTATATAACTAGTTACTACATGTATAAGCAGAGTAAAAGCTCACTGCAAGGAGATAGGAGCGATGGCACTGTAGTGATCTACGCGCTCGACTACCGATACACGGGTCGCAGGTTTGATTCCTCGCGTCACCTGTCTTTCGAATAAGACTCTAAACGAAAGTCTCATTGCCAGATGATGTATGTTTGTAGATGGGACGTAAAATCCGCGTCACTCAGTAGGAAACCACCGCAGATCCTGGTCATACTACCCCCATGCATTCGAAGCAGTTTGATCTTTGTCTGGTTTGTTTGCTCGGGATTCCTGTCCCAGTGGTTTGGGTCATCAGGGCCAAGTCAATGGCAGACCAGTGAAATGAATTAGGACAAAGTTTTCTTGTTTTAGCATCATAAAAGCAAATAGCGCCATCTCTTACGAGATCGCTGGACGGATTTTTGTTTCAAATGCAAACATCGCTGGTGCTTCTAAGCACACTATACGAAAGCATATGAGCCACGACACGACAAACCCAACAAAGTGGCATGTGTGCCCTTCGAAGACTCAGATCAGCCTGGGTATTCGCCAAGACTGATCAGAGTCTGTGCTATCCGCATGAAGCTAGCTTAGACTCTTGGCTTCCCTTTTGGTGCACAGCAAATACTCATATCAGACTGGGTGGGTGCCCAGGCTGATCCAAGTCTTCGTTGGACATGCCACTTTGTTGGTTATGTCGTGACGCAGCTGCGCATAAGGACAATAACCTCATTTGACCCGCGACACGACAAAACCAACCATGTGGTTGTGCGCCCAGCACAGACTCAGATCAGCCTGGGCATCCATCCAATTTACTCTTCGTTAAGTGCTCAAACGGTAGCGAAGGATGTAAGCTACCTCCACGCGGACAGCGAAGACTCTGATCAGTCTGGGCGGATGCCCAGGCTGATCTGAGTCTGCGCTGGGCGCACAACCACATTGTTGTTTTGTCGTGTCGCGGCTCAGTTTTATTTCTCTTTCTCTTGGCTGTCGTTTTACAGGTTTTATGCTTTCGTTCGAACATAGATCAACAGTTTATTTATGGATGATCTGTTACCATAATTTGTTTGAGAACTCTTGAATAGCATTAGCTGTCACGATGAAACTTCGATAACCTAGGAAAACATATTCTGATTGAATGATCAAACTATTAAGTCCTAACTCAAACTGTCAGAAATTGCATCTTTTATTGGTCACATTTGGCCTTGTTACAAATACTACTTAAATTCAATGTACTAAATCATTACGGGATCATTAATTTACTCTTGTCATACACAAGTTCAACATTTCAATTAAGTCGTGATTTGCGAAGTATATACCCTCAACGGTGACGGTTGAGTCTACCGACCACAATCAAACATACACTGTAAAAAAAATACTGTAGATTTTACGGTAGAATAACTGGAAACCGGCTGCCAGTCCTTTTCCCGTTATTTTTACGGGTTTTTGCCTGTAAGACATTGTTGAAAATCACGAAATGGAAGTTTTATGATAACTTGGCGCACTCGAAAATAACTTTGTATTGTTGAGGGGCTATCTAACCAAAACGACATCTGCTCTTTTCTGTCCCACTCTGCCTGATGATTCCAGCAATTTTTACGGGCGCCCGTAAAAATAACGGTAAAAGGACTGGAGCTGGTTGCCAGTTATTTTACCGTAAAATCTACCGTTTATTTTTGCAGTGTATCTATGAGCGTTGTTTCTTTCGAGTCTCAGTTATGGCGCTAAAGGGAGCGGGTTTGAATCCCTAATGGGCAAGCAATCAACAACTGAGAAGTAAAGGCATACCTTTTCGAACGAGAGACGATTAAAGACAGCGAAGGATGAGGGATGGATTATGTTTGTTGTACTCTATGCCAGTATACGGTGAGCCCATAACACTACTGAAAAGCCACGGTAGCGCCGGTCTGATGACCTGGTGGTCCTGAGTCAAATAAAAAATAATTTGCCTCGTTACCTTTTGGGAGGTTGATAATGATAAAAGCACAAAGTTATTACGTTTAAAAACTCTGGAAACGTAGAAAGTAACTGACACTATATTAAGCCGGACTGACGATATTCTTTCAGGCATTTGAGGCTCGATGGTTCGGTTGGTTAAGCGCTAGCCTGCTGATCTAGCAGTCCTGTGTTCAATCTTGCTAGAATATTTTCAAACGTAAACGAAGCTGTTGCATACCGCCTTTCATAATCACCTTTCCATCGTCAAGACCTAATTACTATTGAAAAGTGCGTAAAATTGCAAGCCATCCATCCGCCTGAATTTTAATTGGTAATCATTCTTAAGAACATTCTGTTGGGTTTTTAAGCTTTTCTTGTAAAAATATCTCTAGTACCGCAAATAGTTTACCATGTAGTCTTCGTTGAAAACGCGCAGCGTCTCTATTCTTTTGTTATACATTGTTTCTTAGATCCATCTTCTGCTCCTGTATTTCATGCTATACCACGGTGGTAATACCAATTTCCCTGCCTGTGCTGTCGACCAAGCCGTTCATTTACCAAACGTGTACAAAAAGGCTGTCGGCCGAGACAACCGACAGCAGTATCATCTCGGTCGATAGCCACCATGTATAGTACCGTCTCGGTCGACAGCATAGGTAGGTAAAACGATATTACCACCGTGTATATGTATGCTAAATTGTTACAACTCCACTTTTCCGAAGAAAAAGTCGAAACATGCATACATGTAGATGACCAAACAGTGACTACAACCAAAATACTGGCGAAAACCATCCCAGCAGGCACATGATGTCGCGCTGACGTCGATGCGACGTGATGTCGTCGCATCGACGTCACTACGACGCCATGTGCGCGCTGGGATATTGCTCGATCAATACCTAATTCTCGAAAGCTAGTTTGTATCGTATCGTTCCGATCGATAGCATAGGTAACAATATTGATACTAGTTGATAATAATGCCAGATACATCTTGCAAATTAACAATGACAAGGGCGGGCAGGAGTTGGGGTGGAGGAGTGCTGCCCAATGTGCAAATTAACAATTGACAAGGGCGAGCCGGGGAGGGGAATGATGCTCAAGGCGACAAGCTGTTTTGCACTATTTGCCAGAAAGCGGAATTACAACAAGAGCTGTCGCCTGACAGCATAGCTCGCCTGAATAGGTGCTTGCCCATCACACAGTTGCTTTGGAGGTGTGGACTTCTATGCATAAAACTTCAGGCAAGCATGTCCATAATGACAACACATTTTTAACAAAAGCTATCTTAGAAATGTCTTAAAATAAAAGTAAAATAAAATAATCCACATGAAATTTCAAAGTCCATGAGCTTGAGGTCAAGGAACTAAGAGGTAGGGGTGCGTGGGTGGGTGGGGGTTGGGGGTGGGGGGGGGGGGGCTAGGATGTAACAAAACCTTGAACCATTATCTAACATCAGTCCAAGTATTAGTATCAACTGAGTCCATCGAGGCACTGTGAAATTATGTCTTCATAAATATAAAACTTTAACCAAAATCTCTTTAAGACAAAATTCTAAGTCGATGACCTTGACTTCAAGGTCATCCAGTGGGGGTGGGGGGGGGGGGGGGGGGGGGGGGTAAGTATATAGTGTTTTGTAAAAACTCCAAAAAGTGTCTAACATCAGTTCAAGTGTAAATTAAATCTATGAATCAGTATGCAATTAGAAAACTTTAATAAAGAACAAATTTCCAAAATCCCTGACCTTGACATCAAGGTCACTGAGCGGGGTTGGGGTAGTACTCGGCAAAACTTTGGACCAATATCTAACTAAAGCGCAAATATAAAAAGAATTCATCAATGGGTTCAGGAGATATGTGTCCTTAAAAGACTTTAACCAAAACATCCAATCAATAAAAAGACAATTTTCTAAGTCCATGACCTTGACATCAAGGTCACTGAGGGGGGTGAGGGTAGTACCTTGGAAAACTTTGGACCAATATCTAACTACAGTGCAAGTATCAAAGGAATCCATCCATGGGTTAAGGAGACATTGGGCTTTATAAAACTTTGACCAAAACATCCAGTCCAAAAATACTCCCAATTTTCTAAGTCCATGACCTTGACATCAAGGTCATGAAGTGGGTGGGGGTGGTACCCTGTTAAACTTTGGACCAATATCTACCTACAGTGCAAGTATCAAGAGAATCCATCCATGGGTTAAGGAGATATAGGTCTTTAAAAAACTTTAACCAAAACATCCAATCCGGACGCCGACGCTGACGCGGACGCGGACGCTGACGCCAGGGTGACAACAATAGCTCTTCCTGAACCTTCGTTCAGGCGAGCTAAAAACATATCAGTTCAGCGACTGGCGTTTACATGGACAGTACATCGTCAAATCTTTTAAGACGTGTGCAAAATTTGACCATTTCAGTACACCATATGGTGATCAATATTTCAATACTTTAAAGCAAAAATATAAGCATAAATAGATAAAAATTATACGTTCTTTAACTCAGTGGGACTCTTGAAGTATCGTTTAATGTTTAAAACTATGTCCTTACCTTAGAGTCTACAGATCTATCTCCAAGGTGTCTAGATTTAATAATGAACAGAATCAAAAGAAATGGGGACTGGCTATTTTTGACGTTGGCCCTGTATTTACCCAAGGGATTACGAATCATGTGAACTCTTTTACCTTCTTTCATTGATTTTTGTGAAGATATAAGTCAGGTTTTACTCAGTTTTTCGAGAACTGACGCATCCCTGGTGAGATTGTCTGACAAATAAAAGGGCGAGTCAAAAGTAATAAGCGTACCTTACTTTCGGTCCTGGAAAACTTTATAACATTAGGGCTGCTAAGATAAAAGGATGCAGATGAATGGAATATTTTCTCTTTTATAGTTACAGTGCCTCCGCAGTCCCGTACCAAACATTTATAGGGCATATAGCCTGCGTAGTCTGATAGGCACCCTCATACCAGCACACCATTTCTTTTCCGGGAGACTATGACGCTTGACCATTACATAGTGGAATCACTTGGACTTATATTTATGTATACCGGACAAAATATAACACAGACCATAGTATTAGAACGGCGAGTGATCATTTACTTATAGTTTAAATTCACGAAAAAGGTTTGAAAATGCATCAATCAGCGCATGGCAACGTTAAGGGCCGCCACTGGTACAGTGCATGCGTGTTTCACTGCTTGTTTGTGACTCATTTCGAAGACCTGTCTCAAGCACGTGTAACATGTCTACATAAAAAAATAAATCGGAATGTTAACTATGGTTACTCCTAGTAAATTTAAATAAAATATAGACTAACCAATGCCATAAATAGTATCAGAGTAGTAAAGTGTTACAAAAAAATGGTCGCAATCCAACAGGTTTTGGTGTCAAACTTTAAAGATTCAACATCACAATGAAGCTACAACCGATATTTATATTACAGAGGGAAACCGATAGTGCAAGCCACAAGCTGTTCAGGGTCACCGAGTTCATTTAGATTTTTTGAGGGGGATCTATCTGCTCAAGCCGGTGCTAGAGAATGGCGTTGGGGTGGGGGCGGGGCTGGAAGAAGGAAGGGGCGGGGGGCGTTGCCGATGTGGCACGTTTCATTACTGGCCATGAACAGACCCATCTAACTGATTCTGCTATTTTCATTTCTTTGATGTATTCCTAGCTTATAAAGGATCTAACTATTCAGAACTTATTAGAGTAATCAGGGGCGTTGCCGGTCTGGCACATTTCATTACTGGTCATGAACAGACTCGAATGATTCTGCTATTTTCGGTTCTTTGATGTGTTCCTAGCTTCCAAAGGATCTAACTATTCAGAACTCATTAGAGTGATCGAGAAACATAGTTGTAGATTTGTTGTAAAATTCTCAATGCTGCATACATAAAGAATGTAAGTAGTGTGTGTGTTTTTCAGTTCTCATACGATATTTCTCTCCCTCCCCCACCCCCACCCCTTCCCCGCACCATAAAAAATAATTTTACAACTGATGACAGTTTTTACCAGCTATAACTCATTCACGCTGCACTTGTTTGACATTGTAAGATGGATAATGTTTCAGCTATGTTTGCTGTAAGGACTCAGACTGCATAAATTACCAAGCAATCAAATTCCCACACTGGTATGCGCCGCCATATCGGCCAGAATCAGATTTGGTATGGCTAAAAGGATACCGATTGTAAATACATATATACAAGGGGAGGAACCCTTGGTTAAAATATTTGGGGTACCTTATTTTATATTAGTCTGGCGAGGAAATCATTGTAATTAGTGGCTAGGTCTTCGTTTGCTATACAGAATCAATATAATTCAAGCCTCGGCGGCGCAGTTGACGAGCAGTCTCGTTTTAGAGTCGCTAGTGTTTCACTATAAAGCAAGGTCCAAACTGAAGTGAACTTCTACAGCTGATATCCATCGAATGACTTAGAAACATTTCATGTTTATGGCTTATAGTGCCGCGTTAATTACACGTGTCACTTTTGAACCCACCATAGGTAAACATTTTTGCAGTTTAATCACTTTGAATGTGAAATAAAAGATAACTTCGTTATATCTGTGTTGTATTGACTACGTTGGCATGGACGTTGTAATGGAAAAATAGCAATATCTGCATATAGAGACAATGACATGCAACCAAATGTACATAACAGGCAACTAATCACACTGCCCAAAGTTCGCATAAAAAAATCAGCAGCTGAATATAGTGAAAAAGGCAGCTAAACAGAGCTATAATCTAAGAATCCTACTTTCCCCAGTGATATCAGCAGTAGTTGTCTCACGGGATCTTGCATTTCTCCCTCGTGCACCTTCGTGGCCGTTTTTGGATCTTCTCAATAAAATCGAGTATAATTTCTGGGGTCCGTAAGAGTATTGGCATAACTGACACCCTTTACAATACGTAGAAATTGATAATTGAATGTATTATAACCGATTCGTCCCCAGTAAAATCCGCCATTTTCGTCGTTGGCTAGACGTAGGAATTACGAAACCTGGACGTTGTCTTCGTTACCTGTGTTGAATGCCAGACCAGTGTGAGACTGTATGTTCGAAACAGAATACGGATTGAAAAAGAAATAGCGCTTATGAAAAATAGGTTATTGGAATTCGAAAGGCTATGGAAAAACTTCGTTGACATATTTAAGTAAATAAGTAGACAAACAAAATCAAAAAGTTGAAATCGGAAGTAATTAAAAATTCTTGATTATAGTATAGAAGGCAGCATCTCTCTCTCTCTCTCTCTCTCTCTCTCTCTCTCTCTATCTCTCTTTGTTTTACTGGTACCCTGTCTATCTGTCAATTTCCTATCTCATCTTTACAGCTTCTTACTTTTTTCTGCTTATTTTTTTCTTCTTTAGTTATTGCTACATGTTGTGAAAAGTAATTTCATTATACTGTTAAAATGTACGTGTTACTGTGTTTCTCACATTACTCATTCAATATTGCTTATTGGAATATTGCATCTTGTATTGCTGTATACATATATGTAAATTGCTTTGTATAACATGTGTCAATAAATAAAATGAATAATAAAAAAAAAAAAAAAAAGAATACAAATGTGTAAAAGGTACAGCATTGATTTTTTACTGTCTGTATATGTTGTTGTTTGTATGTGCACGCTATATTAAAGTACTATAATGGTAAATAATATAGCATAATGATTCAGAGAGCTATACCAAGTTCATTGTGTTTATCAGGTTTCAATGTTGTTATTTAAAGTAAAGCAGGTCATTCTTGCAACTTTGAAGATTTGCATTAATACTATATTTTACTGAGTATGAAATCATAAGCCAATAATTAATACTTGAATAAAAACATAGGATAAAATAATTTAATGACTATTGCATATATAGGAATAAAGAATAATAATTTAACGTGCTGAGACTTACATGGTCAAGATTAAGTGGGATTATTTGTAATAAATGGCTATGTTCACAATAGTAATATTGACCGACTTAATTTTGAATGTTTTGGACTGATAAGTAGTGTAGACCCTGATCGGGCTGCCCCTACAGGAGAAGTCCTGTCTGGGTCTGCACTGATTGCAAAGATCTAAATGTCCAAGGACTGGCATCTTTATGGTACCTAGTCGACTTTAATGAAGTTAAGAAAATAGCTACCATGATATAATATTGTGTGGGTTACTTTGCTTTATGGTAGATTTACGCAGATAAGTTATTTTGGAGTGAAAGAAGCTATCTTCACCGCAGCAATATGCGATTTTGCCAGCCTCATAATTTGGAAATGTGTTGTGTAAAATTTTATACATTCATAGATCTACTTCTCAATGAGGTATTAGTGGAACTGTTTAAAATTTTTGCTAATATGGTAAACAAGAAATATGCCGAGTTTAAAAAAATAAACTGTATAGATTTTTTGATAGTAATAGTTGATGGATGTAGATGATAATGATACTGTGCAATACGACTAAAGATAGCTATAGAAATCTCGAAACAGACACTCTCTTTGATATAAGTCCATGGTAATGATCAAACGAAATCTGATTTTAAGGTGACAATGTAACTTAGTAAAACTGTCATACCATAAGGAACCGGTAATGATTAAATAGGGGACCTTGCATGAGTGCTTATGTATTGTTGAATTTATTAAACAAGCTGGAAAAAAGATGGGATGCGAGGCTTTGCCGAGCATCATATCGGTTTTCCCCACTGAGTTTAATGAATTCAATAGTGCAGGAGCACGAATGCAGGGTTCTATTTATCATGCGACATTAAAGTCGCATTTTATTAGTAAATTTTGCACTAAAACGTCACGATTTTGCCATTAGAAAACGCGGCGTTTAATAGACGTCAACGCATAACGTTCTGACGTAATTTCTTCATAGGGACTGGTTGGTTGTTCTTTCTAGAAGCAGGATAAATGCTCTAAAAGATGAAGGATGGTTCTCTTGCGTTTCGTTTCGGCCAGAGGACCTCGATTTTTCATATAGGCTGTATAAAACCCTCAAGCTATAATTCACAGATACGAAAAGTGAAATTTGAAATTTGAATAACAAACAACATACATGTCGGATTACGTTTACATGGGCCTTTTAGAATACCAACAAGACATATGTCTACAAAACTACATATGGCAGTATACTTCAAAATAGAACTAGTTAGATTATTAAAGTTGTCATCTCAGTGATGCCGAAAAAGGCATAGAATTTTCGGAAATTAGAATGTACATAAATGAAGTAATTCCTTTGTTTTTTGCAGTTGATATAGGTGTCTTTTTTGTTTATTGCGCTATTTCTATAACTCTAACATTTCAACAATTTACGCTTGAAAATGAAATGTTAAAGCTTTTGAAATACAGAACGCATAGATATTGATAGACAGATCTAAGATAAACTTGATACAACTCATGTTCAGCCTGACGGCCAAACAGGAAGAAAATCTTGAACCCTATATTTCTGCAGAATGGGGAGGTGAAGTTGTTTATAGTTCGTATACGTCCAATGCAAGGGGAGTCTGTATTCTTTTTAATAACGATTTTGACTATAAAATATATTCGTCTAAAAGCGATACAAATGGAAATTATATTATACTAGACTTAGAAATAGAAGGTAAAAGACTAACTATGATCAACCTATATGGTCCAAACGACGACTCGCCAGATTTTTATACTGACATTATAGAGAAGATGCAAGAATATGAAAACGACTCGTGTATAATATGTGGTGATTTTAATTTAGTTCAGGATCAAATTTTAGATACGTATAATTACGTTAATGTTAACAATCCGAGGGCTAAAGAATATATTTTAACAATAAAAGAAGATTTTAGTTTTGTCGACCCTTTTAGGGAGCTACATGAACAAACAAGAAGATACACTTGGCGTAAGCCCACCCCGTTGAAACAAGCTAGGTTAGATTTCTTTTTAATTACGGAAAATTTAATGCCAAGTGTCCAAAATGTTGATATATTACCCAGCTATAGATCTTACCACTCTACAGTTGTTCTTTCAATTAAAATAAACGAATTTAAGAAAGGGGCAGGCTTGTGAATTACATAATCTGATTAAAATTTCAAGCTCTAATGTAAGGGGCATTAACGACTTTCAGAAAAGAAGAGATATATTTCAGTACTTAAGACAACAGAAATTCAAAATATTTTGCCTACAGGATACACACTTTACAGAAAATCTTGAACCCTATATTTCTGCAGAATGGGGAGGTGAAGTTGTTTATAGTTCGTATACGTCCAATGCAAGGGGAGTCTGTATTCTTTTTAATAACGATTTTGACTATAAAATATATTCGTCTAAAAGCGATACAAATGGAAATTATATTATACTAGACTTAGAAATAGAAGGTAAAAGACTAACTATGATCAACCTATATGGTCCAAACGACGACTCGCCAGATTTTTATACTGACATTATAGAGAAGATGCAAGAATATGAAAACGACTCGTGTATAATATGTGGTGATTTTAATTTAGTTCAGGATCAAATTTTAGATACGTATAATTACGTTAATGTTAACAATCCGAGGGCTAAAGAATATATTTTAACAATAAAAGAAGATTTTAGTTTTGTCGACCCTTTTAGGGAGCTACATGAACAAACAAGAAGATACACTTGGCGTAAGCCCACCCCGTTGAAACAAGCTAGGTTAGATTTCTTTTTAATTACGGAAAATTTAATGCCAAGTGTCCAAAATGTTGATATATTACCCAGCTATAGATCTTACCACTCTACAGTTGTTCTTTCAATTAAAATAAACGAATTTAAGAAAGGGGCAGGCTTGTGGAAATTCAACAATAGTTTACTAAAAGATTCAGATTATGTTAAAGCTATAAAGGAGTGAATAAATCGAGTCAAAGAACAATATATGATTCCAATTTATAACCTGGAATTTATCCAAACTAACTTTTATAATGATTTACAATTCACAATATCCGATCAACTGTTTTTAGAGATTCTTTTAACAGAAATAAGGGGTAAAACCATTTCGTATTCTGCTTATAAGAAAAAACAGAAGTTACTTCGAGAACGGAAATTACAAGAAGAAATAATAGAACTAGAGAAAAGTCCTGAAATAAACTTAAATGAAATAGAAGAGAAAAAACTGGAATTACAGAATATTAGAAAAGAAAAAATACAGGGTATAATGATAAGGGCAAGGGTTCGATGGGCTGAAGAAGGTGAAAAACCAAGTAAATATTTCTGTAATCTAGAGTCCCGTAATTATATAAATAAAACTATTTTTAAAATAACAAAACATGATGGCAGTGTAATAAATAAACAAGAAGAAATACTGAAAGAAATTCAGAGTTTTTATAAAGAATTATACAGTTTTAGAGAAGTGGGGCGTGATATAGATATAGATAACATTTTATATAACATTAATGATTACGTTAAATTAGAACATGAAGATAAAACTAGATTAGAGCGAGAAATAACTTCAGATGAAATAATTACAGCTCTCAAAAAAAAAATGAAAAATAATAAAAGCCCCGGTTCGGATGGTTTTTCAATAGAATTTTTCAAATTTTTTCACAGGGATCTTATTAATTTCATAACTCGAGCTATAAATGAGGGCTACAGAGAAGGAAAGTTATCTGTAACGCAAAGACAGGGGCTTATTACTTGTTTGCTAAAAGGAGACAAGCCGAAACAATTTCTTAAAAATTGGAGACCTATAACCCTATTAATTGTGATTTATAAACTGGCTTCTGGGTGTATAGCAGAAAGATTAAAATCAGTCCTACCTAAATTAATTTCAAGCGATCAAACTGGTTTTATTAGCGGCAGATGTATTGGTGAAAACACTAGAATGATTTATGATATTATGAACTATACTGAAGAAAATAATATCCCCGGATTGCTACTCATAATAGATTTTGAAAAGGCATTTAATACTATTTCCTGGGAATTTATTAAAAAAGTTTTAGATTTTTTTAATTTTGGTGAATCTATTAAACAATGGGTCTCAGTTTTTTATAATGACACATCATCAGCTGTTATCCAAAGTGGGCATTTATCGGATTTTTTCCAAATATATAGGGGTTGCAGACAGAGTGACCCATTGTCTCCGTATATATTCCTGCTTTGTGCTGAAATCTTATCAATACTGCTAAAGAAAGATACAGATGTTAGAGGAATAAATATAGGTGATATAGAATACAGACTTTCCCAATTTGCTGATGACACAACTATTATTTTAGATGGTTCAGAACAATCATTTAATGCAAGTATGAATATTCTTAATGTATATGCAGATATGTCGGGTTTAAAGATTAATACTTCCAAAACAAGGGCAGTATGGATTGGGAGCAAAAAGTTTGGGGGAGAAACGTTTAATCATAGGTACAAATTGGATTGGAAACAAACTGATTTCAATATTTTGGGAATCAATTTCTTATGCAATTTAGAAAGGCTGATTGAAACAAATTTTCGAGAAAAAATTAAGCAACTAGAAAGAGAGCTGAAGCAGTGGTCTAGAAGAATTCTTACTCCATTTGGTCGAATTACAATTTTGAAAACTTTGATAATATCGAAATTAAATCATTTATTTATAGCTCTTCCAAACCCCACAGATGAAATATTAAATAATCTTAATAAAAGCTTCTTTAATTTTATTTGGCAATCAAAGGTAGACAGGGTAAAAAGAGAAGTTCTAATGCAAGAATACGAAAAGGGTGGACTTAAAATGATAAATTTAGGAAGCTATATTTTAGCATTAAAATGTACATGGATAAGACGACTTGTTACAACAGAAGCTAAATACAAAGAAATCTTCGAAATATGTTACACTAAACTTAATAATGTAATAACAAGAGGTACAGAATTTATTCAAAACTTGAAGCAAAACAAATCAAATCATTTTTGGAATGATGTATTGGAAGCCTGGGTTAAGCTATGTAACCTAACAAAACCAATAACAATGACCGATATTTTATCTGAAAATTTATGGAATAACAACGACATTAAAATAGCAAATCGACCTATATTTTTAACAGTGGTTTGATAAAAATATACTTTTTCTAAAAGATCTATTTGATGAACAAGGTAAGTTGATGGATTTTTATAATTTTTGTTTAAAATACCAAATTCATGTCAATTTTGTAGAATATTTTGGAGTAAGAGCGGCCGTGGAAACTTTTATTAGAAGGACAGGAATAGACACTGAAACAGAAAATAAACCTTTGACGAACATATATATTCCATTTCATTTAAAGGAAATACTTAAGAGTAAAAAAGGAAGCAAAGATATGTATAATATATTAAATAATAAGGAAGTTGTCATTAAAAGTAAAGAAAAGTGGAACCAGGTTTTCGAGAATATAAATCTAAACTGGAAAATAATATATAGTTTACCAGCTAAATGCTGTAGTAATACGAAACTTCATTGGTTTCAGTATCGTATAACACATAGAATTTTAGCCACAAATGATTTTTTGTTAAAGATTAAAGTTAGAGAAAATAATCTATGTACGTTTTGCGGACTTTTCCCTGAAAAAATTGAACATTTGTTCTGGTACTGTCGTGTAGTCAGAGAATTTTGGGAAACAATTGAACGTTGGGTTTCACAATCTGGTCAAATTGGGAAACAATTGAACGTTGGGTTTCACAATCTGGTCAAATTTTACTTAATATAAATAAACAATCAGCCATCTTTGGGATTACATATAATATTATTTCTAATAAAGCGATAAATTATATATTAATTTTAACTCGATACTACATATATGAATGTAGAATCAGTAATAAACAATTAAATTTACAAGCATGGAAAAACGAAATAAAGCAGTTTATATTAATCGAGAAATTGATAGCAATTAAAAATTATGTTTTCGATAAATTCTTGACAGTATGGGAAAAATGGATTAACCTGTTTGAAGCAACATAATACAAGTTTATTTATTAAGTCATTTATTCAATATTCCATAATTATTCAAGAATAATAAAATATATTATTACTATTATCAATATTATTGTTACTATTACTACTATTATTATTATTATTATTATTACTATTATTATTATTGGATAATGATTGATAACATTTTTCTTTTTGTTTCGCGGTTTTGTTGTTTAAACATTTCCTGATGGTCCTGAACGTTGGGACACTAATACTGGAACGGCGGCGTGAGACCTGTTTTGAATGCTCTAAGGTGCAGTCTGGTCGGTTCCACACCTTTTGAGAACAGCCGGACAAAATAACTTTGAGTTGGTCACATCTGAAGATATTAAAATATAGTGGGTCTAAATATTAGGCCAGACCTGAGGATATTAGTGTCTGTAAAGAGGGTTCAGATATTTGGGATAAAGTGGGATATATGTAGTTTGTAAACCATGACCAGCAAACATTTACACAATTCGGTCGCACCCTATCAGGCTGAAGTAATATTACGGCCATATTCAAAAACATGATAAGAAATACTTAGACAAAAAGTCTTACCTTCGCATTCCTTGAAAACTCGCTCACACACTAAAAGATACACATCACTCAACTTATAGCGTGATTCACGTACATGTACTCTCTTTAATCGACGCGTGTTAAATTCGATGTATCGATGTATATATATCCACTTGTAAAACGTGCTAAACATTGATACACTAGTTAAATATTGGGGATCGCAGGGCAAAACAACCGTAGATTTATATTAGAGAGTGTAGAGGATATTAAGTGTGCCAAGACTCTTTTTCTCTTCCTCTTGTTTATTTATAAAATTGTATCATGCAAATTAACTGTAGAAAAAACTATCAATTCTGGTTACCTCAAACAATGATATCTCAAAGAACCCTCTAATAACAGGAATGTAGCTCAAAAACATTTTCTATTGCTCTTTACATTTCAGTCTCTGCTATCAAAAAATGCTTGTATCTCAAAGGGACCTTTCTGAGACCAGAAAATTTACTTTGAGTTAACAGGAGTTCATGAGGATTTTCGACTTTGAGATATCGGGAGTCGACGGAAAGCGGCGAAAACGATGAATTAGAAAATTATGAGATGTTTGATCACGATGTTGAATGCTACTTATACATGTATATACATGCAAATACTTGCTATTTTTTAGATGTATTATAATTGTGTATTGAGATGTGACAATGAAAATAAATTATAAAAAAAAATATGTAATCTCATCCTTCGCGCTACATGTAACACGTATCAACACAATCAATTGCGGGAAATGTATTGAATTGTATAGGAAAGACACATTTCATACGATATTATAAAAACATCCATTAACACCGACTTTTTATGCATACAGACTCTTAAAATTCAATTCTTCTGCAGTGTTTTAATTGTTTTTTTGTTTTTTTTTTCATAATTTTATGTTAATATTAAATTGAGGGATTTTTTAGTTGTAAACATAACCCCTCAAATTGCATACTTATAAGGTAAAATGCACTAAAAATGCAAGGGGCATCCCTGTTCTTTTCGCGAGATCAATTTTATATACATAGTTACATATTCTATGCAAACGGATTCGAAATCTGCAATAATTATTCTTTCTTTAGATATATATTTCACAGGAGAAACGTAGAAACGATTGGGGGAATTTAACTATATTTGAAAAATTATTTAATGTTTTTGCGCGAAAACCCTGCAGTTCATCTGTATATCTGCTTACTAGCAAAATGGATTTGTTGCTCTTGTTACAAAGGGAGGCTACTTTAGCGACTACTGAAAATGGGACCTTCTCATAAAGGACAGAATTTGCTCCTACGCGAGCAAATTATTTCCTCTCAGGATTCACCCCCCCCCCCCCCCCCCCCCACACACACACACACACCCCTATTGAGGAGGGAGGGGAAAAAAGAAAGAAAGAAAAAAAGAAAAGGAACCGAGACGTCGCTTACTCTGAAAGTGACGCCATCCACCTGAAAAGCGTTAGAAATGTCATGTTGCATATATCATTGGCACTGTGTTCCAAGAGCCCTATTTCATTGGTTCCCCCTTGTCGCTGCCCGAGGCAAGGAGATGTTCTGCTCACACCGGGTAGGCGGCAATCGAAAACGCGCTCAACAATCGATTAACGCGGATCAAAAAACGTTAGAAACAGCGTTTTTGATTGCAAATTGGCGACAACTTGCAATCGAAAGCGCTGTTTCTAATGGTTTTTGATCCGCGTTCGTCGACTGCATGAGTATTTTCGATTGCCGCCTACCCGGCGTGGTGCTGGAGAGTCATTTTCTGCGCTTGCATTCTCTGCTGCACTGGATTTCCATATTGCAATAGTGTCATAGTGCTCTAGCATGAACATGTGGTGACAAACCATGTTGGTATAGAATAACTTACGTTGCGCTTTCAGCACCCTTTGAAAATGGCAAAATATACCTTGTTGAACTAACTTCATTTTCTTTGACTCATGATCTTGATTACTTAAAGCCGCGTTTACACGGGCAAAGTTTCTGTGACAAAGAGAAGGTTTGGCATAGAAAAATTTGCTCGTGTGAATGAAAAATATGCCACATTTTCATTGCCAAATTTATATGATAAAGTTTCTATGACAAACAAAATTTGTCCGCGTAAACAGAAAATTTGCCATGGAATATGTAACAAAGAAACTAGCTATGGAGATGAACACACAAAACTTTGCTCATAATCAAATCTGTTTGATTTTGATCGAAATATATTTAACAATGAAACTGTGGCACAGTTGGCCGTTCACACAAGCAAAGTTTGTTTGTCCAGGTAACTTTGACAAAAATTCTTTGTTCTTGTAAACACGGCAGCAAATATTTCATTGCCAATGTTTATTTGACAAAGGGGGCTTTCTTTGTTACATTTTCTGCGACAAAGTACATGTAAGGGCGCGTTTACACGAGCAAAGTTTCTACGACAAAGTAGGTTTGTCACAGAAAAATTTGCTCGTGTAAATGCCAAAATATGACAATGTTTCTTTGACAAATATATATGGTAAAGTTACTTCGATAAATTAAATTTGTCCGTGTAAACGGAGAACTTTGTCAAAGATTATGTAACAATGAAATTTGCTATAAGCGTAGAAAATGTGACAAAGATTTTGTTTCATTGCTGCAGGTAACTTTGACGAATAATATTTGGTCGTGGGAACACTGCAGCAAATATTTCATTGCCAAAGTTTATTAACGTTGATCGTGTGGACGAGGCTTTAAGGTGATCTGGCATACCTGCAGGGGAAGCAACTCATTTTTTCACCCATTTAAATGGGGATCAACTCTTATGGATCTAAGGAGGAAGTCACAAAAGTTGGTTCACTTTGTGAATCGGCGGAAAACACACAGAGATGTATCCATATTCCGTAGCAGCAACGTCCTAGAATTGTTTAATGTCACCTTCAAGACGTTTTGCTTATATGCATGCACGTATTCATATAGGGGAGAGTCGGGTAACTTCGGACAGCGGGTAAATTCGGACACTGGCATTGTTTCCTTTATATGTCAGTTGTTTGGAACTAAAACAAAAGTTAATTGGCCAAACAGAGAAAATCATGATGAGACGGCTCATTTTGAGCCGTCTCATCTGGATTTTCACTGTTTGCAATGGTATGTCCGAATTTACCCTCCTGTCCGAAGTTACCCGACTCTCCCCTAATAAGCCTTTTCACTGGACAGACGGTTTTATCTGGTAGACTCTCCCTGTACGACCTAGGACACCACCTTTTATGTCTTATCAGAGCTGACCTGAATACTTCAGAATAAACTTGGCAACTCTAAGCATAAGCAAAATGGTAAGTATAACTAATTTCGTCTTCAAAATAATTCAGTTTGTCTGAAATTTGTTATGTTCAGTAACCATACACCTAATGTATTGAATCAGTATTACTGCAATCGCTTATTGTGTATGAAAATAAATCGTTTTATCATATAGATACGTAATTTCGGACTGCCTAAGAAGCAATCTGCATGTTTGATAAAGCTGAGCTTTCAGAGAGTACTTATTCTGCCCATCGGCCCGATATTGGAGCCTCGGGCTGATAAGTCGGGTGATAACGAAAAACCCATGTGATAATCTCTATGTATAGTGCTCTCTCTCTCTCTCTCTCTCTCTCTCTCTCTCAGTCCCAATGAAGCAAAGGCTTTTGAAATAAAAAGATATATTTTATATAGGAAAACAAGCTTTGTGACCCCTTGTTTGCTTCACTAGACGACATCTCCCTTCCAAAAAAGGAGCCTACTCTTAAAAGAAAGAATTTGCGCCTATGGGAGCAAATTCTTTCTTTTAAGAGTTGACCGTCATTAAAGAGAGGCATAAATGTAAACGAGAGTTGTTATCCTTGAATGAATACACATTCACCTGAACAGACTGAGCAGACATTTTCGTATTTCATTTCCGTCAAAGGCCAGTGTTTTACGACCTTTTCGTTTCTAGAAACAAGCCTGGGATTGTGAGAACGGTATTTCGTTCTGAACCCTTATTAGAGGCTTCCGATTGCTCGATCATTTTTCAATTTAACAATACATGTACCATGAGTTTGAGCAGTGAACCTGATTGTCGAATGGAATAGTTTAGTATAGTTTCCTAAAATAATAATAATAATAAAAAAAAAACACAGTTGGAGTACAGGAGAAAAATAAAGGAAAAAATAAAACAAAAGGCTCCAGAGGGGATCGAACCCTCGACCTCCTGTTTACTAGACAGGCGCTCTAACCACTGAGCTATGGAGCCAGATGATACGTTCCCAAGCCAATCTACGCCTAGTTATCGTGCAATTACATTCCCACCGAGAAGCCTATTCATGTAACAACCCTTTTCGACGCACATGTTTGATGAGCATACTTGTGCGCAACATTTGTTTTGAAGTCATTTCGGTTTGACCACTTTCAGGAGAATTGTGACACCTCCACCAGTTCATCTTTTACACTTAAGTCATGCATTAGTGCGCTTTATGAATCGCATTCTACTGTTATAGTAACTGAGCCGCGGCGCAAAAATACCAACAAAGTGGCTGTGCGCCCAGCGCAGACTCAGATCAGCCTGGGCATCCGCCCAGTCTGATCAAAGTCTTCGTTGTCCGCATGGAGGTAGCTTAGACCCTTAGCTAACCGCTTAGCGAAGAGTCTAATCAGACTTGTCGGATGCCCAGGCTGAGCTGTGTCTGCGCTGGGCGCACAGGCACTTTGTTGGTTTTCTCGTGTCACGGCTCAAATATTCTTGTTTGCTAACCAGCGCACTAGAACCTGACGTTAGAAAAGTTCACATAAACAGCTCATCTGCCTTTAAATTCTTTTATTTCAGTTCTGGAAGAGTCTCCTTGTTGCGGTCCTGGCAATAGGAATAAAGTCAGTAAATTTCTTATAGTCGAGGTGGAGTTCTATCATGTTATTTGTTCTTTGCAGTACATTCGCACATTAGGAAATTTTCTTTGTCACTGAAACTATAGCGTAGAAAGTTTGCCAATTTTTTTTCGGTCACGTGGAGCCAATTACTTGTCACTATAATTAAATTTTGGCAAAGAAATATTTGCAGCAGTAATTACACGAGTAAATATTTCTCGTCAAAGGTACCTGGACAAATAAACTTTACCCGAATGAACTGTTAAGTATGCCACATTTTCTTTGTTTATAGACTTTGTTCAAAATCAAACTGATTTGATTATGAGCAAAGTTTGCTGTGTTAATCTCTATACTAGTTTCTTCAAAATTTCGAAAACTGTTTTGTCTGAGCTATTGGTTATTGAGAATTCAAAGACTAGAAGGCAAACACTGTAGATCTAGATGAGGCGGTTCATAATGATAAACCAAAAAAAAAAAAAAAGAAAAAAAAGAAGCATCGCATTTCACTGGGTGGTTGCTTAGTCCCGGTGAGCGATGATTTTTTCTGACAATCGTCAACGATTTTTTCTGACAATTAGTGTCTCGTAAGCGTGACGAAGCAAAAGGGTAAGTGAACAAACTTATTTTCATTTTTTTTCTCCTGATCTTTTGCAAACAGGCTGTTTTCTGAAGCATTTTATGAGCGCATTAAGTCGTTTGTCACATTTTTTTCAGTGAAATAACCTCTGCAAACCAAGGACGAAAATTACAGCAAATGTCAAGGATTTGCTCCTACAACGAATTTAATGTCCCGGATTTTTTCCTACAGTGTCCCGGATTTTTTTCCTACCACATATATTGCATTTCAGAGACCCAAAACTCGGGTTATAGACTCAGCAATTAGATTTTTTAGTGTGTGATGTAATTTTATTTCGCCGATTGAACATCAGAAGCATTACTGACATGTATGCCGTGGTATGCCTGAAGGAAAACTATCACTACAGGTGTTCATGAGTGAAAAAAATCATTACACGACAGAAAGAGAGGATTTTTTTTTATCTTTTATGCTTAATAACTACAGTGCCTTATACTTTATAATTACAGCGATCAGATTGTTCCAAGATGATATTGCTGGCGCCAGAGAATTAACCTTTCTCCTTGCCATTTCGCTTCAGTGTGGTGTTGCTAAGCGTTGATGGATGAATGACTCCTTTTCAAAAGTATTTCAGTCAGATAAAGACGACACGATGGTAGGGGGATAATGAAAAGCTATGTGCAGTGGAATCCCGTTTACGATGAATAGATTTCCGCCTTTAGCAGGTATCGAACCAGAGACCGCTAGATCAGCAGGCCAGAGCTTAACCTACTGAGTTACCAGGGCTGCTGTTGCTCAGCGTGTTTAGTGGTATGATATCGGGTGTAAACGCTGTTTGCCCCTAGGGGATGGTGTGGAAGTGGTGAACAAAAGCAAAACCAAAGAGTGTCCATCAAATCATAAAAAGTTTGGAGTGGATGCCCTATTAGCAAATTCATTGATTTAGTAGGTCCTACATCCTTAAATACGGCCATAGGCCTACTCATACTTGTGAATCCATTATATAACCTGATTGCTGTTTGAATAAACTACATTGACTGAAATGCCAGCATTAGATAGTCTGACGTCACTGTGACCTTGGAGATCTCTGATGTGGCGCCATAAACTACGCAAAATCAAAGTCAGGAGATCTACTCCCACCCACGTGTTTCCACCATCTTCTTCGATTTGCCAGATAATTTCCAGGTAAAATTTTGTTTGCGCACATTTATACAGTTGATTACTTTTCGAGTATACACGGGGGTAATACCAATTTGCTTACCTGTGCTGTCGACCGAACCGTACAAAGACGCCATTTGAAGATGCCAAAAGGAAGTGGCTCGCGACAGAGAAGGAGGTAGTAAGCAGTATCAGTTATGGTAGTTGACACACGTATATTATAATGAGGTGGTTGTCGACCGAATGATACTTCTGTCGACTGTCTCGGTCGACAACCACTTTAGCATGTATAGAAACTGACTGGCTCTGTTGACAGCACAGGCGTGGGAAATTGGTGTTAGTCCCGTGCTTCACTATGTATTTCATTGTCGTGCTCAGTGTTTATGAACAGATTTTGTAGGTGTGTTAATTCTTCGAATTTTTTGGACAGGACTTTGTGTGATTGCTCTTGTGTGTATTGACACCTTGTTGTTTGCAAACTGGATATTTTGTATGTCACATCTAACGAACTGCCTAACACATCAAATACTCTTGCTTTATATTTCATTAGGTTCCCTTCTGCATTACAAAGCGGCCACAGAAGACAAAGTTTTTCGTTTGGATGTTTTTCAACACAATGTCGAAGGGTCGTAGTGGCATCAGGAAATGACTTGAGACAGTATTTGCATTTACTGTTTTTGCCTTCATCCTGCAAATGATGAAAAAATCGAAACTATGAACCCTTCGGAAGCAAGGAATATGTAAAAGACATTACAACAGAAGTCATTTTTTTTTCAAACTTGAATCTTCTCTTCAAGTGCAGATTACACCGAGTCTGCTATTTTCATTTTTGGAAGTGTTCCATTTTCTAAACAAATCTAACATTTCAAATCTTATTTAACTTCACATGAAGCTGGAGGTGCCGTGCGACTATTAAAAGTTCCCCCGTACTCCATCATAGTGCAATAAGTGCTGTGTGGCGGTCGAAAAACGTCTCGCCAAACTTCACCATAGGACAGATTATATAATTTTCTGGTCATTTTGGAAACATTTGTTTCATTTTGAGTCATTCTGAAAATAGAGTGGCCGAGCCGCTGCTAGGGGCATGGCTGGTGTTGCACATTACATGTATAACAAGGAACGGAATACCGGTAACTTGATAATAATTATTTGTCTCAAGAAAATCTGAAGTCTGTTGAATTAAGTTTAGTATTCAATGTCATTGAAAAATTGATGGATCATGGCAAACAGTTTATAACAATGACGTCATATATCTGTTACCATAGTAACTAGGAGTTCAAAATCATGCCAGAGTGACGTCATCTAGACGTCATTCTGCCAAGAGTTTGTAATTCCGCAATAGTTAGTATCATTTGTATGGGAGTATGGCAAACAGTGTTTACTACGCTCCATCAATTTTTCAATGGCATTACATAGGCCTACTGAAATTCTTAAAACAGAAACTTCAGATTTTCTCAAACAAATAGAAACGTCACTGAAACAGGCGTTAGAAGGGGTGTAACGGCCATTAAATATCTCACCGTGCCCAATCATTGTGAAGATTAGCCTATATAATTTCTGGTCCTTTGGAATCATTGATTTCATTTCAACAAATTTTAACAGAGATTAGCTCCTGGTAGGGACATGGCTGCAAATGATTTGATTGATTGATTGAGTTGATGCTTAACGTCCACGGTAAACAGCTATGGTCATGTCGGGACGGTCAGTTAACCTAACCACACTATTCCTGGGCAGGCTTAGACCTCCTAAGCGGTTAACAAGTACTAAGTGCACATACTTTCGCCAGAAACTGACAACTGCCCTTCTTGAATCAGCGGAGGGAGAAACGAAAGTATGTGGCCAGACCGGGTTTCGAACCCAGGACCTCTGACTTATCAGTCAGGTGCCCTACCGATTGCGCTACGCGGCCCGGCGGCTGCAACTGAACCGAGTATGTTATTTTCATTTCAGAACATTTTGGCTTAAACATTTCTGTTCTGGTGTTGATGTGTAGTATGTAAAAATGTTCAGTCCCTCAAGCGTAGAACCGGCTGGACCTGTTCATTTTCAAGCCTCACATACACTATGCTGTGGTGAGGATTGTGAGGAACAGGCAAGCACTGTACACCAAAGACAGTACAAAAGGAAATACTGATGCTTTGGAACCACACACATACACACGTACGCACGCATGCATGCACGCACAAGTCTGGAGAAACAATGTAAATTCACTATGCCTCATAAGAGAAAAAAATAGCCTGACCGTGGCGGCACTCAAATTTACAACCCAAATTTGAAGCAATAGAATGGGCTACATGGTGCATACAATGGAAAGACTGGTCTTTTGATGACCGACAAATATTTTGTCATCCATTTATGCACCAAAATTAAGGTTGAAGCATTTTTTGATCTTGCTGTTCAGTATATGCGCAATAACGTATCATAACAACTACTCATTTTGTGGTTTGCGTTGTCAGAAAAAATCAGGCGCTTTAAATCTATTGTAAGAGCAAATCCGGGACTTGTAGGAAAAAATCCGGGAACTATGAAAAATGAAAATGGGCTTACAGACCTATTTATATTATTGTAAAGTGTCAAAAAATAATTAGATATTTTCCCAACACCGATTTATGATTAAAACTAACGTTACCCTATGGTAAACTTCGCAGACATAGACATAGAGGACAGTTCTTCAAGATGCACCCTAAACGAAAATTTCCAGGTATCTTTTATCTGTTGACCACGTTAAACATGTGTATTTTATCTAATTTGCCTAATCTCTACCAAGAATAAGCATAGGATTTGTAAATAAATGTTTTAATCGACTGAACTCGCCATTTTCTCGCACCAGTTTTCTGTTATGACGTCACGGAGAAAAAATCATTGACGATTTGGAAAAAATCCGGGACCGTTGTCAGAAAAAATCGTTGACGATTGTCAGAAAAAATCATCGCCCACCGGGAATAAGCAACCACCCAGTGCATTTGGACGTTCAGAAATAAATTTACCAGGGGCTTAAATCGGCTTCTGCTACGGTGCATAAAACGTACAAGGCCATCAGTGAACCATCAAAGAAAACATATAAATCAAGAAGAAACTCTGTGAGAGGAAACAAAAATTAGTACTCGACAAAAGTTCTGGACCCGGTTGTATCAAACTTTAATGACAAATTAAACCTTCATTAAACCGCCATTAATTAAGGGACGAGTCATTTATTGTCAGCTGGGGGGGCCGGGTACATTTAGGGGGGGTCAGAATTTTTTTTGGTGATGTACTGGGGGGGTCGGAAATGAAAAAGCCTTGGAGCAGGGGGGGTCATATATTTTATTAGGCATATTGGGGGGGTCAGAATTCTTCCATCAGTCTTCATTTTAAAAAATGTCTCAGCTTCTGGGGGGCTTCGCCCCCCAGACCTCATACAATTTCAGACTCTTTCCTATCAAACTCACAACTTAAAAGTCTTTGTGGAACTGACTCAAAAAAGTTGGCCAGCTTCATATCAAAAATAAAAAATTTTCATTGCTTTGCTAGAACAGTATGAAAGTGTCTATAAAATAATGTCAAGTAGATGATTTTGTGCTCAAATAAATTTAATGCCTGCATTTGTGATATCAGCTCTCCACATGCCTTTTCATCAGCAAATACACAGCCCCCAGACCCCCACCACCCAGAGGCCCAATTAATATTATTTACAGTTATAATTATTTAATTATTAAGCATTCGACAAAAGATTTCCGCATGGCCATTAGCAGAAGAAGTTTAAACAGACAAAGTTTAAACAGACCATGATTACATGTAATTAACCTGTTACAATAAGAAATGTTCTTTGTGTTTCATACAGCTAGGTTTTGATTGAGGTCAGTCTGACATAAAATAGGTAATATGGTATGTGTGTGAAGGGTAGCTGGCACTGAGGATAGGGGGGGTCATAAAAAATTTTGTCACCTATCTGGGGGGGTCGGAAAAAAAAATTTGGTGAGACTGGGGGGGGTCGGAAAAATTTTGGTGAATCATATGAAAATGTACCCGGCCCCCCCACCTGATAATAAATGACTCGTCCCTAACGCGTTATTAAATTTGGTTGTACAGTGGACTCGACAGTATCGAATCAAGTTCAATAAAACTCCTGTTTTGTTGTATATGAATGCTAAAAGTATGTATGTTATGACATATAACAATTGCAAAATATCCCTTCTGTCTATCCATGTCAAAATATTTACGAAATTTATTCCTTTAAGGGCAGATAACCTATCGAGACTTACATAGGGGTCTTACGACAGTAACGAATCAGGTGCGACAGTATCGGATCATATGATATTATCTTATGGGAGAGTTTCTCGGTGGCATTCTGCCAACCTTCATAGCTTCAATAATTTTTCTACATAAACAATTGGACCTATTAAACTCTCAGAGAAAACTTTTACGGCCTTTCAACGATTTTTTCATGTGGCCCTTCACCAGCAAGAGTTATGTCTGTTAAGTAAAAGTTAAATGTATACAAAAGTACAAGCATGCCAAAAAATCTTAACTCAGTAATCCACTGCGCCCAATAGCACGGAACTACTCAAACAATAAAGATCATAATCTGCCTTTGCAAAGTGTAGACCCTGATAAAACCGTAGTGTCTGATCAGGATCAACAAATGTACGGTGATTTTCCGCCCTAACGATATTTCGGTGCAATCAGTGTATAAGCACAACATGGTCATTCAGCGAGTTCTCCGGCATTAATCTGAGTCTACACAGTGTACAGATGTCCATCCGATGAACGCCAGTCATTATTAGGTTCACAACCCACATGCGAGGTGGTCTCGAATGTTTCTTCAGATTGTTTAGCAGAAGCTTAGTTGTGCTAAGCAAGCTTAGTTGTGCTAAGCATAACCTTCGTTATCATATGCTAGCATGTGGGGCGTGGGATGGGGTTGTTTTATAAAAAGGATGTTGTCTTAGTTTTATACTGATCTCCTTTTAAAGAAGACACATCAGCCACTCAGGTAGTGGATTTATGACTTGTTTTCAGCATCAGACCATACATCCTACATGCAGTTTTCCAGCTGAGGCCTGTATTTCTGTTCAAATTATATAATGATCCGTTACTGTCGCACATCGGTGCCCCACTTTTCAAGTCTGCAATTTCATCAAGTACTGGGATGTCACAAAAATAATGACTGCCTGCAATTTTAGGGATGCTAGGACACATTACAAAGCAAAATTGGTTTCAATCGCCTAATGATAAAATAGTTTAAATAACCGAAATCTATTTTGGGTTTAACGAGCAACAGGCAAAATGCAAGCGCCGCTGAAGAGGGTCCAAGCTTTTCAACAACTCTGATTTGTTTCACAGCCGCAGAATGAGGACACACATTTTCAATATAAGTGGAGTCAGTGACTTAAATTGTGATTTACTGTTGGGCTGTTCGAAAAATGAATTTAAGGACACATACGGAATGGCAATTTGTTGTGCTCTGAGTGACTTTATCACTCAGACATCTCGATTTTAACGTGCACCCCGAACGCGAAAAATACCGTGAGACAATTACTATGAAGACATATACCCTGAAGAGACATTACTTTACCTGAGAGGCCAATACTGTCGTTAGACATAGATTCAACGATTCAACGATTCAACGATTTCGATCGAATTTTTCACCCTGCACTTTGCCATTGGTCTAATTTGATGACTGTAATATAATGGTAAAAAATATTTGCTTCATTTGTGAGAAAAAATGGATGATAACTTACAAGTGATTCGATACTGTCGATGATCCGATACTGTCGAGTCCACTGTATGAAACTTTTAATGACGCGACTTCTCTTCATTAACTTAATGATGGTCTGGGGGTATCTTTAAATCGTCATTAAGCAATTCAATATGGCCGCCATCGTCCGGTTCGACGTCGATATTTCGGAAAACCGATCATTTTCAAGATAACATGGTCGATGTAGAGTGCGAAGGAGATGGAAATTCGTTAACAGAAACCAGATACCTCGATATGCAATCATTTCCATGCAAAGCAAGAACCTAAAGCCATTCAGATGTCATCTACTCAGTAGCAGTTGTTAATTATCCAAAGCTTGCTTTATTTTCCCTTAAAACCTTGCTTCTCACCCGTTGGCATCGTAAAAGTATGTAAACATCATTGAAGTCCTATTTGTTTTGAAATGTATCGACCAGCTGCTCACGACATGATGACGTCATAAGACAATCAATATCTAAGGACTTTTGATATAACTTATCACCCGATTTGATTTGATGACCAATAAACTAATTTGAACTAAACTTTCTAATGTTCTTGGATTTCTGGGAGCCTATACACCGGGCTATCGACGTTGAACAAACGTTGATTAAACACTGATTCAACGTTGTGTGCCTGCAGGGTAAGCTATGTACCCCTTTGTATGCACAAAGTCCATATTCCATAGGCTATTCTAGGAGCCTATACATCAGACATACAACATTGAATCAACGTTGTTTGTCTGCTACGTAGCCATTTGTATGCATGACATCCTATTTCGGATGCCTACACGTCGGCGATACAACATTGAATCAACGTTGTATGCCTGCAGAAAATGTATCCTTTGTAAGTTATCCGCATTCTTGGAGTCTGCACAGTTGAGCACATTGATTCAACGTTAGGTGTCTGCAGGGTATGCATCCCTTCATATGCATGACACCCCCATTCTAGGAGCCTACACATCGGGCACACAACGTTGAATAAACGATGTGTGCCTACAAAGTATGTTCCCCTTTGTATGCACGACAACCCACATGAGAGCCTACACATCGAGCCTAAAACGTTGAGCCTGAGTTGTGTGCCTGCAGGGTAAGCACCTCTTTGTATGCTTGACATTCCCGTACCTGGATCCTACACGTAGGGCACACAACGATGAATCAACGTTGCGTGCCTGCTGGATATGTATCTCTTTGTATGCATCGCACTTTCAGTCTGGGAGCCTTCACATCGGACAGTAGTAAAGGGCGGCACTATGGCCCCCTTCGTCCGGAGACTAAGTCCGCAGCCTGGGGCAGTCTCCGGCCGGGAGGAGGCCATAGATGCCACCGCTTTAGTAAGCTTGAAAAGGCTAGTTTGAAATAACTTAGTCTTTTTCATGGGTAAAAGTCTGTGTAATGTGGCATAGGAGATGTCTTAAGAGGCTATACAGTAATATGCGTCTGCTATGAGTCTCTTGGCCCTGTATCTCAAGACCTCACTATACCAGAGGCATAACTCTATAGCGTCAGTTGATGGTATGAGTTGCTGTGGCATACTCTTGTTCATTCTGTTCAATTTCTGAGGCTTTACAGTAATATGCGTCTGCTATCAGTCTCTTGGTCCTGTATCTCAGGGCCTCACTATACCAGAGGCATAACTCTATAGCGTCAGTACTTGTTCCTTGGGGATTATAAAATCTTGTATCTCAAGATTTTAATGTTCTGGACTGAAATTATTTCTTACTAGCCTTCTAAAGTTTACCTGAAAAAATAACAACGACTGTATTTTTTCAATAACAGAACTTTAATTACCCCGCTAACGAACTAACTGACGATTGACAAAGGATTAGGGTCGTCCCTCTGCCATCGTTTACAAACATATTTACAACATCGTATACATTGAATATTTCTTTGATAAACAATTGGTATATCTTAAGCATTTACAACTTTGAATCCTATGTTCAAAGAACTGGTCTGGTGGTGTTATTGTCTTTTTCACTGATAAGTATAGTCTTCCATAATTCAAACTGAACCACATTTCAATGTCTCTGTCATTTTGGTATGGATCTTCTCCTGTTCCCATCAGGTTCTCGTGAATGGCCGTCTTCAGATCTAGTCCTCTGCTTAGCTGATGTAATATGTAGATACAATACATTCCACACACTTTACTCCATGGACTCTGAAGCATCTCTGTATTTTCTATCCACGTCTTGGTATTTCTTTGTATGAATGGTAGAATGTAGTCTTCTAATGGTGGTTGTCCATATGAATCGAAGTAAATCGCCTTGTCATCTTTGAAGTATAAGGCCACCCAATGTTCTCCTGGTTGGTCCGAGTCATCTGTATTAATGATGTATGCTTTCACATCCAATGGCTTCTTCTGTGGCAGGAGATCCTTCGAGACAACTTTGGCGTTCAAATGCATAAGTTGAGACGCCTTGGTCAGAAGGGCCGTCAATTCTAGCGTATTCATCTCTGTTGTAGGAGTCTAAGATTCTCAGTTCCCAGTATTTTTTCCAGTCTTCATTCAGTGGAGAGCAGTATTGGTTTTTCTTCAGAAACATCCAGTTTTTATAGGCTTCCACGGCTTCTTCCGGCGTGAGATGACTCATGCCTCTTGCATCTCTAGTGTCTTTTAAGCCAAATTTTAGGCACAGTTCATGGTTCCAGTCTTTGATGACATCGTAGATGTTGAGACATTCTAATGCCGGTTCGTGATAGTGTAAGTCTCTTATCCAATCATCTCCGGCTCCTAGACAGAGCATGTGATTTTTCTGGCTGGGATGATCTATTCTGCAACCTTCACACTCGTGTTGAGCATATTCTCTGACAGCTATTCTCAGGTTCTTTAGCATTGCAAATATCAAAGCAGTCTTGTCCTTGCCAATAAATGTTTTTGGTGGTGACACATCAAATTGTTCTAGCAGTTTTCCATTTTTATCACACACAGATCTGATCTTTGGGTGTAACAGCTGTTCAAGTTCGTCCTCCAAGGAACCAATTTCGTCAGAGTAGGATCCATGTAGTTGTTCGTAGCATTCCACTCTAAACTTTAGTTCTTGTTCTACAAAGTATCCTTTGTTCATGGTCTCAGTAGTCTGTGATGACTTCTCTCAAACCGTTGATTTCTATTAGGTTGTCAAACTCTGCATATACTATGACGTTGATGGTCTTGCCGAGTGCTCTAGCAAACTGAAGTTCCACTCGCAGGTTGCCGGTTTTTATAGGATGTAGATGGCTCTGATCGGCTCCTTGGTCTGGCGTGAAATCGTATCCCCAGAAGCAGTATCCACCTTTGTAGTCGTCGTAGTCGATGTTACAATTCTGAATCTGATTTTGACAGCCCAAAGCTTGATACAGAGACATGTAAGATCTGAGATATTGATCCAAGTTAAATTTCGGTTCAAATGGTTTTCCATAAATGCTGTGACCGTCACAACTCACTTCAAGTTTGCTGAGACCGAAATGTTTGAAGTTGAAAGGATTTGTGGCGAACGATCCATTGAATGTTGCATTATCTACCATGCCAATGAATAATCGTTTTGGAAGTTGTCCCTGAAACAAGTGGTCCTCGACTTTTGATCTAAGACCGGTGCCTATGGTAAATGTCTTAACTTCTACACGCCGTATGGGAAATTTGGCATTGTGATGTGCAATAGTTTGATTGAGATCATTGGCTATGGCTGGCAAAAGTTGAACATTGCGAACTGATAAGACTGCTGCATCGATCTTAACCATAACAGGGTACTCATCCTTAGACATGATACAAAATTGAGGAGAAGCACGATTGAGACGAAGTCTTAATTCTATTCCATTAGGTAAATATTTTTCCTGCATGGCCAAATCTAGATGTAAACGCCCTTGAAGTTCCTTAGGGTTACTTAGTTCAAAAGGGGTTATACGGGCTGTTACATTGCCATGACCAAAATCTTCAAAGTGACCAGGTTCATCTTCGTACCAAAATTCTGCAGCTTTAAGTTGATTGTCTTTCACATCAGATCCAAAAGAAAATAAGTTTTCAATGTAAGCCCTGTAGGGATACGTATCCATATTACTGGTCACCAGTTTATTGTTAAGATATAGATCAATTCCACTAAACATACTGTGAAAGAAGTTGTTGATGGGAGCAACTTTTTTATCGTTCTCAAGATTGTCACCGTTTGCTCTCAAAATCCTGAATTTCAAGTACAAATAAGTTTGTGATAAATCAGTGTAATATTCCGTATGGCCTGGTACCACAAATTCGATGGGTGCATGATAACTGTCTAGAGAAGCTATGGGATGATAATCTATCCACTGAGAATCTTGCATGGTGGTCAGAGTTGGAGGAACAGTTTGCATGTCTATTTCAGACTTGCTACATTCACAAGATCCACTTTGCATCATTTTCTTAGTCAAAAATATCGCGGTCAAATTTTAGATTTGAATATTTTTTCCTAATGGCTCTGTTTACAGAATTCTTTCTGCCTCTACCCTTTTGCAGTTTGTTGTGAACAGTTCGACGATTTGTCTTAGACTGAGTTTTTCTACGTTTCTGACTTGATTTTATACCTCCCGAAGCCAAATGATCCAAAGCAGATTTTCCCAAAGATTTTAAAGCTGATTTACCTCTACTTTTTAAAACTTGTTTGATATTTTGACCATCCAAGATGTCGCGAAGTGCATGAATTCCTTGATCTTTGGCTACATGTTTGATACTTTGTAAACCTGCTTTTGCAACAGGTTTTAAGATTGGCATGACCGTTCTCAAGGCAGTTTTAAACATGGACCCTAAACCATAACCGTACTGTCTCGATACACCTCTGTAAACTGGAAAGTTATTTCCACCCGACCCTTGTTGACACACTACACCACGAGTTTGGAAATACATTTTTTTGGCTAATTATCTTTGAGTCTGAAATGTAACTTGATCAAAGACTTTCCCGTGATAAATGGAATATCTATTCCCGTATCGCCTTTTATACTCACGTGAACTTGATCTATGAATGATTTTGCCACCGGAACGTAATGCAAGTTGACAAACTCTTGATGAGAATGATGAGAGCGTTTTGAAATCTCAAATGGAACAACTCGCAAAATAGGAGCAGTTATGTCACCTACGTAAGTGTAACTGGCAATATCCGAGTAAACGTACAGTTGATTATTAGCCGTGTTTAAATCTACTTCGTATCTAAAAGCATGTCTTTCGTTTCCGATGGGTCTTTCTGACATTTTTGGATTTACCCCTAATTTCTCCCCAAGTAGTTTTGGGAATATCAGTCTGACGACTTTTGGATTGTTGTAAAATATTTTGACACGTTTACTGTTATTGCCATAACTCATTTCTATCGAAGCATTAACACCTCTCAAAGCACTTCCGAAACGTGTATCGATGATGCCTTGTATTTCTTCCACCAAATGTTGTGGACTGCTGTAATTTCCTTTGGGAATTTTCAACTCGTATTCTGCGCAGGTGTTGTCTTCCGTACAATCCTCGCTCATATTTTCTACTCCGAATTCTTGAGCTAAGACTTTATCGTAAAATCTCAAGTAGAAAAAATTGGTTTCATCCGAAATATTCATGATTTGAGTTGGTGTAATCATTTCTACCAAAGCAACTTCCCACTTTTCTTTTTCGATGTTGATGGGATGATCTAATCTGACAGTAAAAGAACTTTGTGTATTGTCAGGAAAAGTCGTCATTGAACTGTCACTTAACAATGTCAAATAAAACCCTGTCATGGTGCTTGTTTGGAAGTTTCTTCAAAACCACTACGTTTTCTGAATTTTAACCCTGGGGAAGGAAGAATATAACCGACAGAGCTGCTCAATAAAATCAACCACAATTCTTTATCTGGACTTTGAAGACTGGTTTGAACTAGAGAAGTGATGATGATGGCATAAACGATAATGATTTGAGATAAAAATGTCAATCTATTTTTGGGTAATTTGGCTAAACTTTCAGAAGATTGCAAAGAATCCGTGTCCCTTCTTATGACTGAAGATTTAAAATTCATGTTCGTGTTTTTATACAAGATCGGATTCCAAAATCCAACTGTCAAATTTGGATGGATAACCTTTCCAGTGAACTTTAATTTCTTTGACCCACTTTTTCCCAACTTTTCGTTTACGACGATCTAAGACAGATTCTATTTCGTAAATTTGATCTTTGTCCACACGTTGTAATTCTTGCGAATAAAAACTACCTTTTATGAGTTCCCCGTCTAGATCTTCTATTTTATAGGTAACGGGACTCTGACTTTGTATGACACCCCTAACCTTAAACAATTCTTGCGTCCAGTTTGGTAAATAACCTTTTTCAAAAGTGCGTTTTGTTTTGTTGATGCGCACAAAATCACCCACTCTTAATTCAGGACTTGCAACTTTTTGCTTTTTGCCGTACAAAATTTGGGATACTTGAACTTCATTTTTGACATCGACAGATGCAGGCGTACGTTTAATGCTGCGATGATAAGCATGATTGTACCCGTGAACTAATTTTGGAAGTACATCGACATATTTCAGTGTACGATTATGAGTAAAATATTTCCACATGCGACTTTTCAGAGTTCTTTGAAACCTTTCTACAATACTTGCTTTTGTTTCTGGATTTTCTGTCGTGAAAAAATGAATATTTTTAGATTTCAAGAACTTTTGAAACTCTTTATTTTTGAATTCCGTACCTTTGTCAGTTTGCAAACTTTTTGGAATACGTCCATGTTTCAAAACAGATTTAAAAGCTTCCACCAAAGTTTTTCCAGATTTGTCTTTGATCGGTACAACCCAGGCGTATTTTGAAAATACGTCTATCAAACAGAGCAAGTAACGATATTTGTCGTTATATTTTGCCATACTAGATACGTCTGCCAAATCTCCCTGCCATTGATAATCTATTCCTGCCACCACAGTTTTGCGACGCACAAATTTTCTACGTATGGGTTTGTGCAAAGTGTAAGTTTGTTGTTTTCTTAACCAAGTTTTCACATCGTCAAGTTTGATTTTCTTTGAAATTTTCTTAGCTGCTTTATACAAAGCTTGCAACCCCGTATATCCCACGGGACTTTTAGGATCGTAATAAAGTTTTGATAATAATTTATTCATTGTTCATCATAAGATAACCATTTTCTGGGTGATTCAAACAGTTCTTCTTTTATAGGTTTGATAGAACTGGGTGTAAACAGTTCGTCTCTGATATGTTTTCTAGTGGCAGACAAACTTTGAGATAAGTCTTTCTTGATGTGTTTTCTAACCGATTGTGTAAAGGGACTTGTTCTTTTTTTAAGAGTAGGCATGCGTCGGTGTTTGGATTTAGGAGTGACATACTCTTCTTCATCTTCGTGCTGAAGAGGAGTACGATGCATCCATTCCCATCGTTTCTTATTTCCCACAAAATCTTGAGGCACGTTCATGTCTCTAAGAGCCTCAGCAAAAGGTTGCCAACCCCTGGGCTCAGTGTCTTTTCTCTGTCTTAAAACATCATTGACTAAATCTATGATATTAGACCCTGCAACCGGTTTGCCATACATCTTAACCGTCCCATCTTCGTCCCAAGATAAGTTAGGATTATTTTCTAACCAAGATATCAATAATTTAGCTTTCTTTCGCATCGTGGTAGGAACACTATCAAAAATACGTTGATTAATTTTCGATTCAGGCTCTACTGGGAGAGAAAGTTTTGTTTCTGTCAATGCTTTGCGATGTGCCGTTTTAAATTTATGTAAAGTTTGACCAAACAATTGAGATTTTTCTGCCTCTGACAAATCCTCGTTGGCCATGACCGAAGACAAGTCTCTTTGAAGACTGGCCGTCGCAGAAACATTTGGATCGGGTGGAAGTCTTGGTTTTTGAATTTGTTCTTCTTTCCAGTGTTTCATGTCTTCCCAAAGTTTAAATGGTACCACAGCCATTTTACGCCCTTCCATTGCAATTTTTTTACTGACCAAGAATAGATCCTAAGACGGAACCAAGCAAAGGTTTTAAAAGTAAACCCAGGAGTGCACCACCTTTCTGATTGAGAATTTTTTTCTTGTTTGCTAGTGCAACACGTTTTGTAGACAATAATCGAATATCATTCTTCCTAGAACGTAATTGTTCTTTCTGAGCTTTTGTGAGTTTGACATTGCCTTTTATAAGATTTAAACAACATTCCCCTACACAGTCTAATATCTCTTTTGGACAATCATTGACAATTTTTTGACGAAACCGATATGGAATGTTATAAAGTCCTTCCAGAAAAGGACCATACTTTTTAATCAGTGAACCTCTTTTCTTTTTGATTTGTGTTCTTTTCTTACGTGCAGCCATGATAGCAGTCAAGAATTAAACTAGTAAAATATCATGTTAACCAAGTCCTTTTATAGTGAAAGTTTACGTTTAGCCAACATCTGTTTCATGGCAGCTTCAAATCCATGTTTTCTGGCAGTACGAAGATATTCGTTTGCAGGAGAAGAACTCCTTCGAGGAGAAGCCCTTAGAGGAGAAAATCTAGAAATTTCTAGAGCAGGTGATTTTGCAGCAGTGCGTCTTTCACCAATTTTTCTGAGACTAGAGTTTGGAGTAGAAAACTGAGTAGAAAATGGAGAAGGTGTTTTTGCAGGAGTGAATCTTTCACCTATTTTTCTGATACTTGAACTTGGAGTAGAAAATCGAGTAGAAAATGGACTTGGAGTTCTTAGACTAGAGTTTGGAGTAGAAGGAGTAAATGGACTTGGAGTTCTTGCAGTTGACGGTCCTGCAACAGGAGATGGAGGTTTTCTAGGTTTCTTAATTCTTACAGTGACAAACTTATCGTTCACTTTTATTTTTCTCCTTGATTTAGTCTTAGGGGATTTTTTCCTCTGAGTTTTTTTCTTTGGAGATTTTTTCTTGCCAGTTTTTTTCTTAGACTTTTTAGGACCTTTTCTACCCACTTTCTTTTTCTGAGAAAACCGTCTAAGTATTTTATTACCGTCCCAACGAATGAGAGATCTGATTATCACCCCACCAAAAAACCCACCGCCACCAGGTTTTAGAATGATTTCTCGTTTTGTATCTGCATTTACCAAAGGACTTGCTAGTTTTCTAACATCGTCTTTGCGTTTGTCCATAAATTTTTTAGTTTGTTTTGGTAATTTCATTTTATTTTCAGCTATTTTTCTAGCTGCTAAAGAAAACCATTTGATCATTTCCATCAACCCCGCATTAAGCAAAGTTTTTCTTTTGTTCGAATCATGCTCTCTACTCAAATTGTAGAGAGCCCTGATCAAGTTTGCCGATGCTTTTTGAGCCATGTCTGGTTTCATTCTGATCCATGTAAGACCAAACACACCATTTTATACTGGAAAATACACAACTGGACCTTGTTGATCCGATTTTGTATACCAGTTTGTAAAAATATCTGTTCTAAACCTCAAATGATTTGGTGTGTCTGGTTTTAAATCAATCAGTAAATAACCGTGTGGCTTAGAAGTGGCATCGTTGAAGGCAGACATCAAGTGTGGAGCTTGAAGTTGTTGTGCCAAAACTTTAATTTGCATTTTGTCTCTTGGACTTTGAAACAAAATCAAGTAATGGGCATTCAAACTGATGGTACGTGTCGATTTACTCTGCTGAAACAAGTTTTGTGTGATGTACACAACACTTGCATTTCTGTGATGACCTTTCCTCGTGAACCAAAGTTTAATTTTTTCTTCGTCTTTGTCGCCCAACATATCGTCAAAGACAATCAAGTGAGTTTCACTCGTGTCTGTGACAATATCGTCGTCGTCATTTGGAATTCCTAAAATAAATCTGATGTTTAAATCTTTGCGTTCTTGCAAGATATTGTACACAGGTTGCCATTCTTTGTAACACCACACGATACGTTGTGGTAAAATATCAAACAAGTCTTCTTTGTACTGAATCAGTTTTTTAACAAATTCAGTTTTTCCCGATCCACTTGGACCCGATATAAAAATATTAGCAGGATGTTTAAAAAACAAACTACCAATATTTTCTTCTTGAACTGTTACCGACATGATTGAAAGATAAAATGAGAAAGAATAATGAAAGACATGTGTATATATAACATATTTTTATTTTTTTACAAACAACAAATTGTTTTACTGACATACTTTACAAATAATTTTTCTTACTGAAAACACTGTTTCACAACAGTCTCTGATCTGATTTTCTTTGGTTTACAGTACATATCCATACGGAACAGTTTCTCCAATTTCTAAAATCACACGTTTGTCATAAGTAAATCTATATGTCTTAGATTGTCTCTCAGTCGTAATTTTTCTGTCTTTATGTTTTCTTATACGGTGCTGATATTCCACAGATTCTTGAAAGTCCCTCTTCTCACTATGGGCCCATTCCATCATGTTGTAGAAATGGATTACTTGTGAAGTATTGTAATCCAGGGTCAGTCCTTTGACTTTACAGGTAGACTTGCGTTTCCCAGTATCGTGCTCCACATACTCGTAGCCATAATTCTTCGGTCCCATACCCACAAACTTGGTGATTTTCGCAGTAGGTAGTTCGTCTGTCCATTCGCCGAGTCTGTTGTTGATGATCTCTGGATTCCATAATTCTGGTTTGTGAATGTAGATGACAGAATCCGTATCGAAGTACAACACACGTTTGTCAAGTTGATGCAGGACACTGTATAACTTCAGTCTGGCTTGTGCTGTCACAAAGGATCCTACCACCACATTGCTGCAAGCATGAGGTTCTACAATCGAGTCAAGATCTTCCCAGTTGACTAACAAAAACTCTTCTCCAAACACTTCGACATTCTTCACTTTTTTCAATGGATTAGTCACCAGTTCAAAGTAGTCAGAAGGATCTGACACATATTCTGTTTTGGTCATGTTGTCTCTCTGTGCTAATTTTCCCCACAAACTGTTTAAACTAATCTTGCTGATTCCACGCCGGCCTTTGTTCTTTTCCACCTTCTCTAATCTGATACCTTCTGCTTCGTAATAGTCCTGTTTGAATTTGATCTTGTCCAATTCTGTCTTGCACCAGTCGGGATAGCCACTTGACTCTTGTTTAATCTTCAGGAAAGTATCGATATATCCAGCAAAGATACCTCCTTGTCCAGTTGACTTGTCGTACTGTGAAGATTGGGGAAAATGCCATACTTCGTACACATCTTTCAGCTGGTAACCCAGTTTCATCGCCTCAAACAATTCGATGCTCACCCAAGTTCCCACTAATTCTCTGTCTTCTTCTCTGTCGTGCGTACATAATTTCGAATTGTCAGATGTCTCTGCACAACTTCTACAGAGTGGAAACAGTAATTTGTTGTTGCACTTGTACGGTAATACCGGATGATACAAGTTTCTGGGTGGTAACACTTTACATTTGATCAGTCCAAAATATTGATGTATATTATCTCTGTCGATGTCTTCTTGTGAATAAATTTCTGGATGTCCAATAGGGAAGATTCCGTACTTGCAGATGTATGGATAAAGTGAACACACATCGATATACTTAATTTCCTCGTCTCCTTCAATTTCGTAAAACAGTCTTGTAGAATTCGTACGTCCTCCAAATAGCGCATCTCTGGGTTTGAGTGGATCCAAGTTGGTAAATTCTGCATCCACCATCTCCTTAAAATCTTTGTCGTCTTGATAATATTGATCGTAATCGCATTCCCACATTTCTATCACTTGATACCCAGCTCTTTTCAATTTCTCGGTCTTCTCCACAGTCTGTTTGTATAGCTGGTACATCGTCTGGCAGTTGTAAGTATTGATCTTAGTTCTGTCTGGAAAATGTTTGGGACACCCATGCCAGTAACATCCATGGAACTCGTACACTGTTTCTTTTTCTGGATCGTACCCATCCACATAATGTCCAAAAACTTTCTGTTCACCACCATTCAAAGCGTGACGAATTTGGATGTGATTCTTTCTAGCCACGGCTTGAATCCAGCGCACAGCTTTGATAGAATACTTCTTTTGGTTGGGATAGCCTTCTGGTGGAATGATGGCCACAGAGTTTTCAGGCATGTGATTCTTCCTCCATACTTGGGAACAAGCTTGAGCGATCGTGCATGCATTAGAAAAAGGATCCAAGTCGCTGATATCTATCGATTGTTTTCTAAAACATGCACAACCTCTCCTCAGGATATCTACATCGCTGCGACAGTATTCTTCCATTTCACGTCTAAAGTCAAAGATGGCATTGGATTCCACTTTCTGCTTGTGCCATTCCAGGAAAGCTTCTCTGTCTTTGACCGACATCTGTCCAGGATTGTACATCTCCACGGGAAAGTAAGCTCCCACGTAATTCTGGTTGGCATCAACATTTGCCAAATGTGGGAAGTAGCCTTTTTTCATCTCTGTCAATCCAAAGGTATCTGGAAAATTGGCTAATCTCATATGCAGAAAATGATACGAGTCCAAGAACTTGACTTTGGCAGCGGTCATCGTCACGATAGTATTTCCATTCATAATCACATCGGGCTTAAAAGTTCCATTTTCTAGTATGTAGCGTAGAATAAATTGTCCATCGTATCCTCCAAAATTATGTGCAATAACAGTCACTCCTTCATTTTCTTTTCTAAATAACCAGGAACAGAAATCTGACAACGTATTTTCACCTTCAAAGATCATTTCTCTTCCAAACTGACTACAAATGTCACAATACCGATCTACAGGTAAATTAACGCAATGGTCACACGCTTTGTTTGTGAACTTATTACAAATTTTACATGGCTGTTCAATAGGTAAATCCATACACTGATCACAAGCTCTATGTGCAATACAAAAGTTGACAATATGTTCGCCAGAGTCTTGCTTGGATTCAAAGTCAAAAAATATGAATTGAGGTTGAATAACGGTACCTTTCTCTTCATCGATGATATCGTCCTTCTCGGCATCTTCTTCCAACACTTCGGTCTTGGGTTTGCACACGTAAGGTTGAATATAACATTGATGTTCGGCTCCAACAATCATTTTACAAAATTTACATTTCTTCTGTCCTGGACACACGTGATTTCTTTTATTTCCTATAATCCTATTTCCACATTTCTCACAATTATGCACAAGTTGACAAATAGATTTTTTCTGTCCTGGTTTGACTAATGTATGATTAGCAAAACAAGATGCACTATGAAAAGTTCTCTTACATTTTGTACAGTACTGATTTTGTTCGTGAAGACATGGCGTTGCACTATAACAACTAGTACATCCATTCAAACAAGCATGATCCTCTCTATGATTAAATCCCTTGTCACAAAACTCACAATAATAACTACATCCTTGAAATCCTTTGACATTGGTGATAGTGTCATAGTGATCTGTGCCATTGTAATAGATATGAATTACTTTTGTTTTGTCACTAGGTCTAAATCCAAGTGGAAACAATAATCCGTCTTTAGGATGCTGTGAATGTACTTTGATCAAATAGTCAGGAGCTAACACAGTTTGAATTTTCTTGTATTCTTCAAATCCACAAGGTTGATTGTGAGGAATCTTAGCACGATCTAATAATTTCATGGCTTCTCTAGTTTGTAGTGGTTTTTCAGATTTTCTGATGTAATGCCAAGTCTTCTTCCATGAGTCAGATGCGTCCCTGTCGGCATGATGTTTTCCTACCACAACAGCTCTAGCCATACACATGACATCTTTGGTGTTATTGATTTGAACGATACTATGTTTCATCTTTCTCATATTGCGTGATTCAAAGTAAAGTCCATGGTGTAATGCATTTCTTCCACTTCCAGTTGGTAACTTGGTGTGTGTCACTTCCAAGCTCATCTGTCCATCATTGATTTTAAAATCTTCATTGGATTGCAACACTTTCTCGATTTCTTGAGTCAAAGATTCCCCAGTCAGACTCGTCACATCTGTGAATGGTACAAAGATTCCTAATTTCAGTCCGGGATGGTAAATGCTCATTCGAATCCTGTCATTGCCTTGAGCTTGAGAATGGGTCTTGATGTCATCCACCAGCTGTTGAAACATCCGAGGTACAAATTCCAACGGTGATACATCTTCTGGAAATTTATTGACATCCACATTGTACACATTGGCTCTTGTTCTGAAACGTCTCGACTCACGTTCTCTGACAGGCTTGATCACATAGTACTGTTGGTAATCATCTTCTTCATCGTCCGAATAAATCACCATAGGCCTTTTTCTCGGTGGTGACACCTCATCTTCAGATTCTTCACTGTCGGAATAATCCACAAGTTTCACCTTCTTTGGCGATGGTAACTCGTCCTCCTCAGAGTCTGATGAAGTGGGTGGGGTACGTATTCTCTTCCAGTGTCTCTTTGGCATGTTGTCTTGTCACTGTTCAAACTCAGAATGCAAGGAGATCTGAATATTTGACTTATATATCCATCAGCACCAAGATTAGTCAGGCGAGATACATGGTACATGACTTATCAGGTTAGACTACATGTTCTATGGAATTCTTGTGATACAGGCAAGATTCATAGTATTTGACTTAGCAGGCGAGACAACAGGAATTTTCGTGGTACAGGCGAGACATGGGCTTTACGGAATTTTTGTAGTAAGGCGAGACAACAGTCTTAAGGAATTTTTATTAACTAGCAGGCAAGACTACATGCTATATGGAATTCTTATCACCAGGCGAGACACATAGAATTTTTGTGCTACAGGCGAGACACTAGTTTTACGGAATTTTTGTTATTTTTAAAAGAAGTGCAAGAAGAGTGTGCTGTTCAGCACCTTGTTCTTCCCCGGTCGGTTACCCTATGCCTGGGAAGCCCTGGCGATTTGAAGCCATATCTACATGATCACAAGTCCTGAATGTCACTGTGGACCAGAGACCTGCCAGCGGAGGTTCAGTTTACTGGGATAGTGTCCCGACCCCTTAAGCCATAAGGCTTCTACTGTTTCACATGTAATCGATAGACTTCGCATCTGCGGGCCCAGGCGGTATAACCGTTGTGCACACCAGTTCCAGTCCAGTGGTGACCGGCAAACCAGCAATATTAATATGCGAGTTCCTAATATATATACCTATACATAAACCAGTTTACTTGAAACAAGATTGGACATTTGCATATCATGTATATCTGATTTTAATAAAAGGTTATGTTACTTTTTATAGTAACACATTTTAGAATATAAAAATTAATTAGAGAATAATAAAATCTACATTTTGGTGTTTATTTTATCAAAATCGGCCGAAAAATAACGAAGTTATTCAATTTTTTCATATAATGGTGTTATTACAAGGGAGGTAAATCTGGATTGACTTTCTTTTATTCTATAAATAGATTATTCAAGTAATAGCTTTCAGAAAAAATGATACAAATGAAAGGCGAATACGTGCATATGTGTATCACTTCTGTTATGAGTATTATTATATGTTAACTAATAAACTATTGAAACAACCCAAAACAACAAAAAATGTCGAGCATGCACTGCGCATGCGCGGAATTTGCAGGGTAAGAAAACTGTAATAACTCCAGATTGCCTTGACGGATTTTCATAATTCTTTTTTTATTGGAAAGAACAAGTCAACACCTACCAAATGAAATTAAAATAAATTGTCACACTGCGCATGCGCGGAATATAGAGGGTAAGAAAACTGTAATAACTCCATTTTGCCTTGATGGATTTTCAAAATTCTTTTTTTATTTGAAAGAACTGGTCAAGGCCTAGCAAAAAATATTTCAAAATAATTAACCACAATGTGCATGCAGAGAATCAAGACATATATAATGTGTACATTTCATTTTTTCAGTTCATAAAGTTTCAAGATGTCTGAAGAACTAGTCGATCTGGGTGTGTTACCAACTGAAATTAGAAGTATAATCTACTCAAGGCTCGTCAATATTTCGAGGAAAAGTAAAAAGTTTAGAGACGAACTTCAACTGACGTGGTTTAACATGTGTTTTCAAAGAGCTCTGTCTTGCAACAATTTTTACCAGAGCCTAGCACAGCTATTATATGACATCGATGGAATATCGAATCTTGACCAGAACATGAGATTATACTTTCACAAACGCATGATGGAAGTGTTGAAGGATACTCATTCTAGACATGACCGATGGATCTTTACGATTTACAATTTCAACAAGGAAACATGTGAACAGTTTTTTGAAAACTTGTTTCCTCTCCATTATGACATTTACGTACATGGAAAAATCGTGAATGGACATCTGACTGGGCTTCTAGTATTCTTTCAGAGTTTAGCATTTTTTTACTACTTACCATTTCTTTACCAGTTAAATTTTCCTGCACCTATGAACGATTTGTTATTATCAACCTGGGAAGAGCATATAAACAGTTTGCATGGTTGTGATGTGTCATTTGGAAACAGAGACGCATATGAACAAGTTATCGAGAGTGAAGAGAGATTATTACCATTACGTTTTCCAACAGTCTATTCAGACCTGCTACTTGGAATAAAACAATGAACGTGATCAAGAAATCTCCTCCAGTATCGTTAGGTCGAATTTTACAGTTTGACATTTATCGAGGGTCACTTGAACACACACTGTCCTTACAACCTACAAGTTCAGAATTTCTGAAGTCAAAAGATGGACTCAGAACGTGGTTGGGACGATATGAAACATTCATGACCTTTCGACAAGCCATGTGTGAAACAGCTTTGATAATGAACACTATTTTAGACGCATCGCCTGTGAAGTATAGGCAATGGCTACTTCATGTGGCAAACAACGAGGACGTGATTACTTACCTTTGCAATGTACTCAAAGATGTTGAAGAGGCTTCGAGAGAACAATCTATGGATATCGACTCAACAACAACAACAACAGAAAATATGGAAATTGAACAACCATCACAGGAAGAACCAATGGATATTGATATGGATGAATTGACTGCAAAATTTGAAGCTTTGACACTATAAAGTGGAACTGTTTGTCTCTTGCAAAATCATTTATCTTACGGCAAGCATGGAGACAAAGTGGTTTGAAATTCCTCTGACACAAATTCTGAGATTTAGACCTTACAGAAAATTACTAGTTTGTGTTTACATACTACATTCACATGAGAACATTACTTTAGATGAAATTCAGATGAAATTAAACACAGAAGAATATTTCAAAGATTTTAAAAGACTCTGGTGTTCGTGTGCGAAACAGGAATTATCAGAGGAGACGGTCTTTACATTTGACAACTGGAAACTTCATGTGGCCAACAATTCAAAAGTGATTGACTATCTACAGTCGAAGACAAGGCGTATATAAGGACTACAACTAGATCTGCGAGTCATTTCAGCTCTGACTTTCAAACTGTCAAGATGGAAAGTAAACCTGTGGATCCAAGACTTAATAAATACAGTGATGCCAACAGTATTTATTATCACTGCACAGCATTGAAGAAACTTTTGAAAGAGAATGACAGAAAATTAATTCAACCATTGGAAATTTCACTAAAAGAACAAGGCCTGTTGAAACCACCCTATGGTTATTGCTACAATTGTGGGTCGGTGGATCATTGGACTGCCTCGTGTACCGAGGAGAAGAAGAAAACTACTACAAATAAACCACCCAATGGGAATTGTTACAACTGTGGTTCACCTGATCATTGGACTGCCTCATGTACCGAGGAGAAGAAGAAAACTACAAAGAAGCCACCCTATGGGACTTGTTACAACTGTGGCTCGCCTGATCACTGGCTACCCTCATGTCCTCATACCGACTTACAAGATGAAAGCTCGGGATCACCACAACCAGCCGAGAAGTCAGAAACTACGAGGAAAAGACGCCATACTGATGATGACTCTGATGTACCCAGTAAAAAGAAGTCAAGAACGGCTTCACCAGAACCGACAAAACCTACTGCTAGACAACATAAGAAGAAGAAATACTGTGTTGTGTGCAAAGAAGACACTCATATGATGAAAAACTGTCCTGAAATAGTGAAAAACTAGTGACTAGATAAGAGACCTAGTGGATAGACAATATCTAAACGATATTGTGTGTCTACTGGACAGTGACTACTATTGTGTTCATAATGGATTAGTTTTCATAGTTACATGTAAGGTTGTATTCAATAAAATTGTTTTTAAAGTATTTGTTTTTTGTTATTTCATAAGGTTACTCTTTAAACGAAAGAGTTGGGTAGCCCTGAAAAGGGCTGTTTGGGTGTTCTAAGTCTTCACTTACTGTGAAGACTTAGACACAGGTTTTACAATCCCCACAACAGGATTCGTCTTGGATAAGTTAATCCCTCTCCTACTCATAAATACTTCAAACCCCATCTTATTTTGCTGCCTTTCAACTTCTTTCCAGTCTTTCTTCTTAAAAGCTTTACACAGTCGGCTGAGATCAAAAGGGATATACTTTGACAAACCCATATTTGAGAATGAAGTTGTTAAAGGCAGTTAAATATATATATTGACTCATGGCGGACGTGAAAGAGAGCATAGTCTCTTGACCAATCAAAACTATGCAAAGTAGTTATGGGGTTTTATGCAACAATCAACAAAGTATTTCTTTCTGATAAGTTGTGGTGGCCCTGAAAAGGGCCGTTTTGAGGTTTTAATAAACCTTTCTATGAGCAGGGACACCGCGAGGGCCTGCCACCACAAGCTGGACAGCGTACTGACCAGCTCGTGTACGTCACCGTCCTCTCTGCCGGCAGATAGAATGGTGGCTGGTCCGCCTCCCTCTCCCAATCTTCACCGGATGGCCGTTCTTCAGGCTCTTGCTTCACTTCTTCGGGCTCTTGCTTCACCACAGCCATCTGTCTGTCGACCGTCACCATCCTTCTTACGATGCCTATCAGCTCTACGAGCCTCTCTGCACTCTCCATTACAGACCTAGTCTGTGCCTCCAAAGCATCGAGATATTCGTCGCTCAACATCTTCTCTGTGTATAGCATAAAGACAATATGACGAAGTGGGTCAGTGTTCCAGTATTTATTCTCTCAACACCGACGTGAAAGAAAGCACTTTTCTAAGTAGGTCAATCCGGTCTTGGGAGTATAAAATGGCACTGACCTACTTACAACTTCAGTCATGGAGCAACTACTGACCTTAGACGATCTTATGAAAGAACCAGACCTTCTATCGACGGCAATTAACTCAATTGCTACTGATGCATCGTTAACTCAACAACAACAACCGAACGTGCAGACCTATTACTACCACCCACAGCAATCACAACTGCAACAAACACAGCCACAGGTGTCACAGCCAAAGACGGGAGCTGTAGAAGTCTTGCTCAAAGAACTCAATGATCTCAAGAAAAGAGTACAGCAGTTAGAGGACCAAAAGCAACAACGTCCCATGGAATTAAATCCGATCAGAATACCATTAACTATAGAAGTAATGACACCAGAATCGTCTGTGACCGTACCAACTCAAAATGGACTTGGGTCGCATAGCAAGAACATAGATAATTCAAAAAGAAAGAAGAAACAATAGATTCTTCTTAGCTATAACCACAAAAAAACAGTCCTTTTCAGGACTACCAATTACATCAGAAAGAATACCCTACTGATTGCCCTAATACTAAGGAAGCTATAGAGTTATGCCTCTGGTATAGTGAGGTCTTGAGATACAGGGCCAAGAGACTCATAGCAGACGCATATTACTGTATAGCCTCTTAAGACATCTCCTATGCCACATTACACAGACTTTTACCCATGAAAAAGACTAAGTTATTTCAAACTAGCCTTTTCAAGCTTACTAAAGCGGTGGCATCTATGGCCCCCTCCCGGCCGGAGACTGCCCCAGGCTGCGGACTTAGTCTCCGGACGAAGGGGGCCATAGTGCCGCCCTTTACTACTTCGGACACACAACGTTGTTCATCGTAACGTACCTGCTGAACATGTCTCCTTTGTAAGATGACATTCCAATTCTAGGAGCCCGAACATGGGACTCATAATGTTGAATCAATGTAGTGTGCCTAACGTGTACGGACCCCTGTATGCATACGATCCCAATATTGGGATGCCTACTTATCGGGCACCAACCTTCAATCAACGTCGTGTGCCTGCAGGGTATACCCTTTGTCATATGACATTCCCATTCTTTGACCCTACACATCATACACACAACGTTGATTCGACGTTTTCTGCCTTCAGGGTACATGCCCCTTTATATACATGATATCCCTATTCTGTGGCCTTTCTCATCGGACACTGAAATACCACTCAACGTTGGGTGCCTACATATGTACAACGTATGTATCTCTTTGTATGTGCATGGCATTCCCGTTTTGGGAGCTTATACATCGGGCAGAAAACGTTGAACACGCGTCGTGTGCCTGCACCATATGTGCCCTTTGTCGGATGACATTTTTATTCTCGGACCTAACCATCGGACACACAACGTCGAATCAACGTTGTCCGGCCAGCAGGAAATGTGACTATTCATATTCATGACATCTCATTCTGGAAGCCTACATATCGGGCACACAAAGTTGATTAAACGATGTGCGCCTAGAGGGGGTATTCCCCTTTGTATGCCTATGGGAGCGTACGGCTCGGATACACAACGTTGAACCAGAGTTGTGTTCCTATTTGTATGCATGCTATTCCCATTTTGGGAACTTACACGTCCGTCTTACAACCTTGAATCAACGGTGCGTGCCAGCAATGTATGTACTCCTTTCTATGCATGACATTCCCATTCTTGGAGCCTATATATTGGACACACACCGTTCGATCAATACTGAATCAACGTTGATTCAACGTCATGAATCGACATTGAATCAATATTGATTCAACGTTGTTTGCCTGCAGGGTATATATAGATACCTTTTTGTGTACTTGCCCAAAAATATTTCTGTATACTGTTTCCATTCTGCTGTTTTCCAAACATGCCAGTGTTTGAGCTAAAATTGATCATAGGGTATAAACCAGTCCGTCAATTTTCGCTTCCTGCAGAGACTGTCCGTCATATTTGGCTTCCGCCGAGACTGTTCGCGAACTCTTGCTTCCTGCAGGGACTACTGTCCTCGAAAAATGGCTTTCTGCCGAAACTGTCCGCGTGACTGCTTCCTGCCAGGAAGCCATTTATCATGTACAGAAGTTTCGGCAGGAAGCAAGAGATCGCGGACAGTCTCGGCGGAAGCCAAATATGATGTACAGTCTCTGCAGGAAGCGAAAATTAGCTGAATCGATTATACTCTGTGTTGATGTGTGCACGCATGCTCTATGCTCAGAAACTATTTTCAATGGGCAGTAGATATTAAGCAAGACATGTAATAAAAAGTAAGGAGTACACAACTTATAATTTGCCATACAAAAAAAAGTACACAACCAGAATTAGTGCATGCTTTATGCACGCGTAAAACTTGTCACAGTAGACAGTGCACAGGAACATGAGAAAGAAGCTGTACATCCCTGCGAAAGATAAAATACTGAAGTTGTTCGGAAAATGAAAATCCTATTGCCATCAAAATGGTATAAATTCATGGAACATTTTATTGTAAGTTATCTCTGAAGGTTTTCACAAGAGTTGCAATCCTTTTAAACAGCCGAATTTGCCCAGTTTTAAGCTGACAAGATTAGACTCGGTTTCTGTCAAAAAGTGTTGCAAATTTTCTTGGTTGGCAATCAGAAAAGCTAATATAATATCATTATAAGGCCCCCGTGACGATACTCAGGGGCATTATGTTTGCTCGTTCGGTCCGCCCGTCTGTCTTGCCCTAACGCTTAAAATGTTTGTATAATCAACTCCTCCCAGAGTTTTCAAGCAATTCATTTGAAACTTTGCAGAGATGTTTCAAACATATTGAAAATGTACGTGTGGCATTATCGGGAATAAAAAAATAATGTTGACAAACTTACGGCGTTTTCGACTTACCTAAATATCGGGTAGCAACCTTGTGTAATCAACCGCTCCCCCAATGAATCAGCCAATGAATTTGAAACGATGCAATGATGTTACGAGCAAATTGCGATTAAGATGTGCTGCATGACGAAAAAATAATTCTTGACAAATAACGGCCATGATTTTCGACTTAGACAATTTTAGATTAATCTTCAATATAGGGTAGCAAGCTTGTGGTTTCAGCTAGTTTTCAGCAATCAAGCAATCAATTTGAAACCATGTCACAAGCATATTGAAGATGTAAAGATGTACATGTGAGTTTTTCCAGATTCCAAAAAAAATAAAAAAAAAAATAAAGAAAAGAAAGAAAGAAAGAAAATAGCCTACTGCATTTTCGGCTGACATTTCAGACATCAGTGGGATGATTTTTTTTCTGCAAAACATATGCTGTCCCCTTTTGAGAATTATCTGAATCATCTGGCGATCTTGAAGCAACTCACCAGTCGATTCTGATTGGTATTTACAGATCTTATGGGGTAGGAAAAAAAAAAAAAAGGAGAGAGAGAGAGAGAGAGAGAGAGAAAGACATCACGCTCTAACCAATGACTCGCGCGCGAAACTGCTATTTGTACCGACCATTTCATGAAGAGGCAAGGGGAATAATACATTTGAATACTTCTTCTGATTCAAGAACATATTGGTTCCGACACGGAAAAAATAATAGAGTGGCTGTGCGCCCAGCGAAGACTCAGATCATCCTGGGTATCCGCCAAGTCTGATCACAGTCTTCGCTGTCCGTGGTTGTGCGTCCAGCACAGACTCAGATCAGCCCAGTCTGATCGGAGTATTCGCTGTCCGTATGGAGGTAGCTTAGACCCTTAGCTACCCTTTAAGCGCTTAACAAAGACTCTGATCAGTCTTGGTGGAAGCCCAGGCTGATCTGAATCTGCGCTGGGCGCACAACCATTTTGTTGGTTTTCTTGGCCAACTTTGTTGGTGTCGCGGCTCATATTATTTATAAAAAGAAATAAAAATAGTAAATAAAGCATCGTCTGATTCCCTAGATATCCGTTCTTTCTTCTGAAACAAATTTCCAACCAGGGGTCAGGCCTATCCATGAAGAAGACAATGGATTTGTGTACTGATCCCGAGATAAAATATTTTGGTAAATTTATTCTGATGTCGATAAATTACTTTTATTAAGTAAAGCATGCAGTCCAAACCCTAGCCTCCAATCTAGAGTCCGCATCCGATGATAGAAAAAAAAAATAATCCAAGCCAGGTTTGACGATGAAAAGAATGGAAACGAGTACTTAATCATTTACAGTGTGTATTTCTGGTATAGTTTGCCCTCTCCATGAAAAAAAAAAAAAAAAAAAAAAGAATAGAAAAACAAGACCTGTCCGCGGTAGCCTACTGGATAGCTCGCCTGACAGTGCCTTTCCCGTCTAATAAAATACTTTAACGTAAAACTTTAACATTTTGCTAACGCCGACGCAGCTACCGCCGCCGACGCCGGGGGTAGTGCAATAGCTCTTCCTGTACATTCGTATACTGGCGAGCTAAAAACGACCTTCATCTTCTGCTTGAAACCGTAAATAAATTACTGGTATGCTTCCGTTTAATTCATATGACGTAAATCTGTTACGTCATAAAAAGTACCGAGTGATCACTAGCAGGGGAGGCAACTTTTATGGCTTCCTTTTTTCCCCTCGGCTGGCATGACCCTTTTGGAGGGGGGCTTTAGAGTAAAGCATTTTTTTTTCGCTCTTTCCTTTGGGAGTTGGTCCCGCTTGGAGTGGCGACAGGTTGATTGGAGATGTTGCTTCCCCCGAAGGTGTACCCATTCCCCTTAATGTAATGTACTTGAAATGGATACTTATTTATTTTAGGGGTGGTCGGGTCAGGCGATGGTGCTGGGTAGCTTTTAGTGCCGGGGCGTCCTACACATTTGGATCAGAGTAGGCAAGGGCCGACTGTGCTTGCTAGATATAGGGACAGAAATACGGTTTCAAAGAGCCGTTAAACCCCAAACAACCAACCAACAAACTTATTTAATCCTGCAACTGTTTCAGATTTGATTTGATCGTTTCGCGGAAGGGAGAGTGTTGCGATGAAATTGGGAGACAGTTTTCATTTATTTTCTATTTATTTATTTATTATTCCTTTCTATTTGTTAAACATTTTAACCAATATTAAATGTTGTTAAATCTGCGGTGCCAACAAATGCAGGAAAAGATCAAGCACTCAAGAATAACTAGATTATACTGATGGGAAAAGATTTTAATTGCAAAACCAGTGCCCGAAAATCCAATTAAATAGCACGCAGTCTTAATAACGTCGCGTTGTTATGTTCCGATGACGTCAGATTTAATGACAAACTCGTCATTAGCGCATCATTAACTTATGACGGTTTAATGAACGTTTGATACAACCGGACTTAATGCCGTCATTAACTAAATTGTCATTAGGACTTTAATGATAGATTAGCGGTTAATTTGTCATTAGTTTAATGACGGTTTGATACAACCGGGTCCTGGAGCATAAGGAATACACCACTGTGGCAATGATCTGTGAAAAACCTGTGAAACGTGACTGACACTAAGGACACGCAATAACTCGACAGTCTCAAAGATCGCACACACTGTCACAGGAGTTGCATGCACTTTGCTTACACCCCAACTCCATTTACATTTTGCTCACAATTTCCATGGAGAAACATTGTCATGATATTTTAATGACATTTTAAGGTTGCCTTTCACAGGGTTTCCACAGCCTTTTCACCGCGTTTTCGGGTGAAATTTTCGCAGAATTTCTTGGCGAATTTTCACGGCTTCATTTTAACGGCCTTCCTAAGATACTTTGTCATACGACGTCGCTGTTACTCAGTGGATAACGTCGTGACATGAGAATCGTATGATCACACGCGTAATAACACTTTGGCGCGTACACATAACGTCATTGTCAACGTCCATGTCAACAATGCGTTTTCTCATTGAAAAGGTCGTGCTCGATTGGGCTGTGCGCACTGTGCCAGAACGGCTATTAGAATTCCGAAATCGAGCATACCAAACGGGCAGGAAAGTGGCTATTGCACGGTTATAGAACAATCATGATATGATGGCGTTTTGAAAAACAGACATTTTCTTGGCCGTGCTCGATTGGGCTGTGCGCACTGTGCCAGAATGGCTATTAAAATTCCGAAATCGAGCATACCAAACGAGCAGGAAAGGGGCGAATGCACGACATTGAACAATCATGATATGATGGCGTTTTGAGAAACACACATTCTCCTCTGTTTGACGACATTTTGGGTGATGCAGTCTGAATTTTAAGGGAAAATAATTAAAAATTCACCAAACAAGCTTAGAGCTATATCTTATTCTTATAATTTCATGTGTCGTCTGCTTGTCCGCCATTTTGTTTTGATTATTTGTTCTGTCCACACCACCTTCTCGTTTGGAACAGTGCGCACTGTGTCATGACACAGTTCCAGAGCACTCGATTGATGTTCCAAAAATCCCGACTGTGAGCACAGCCCAATCGAGCACGGCCCTTCTGTTTGACGACATTTTAGTGATGCAATCTGAATTTTACGGGAAAACAAATCAAATTTCATCATACCAGCTCAGAGCTACATCTTCTTTATATATTTTACAGTGTCGTCTGCTTGTCCGCCATTTTGTTTTGGCTATTTGTTCTGTCCACACCACCTTCTCGATTGGAACAGTGCGGACCGTTCCAGAACACAGTTCCAGATCACTCGATTGATGTTCCAAAAATCCCGACTGTGCGCACAGCCCAATCGAGCACAGCCATAATGTTCAGTTTGAAAGCGTTAGAATTCCATTTTAAAGGGTCATATGATGAACAGAATCGTACACGAGTGGTCATTTCATATGAACTTTATGAAACTCGCCCAATGCTCGTTTCATAAATTTCATATGAAATGACCACTCGTGTAAGATCCTCTATTCAAGTCATTTTAAACATATCACCAGAATTTTCACGACAATTTCACAAATATTTTGGCCGGAAGTGCGACGTGGCTTATTACAAAATGTATTTCAGAGCGGACCAGGGTCAGAGAGAGGTGGTTTTATTCAACAAGGCAGACACTAACCATGATTATATGTTGACAAGAAACGAATTAGACGATATATTTCTTCAGTTCGACTCTAACAGTAAGTGTTTTTTCCAGTTTTGTGAAGTTGGCTCTGGGATCGAAAATCGATATTCATCTCTGCATTGGCAGACACAGTCTGCGAATATCGAGCTATGAGATCGACATTCAGACCTGCATTCGACAACAAATTAGAATATCGAGCTGTGGAATCGATATTCAGCTCTACATTCAACATAATATTCAGCCTGAATATCGAGCTGTGACATCAACATTCAGCTGGCTCTGCATTCGAAAACATTCACTTCCAATTTCGAGCTGTGAGATCGACATTCAGCTCTGCATCCGAAACAAATACAGTTTGATTTAATATCAAGCTGTGGAATTACATTCAGCTCTGCATTCGAAAACATTCACTTCCAATTTCGAGCTGTGAGATCGAGGTTCAGCTCTGCATTCGATACAAATACACCTGTGGGATAAACATTTAGGTATACATTCGAAAACATTCACCTCCAATTTCGTGCTGTAAGATCGGCATTCAGCTCTGCACTCGAAACCAATACAGTCTGAATATTGAGCTGCGGAATCAAAATTCAGCTCTGCATTCAAAAACAATGTCTTTGAAATTCGAGCTGTGAGATCGACGTTCAGCTCTGCATTCGATACAAATACAGTCTGAATATCGAGCTGTGGGATCAACATTCAGCTCTGCATTCGGAAACATTTTTCTTTGAATATCAATCCGTGAGATCGACGTTCAGCTCTGCATTCGGAACAAATACAGTTTTAATGTCGAGCTGTGGGATCAACATTCAGCTCTACATTCGAAAACATTCACCTCCAATTTCGAGCTATGAGATCGATATTCAGCTCTGCATTCAATACAAATACATTCTAATATCGAGCTGAGAGATCAACATTCAGCTCTGCATTCGACAACATTTGTCTTTGGATATCGAGCTGTGAGATCGACGTTCATCTCTGCATTCGATACAAAAACAGTCTGAATATCGAGCTGTGGGATTAACATTCAGCTCTGCATTCGAAAAAATTCACCTCCAATTTCGAGCTTTGACATCAACGTTTAGCTCTGCATTCAAACAAATACACTCTGAATATCGAGCCGTGAAATCAACATTCAGCTCTGCATTCGAAAACATTTGTCTTTGAATACCGAGTTGTGAGCTCGACATTCAGCTCTGCATTCGAAACAAAAACAATTTGAATATCGAGCTGTGGGATCAACATTCAGCTCTGCATTCGAAAACAATTACTTCCAATTTCGAGCTGTGAGACCGACATTCAGCTCTGAACTCGATACAAATACATTCTGAATTTCGGGCTGTGGGATCAACATTCAGCTCTGCATTCGAAACATTTGTCTTTGAATACCGAGTTGTGAGCTCGACATTCAGCTCTGCATTCGAAACAAATACAATTTGAATATCGAGTTGTGGGATGAAACTACAGCTCTGAATTCGAAAACATTCACTTCCAATTTCGAGCTGTGAGACCGCATTCAGCTATGCATTCGATACAAATACAGTCTGAATATCGAGCTGGCACATTAACATTCAGCGCTTCATTCGGAAACATTTGTCTTTAAATATCGAGCTGTGACATCAACATTCAGCTCTGCATCCACAAACATTTGTCTTTGAATATCGAGCTGTGACATCGACGTTCGGCTCTCCATTGGATACAAATACAGTCTAAATATCGAGCAGTGGGATCAACATTCAGCTCTGCATTCGAAAGCATTTACCCCAAATTTCGAGCTCTGAGATCGACATTCAGCTCTGCATTCGAAACAAGTATAATTTGAATATCGAGCTGTGGAATCAACAATCAGCTCTGCATTCGAAAACATTCACTTCCAATTTCGAACTGTGAGACCGAAGTTCAGCTATGCAAACGATACAAATACAGTCTAAATAACGAGCTGTGACATCTACATTCAGCGCTGCATTCGAAAACATTTGTCTTTGAATATTGAGCTGTCAATTCAACATTCAGCTCTGCATTCACAAACATTTTTCGTTGAATATCGAGCTGTCTCATCGACGTTCAGCTCTCCATTTGATACAAATACAGTCTTAATATCGAGCTATGGGATCAACATTCAGCTCTGCATTCGAAAGCATTCACCCCCAATTTCGAGCTCTGAGATCTATATTCAGCTCTGCATTTGAAATAAATGCAGTCGGAATATCGAGCTGTTGAATCTACATACAGCCTGCACCTAAATACATTGGTCTTTGAATATCGAGCTGTGAGACCGACATTCAGCTCTGAATTCGATACAAATACAGTCTGAATATCGAGCTGTGAGATCAGCATTCAGCTCTGCATTCGAAAACATTTGTCTTTGAATATCGATCTGTGAGATCGAGGTTCAGCTCTGCATTCGGAACAAATACAGTTTGAATATCGAACTGTGGGATCAACATTCAGCTCTGCATTCGAAAATATTCACCTCCAATTTCGAGCTGTGTCATCGATATTCAGCTTTGCATTCAATACAAATACAGTCTAATATCGAGCTGAGGGATCAACATTCAGCTCTGCTTTCGACAACATTTGTCGTTGAATATCGAACTGTGATATCGACGTTCAGCTCTGCATACGATACAAATAGAGTCTGAATATCGAGCTGTGGGATTAACATTCAGCTCTGCATTCGAAAAAATTCACCTTCAATTTCGAGCTGTGACATCAACGTTCAGCTCTGCATTCAAACAAATAAACTCTGAATATCGAGCTGTGTGATCAACATTCAGCTCTGCATTCGAAAACATTTGTCTTTGAATACCGAGTTGTGAGCTCGCATTCAGCTCTGCATTCGGAACAAATACAATTTTAATATCGAGCTGTGGGATCTACATTCAGCTCTGCATTCGAAAACATTCACTTCCAATTTCGAGCTGTGAGACCGACGTTCAGCTATGCATTCGATACAAATACAGTCTGAATATCGAGCAGGGACATCAACCTTCAGCGCTTCATTCGGAAACATTTGTCTTTAAATATCGAGCTGTGACATCAACATTCAGCTCTGCATTCGACAACATTTGTCTTTGAATATCGAGCTCTGAGATCGACATTCAGCTCTGCATTCGAAACAAGTACAATTTGAATATCGAGCTGTGGGATCAACATTAAGCTCTGCATTCGAAAACATTCAACTCCAATTTCGACCTGTGAGACCGACGTTGAGCTATGCAAACGATACAAATACAGTAAGAATATCGAGTTGTGACATCTACATTCAGCGCTGCAATCGAAAACATTTGTCTTTGAATATTGAGCTGTGACATCAACATTCAGCTTTGCATTCACAAACATTTGTCTTTGAATATCGAGCTGTGACATCGACGTTCAGCTCTCCATTTGATACAAATACAGTCTTAATTCCGAGCTGTAGGATTAAAATTCAGCTCTGCATTCGAAAGCATTCACCCCAAATTTCGAGCTCTGATATCGACATTCAGCTCTGCATTCGAAATAAATGCAGTCGGAATATCGAGCTGTTGGATCGTCATACAGCTCTGCACTCAAATACATTTGTCTTTGAATATCGAGCTGTGAGACCGACGTTCAGCTCTGAACTCGATACAAATACAGTCTGAATATCAAGCTGTGGGATCAGCATTCAGCACTGCATTCGAAAACATATGTCTTTGAATATCGAGCCGTGAGACTGACATTCAGCTCTGCATTCGAAAGAAATACAGTTGGAATATCGAGCTGTGGGATCAACATTCAGCTCTGCATTCGAAAACATTCAATTCCAATTTTGAGCTGTAAGATCGACGTTCAGCTCTGCATTCGATGCAAATACAGTCTGAATATCGAGATGTGGGATCAACATTCAGCTCTGCATTCGAAAACGTTCACCTCAAATTTCGAGCTGTGACATCAACATTCAGCTCTGCATTCGACAACATTTGTCTTTGAATATCGAGCTGTGACATCGACGTTCAGCTCTCCATTGGATACAAATACAGTCTAAATATCGAGCTGTGGGATCAACATTCAGCTCTGCATTCGAAAGCATTCACCCCAAATTTCGAGCTCTGAGATCGACATTCAGCTCTGCATTCGAAACAAGTACAATTTGAATATCGAGCTGTGGGATCAACATTAAGCTCTGCATTCGAAAACATTCAACTCCAATTTCGACCTGTGAGACCGACGTTGAGCTATGCAAACGATACAAATACAGTAAGAATATCGAGTTGTGACATCTACATTCAGCGCTGCAATCGAAAACATTTGTCTTTGAATATTGAGCTGTGACATCAACATTCAGCTTTGCATTCACAAACATTTGTCTTTGAATATCGAGCTGTGACATCGACGTTCAGCTCTCCATTTGATACAAATACAGTCTTAATTCCGAGCTGTGGGATTAAAATTCAGCTCTGCATTCGAAAGCATTCACCCCAAATTTCGAGCTCTGATATCGACATTCAGCTCTGCATTCGAAATAAATGCAGTCGGAATATCGAGCTGTTGGATCGTCATACAGCTCTGCACTCAAATACATTTGTCTTTGAATATCGAGCTGTGAGACCGATGTTCAGCTCTGAACTCGATACAAATACAGTCTGAATATCAAGCTGTGGGATCAGCATTCAGCACTGCATTCGAAAACATATGTCTTTGAATATCGAGCCGTGAGACTGACATTCAGCTCTGCATTCGAAAGAAATACAGTTGGAATATCGAGCTGTGGGATCAACATTCAGCTCTGCATTCGAAAACATTCAATTCCAATTTTGAGCTGTAAGATCGACGTTCAGCTCTGCATTCGATGCAAATACAGTCTGAATATCGAGATGTGGGATCAACATTCAGCTCTGCATTCGAAAACGTTCACCTCAAATTTCGAGCTGTGACATCAACAATCAGCTCTGCATTTGAAACAAATATAGCAGCGGCTGTAGTGTAGTGGATAGCACTCCGGATTACTAATCCAGGGGTCGCAAGATCGACTCCCCGCTTCTCCGGTCTTTCGGATGAGACATTAAACCGAGGTCCCATCTCCATGTGACCTCGTTGTTGGTGGGACGTTAAACCCGAGTTCACTCACTCACTCGAATTAAATACACTCTGAATATCGAGCTCTCAGATCAACATTCAGCTCTGCAGTCGAAAACATTCACATCCAATTTTGAGCTGTGAGATCGACATTCAGCTCTGCATTAGAAACAGATACAGTCTGAATATCGAGCTGTGAGATCATCATTCAGCTCTGAATTCAAAAGATTTGTCTTTGGGTATCGAGCTGTGAATTTACACTCAGCTCTGCATTCGATACACATACAGTCTGAATATCGAGCAGTGGGATCAACATTCAGCTCTGTATTTGAATGTTGATCCCGCAGCTCGATATTCAAACTGTATATCTTCCGTATGCAAAGATGAACGTTGATTTCACAGCTCGATATTGGAGCCGAATATTTTCGAATGCAGAACTGAATGTTGATCCCAAAGCTCGATATTCAGACTGTATTTTTATCGAATGCAGAGCTGAACATCGATCTCACAGCTCGATATTCAATGACAAATGTTTTCGAATGCAGAGCTGAATGTTGATCCCACAGCTCAACTCGATATTCAGACTGTATTTGTTTCGAATGCGGAGCTGAATGTCGATATCGATATCACAGCTCGAAATTTGAGGTGAATGTTTTTGCATGCAGAGCTGAATGATGATCCACCAGATCGATATTCAGACTGTATTTGTATCAAGTGCAGCGTGTAAATTCGGATATACCATTGCAAACAGTAAAATCCAGATGAAACGAGTCGTCTCATCAGAATTTTCACTGTTTGCCTAGTCAATTTGTTTTAATTCCAAACAACTGACATATAAAGGAAACAATGTCACTGTCCGAATTAACCTGCTGACCGAATTTACCTGACTTGACCCTTGTCAGTATGATACCAAAACAGTTCAAGCTTCTTTGTTACTTTTAGAAACATTGAAATATTAGATACAAACATAATGCCGGCTGAAATAGTCAAAGCCAGTTTCAGTGCAAAAAAAAGATTTCTTCTTTCAACAATCTTTATAAAATGACTGTGTAATGTTGTTTCTGTCATGTGTCACTTATCCCTTATTTGAATAGCACCTGTAATACACAATGATTCCTTAGGAGAATGCTACTTGCTCTATTCGATCTGTTGTGTTCTGTTTCAATTCTGTAACGACGTTCCCCAAGAGCGGCGCGTAACCATAGTTGCACACACATGGGGCTCTATTCGACCAAATTAAAAAATAACAAATGAAGATTAAAAACTAAAGAACTAAAAACTAAAGAACCACACGTTCATGTATTTTAAAAATATTCTTGGTCTTCGGCGTTTTGTTTGATGTATTTTTTTTTAAACATTTATGGTCGTGTGATCAATATACTCCTCGCCATAAGTTTAGCATATTTTTCAAGTAAATGTACTAAAGATCTTATACAAATTTTAAGAACAGGTCTGATGCGTAACGGACAAGTCCACTTTTCGCTGTCATCAATTTGGCACAAAGCTGTTGGCAGAATGGGAATACTACTGCAGTCCCTGAACAGTCTGGCCTTGGTCTACAGTGTTTGCCCAGACATTCATGTCCCAATATTTAGTGAGGTTGTGCAAGTTATACAGATCATTTTGGAACATTTATTTGCTTGAGAGACCACACTGTACCTGTGTTTATATATCACTTTGAGTGAAAATCCAAGTATATGTATGTACATGGTAAACAGTAAAATGAATAAGATGAAGAGGGAAGATTATCAGACACCATTATGTCTATGCAAAGAGTATGGTTGCTAGTTTGTGCCATTACGTCTTTTCGCCGCGAAAAAAACGCAAAGATGGAAAAACGCCATGCGAAAAGACGGAATATAACGCCATGCGAAAAGACGAAAAGGCGAAATCCGCCACGCGAAAAGACGAAATTTAAGCGCGAAAAGACGAAAAAATGCCATGCGAAAAGACGCCATTTGAAACTCTTATTTTGTCGTCTTTTCGCGTGGCGTCTTTTCGTCTTTTCGCCTGGCGTCTTTTCGTCTTTTCGCGTGGCGGGTTTCGTCTTTTCGCATGGCGTTTTTTCATCTTTTCGTCTTTTCGCATGGCGTCATTTCGTCTTTTCGCGTGGCGTCTTTTCGCGGTGAAAAGACGAAATGGCACAAACCAGCCACCATAAAAGAGATATATTAATACGCATCAGTTCTGGAAAGCCTAAACTGCCATATTGAAAGCCAGTCAACAAGTTCTTATAGTTTGAAGACTGTTTCTCAAGACCTTCAGTATTGCTTATATGCCCTTTATTCAAGGTCATCTGTATAGCTGTTTTTAGGTCCAGTTTCCACAAATATCTAATTTTAGTTAAGAAACCAGTTCAAATATTTTAACAGCAGAGTATTAGCATTCGAATAATGAAGTTCAGAATTTTGCATTTTCCATCCTTTCATTTTAGGAGTCATATTAACAGGATGGCTTATAAGCATGTATTAAAGCACAACTAGCCAGGTAAGGGATTTTGAACAGTGCACTGATTGCACATGCATAGTATGCTAAATCATACAGGTGTGACATCCCTTTTTCAGTGAATAAACCTTACCGTCACTTAACTAGAAAGTGTAAACAGTTTTTTAAAATTCGTAGAAGAGCTATAGGATCATTAGAAATCATAATGCTTTAGTTTTAACTTTCAGTATGAAGGTAAATGCATTCTTTCATCAACACCAATGCTTAAGCATTGTAAAAACTTATTTGAGTAAGCAATGCATAAAACGAGCACAGAAATAAATACCCCAAAATTTCACATTTTCGAAAGAAAATAATTCTTTGTTTTAGTGAATACAAAAGCAGTAACTTTGTATTCGCTAAAAGCATTTAGCTTACAAAACGTGAAATTGGTGTAAAAGAAAAGTCAGTTACAGCGCATTACAACAATATTTTTTTTTCATCCCGAAATGTGTGTTTTGGACATATACGTCTGTGCTCGCTTTGTGCAGCTGTTACTCAAATTCAAATCAAAGATGCAAATTTTACAATAACTAATTATTGGTGTTGATGATAGAATACATTAACTTCCACAGAAATAATCTTATTATATATTTGTTTCAACAGTGTGCTAAGCTATGGCGAGGAGTATATATTAGATTTGTTATGAAAGACAATGATTTACTTCCAGATGATTCTGAGATAACCCCTACAGAATTCACCAATGACTGGGTAAACGTATTTAACATCGGAGGAGCCCAGGAGGCGCAGGCGTTGTTCACGAGGGCCGACACTAACGATGATGGTGAGATAGACAGCAAAGACATTCCTGCTATCTTTCTTTTCTTTGATATTAATGGTGAGTAATTTAAGTGTTCCACTAGTCCATCATTCCAGGCGTATAGACCGTACAGTTTCTGTTTAAAAACAAGTACGCTGGGGTACCACTAATCTCAAGGGTAACTTGGCACATTGTTTTTTAAAAGCAATGGTTAAGGATTTATTGCTGAATAAGACGGTTCATTTGGCCTTAATCCACTCCTGGTTAACTATGAATATACATGGACTGTTACGAAACGAAAAATAGCTGTTACGAAACGAAAAAGTCATGGTTACCAAACGACCTGATGACCAGGTCGTTTGGTAACCATGACTCTTTTTCGTTTCGTAACAGCTCTTTTTCGTTTCGCAACATCCTTGAAAACATATTAACCAGGTGTGAAATGGCCACAACCGTCCATGAAATGGCACACCACTTCCAGTAATGTTGCTGTTGTTGCGACCGACTGGTCTGTTTCGGAGTGTCAAAGGACGGTTTGCCGGTAATGCTAGGTCCAATCTGTCTTCCTAAATCTTTATTTGGTGCTGGTTACTGGCTTGTTCCATATCTGAAAGACAAAATATCTGAGGTTTCGGTTTCACGGGGAGTTCTTTAGTCAGCTTGTCTTACTGCGACTTCATTTTCTTTGATATCTTATAACGTCGAAATGATGTCAGGCTGTATTTTCTTTTCTCCTTGGACTTTGATGTCATTGAATATGGTTTGATAAAATGTATCAGTCCTGTTCAGAGTTCAGATCTAACCATGCTTTAGCTACCAATGATGATTAAACATGATTTTGCAATAGCTAGAACCTCATCTGGTCACCGTCCTTTTCAGTCGGATATCCTCTGCACCGTTTGCTGGAAATACAACTGAGCCTGCTCTGCAAGAGTTCGGATTTGTCAAGCATGAGCCAGGGCGTAGCTACCTATACGGCAAATACGCAAGTGCGTATTGAAATTTTGTCAAAATTGACAAAATTTCAAAACGCACCTGCATATTTGCAAGCTGAAATTTTATAAATTAGACAAGATTTCAATACCAATTACCAAAGTCGCTGAAATACTAGCTTTCCTTTCAAGAAGTAGAGCATAAAACATGGTAGTGCGTATCATGAAATTGCCCCTAGTTACGCCCCTGATGAGCCATCTATGATGGTGAAATTTGCTTTCTCCGGTGCCTCTGTCATTGAATGCGAGATCATTTGACGGCCTAGCTCTTGTTACAGTTTGAGAGAGTCCAGTTTAGCCCGAATGTTTGGTTTTTATTCTGGTCCAACCAAGTTTCCCTCCTCCACATACTGGACTTCCTTCTTCATATTTTCAAGACAGATGCCAGATGATCTCTTTAGCCAGTACCTTTGCTATAGACAGGGGTCCGCTGTAAAACGAAATTTCCGACAAATAAACCGACGATTTACCTCCCCAAATGACAGCTTTGAATACATTTATCCCCTAAGTCTACTTCGAACTACGGAGAAAAAAGTAGCAGACTGCGATGTGAAGATCTGCTAAACGTTTATTATGTTCCTGTGTACTGCCGATTACAGTTTAAACCCATACACAGAACTTTGGAAATTAAAGCAGTATTTAATGACTTTAGAAAACAAACATCGTGCGTTCTAAACACGTTTTTAGTTACATTCATCTTGTTCATGATTCTTTATCTTTTATCAATTTGTATGCATTTCTTTTAAACCTAAAGTCAATATTTTGGAAGTTGGAATGTATCTCTCTTTTGCACTGAAAACGTGTGGCATTTCATTTTCTCTTGTGTATATCACGATGCATTCGATTCAGCTGATAACCGGGTGGATGATCACGTGGATTTTCACGTCACTGCAAATACCGGGAATTACGGTACAACTATCTTTTTTCAAGACAACTTTTTTGTTCATTTCCGAATGCAGTCTTTCAGAACATAGCGTAGAGAATGGGTGCTTGTAAGTACTTGAAACTGGTGTTCTTGCTTTAGCGACAGTTTACTTTTCACGTTTAAACCAATTCCAGATTTGGAGCAACAACAACATGTGCGGAGATCTAGAACCTCAAAGCCTACTCTCAGTTCCGGCTATTTGTGGGGAGGGGGGGGGGGGGGGGGATTAAATAAAACACTAAAAAAAAACACGACAAAATCGCGAATATCGTTTGAAAGTACTCATGACTACACACTGTCTCCGCCTCATTTTAAAAGACAGTATACATACAGAAACACCGAAATTATTTATTAAAACGTGAAGAACTCCCAGATTTTCCTCATTTAAAATGATGTAAGAAAATGGCGCGAGAAAGCATGTGATCATCAACCCTGGATAGGCTCTAAATTGATGAGAATTTAAACTGTTTCCTAGGTGACGGCAGTGTTGATATCAGCGAATTTCTCACGAAGTGGGGAGAACTCAAACGACAACCAACAGGCACGATAGACGTCTCTGTTAATGTTGGCAAATAGCCGACATTTCCATGGCTTCAACAACCGCTTATGAATAATAAATACTAAAAACATGGCACCTTAAAACTGTTTATTTGACCCTGACAACCTACGTCATCAAGAGCTGTATTGTTTTCCTTTTATAGATATATTTGGTGCATGCAGTATTTTCTCGAAAAATTACAAACATAGAGTTGTTGAGATTCCGAATAGATGATAGCCAAATCTACAGTTGTTGAAGCCATGGAAATGTCGGCAAATAGCCGACATTTCCATGGCTTCAACAACTGCAGATTCGGCTATGACTAAGAAAATGCAACAAAGATGACATAATGGTTGTAGTCCATTAAAACTGTAAATTTGTGACATTGTAGAATTTATTTGAATTTTTCCACTATACCTCTGACAACCTAACCTACGTCATCAACAAGTGACGTATTCTTGAAATCAAACCGTTTGGTATGGCCCATGATTCGGGGTTTACTCTAGATCTTGTACATTTTAAAGTCTCCAAAAACGACAATTGGTGCACCAAATATTTTAATAAAAGGACAATCATACTACAATGAAACTATCTTGCAACATTTTTCTGATTTCGCGAAGACTGCGACCGAATTTGTTTCACCTTATGTTGTAGGCTAATGTGAGGGATCTAATCGAAGTGTTTGCAAATTCTGCAGCACTTCACGAGGTCAGTTTTATTGGGAAATATTTCCTTTTATGGATACATTTGGTGCATGCAGTCTTTTCTCGAAAACTTACACAGACTGCATGTTCTATACTCCTGGCCATGTTTTGCAGTTCATGTAGTTTGCAGGTATAACCGCTCGGCAAGTCTCGCATGATTCCGTTGCTGGAGACGGAGGCTTACCAAAGTCTATGCTTTGCTTTCGTGGCCTTCATGTATTTGAGCCGCGACACGAGAAAACCAACAATGTGGTTATGCGCCCAGCGCAGACTCAGATCAGCCTGGGCATCCGCCCAGTCTGATCAGAGCCTTCGCTGTCCGCTTGGAGCTAGCTTAGACCCTTAGCTACCCTCTAAGCGCTTAGGCAAGACTCTGATCAGACTGAGTGAATGCCCAGACTGATCTGAGTCTGCGCTCGGCGCACAACCACATTGTTGGTTTTCTCGTGTCGCGGCTCATTTGCTTTTCTTGCTAAATTGCTGCTTTTGTTTTGCTTCACAGGTGATGGCGAAGTGGATATAAGTGAGTTTTTGACACAATGGGGGCAACTGAAGGAAGAACCAAATAATACAATTGATGTTAGCGTTGACATTGCTGGCTAACTTTTTGTTGCTTTGCGATTAAACTGCTTTTGTTTCAAGATGTTGCTTTTTTCTCTCTATTTTTCGCACTGCTTTTGCTTAGCACGTGGCCTTTCTGGGAGATTGGTTGTTTCAAGACCTTGCAAAAGGACTCCGTTTATGCAAATTCATGTTTTCGCGAATTAATGTAAAGATCTATTTTTTTTCGCCATATTTTTCAAAGGGAGACAACTTTTGTTACTTCCTGTTTGCTTCCTTGAATGATGAATACCATTTAGAATCAAGTCTTTTCTTAAAGGGAAGAATTCTTTCCTTGAAGAACTGACTCCCAGCAGGATGGGCTGCAAAAATGAAAATTGCAGAGTTGTTTACCGTGAAAATACCCATTCATTTTGGATAATGCGATGACAACACTATAAGAATGAAAACTGTGGCACGAAAAGACCAGTCATTAACCACGCCTGGTACATGCGCAACTGCATTCCCAACTGAAAATGAAAACACAAAAGTAAAGAAAATAAGCTTCTGTACCAAGACATTAGACCCATACACATTAGAAGCATAAGAGTACAAAATTCAGTCAACTTTGTAAAGGATAAACTGGTGGAGTTCACACAAAACTCCTGAAAGTGGCCAAACCGAAATTTCGGTTTGGCCACTTTCAGGAGTTTTGTGTGAACTCCACCAGTTCTTTTTCTTTAAAGCCAATATTGTGCACAAATATATTTTTCATACAGCTCGAATAGCAGGCTTTCAAGCGTCCCTAAAATTCCTAAAAAATCACTTAAAAAAACGGCCAAATTCATATTGAAAAAAGCCCTTATTTTTCATAATCATCCCTAAGTTTTCTCAGTTTCCAGTCTGTACACCATTAAGATTGGAAAAATGCCTTGGCTTTTGAGGGAAGGGGGCGGGGGGCCTTGCCCCCCCCTCCCAACCACCCTGTATTATTTTTTCGTCATAGAACTTCTATCCATAAACTAGCTAACTAAACTTGCTTTGTCATATGACTATATCAGTACGTACTTTCAGCTATTCAAAAGTTTTCAAAAAGTAGATACAGAGCAAAGTTTTGCTTGAAAACGTCCAAGTTAAATGCTTACTTTTAGCCCCGGTAAAATTGTGTGAAAATATCCCTCTTTTTTCGCTAAAATAGCCATAATTTTAGCCCTAATTTTAAGCCTGGAAAAGCAATGCTATATATTTTGGCTAACCATTTGCAGAAGCTTGGATATTTACGGTGCTCCAGTGGGAAAGGAATTGCCCGCTAACTAAGCGTAATCAACTGGCAAACTTTCAGTGAAGACCCACATGATACGGCTCAGGATGACACTCCTTATCATGATTAACATTGTATGCTACACTCAGTGTGATTTTCTTTCCGTCAACGGTAGAAATGAAGCTACCCCGGAAAAGGGGACAATCACAAGATCATTCAAAGACACTGACAGTGAACACAAAAATCATAGTCTAGACCGAGATCCGGAACATCCTTTTTAGGAAACGGAACAGACCACCAAAGTAGGCAGACCGGTGCTTCGTTTTCCCGAATATTCTGTATCTTATGCATCATTCAAACGAGCTATATCAGCGAAGAGATAATACATGTCTCCATGTAAAACAGGCAGCGATGTGGCGAAAAATACACACATTCGCTTGTTTCTGCATATTTTCAAGTCTGTTATTGTGCAGTTTCATTTTCAGTGGTGACACTTATATTTTCCTGACTTTCCTATGAAATTACATTTATATTTTCTCGCTATTTTCTTATAAAATAAGATGCCCAATCCTACTCAGTCCCAGATCCCGAAAACCCTGTTTAAATCTCATGGCTGGTTTTGAGAAATAATATTTTTATTAGCCGTGTAATTTGCATTTGTCACTGGAACATACTTCGAGATGCTCCGTTGACATTTTGCGTTGAACTAGCAAGTGTGTTCCGGTGACAAATGCATATTACACGGCTAATGAAAATGAATATTTCTCATGTACAACCCAAGTGATTTAAACACGGTTTTCGGGGTCTAGGGCCGATTTGAATTGGGCATCGTATTTTATAAAAGTGATACGAAAATATAGATGACATTTCATGGGAAAGTCAAAAACATATTTGGGTCACCACTAAAAATTCAAAACTGCACAATAACAGACTTGAAAATATGCCGATACAAGCGAATGCGTATATTTTTCGCCACATCACTGCGTGTTTTTATGTGGAGATATGTATTCTACATTCGGTGATATGGTTTGTTTGACTGATGAGTATGATATATAGTCAGAAAGTTTGATACAAAGAAGCACCTACCTCACGTGTGTAAACAGGTCCGCCATCTTTGGTGATCTGTTCCGTTTCCCAAAAAAGCTGTTCTGGATCTCGATCCAGACAGTAAAAATTCAAGACTGCACATGGGCAGCAGTTACATGTATAAACCGATATGGAATGCGCTATGCCATATGCTTTTTCTGGGTCTCTCTTATGGAGAACGGGGGACCCATATGTGCCATAAACAGAAAAATACAAAAGTTTATACGCCATAAACAAAACAAAACTTTTCTGTATGCCTGAATACGAAAATTTTGGGATATTCTCTCTAAATATTCATACAAACATACGAAGACCTAGAATTTCCACAGCTCTGATTTGCTTCCCTAGATGAAGATGCTCTTCCAAACTGGGGTCTTTTCTTAAAGGAAAGGATCATTTGAGCCACGACACCAGAAAACCAACAATGTGGTTGTCCGCCCGGTGCAGACTCAGATCAACCTGGGCATTCGCCCAGTTTGACCAGACTCTTCGGTAAGTGCTCAAAGGGTAGCTAAGGGACTTATCTACCAACATGCGGACAGCGAATACTCTGATCAGACTGGGCGGATGCCCAGGCTGATCTGAGTCTGCGCTGGGCGCACAGCCACATTGTTGGTTTTCTCATGTCGCGGCTCATTTTGTTCCTATTGGAGCTAAAACATTTCCTTTAACCAGTTGATCCCAAATGGGAAGGGGCTGCAAAAATGAAAAATGGCAGAATGCGTATCCATTCACCGAAGAATTGCAGTTAGAATATTTCATTACATAAATGACTGTTATAATGATAGTGGTCTCTCAATACACCTTGTTAATTAAAACACCCTGTTAAGGTGAATGGAAACACCCAATTTTTTTCCGTCGTACATTGTACATTGTGTATTTTCAAAGGAAGATATAGTTTTGGCTGCTCCCACTCCAAAAGTATGTATACATTTAAAGGGAAGCATTTACTCTTGCTCCTATAGGAGCAAATTTTTCCCTTTAAGTGTTGATCCCCAATGAGAAAGGAGGCAAAGTGGAAAACGAGAGAGTTGCTTCCCTTGAAAGTGTATCCATTCACCTTCTTTATTGCGGTTATTCCTTTATGTGATACTACTGAAAAAGTTCAATGTTCGATTGGTTGTCAAGTGTGCCGATAATCGAATATAATTTGAAACTAATTTGGCATTTGAATCACGTCAAGTGTCATAATGTATGCGAAAAACAAATAAATGTAGGTAGATATGTGTAAGTTATACAGTGTTAACCCAAACGTTTACTTTTGCTTTCTATATCCACCCCGAAAGACACAAAAGCAACGCATTCGCATATATGCCCTTGATATACTGATCTTTTCAATTTTATCCCGAATAGCACAAAACAATACATTTTTATGGGAAAACGCATGCTTTTAATTTTAATTTTTTTAACCTGGCAATATCGATTTCACGTCAAAATCGCTATTGCCACTCGACTGGCAATAGCCATTTTACGTTAAAATCGCTATTGCCAGTGGACTGGTAATAGCCATTTTGACGTGAAATCGCTATTGCCAGTCGACTGGCAATAGCGATTTTAACGTAAAATGGCTATTGCCAGTTGACTGGCACTAGACCTTTCCATATTATAAATGCATTATCAATAAATTGTGATTGTTTACTTATACACATTTATTTTCAATAAAAAACGGGCATTTTATTAGTGAAATGATATGCTCACTATGTTTGTTACAATTTGCATCATGTGACTAATGAGACTGTATGAGACATGTGCAAACTCAACGCCGGAAGTTGCAAAGAAGCAGCAATTGATGTAAAATATAAATGATAAAACGATATTATCTTTTCATAATGAAAATAACAAACATACTAAATATATTGTTTGCTGTCATAAGTTGGAGGGACATATTGAAAGTAAAATTCATACATAAAGACTTGAAAGAATTGTCATTTTATAAGACATATTGGCTTTGAAATATGTGTGTGGGTGGTCGGAAATTATTATAAAAAAATCAGGTAGGCCACTGACAAAAGAGCATACGGTGCCGTGAAAGACTACTTTTTAAAGAAAACAAGCATGGCGAATTAAATTTTATTTATTTTTGTTTCATATCTGTAATCAAACATTCAGTTTCACATAAAAAGACCTCAAAACCGAAGTTTAAACAGCTTACTATACATTTCATTTTAGGACAGGAAGTGACATCATAAGAAATGCACATTGTTTCATGATTAGTCTTTCTTGAAAGGTCAACCTTAAGTTTTAGCAAAGCTGATACAATGACTATTAGACAGAAATATTTTCAGTAGGTACTAAACCAGACCTATTTGTATCCAGAGTTAAGAAAATATGAAATTATCTTCATATAAATATTTCGTCCGTTTATACCCAGTGTCTCTACCCTAACAACAATAATCAATGAATGTTACCTGGGCAGTTGATGCGAACAATTATATGATTCGCTCTATAGCTGGCAAGAACCCACAACATTTTAAGGTACTCGGTTGAAACTGAAGCAGGGGTAGCAGATAGGGTTCCGTCACAACACCGGTATAATATAATCCTCTTCAAATGGTGATAACAATACCTTTGAAGTTTTATGACACCCGTTGAAAACCAAAGCAGCTATACTTTTCATCGCCAAAGAGTGACTGTAACAAAAAAAGAAACTAGCCTTTTCTTTCCCAAAGAGAGCTTGTAACGAGAATCAAAACAACGAGCCCTTATTTCCCAAAAGAGTGATTCTAACGAAAACCACAACTAGCCCTCTCTTCCCTAAAAAGTGTGTTTAGTCTCCTTGTGTCGCAATACGTTCTTTCCGTTGAGTCTTCATCTCTGCTTCATCATAGGCCTTATCCGTGATTTGTTTGTTTCCGATGATGATTCATTGATGAGTTAGGAAACCTTCATGCGGACCATACAGCTAACTTATTGTTTCTAACCACTGCAGAAGCAGATGGCGAGGTTTGTGCCCAGTAAAACGAGTTTAAGCCCCCCCCCCCCCCCCCCCCAGTAATCTTTTGCTGACCCTTCCAAGGCTGTACTTCTGTTGCGGTTCCTGGATGTTATATTGTGCTGTGTCCGCTTGTCTATGGTCTCTGGCGGTTTGGTCACCTGCATTGCTGCCCAATCTGCCTTCTGTTTTGTTTTGTTTTGTAATTATACAATAAAGAATAAGTAAAAATAGATGTTAATGCTGTTATTGGGGTTGCTGAATGACCATCTGTTTGGGAAAGAGCTGCTCGTTCGGTTTGCTGTGCGTGTCTTTCGTAAGCTTGTGTCAATTTTTGTGTGTATGTGCTTCTTTCCCTATTGGTTTTGAGAGCGGAATGTGGGAATTGATTGTATTAATTCCTGATCATTGCCTATCTTTTTACTTTATCAAAAGCCAAACCAACTAGCATTTTCTTTCCCAAAGACTATGTGTAACGAAAACCAAAGCAGCTTGCATTTTCGTAACTAAATAAGAATTGAAACGAGAACCAAAGTCACTAGCTCTTTCTTCCCCAAAGAGTGATGCACCATACAACTAGTATTTGCTTCCCTAAAGAGTGGTTGTCACAAAACACAGAGCAACTAACCCTTTCTTCCCCAAAGAGTGATCGTAACGAAAAACAAATAATCTAGCAAATCTTCCCCCAAACGTGATTATATTGAAATTCAAGTCAACTAGCCTTTTTTGTTGCCAAAGAGTGATTGCAAAGAAAACCAAAGCAACTAGCCCATTCTTTCACAAAGATGGATTGCAGCATCTCTTCCCCATAGAGTGATTGCAACGAGAACCGAAGCAACTAGCCTTTTTTCCCCAAAGAGTGATTGAAACGAAAAACAGAGCAACTAGCCTTTTCTTCCCCAAAGTGTGATTGAAAAGAGAACCAAAGCAACTAGCCATTTTTCCACAAAGAGTGATTTTAACGAACCCCCCCCCCCCCACACACACACACACACAAAGCAACAAGCCCTGTCTTCTCAAAACCAATGATTAAATCTAGAACCAAAGCAGCTAGCCCTTTCTTCCTCAAAGAATGCCAAAGCAACTAGTCCTTCCTTCCACAAAGAGTAATTGTAATGAAACCAAGCAACTAGCCTTTTTCTTCCATACAGAGTGGTTGTAACGAAAACTAAAGCAATTAGCATTTTTCTTCCCCAAAGAGTGATTGTAACGAATACCAAAGCAACTAGCATTTTCTTCTTCAATGAGTGATTGCAACGAAAACCAAAGCATTTAGCCCTGTCTTCCCCAAAACGTAATTGTAACGAAAACCAAAGCATCAAAACTTTTCTTCACCAAAGAGTGATCAAAACGAAATTCTAACACAGTGCGCCTATAGTACATGTAGCAATGGAAAGTTACCGTGTTTTATTCTGCAACAATTCACTGTCTCGGGGCGCGTGAGTCTAATTGCTGACGTCACTGGTATTACTGACGTAATTTTGTGACGTTTTGAGACGTTAGACTGTGTAACGTCTCTTTTTCTTTCTAACGTTGCAACAAAAACGTACATTTATCTTATATACAGTTAAGAATATTGGCGGGATCATGAACGCGCTGGCAGGAAGGTTGGGAGAGTTTAAATGAAAAGAATACTTTTGCAGCGCATTTGAGTGTTAGAATCGAAATAGTTCAGCTCTAGCATTGAATTGTTGAGTAATAATTCACTGTGTGTCGGTCAGTTGTAAGTAGATATATCACTCGCGCTCCGCGCTCGTGATATGATCTACTTTACAACTGACCTCCAAACAGTGAATTATTACTCAACAATTCACTGCTAGAGCTGATCTATTTCTTAAACAAAAGCAGCTTCTCTTTTCTCGCGCAAAGAGTGGTTGTAATGAAAACCAAAGCAACTGGCTCTTTTTCTAGAGTGGTCGGAACGAAAACCAAAGCCACTAGCCGTTTCTTCGGCAGTGATTGTAATGAAAACCAAAGCAACTGGCTCTTTTTCCAGAGTGGTCGGTACGAAAACCAACGCCACTAGTCTTTCTTTTCCAAAGAGTGATTGTAACGAAAACCAAAGCAACTAGGTATTTCTTCCGCAAAGTGTGATTGTAACGAAAACCAAAGTCACTAGCCATTTATTCCTAAAATGGATCATTCTCACCGAAGCCAGAGCTTCCCAAAAGAGGCGATTGTAACAAAAGCGAAAACTTAAGTAACTAGTCTTTCTCCCCCAAATAGGTGATTGTAACGAAAACCAGGGCAACCAGTCCTTTCTTCCTCAAAGAGATGGTTGTATCGAAAAGCAAACGGAATATCCATTTATTCCCTCAAAGAGATAATTGTAACGGAAAGCAAAGCAATCAGAACTTTCTTTCAAAAAAAGTGATTGTTACGAAAACTAAAACAACCAGCAGCTTTACCCTAAAGAGGCGATCGCAGTCGCCAAAAGCAACTTACCCTATCTTCCCAAAAGAGGTGATCACGTTAGGGTCTACGTTAGTTACAACCTTCATCCTACACAAAATGTACGCCATTGCTATTCCCTTTGTCCACTGAGTAGGTTCTGAAAGTTCGGTGCGTCTTCGTTCCATCCTACCACCTCGAGTTCTGAAAGATACATATAGCTTCTTTTGAAGCAAAGAGGAAACACAAGACACAAAAATATCTGTTTCGCATTTCCCCGACGTGTTCATGATCAGTAATGATATGTGGAACACCAGTCCACTTCCCCCTTGCACAGGCTTTTCAAACCGACTCTTAACGAAGCCGGCAGCCCAGCAGGCACATGACGTTGAAACGACGTCGTACTTACGTCGCATCGACGTTGTGACGTCGCATCGACGTCAGTACGACGTCATTTCGACGTCATGTGCCCGCTGGGAGTGTTCAATACAGTACGAAGAGCGTGTTTAGGGCAACCACACACACCAGCTGCCGTGAAGCAAATTAAATTTAAGAAATAAGATCCTTTACAAGTGTTGTGCACATTCATTTGTTTATAACCCCCGTTATAAGTTATCTGCATACTCAGTGTGATTTTACATGTATCACGCTATACATCTCACCTTTGGGCCACGGGAGACACGGCTGATAAACACATGTACAGGTACTGGCTTTATGCACGAGCGACCATCAATGAGTGAAGTCACACCACTGCTCTTCACTTACCACCCAGCCTTCAAGCAGTACACAGCGAACTGAGCTCGTCTCTCGCCACGTGTGCCAGAGGGCGACATAGGTAAGTCAACATGTAATTTGTGTATATTTCTATCATTACCGCTCCCTTTCTTCTGTCCCCTTTCTCCTCAACTCTTCTACAACAATTGGCGACTGCGAGGAAACAGCTGGACGCGGGGTCTGCCCATTGAAGGTTTTTGGAGTCAAGACGGAGGGAATGGAGCAGGTATGTGTAGTTTTCATTTATGTTTTGTTTTCCAATGTATTTTCGTAGCTTTTCAAGCTAATATTTTTATTGTTTACCCTGTACGAATTCAAATTTATTCTGCTTAAACATGTCTGAAATTTTCCCTAAACAGCAGCTTGTTTGCTTTTGGCATGCTCTTTGTAATTTATATATTTTTTCATTCGTTTTCATTTTTAAACATCTTATTCATCAGACATTATTTTTTTTGACATATATCGCATAATAAAAGGCACTGTCATTTGTAAGGCAGTAGCCTACCTGTCCCAATATTTAGGAAACGTACAGGGTAAACGGTAATTATTCTTTCGGTAAAATATTCAACTGCCGCTAAGTCTCCTATTTTGTATCAATTTACCCCCTTCCTCCTGTACCCTCATCAGCCGGTAAATTTATTCTCTTCACCAAGGCGAAACCAATTCGTTAACCTCGCTAACCCAACCCCTCTACCGTCCCTTTGACCCCCCCCCCCCCGCAACATTCCCAATCACCGCACTCGCCTGTCCCCGACTCCAAAATGTAGACTAAAATTGTTGCTTGTGATCTAATTACATTCGCCATTTGCATGAAGCCATACCCTTCTATTTACTCCGGACCCACATACGCATTTCTGCCCCCCCCCCCCCCCCCCCCCCCAACCAAAAAAAAAAAAAAATAATAATAATAAAAAAAAAAAAAGCTAATACAACGATAATTTTAAATTGGCATTTTATTTTTCCGGCGTTTAGCTGAATATTTTACAAATTTAAACTTGACACAGTCTCTTAGAGGAACTCATACCCTAAGAGGTTTCCTGCTCGTATTTGTTCATCAAAGTAAACTTCTTATCGATAAAAGGGGAAGAAATATGGGAATTTCGCTGTTGGAACTGTGCATTTCTATGTGGAGCTGAACCATAGCATTTATATTTCATACTTTGAAAGTTTCTACTTCTACTTCTGTTTGTATTCTCTGCTCTTGAAGGAACTTTTTAAGATTTTAATTTGAATAACTGAAACTTAGCTTTGAAAAGATAATTTCAGCATCACGTTTAATACAATATGACGTAACTTTAGAAGATTTTAGAACTATGTGACTTTTGGCAGTTTCTATCATGACTCATATTTTTATTGTCAGGCCGACGTATAAAATTGCGTCGGAGTGATATTTTGTCAGGCAGGCGTATTTTCGCCGGAGTGATATTTAGTTAGGCCTGGATTAAATGGTCCAGGATTGACATTTAATTCTGTCATGCTGCGCATGAAAGGTGCGCATGTGTGATATTTGCATTTTTCTGTAAACATTTATGCTCATGTATGATATGTAATGTATGTATATGTATTTTCAGTTATGATAGAATCTGTCAACTTTAGCATTATGGAGCTTATAATGTTACTGCATATAAATACTGCTTTCCCATTTGGGGCTAAATATCTCGGCTTTCTAATAACCTTAACGACGAGCATTTAGAATATTGTGTCAAGCTGCTTGTATCTCTCTGCACGCCTGTCTTCTTTCTGGTTCATAATTTTGTAGCTTTGACTTCAGAAAATTTATAACATACTTTGGGTTCCTATCAGAAAAACCTGTGTCGTAGAAAATTATTTGTATAGATTTTGAACTTTTCTGACTGCTAACTCGGTTGTGTAGATTTGTACAGCTAACACTTTGAACACCGTGGCGTTTGAAGCTTGAACGCGTTTAGCGTTTTTCAAAATAGTAATTTTTTACGTTCACGTTTGTAGCTTCGGTAATAGGTAACTACGGTAGAATCCATGATACGGTGTATGCTCGGTTGCAGTGGTTCTTCACCATATTTCATTTCTCATTGCCACTGCATTCTGCATAATTACATTATACTCCACCGCAGTGGTCGGGCTAGCCTGTGTGTTTTCCGAATGCTGTGTGAAGTATGTACGCCTGTAGTTTCCGAAATTCTTAGTAGTTTCGAATGCTGCATGTAGTTTTATTCATGTTTTTGTGATCGTCATGTGACTGAGTCGAGCTTCCGTCCGTGCGCAACAAATTATACTCATATTGGTTGCTTGTCATTTTGGCTTCATCGTTCTGACTCTCGGAAGTTAGCTTGTATGTTGTCTGAGTTTCGGGATTTCCGGGGCCAATTTGATCTGCACAAATAATTTTCTTAATATCCCATATTTGGGCAACTAGCAGTGCATTTGGGAGCTGAACTTGTGTTCTCTGGTATACTGCTATTTGTACAAAGTTGGAAGAGGTACATGTACATATACTTTGATTAAATGTACCTTTGCTACATCACATATATGGACTGCGAAGTCGATATTGTTAGAAGAGATGGAATGGAACCATTACTGGTTAAATAACTGCTTTTGTTGCTTCTGAGGAAAAGATCTCGACTTTTGCGTTCGATGCTTCTATTCCATCACTTTTACATCATCTTCTAATCAATTATGAACAAACCGAGGTCAGATCTGGAAGTTTCGATGTTTTGTTATGGCATAAGACGATTCCTCAATAACTACTTGATCTTTGAATATGGCGACTTTTGATCTGCCAAACATCAACGTATGAAAAATTTATGTAAATTCAAAACGATGTACTGTAAATTTGCATTCGGTCTTATACATTCCGTTTGTAAAGAGAGTGTTAGTGCTACATATCTTAAGTCATTGTTTTATTATATTTGTAATATTGCTTGTAGCCCACTTTTAATTCCACCAAAACGCTTTATGTTGCGCTTCACATCAAGAATTCATAAATGATGTTGGAAAATTAACAAACACAAATATTTCACAAACATTCAGTAATTATATCAATTAATTCTGGCAAGTTTTGTACATTATAACTATCTACTACAGTGTCTAAATTCTAGGTGTATGTGAGCTCTTTACGTTATTTCACAACTCATCGAAATTTTCAGTGCTTAGGCTACTTTGGTTTGTGTCCCTTTTCAAGTTACTATTCTTTGTAGTCCCAAGTATGGCAGTTCATGTGTTTGATGGCTATTTTATATGTACCTTATCGGGCATGGGGTATTTATACTAATTCACTTATGCTTATGCTTGTATTTCAATACACAGCTCATTAGTTTATGAAGTTCAAAACGCTTTTGGATCATCTCACGAAACTTTATTCGTTTCTATACGTGGAAAAATGTAAAACTAGATTTTAAATGCATTATAAATTGTACACCCTGAATACATGGGTCATAGTTGGATTCCATGCCCGACAGGATCATTTAGCTATATATCGTGATCATTTGTATAAACCTCTATTCTTTTATGTAAATACAACACATTCATGACAAAATTATCTGTCGCATTACAACACAATAAGTTTTATCTAGTTTTCATCACATAGCTTTATTGTTGTCCAACTTTCCTAAATATCTAATCTAGCAGAAGTTATCAGTCGTGTCTCTCTCGTCTTAATTTCACTATGTATTTCATGATGATTTCAACTTTCAACTGTTTCTAAGTAAATTGTTATACAACTACAAATTTATTCCGTTCATTTACATATTTCAAATAAGCCAAAATCATGTTCTTCTTAGATGGGGTAGAGTGTTGTGCACATTCATTTGTTTATAACCCCCGTTATAAGTTATCTGCATACTCAGTGTGATTTTACATGTATCACGCTATACATCTCACCTTTGGGCCACGGGAGACACGGCTGATAAACACATGTACAGGTACTGGCTTTATGCACGAGCGACCATCAATGAGTGAAGTCACACCACTGCTCTTCACTTACCACCCAGCCTTCAAGCAGTACACAGCGAACTGAGCTCGTCTCTCGCCACGTGTGCCAGAGGGCGACATAGGTAAGTCAACATGTAATTTGTGTATATTTCTATCATACCCGCTCCCTTTCTTCTGTCCCCTTTCTCCTCAACTCTTCTACAACACAAGCAAGGAAGAAATCAAAGAAATCAAAATTTCTTTCAGGAGAAGAAGTACCTTTGCTTACATTTTCTTGTCCGTAAGTCATTAGAATACAACGGAAATTCCCGAAAGGATTTCGTTCGAATATTATTTGGTTGCCATTTACGAGTTTACTCACGGTGACGTAGCAGTCTCGGTTTTATCGAGTCTGTTCATGAGCGCTCATGTGCAACACTGCTCACGTATACCTTACGCTACAAGCGGCTTGGGTAACAATCAATCGGGATACCGCTCGGCCAATTCCGTGCTCCTATGAGATCGAAGTCTTCATCAATGAATTAGAGGATATCAACACTGCCAGTTTATATTCCACTCCACTCCATTCCAGTTCATGTTTTAAACTTTACCGCTATCGACAGCCTCTTTTTTCATAGCACGCACTACGGTTCATAGGTAGTAACTGTTGCTGACAGTAATACCAGTCAGAAATTTTGGCAACACACTATCATTCATAAACAATTTGTACAATGAAAAGCTCGAATATTCTCGTACTATCAGTTTTTTAGCTCACCTGAGCCATATCAGGATGAGCTATTGTGATCACCCAGTGTCCGTCGTCCGTCGTCCGTCGTGCGTCGTCAACAATTTGCTTTAAATAACATCTTCTCTGAAACCGCTAGGCCTAGGGCTTTGATATTTGGTATGAAGCATTGTCTAGTGGTCCTCTACCAAGTTTGTTCAAATGGTGGCCCCAGGGTCCAAAATGGCCCTGGGGCAGGGGGTCTTGGGTTCAATACTACAAAATACTTAAAAATCTTCTTCTCCAGAACTGCTTGGCTCAGATTCTTGAAATTTGGTATGTAGCATTGCCTAGTGGTCCTCTACCAAGTTTGTTCAAATGGTGGCCCCAGGGACCAAAATGGCCCTGGGGCAGGGGGTCTTGGGTTCGAAACTAAAAATTACTTAAAAATCTTCTTCTCCAGAACTGCTTGGCTCAGATGCTTGAAATTTGGTATGTAGCATTGCTTAGTGGTCCTCTACCAAGTCTGTTCAAATGGTGGCCCCAGGGTCCAAAATGGCCCTGGGGCAGGGGGTCTTGGGTTCGAAACTAAAAAATACTTAAATATCTTCTTCACCAGAACTGCTTGCCTCAGATGCTTGAAATTTGGTATGTAACATTGCCTAGTGGTCCTCTACGAAGTTTGTTCAAATGGGCGCCCCAGGGTCCAAAATGGCCCCGGGGCAGGAAGTCCCAGGTTTGAACCATAGAAATACATGGAAAAATATTAAAAAATCTTCTACTTCAGAACCGCAAAGTTGATATGCTTGAAATTTGGTATGTAGCATTGCCTAGTAGTCCTTTACCAAGTTTATTTAAATGGTGGCCCCAGGGTCCAAAATGGCCCTGCGACTGGGAGTCCTAGGTTTGAACCATAGAAATATATAGAAAAATATTTAAAAAATCTTCTTCTTCAGAACCACTTGGCTCAGATGCTTGAAATTCAGTATGTAGCTTTGCCTAGTAGTCTTTTACCAAGTTTGTTCAAATGATGACCCCAGGGTCTAAAATGGCCCCACCCCAGGGGGTCTTGGGTTTGAACCATAGAACTACATAGAAAAATATTAAAAAATCTTCTTCTTCAGAACTACTTGGCTCAGATGCTTGAAGATTGGTATGATGCATTGCCTTGTTGTCCTTTATCAAGTTTGTTCAAATGATGGCCCCATGGTCCAAAATGGCCCTGCGGCAGGGAGTCCTGAGTTTGAGCCATTGAAATACATAGGAAACTATTAAAAAATCTTCTTCTTCAGAACCACTTGGCTCAGATGCTTGAAATTCGGTATATAGCTTCGCCTAGTAGTCTTTTACCAAGTTTGTTCAAATGATGACCCCAGGGTCTAAGATGGCCCCGCCCCAGGGGGTCTTGGGTTTGAACCATAGAACTACATAGAAAAATATTCAAAAATCTTCTTCTTCAGAGCCACTTGGCTCAGATGCTTGAAGATTGGTATGATGCATTGCCTTGTTGTCCTTTATCAAGTTTGTTCTAATGATGGCCCAAAATGGCCCTGCGGCAGGGAGTCCTGAGTTTGAGCCATTGAAATACATAGGAAACTATTAAAAAATCTTCTTCTTCAGAACCACTTGGCTCAGATGCTTGAAATTTGGTATGATGCATTGCCTGGTGGACTCCTCCTACAAGGTTTGTATAAATGGTGGCCCTGGGATCCAAAATGGCAGTCTTGGGTTCGAAATTAAAATGTACTTAAAAACCTTCTTTTCCAGAACCCCTTAGTGCAGATGCTTGAAATTTTGTATGATGCATTGCCTAGTGGTCCCTTACCAAATTTGTTCAAATGATGGTGCCAGGGTCAAAAATGGCCCAGCCTCAGGGGGTCCTGGGTTTGAACCATAGAAATACATAGAAAAATATTCAGAAATCTTCTGCTTCAGAACCACTTGGCTCAGAGGCTTGAAATTTAGCTTTTAGCATTGCCTAGTGGTCTTTTACCAAGATTATTCAAATGATGGCCCCAGGGTCCAAATTGGCCCTGCCTCAGGGGCTCCAGGGTTTGAACCATAGCAATACATAGAAAAACATTCAAAAATCTTCTTCTTCAGAACCATTTTGAAATGGTTACAAACTATCAGGTTTGTTCAAATTATGACCCTAGTTTCACCTTTAACCTTTTTGTTCAGGTGAGCGATTCAGGGCCACTTGGCCCTCTTGTTTGTATGAAGTGGTTACACAGTGCACAGTGAAAACTCTGATTGAAGTAACTATAAACCAGGGTACGAGTTGAGAGATTTTTTACTCGCAGAGGTTTTTCTTAAAAAAAGGCTAAAGGTGAGGTAAGTGCAATATATTTCATTGCTGACAGGTCTGCAGCTTGCCTATACGCAACTGATGAAACTTTATGTGCATCTGCGCGTATCTGCGTTTAAATATGTTTAATTAAATTAGATAAATACGCAACTGAAAAATCAGTGTGAGAACTGAAACTGATGCAAGTTCAGGTAGCGATTTGCATATTAGATCTGATCAGATCTAAAGCCTGGAAACCGCCAGAACACACAGGTTCAGCTAGAATTTAATTTGGCCTGTGTACACACTGTTTCAACACAACGTCATAACTGATTCAGTGCTGTGTGCCAGCTTGTTGAAATATCTATGAAACCCACCCTCCGGAATTATAAATCATGTCTTAAAAGCCTATTTTTGCAACATCAGATTTTTGTTAAATCTTACTCCGGGAATCTATCAAAGATAAACACAGGAAGCCAGTTTTGCTTCTTTGGCAATACTCCATTCCATTGATTTGGGATGATCACGTGACTCAATGGCGTAGCTGCCTGTATGCAAATACGCAGGTGCGTATTGAAATTTTGTCAAACTGACAAAATTTCAACACGCACCTGGTATTTGCATGATTTTTTTTTATAAATAAGACGTATAAAACATAATTGTGCGTATCATAAAATTACCCATAGCTACGCCCCTGATACTCTAACGGGAAAAAATGTTCTCCCACTGAAGGTGCATTTTTTCTCGTAAGAGTACCATCCCGGGTTGGTGGCATTTCAATATGCCCTTAACCAGCATTTCGGTATCCCAATGTAGACACGCCCATTTGTTCTGCGTTAGCCGTTAGCTGTGACTCGACAAAACTAATGAAGTGGCATGTGCGCCCAGCGAACACTCAAATCAGCCTGGGCAGCCGCCCAGTCTGATCAGAGTCTTCGCTGTGCGCTTAAAGAATAACTGAAAACTAAGTTTGCTCCATGCGGGCAGCAGAGACTATGATCAGACTGGGCCAGTGCCCAGGCTGATCTGAGTCTTCGCTGTCAGGGGCACACACGCCACTTTGATGGTTTTGTCTCGTCGCGGCTCAAATTTACTATTATTCGGTAGTCTGTCCGAATATTTAGCATGTTTGGAGTTGATACTGCAATCTACGTTTCATTTGTCAAAATTTGTTTTATAAACATGTCTGTTAAACCAGCGCCAAAAGGTTATTTAGCATGAGAAGGTTTATCATTCACAAAGTTTAAAACACAAACCAGTACATACGGCTTGCCTAGAGTCATTGCTTAAACGTTTTGATTATATATCTCAAAATACTGGACGTAGAAGTAATGCAAAACATTTTATTTCTGTTTTCCCCTTCCATGCCGGGCCACGTAGCGCAATCGTTATCGCGTTTGACTCAAGAGCTAGAGGTCTAGGGTTCGATACCCGCCAATTACTCTCGTTTCTCCTTCTGCTGATTCACGAAGGGCAGTTGTCCCTTACTGGCGAAAGTACGTGCACCTAGTGCTGCTTCACCGCTTTGGAGATCTAAAAGTAAGTATGAAAATTCACAGGAAATGACACAATTCAATCCCAGATCCCACCCAAGACGTGGGAAAAAGACAACACAAAAATGGTCACCACCAAAGACATCACCAGCGGCAGCCATGTGAATAGCCATTTCCCATGTAGGTGGTCACCGGGCTAGCCTTAACATCACAAACAGTATATCAATAACAGCAGCCCCGGATCCAGGGGGTGGGCTTTGGGGCTTCAGCCCCACCACTTGGGTCTGGTTAGATTAAAATTTATGTTGTGACATCTCATTAGAATCGCCTCGGCGATATCACAACATATATTTCAAGGCAAAAAAGACTTTATCAAAACATCTCATCAAATTCATCATTTATTATGTCATTTTCAACCCCTCCCCCATCCACCTCTGCCTTCCCAAATACATATCGACACCCCCTGCCCCACCAGTATGCGGTGGTCTGAATCCGGGCCTGAACAGACATAGCAACAAACAACACATTAAACAACCAACAACAAAGCCTGCCCAAGAATAGTGTGGTTCGGATACCTGACCGTCCCGACCTGACCACAACTGTTTACCGTGGACGTTAAACAACAAAACAACAACAACAATTTCCCTTCCAATGAGGAAAGCAAATCATTTATCAGACGGGAGACTAATCTAGAGATCACTGTTGCAGTCATGCTCAGACGCGTTTGCATATCTTTTGTCAAATACTTTAACGGCTCTTTGAAACAGTGTTTAGTTTAAACATATTTATTGTATCATAAACTGTACATGGTTACAATATAAACATGTGTTTCAGTCTATTTCGAGCCGTCCCAAGACAGAGGGAGAAAAAATGATAGCAGAGAGAAAAAAAATGTCCGAACAAACTCCACCCCACCTACTGCAAGCACAGTAGGCTCTTCCCCTACTGTTATCCAAACTAGTAAAACGCCCCGTGAAAATTACCCGGCACCATCGCCTGTCCGCAACCACCCCCAAATAACTTCTGCTGCTCAGTGTATGGCGCTGCTATGTGGTATTCAGTCGCGCCATACCAATGAGTTTGAAAAATACTTGCAGGGCTGGGCGTATAAAACATGAGAACCCCTGTTCAGAATAAAGGTTTGGACAGGCACTATTTGTCGCTGTCAGAGAGTAGCTTTTCCCCCCTAGTAGATTTTCCCCCCGGAAAAATGACTATGATTTTTCCATAGTAGAATTTCCCACCGGAAAAATGGCTATATAGTAGAATTTCCCCCCGGAAATATGACTATATAGCCAATTTTCCCCGTGGAAAATCTACTATACGTGTTTTTGCATAGCCGTTTTTCCCCTCTATAGTGGATTTTCCCCCTGGTAACATGATTGCAGGAAAACACGCTACATAGTGGAATTTGCTCCTTCTCCTACTATAATAGTCAGGTTCATAACTGAAACAGAAAGGGTATCTGTCCGTAAAATATCGATGGATAGTAGATGCTAGAACCGCATGCATGTGTCCACCAGTCTGTCTTATTATCATTTTGGGGCAAACGGGTAGGCATTTTGCTTTTCCATGTTAGCCAAAGACGGATACGAGTGTACGTGGTTTTGTGCATAAATTTGTATAATTTTGTGTTGATACAAGCGTTCATCTGTGTGTGCGCGCAGCAGAGTGTCTGGAATATTGTTCGTCTTTCATGCAGGAGTCGCGGGCTCGACTCCCATTGGGAAACACGTCCGATTATGATTTTCAATGTAATCATGAACTCCCTACTAAATCAAACATGACTAGACAAAGCATCCGTTCGTACATCTTCCTGTAAGCTTGCATGCGTATGTGTCTGCGATGGGAAGAAATCGCAGCTCGTTCGTTCCTTAAATTAGTAATTATTGATTATTATAAGAATATGGTTTCTAAATTTGCATATTGATTTTTTTAATTAATCACGTGAATTACCTCCCTTGAAGAACTGATACATTTCTTATGCGATTGATTCCGTAAAATGTCTCTGTTCCATTCCGTTCCGTTTCGTTCCGTTCCGCAAAATACCAATAGCCAAACCAAATTCACTAATAGCCAATTTCCCGATGGGGGAAAAAGGACTATGGGGGAAAAGTGGCTCTATGAGGTCCGGACAATTCACTATATAGCCGTCCTTCCTATAGCCATTTTTCCGGGGGGAAAGGGGGAAAAACCACTCTCTGACAGTCGCAAGGCGTCTACCATCTGTTAAGTGAGCACCTTCCAGGTGAAACAAGGTTATGGTCGTGAAGTTAACCACTATTTTGGACTTCTCAGTTCGGTCTTTCACAACAACTCCTCACTAAGATATTAACACTTTCTGATAAGGACTGACGCGGACACAAACATTTTTACTTCTCCTGAACCGAGAACTTCATGGACCTCTTGTTAATCCTTCTTTTCTGCCGCTGCGACTTTCTATCCAGGCCCCGAGGTTATAAAACTTGAGTACATTCTCAAACTCAAAATAAAGCACACTGATTGGCTGATTCCGAGTACATGCTCGGAAGCAGCCAATCAGTGTGCTTTATTTTGAGTTTGAGATTATACTCAAGTTTTATAACCTCGTACCCTGGTGACGCAAGAAACAGTCTCGATGCAAAATGTTTCTGCGTCAGTGGTATCGTAGCTTATTGGCCATTTAAAATAAATGAAATATTTTTTTTTTCAGGCACAGATGTCTCAAAAGGCGCCCACCAACGCAGAAAACCCTAATGTTATTTCAGGTGGCGGTCGGAGCTGTGGGTCGAAGCTATGTGGCATCTTAAAGCAACATGCACTGATATTATCAACGGTAGTGGGTGCCCTGCTAGGAACAGGATTCGGTTTTGGAATAAGAGAAGCCCATCCTTCAAAGACTGCTCTTACATGGATAGGTAGGTCAGTCCTCTAACTTTTCCTGTTGGTGAAAGGATTTGGTTGGTTGATTTGATGCTTAACGTCCACGGTAAACAACTAAGGTCATGTCGGGACGGTCAGTTAACCTAACCACACTATTCCTGGGCAGGCTTAGACCTCCTAAGCGGTTAACCAGTACTAAGTGCACATACTTTCGCCAGTAACTGACAACTGCCCCTCTTGAAAGGAGCCCAGTGGGTAAGCAATAAGTCATACAACTATAATAACGGTGAAAGCGTCTGAATCTAAACTATACATGTACTGAGAGGATTTAAAAAAACTTACACTTTTTTTATCCTTTCACTCGACAAAATGCTTTAAACTACGGACACGGCGTCGATGTTAATTAACGTCAAGACCTATAGTTTTTAATCTCGGTTAGCTGCGTTTCCGACGGTCCTTTGAGCTTTCTGTAAATCATGCACGTCGTCTGAGATTGTAAATTGCCGTAATTAACTCATAAAATTATCTCACGACGTCAATATTTAAAGCATTTAACTGGCCCAAAAATCTGCACCTGTTTGCGATATTTAGGCGCGGTATGCCAAATAGAGACACAAGCCGACTTCAAACTTTTACATTCAATTTGACATTGTGAGAGAAATGTTTCCTCAGGAAACTGTATACATAAAGTGATTCACATGTGTATGTTAATTGTACTAAGAACACTAGGAAACCGTGCTTATTCCTGACCGAGTCGGTTAAACGATCTCGAAATGGACATAATTAGGTATAATAGTACGTATATGCTGTGAAATTTTGGTGTAATGGACGGACGATCGGCGCCCCGTTACTGCGGCTATGGATTCGATCTGCTGAGGTGCGGGGGGAACGTCGATATGAGAATTGAAATACACACACGAAATTTTGGTGGCCGTAGCTGCGTTTATTTTTGATATATTCAAAATTAAAAGGTGGGAGTTTATATACCCCTTCAGTATTACAAACATCGACTAGAGATGAAAGATATAAATGCGAGAAGATTGCGTGACGGACGGGTGAAGGTTTCGAAGTAATTTTTTCTTAAATCTTGACTTTCCTGAGCACTGCAATATAAACACAGAGACAAGTATAATTTTATACGAGGATCATCCAATAAAGAGTGGGACTTTATTTATAATTGTGACTGTGTATGTTTTTCATATGGAAAATATGACCACCGTGTGGCATATCTTATAGCGCATAAAACAAAGTATCCAAGATTTTTATCCGACAGTAGATTTCTTGTTGCCTAGCAACGACAGAAGGCAAGGGAAAAACTCCTGGCCAGGTTTGTAAAAATGGTTGTCATGGTTAACCTGGTTAGGAGTCCTTCTAAATAATCCCAAAATACTTCGTTTTATGCCTTACTTTGTTTGAATCATACATTATGAAAATAACTCATTTTGGACTGAAATTGTCGAAAAAGCTAGGAATTTTAGTTTAAAAATTGCAAATCTCGAGCATTATAATTGGGGGTGTGAGTGAGATAGGTGTTATAAATTAAAAGTTAATTTACTTAATGGTAAGCACTTCACTCTAAACGGTGGAGTATACCATATAAGTCACAATGCACATATTGAAGAAACACACGGTTAATGTGCTTTGTGTTGCCTAGCAACAGAAAATTGTGCATGGTTATTAAAGTCATATTTCCTGGAATAGACTGGTTGCTAGGCAACCATTCGTCAGTGGGTTCATGTATAGACCAAATGGTAAAACCAAAATTAAAGCGTAATGCAAACAAATACAGAAAATGTCAAAATATTTATAGGTTATTGAATTTATATTGTGAAATATGCGGCACGAGTTCATATGGCGAAGGACGCACGAGCTTGCGAGTGCGTCTCCGCCATATGAACGAGTGCCGAATATTTCACAATATAAATTCAATAACCTTTTTATTATATACCTTTGTTATTAGGCTGCTAGTTTCATCAGTGCTCCCTGCGCACGAAAGCAATGTATAATATCAGTATATCAACCACAACTTGTTTTAAATTTAAAATTACATTATGCCGTTTAATGTCTTCATACACGCTAACATCTACGCCTGATGGCGCGAAAGTAGAAATGACGTGACGTTATCGGACGTGACGTCAGTAAACAAACGTTGACGTTTACAAGAATTGGGCGCCATTTTCGAGTCTTACTCTCAGCAGCTCTGACGAAAATCTGCGTTATTATTGCAGAATATTAATTAAAAGTGTGACGGATCGAGGGTAAATTATATTTAATTGTCTTTTTTTGTAATTTATACACCGAAACCGACACTAGTGTCATTATTCTACTCGTTTTTGAATTGCAGTCGACGACAAAATGGCCGCCAAACTTTTCTTCTTTCAAAACAAAAGTAGTTCTTGGGAACGTGACTCCTTAACTCCGTGCAATATTCACTTGACTCCGTGCAATATGCAGAAAATATTGCACGGTTACTCTAATGTAAAGTGAACGGAGAACTTTTTAGGTATATAATAAGTTCGGATACCACTATTTGGACAAATGCCAGACCTCATTCCCTGCCTGTGTGATTTAATTATGAAGCAAATGCCGGTCAGTGACTTAGCTGGTGCCTGACATTTCGAACCATAGCCGAATAAGTCGTTGTCAAAATTTAATAAAACATATACTACAGGGCGGTTAGATATTGATCTTGCAAATAAAGGTAAAAATTCTCAAGAAACGAGGTAGGGGTTTGTAAAATATCAAACAAGTCCCATTCTTTATTGGATAACCCTCGTATTGCGAGAATAATACTGACTTTTGTCTTACATGACCTCTCGTATCGAATTCAGGTTTGCCCGGAGAACTCTACATGCGCATGCTCAAGATGATGGTTGTTCCCTTGGTGATAGCAAGTGTCATTTCAGGTAAACCGTCGTACACAGTGAATTAGTTTCCTCAAAGTCCAGTCTGAATTGCTATACTAGACCCTCGTACATAACTCATATAAAGAATTAGAAGGAAAAGATTTTATAAACTAGGCATGTGATACGATAGAAGTCGTCGGAAGTATCCAAGAGACGAGTTTTGCTGTGTTAGCATGGTACCTAAAATTTGTAAAACTGCCAAATGAATAGCGAAGAAAACTAAAAAGGAGCTTTGATGGAAAATTTACGTGTACGACTGTCTTCTCAAACATTAGAGTTGACAGCTCTTGATTCTGATACAAAATCCTCGTATGTTTGAGAACGAAATCGTAAACAAGTAGCCCAAAGGGCAACAATTGCTCACCTGAGAGACATTGTAAACCTATAGGGATATTTAAGATGCTCAAGGGCAGCTAACTCCACAGTCCGTGGTCCAATCAGGCTGAAAAGTAAACTCATCCAAAACATTATGTATGCCCTCATTTAATATATGCAAGTTTAAAAAGTATCCGATCAAGAGCACAATAGACAGAGCTGTCAAGGGCAGCTAACTTTGTAGTGGTTGGCCTGATCTGGCCAAAATTTAAACTTGTTTAAGATATTATGCATTTCCTCATTACCTGCAAGTTTGAAAAGGATTGGATCAGTAGAAACCAAGAAAAAGTGGCGACATTGATTTTTTGGATGCTCAGGGCAGGTTCTCCATAGTCAGTGGTGGGATCTAGCCGAAATGCTAACTAATCCAAGCTTTTATGCATATCCTCATTACCTGCAAGTATGAAGAGGATCCGATGAAAAATGAAAATGTGATGACGTTGTTTTCTCCATTATAAGACTATGGGATTTTTTCAAACGCTAAAGGGCAGCTAACTCCGTAGTCTGTGCTCGAATCCGGCCAAATTTCGAACTCATCCAAGCTCTTATGTATGTCATCATTACCTGCAAGTATGATAAGGATCTGATTAAAAACCTTGATTGCAGCACCCTGAAGGTCAAACTTGCTCGAGATATTGTCATGCCCTACATTTGTGTGAATTTATTTTAAAATCCGTTGAGAAATGTAGGTGCTAGAGCGATGACAAAGTTTTTCTAAAAAATAGCCACAGTGACCTTGACCTTGGGCACAGCATCCTGAAAGTCGAACTTGCTTGAGATATTGTCATACCCTACATTTGTGTCAAGTTATTTCAAAATCCATGGAGAAATGAAGGTGCTAGGGCGATGACAAAGTTTTTCTAAAAATAGCCACAGTGACCTTCACCTTGGGCACAGCAACCTGAAAGTCTAACCTGCTCGAGATATTGTCATGCCCTACATTTGAGTGAATTTATTTTAAAATCCATTGAGAAATGTAGGTACTAGAGCGCTGACAAAGTTTTTCTAAAAATAGCCACAGTGACCTTGACCTTGGGCGCAGCACCCTGGAAGTCAAATTTCTTTGAGATATTGTCATGCCCTACATTTGTATGAAGTTGATTTAAAATCCGTTGAGAAATGTAGGCGCTAGAGCGCTGACAAAGTTTTTCTAAAAATAGTCACAGTGACCTTGACCTTGGGCGCAGCATCCTGAAAGTCAAACTTGCTTGAGATATTGTCATGCCCTACATTTGTGTGAAGTTATTTTAAAATCTGCTGAAAAATGTAGGTGCTAGAACGATGACAAAGATTTTCTAAAAATAGCCACAGTGACCTTGACCTTGGGCGCAGCATCCTGAAAGTCGAACTTGCTCGAGATATTGTCATGCCCTACATTTGTGTGAAGTTGATTTTAAATCCGTTGAGAAATGTAGGCAATAGAGCGATGACAAAGTTTTTCTAAAAATATGTGATGACGTTGTTTTCTCCAATATAGGACTATGGGATTTTTTTTCAAACGCTCAAAGGCAGCTAACTCCGTAGTCTGTGCTCGAATCCGGCCAAATTTCAAACTCATCCAAGCTCTTATGTATGTCATCATTACCTGCAAGTATGATAAGGATCTAAGCAAAAACAGTTGAGAAAACGTGATGACGCCATTTTCCCCATTATAACCCTGTGGGATTTTTTTCAAACGCTCAAGGCAGCTAACTCCGTAGTCTGTGCTCGAATCCAGCCAAATTTCGAACTCATACAAGCTCTTGTGTATGTCATCATTACCTGCAAGTATGATAAGGATCTAATCAAAAACAGTCGAGAAAACGTGATGACGCCATTTTCCCCATTATAACCCTATGGGGGCTATCTGTTGCCATGGAAACCAGAGTTCTGAGCTGATCGGCACCAAAACCAAATGCAGCCTTTCCCCCACCCAAATAATGCTTCAGATAAAATTTGATTGCGATCGGCCCACTGGTCTCTGAGATATTTATGTTTGAAAGTGTTGACGCACCCACGCACCCACCCACGCACCCACGAACGGACGGACGACGGCTCGTCTCCCATCCTATAAGCTCACCTCTGAGCCTTCGGCTCAGGTGAGCTAAAAAGCATCTATACAAAGCACTTGACGAAGACGACTGATGCTGTTTAACTACTTAGATTGCCATGAATATTGCTAGATTGATTGATTGATTAGGGGTTTAACGGCCCTTTGACACAGTATTTCAGTCTATATCGGGCCGTCTCCCAGAGTGAGGGAGAAGGAACAGAGAAATGACAGACGTGAGAAAAATGTCCAAACAATACCCATCCGCACCTACTGCAAGCACGGTAGGCCCTTGCCCCACTATTATCCAATTCAGTAGGGCGCCCCGGCACTGGAAATTACACGCAGCACATTTGCACCACCCAACAACCCCCGAATATTGCTAGAAGCCACACCGGTAAATTTATGTTTTATTGTCTTCAGGTTTCTGCATAGCATAATATTCATACAGTTTGGGGTATATGTGTACTGCAAAAATAGACAAAAGTCCAGTCTCGCGGTGGTCTAAGTTTCCAGCACCACTGCAAATTCGGCTTTAACAGTAAAATCTCACCAATAAAGTGGAATACATCTTTGGGGGGTCACCTTCTAGAAACTGAAGCATTTCTTTGTTATCTTGTAGGGACTACTTTTCTTGATCCAAAGTCTAACGGGAAAGTTAGCGCCGTTGGTGTAATATACATTGCTGTCACTAATTTCTTTGGCGCTATGATTGGACTAGCGGGAGGGATAATTGGAAAGCCAGGTAAAGAAACTGATTTCTGAATAAATTTGAGCCGCGACACGAGAAAACCAACAATGTGGTTGTACGCCCTGCGCAGACTCAGATCCGCCTGAGCATTTGCCTGGTCTATGTGGAGTCTTTCCTACGCGCTTAAAAGGTAGCTAAGGATCTAACCTACCTCCATGCGGACAGCGAAGACTCTGATCAGACTGGGCGGATGCCCAGGCTGATCTGAGTCTGCGCTGGGCGCACAACCACATTTTTTTGGTTTTCTCGCGTCACGGCTCATTTGATGTCGGGAGGGATGAAAGCCATGCAGCTAAGGATTAATAAAGCCAGTAACTGAATTGAAACCGGAACGAGGGACCATCTTGCATAATTTGAAATGATGAAGTGTTGTGATTTTCATATTCTTAAAAGGACCTAGCGTTTCATGTCAGGGTTCAGACCATCATTGAACGATTTTCTCACCCATTTTTATTAAATAAAACAGATTAGTCATGGGATGAACGCCTGTTTTTATGACCATATCTGCTGTCACGAAATTTTTGTAAATAAATGTAGTTATATGCCTTCATTACGAGCAGCTAGACTTCACTTTCAAAGTCTACTGCATGAACCAAGTTCCTAAACTGTAACCAAAATCTTTGTCGCTATAGGTCGTGGCGGGGACATCTTTGCTAAAGAAGTGGCGGCAACAACAACGGAATTGGAAACACAAGACATATTTGTTGACCTGATAAGGTAGGGGTGTCCATAATCTACACTAGTATTTATTACCTCTAGAACACAATACACAGTTCCGAGACACACCCAGAATGCCACTCAAAATCACGTGATATCTTATACCTGGCCAATGCAACGACAACTTAGCACGTGACATAGTCTCACAAACAAATCGCACGTGGTCAATATTGTACATAAGTCCGTGATTTTACCTTACAGTTAATGGAGGGATGTATACCTGTTTAAAGAAAACAAATTGACACCACTTTCAATAAACCTATCCGGCTTTGCAAGAACAGAATGCATCGGAAATGCATGATGCGCCAACTTCCATGTGTAGGTCATGAGGAGGCTGATTCTTCGCCATAGATCGCCAACATTTAGCAGACACTTGCATTTGTCATTTGTTTTACCGCCATCTTTGTGCAAAGCTTGTGAGACGTAGTAACAGTAACTAAGTAGGCGGCGCTTAGCAGCTATTCTCGGAACTGTGTATTGCACTCCAATAATGATTTCAAACGAGCAGATTGTATTTAATCACATGCGAACGCCAAAGACGCTGGTCGGCTGTAATTAAGGAATGAATTTCATTTTTCTGATGTTTATCGAAGTATCAACTATATACATTGGGTCGCGTGCAAAGTAAGTGAACCCCGAAGGGGTTCATGTAAAGTTTGCTAGCGACCCAGTGTAGTTTATATTTCGATAAACACCAGAAAAATTAAGTTCATTGCTTATATTTACATTCTTTTCTATTTATTAATTGACCACAAATTTGCTTTAGGGGCTACAATTGAAGCAGAAAAACATTTATACGCAGTTTTTCCACTACAAGCGGAACAGCATCAACCACGTAACAACGACGTCATAACATCGCCTACGTCCAATCAGACTGTAGAAACATGGTTTATATTGACGTCACTAAGCGTCATGTAACGTCATGTGAACCGATGTAGTTACTGAAGTGTAAACTACATTACATTCTATTGGTTTACCATAGGGCTTTTCAATAAATGCACGAATAATGTAAATATTTGTGTAATGACGCCATTAATCGTTTTTCACGAAGGATTGACTATAAAACTGAGATTTCTCTGTTGTCGACTGGATCTTACAACTGATTACTAATGAAATTCAACCGTGGGTCAATACATCCTGTTTCCAACATCCAATATATACTGAGTTTGAAATGTATATGTTGAATGATAGATATTTTAACACTTTTTATTGGTACTTGCTTACCTTCACTATGCATGTATACTTTGAAAAACAATTCATTATTTTACATGTCGCTGGCCAGGTTTGAACCCTCACGGATGCGGCGACAGCGCCTAGCACTGCAATGTGCGTCAGCTTTAACCATTTACGCTACCGAGACGTCCCGAAAAAGACCGCTCAAATAACGTATACAGTTCACTCCGTATACAGGGGTTTCTATTTGTTATAAACTTCTGTTTTTCTACTGAATTAAGATATTTCTTAATCCGGTAGAAAAACAGAAGTTAGGCCAATAAAACATTATTGTAGAATTACGTAGTTTATTCAACAGGTCTGCTTGTGATAGACACACCAACCGCTTGCGAAATAGTTAATAAAGATTATTGCATAAAAAGCAGTGCCGAGAGGCATTAACAAACGTGCATCAACCGGCGAAAAGCCGTGTTTCAACAAGGGTTTTCACGTGCTGTTGATGCACGATGACAGAACTTTCATTATGCTTGTGCCGGGCCACTTAAAAAAACCGCCATGCAACTTTGTCTCTCCCGTTTCGGTCGAATTACAAAAATGGTGGTGCGCTACCTATGTATACCTATATGACGTCATCATGCCTTTGTAATCTGACGTCATCGTCGTGACTCAGGTGTAATGCGATGTTGTTTACATTCTTACGATGCAAAATGGAGAGTAAATAAGTGTGAGTGTGAAAGAAAACATGCATCTCAAGCTTTCAGCAATCAGGAACTGCAGGATGGTAGGCCTATATCCTGTATATAAATGGATCTAGTTCTGTACCAAAACCTCAGGTTTTTTTTCGTCTTTTTCATCGGATAGCTATGTTGAAAAAAAAAAACTGGTCATGTTTTTGACATATATAAACGTCCAATGAAAAAAATGAAAAAAAACATGATGTTTTGGTACAGAACTAGAATGGATCAGGCTTGTTCTGCATGGAAATTATTGCTCAAGGTATCTGCTTGTTGTTGATTAATTTGCAATCTATTTTGCATCAACTACAACGACAATCTTGGACAATTTTCCGAAATATTGAGGTTGAATAGGATGATGGCAGCCATTTTGAATAGCTTAATGCTCTCGGGCCCGGAAGACGAATATTAGTTAAAAGATGTACCAGCGCGTTGGCTGTCAAACGGTGACAAAATATAGTGCCAAGTTTTTAACGAATAATTCGTTGAATTTATGCAATAACAGAGATCAAACATTTGTTTCCAATGCATTAACATTTGCCAGGTCTTCGGCCTCGGTTTCCAACATCTCCCTCGGGACCTGGCAAATGTAAATGCATGAAAAACCATGTTTGATCCCTATTTTGAAACAAAATCAACCTCCTCTTAGACGTCGAAATGCTTTCACGACAATAAATCTTGGTTTTCTCTTTTGTTTTACCAGAAATCTCTTTCCAGACAATCTCTTCGAAGCCTCATTCAGCAAGGCACAGACCATGTACAAACCGACGGAGAAAAATGTGACAAGAAACACAACAAATGGAACGTTCGCAGAAACAGTTGTCATCATGACAAAATACGTTGGTCAAGCAGGAGGAGCTAATCTGCTTGGTATGTCATTTTTTATCTGCATCATTGGGCTGGAAATCATTCAGTCGCTTCAAGAGTGCTAGGGGGAGAGTCTAGTAACTTCGGACATGCGGGTAAATTCGGACATTTTATGACAAACAGTGAATATCCAGATGAGACGGCTCATAATGAGCAGTCTCATCAGGATTTTCACTGTTTGGCCAGTAATTTTTGTTTTAGTTCCAAACAACCGACATAAAAAGGAAACAATGTCACTGTCCGAATTTACCCCCATGTCCGAAGTTACCCGACTCTCCCCTAGAATGAGACAGAGCACCACAACTTGAGAAAGATTAATGCTTTGTTGTTTACTGAAAACAACACGGGTGTGCCTAAATTTAATATATTTTTCATTAAACTTTTTAGATAAATAATCTTAAAGAAACAGGTTCACTGTAAAATTTTGAAGTAGATAAAGCCAGCGAGGATGTGCTTCATTCATCAGTTTCGGAAAGGGTGTTATTACAGATGGCATATGAGGAAACCCGCAAAAACGATTTTTTATATTTAACAGTATGACTTTATCTAACGTAATGAATTCTCTCAGAGCTATGCAATGTTGCTACATAAAAATAAAGCCGTGCTGATTAGGCCAAGTTAAAAATAAACCAAACAATGAACAAAAAGTTTCTACCACTTCAAATGAAAAATATACTCTTTACATGGTGTTTCATTTAGCGTATTCCGTTATGTCTTTTGTTCAGGCTTCATACGTATGAATTCGATTACCCTGATTTGCCTGTGGGATTTTCATCAGTGTATTTACAAGATTTACTAAACAAATAAAAATCAGAACTATTCAGATCTATTTTACGTTTCTCCTTTTCAGGTTTAATTGTGGCATGTGCTTTATTTGGTATGGCGGCTGCAAGTCTGAAGGAACAGGGACGACCACTGCTGAACTTGTTTTTGTCTATATACGACACATCTATTATGATTGTTCGTTGGTTAATGTGGTTGGTTTATTTTCATTATTTCACGTTTTACATTGAAAGAACAGAAAGTAAAAAGATAGGCAATGATCAGGAATTAATACAATCAAACCCCACACCCCGCTCTCAAAACCGATGGAAAAATAAGCATACACACACAGAAAAATCGACCGACACAAGTACACGAAAGACACGCACGGTAAACCGAATGAGCAGACCAAACCACCAAAGAACATAGACAAACTGACATAGCACAATGTAACATCAAGGAACCACAACAGAAGTACCGCCTTGGAACGGTCAGCAAAAGATTACTGGGGGCGGGGGCGTTTTATTGGTACCAAGCCTCGCCCTCTGCTTCGGCGGTGGTTCGAAATATGTAGTTAGCTATTTGGTCCGCATGAAGGTTTCCTAACCCATCAATGAAACATCATCGGAACAAACAAATTACGTATAAGACCTATGATGAATCAGAGATAAGGACTCGACGGAAATAACGTATTGCAACACCAGGAGACCCCTGGGAAGTCAAATAACACCACTGAAATACCGGAGCAAAAGAAAACCATCAGTTAAACCCCGAATAACCAAGCAACAGACAAGGCAAACTCCGGCTATACTGAAAAGTGATTGCAAACCATCCCTGAGGAGCATTAAATGAGTGTACGGGGAGACTTTTTAGGGCCACCACACAGCACAACCACAAGAGCTCTTTTATGCAAAGTTAAAAGATAGAATTAGTAGCATTACTGACATAGAGATCTATCAATAGCGCAAATAAAATAAAAGTTGGTTTACACAATATCTAGTTCCTGTATCATATGTAAGAACTAGAAAACAGTTGTCCTGTTCATATGATATAAGGCATCAAAAAATGCCGTAAAGGGTTTCAGACTAATGTCTTGCATTTAGAAGAACAATACCACACTGATAACAACTACAGTGATACTTGTTCTTCAAATATTCATAACACTCTGTTTTTCATTTGTTGTGCTGGCGACATGGCTTGGACTACTCTTATCCAACTGTGGTGATGTTCATCCTAACCCAGGCCCTCTTTCAACATCCTCGAGCTCATGTAGCAGTAACAATAGTTCAACTTCCAGTATGTCAAACACTTTGTTTAGCTCCCTAGATCTTTCACATAACTTATCCTTTGTGCACTACAATGTGCAAAGCATTCTTTCTAAACTAGAGATTTTACTGGCCGAACTGTTTGAGTTTGACATATTAGCCTTTACAGAAACCTGGCTTCGACCCTCTGTTGACATAAATGACCTGTTGTTGCATTCATACAGCAACCCTGAAAGGAAGGATCGAGCGGGTGACCATCACGGAGGTGTTAAGGACTTCCTTCATTATAAGCGCCGAGCAGATTTAGAACCGCGTAATATTGAGAGCATATGGGTCGAACTTACTAACAGCCATAAACGCATCTTATTCGGATTATTCTACCGTCCTCCAAACTCTGATTCTAGCTATTTTTCGGCTATCGAAGATTCTATTTCTTTAGCCGTAGATTCACCGGGAATTTCAGAAATAATAATTACCGGAGACTTTAATTTAAACATGTTGAATCCTCAAACAGCGAGGAAAATTGATTTGATATGTACTCAGTTTTCTTTCTACCAGTCCATCAGTCAACCCACCCACTTTACTGAAAACTCATCCTCTCTAATAGATATTCTTCTAGTTAGTAACAAAGCACACCTGATACTCAGTGGAGTCGGGGATCCCTTTCTCAATCAAGAAATAAGGTATCACTGTCCTATATTTGGTATATTTAAATTTTCTAAGCCTAAACTTATTTCAATCACGCGACACATCTGGAATTACGACCAAGGCAATTATGATTTACTACGTAACAAGGCAGCCTCTTTTGATTGGGATACTACCAAAGATAATGATATTAACACTTATGCAAATAATATAACTACAGCAGTCACTTCTCTAGCTAATGAGTGTATACCTAATCGAAAAATTAAAGTAAAGCCTACTGAACCTCCTTGGATAAATTCGAGTATTAAACGCCATATCAGAAAACGTAAAAGAGCCTACAGGAAAGCCAAAAGAACCAACTTGGAACCAGATTGGAAAAAATTTAAAAAGATACGCAATAAAGTAGTTCAAAACATTCGTGATTCTAAAAAAAAATTTTATGATAAAATTGCAGCTAAACTTACCACTAAAACACTATGTTTAAAAGACTGGTGGACAACACTTAAAAGTTTCATTGTTCCTAATTATAAAACATCAATTCCACCCCTCGAATTTAATGATAATATCTACATGGATGAAAGTGACAAGGCTAATATTTTAAATAGTTTCTTTCAAAGTCATACAAATTTAAATGAACAGAACGCCATTATTCCTGACCTTCCTACAGCTACTGTCAGTGCACCCCTCAACAACATTGTACTATCTCCATTAGAAGTAGAATCAGTTCTTAAATGCCTCCCAGCTGCCAAAGCCTCCAGCCCCGATGGCCTGAGTAATCGTGTCCTTCGTGAACTATCGAAGGAGCTCTCACTACCGTTTTGTTCATTTTTCAATCAGTCTCTTAGAATGGGTATTGTTCCCTCTTTCTATAAAGAAGCTAATGTTTGCCCAGTTCCGGAAAAAGGCGACCCTTCTGATGTTTCCAATTACCGACCTATTTCCTTGCTCAACTCGGAAGATAAAGCTTTCGAAAGACTTGTATTTAAATACTTATTTAACCACCTACGAGACAATAACTTGCTCTCTTCACTACAATCTAACTTTCTTCCTGGAGACTCAACAGTCAATCAGTTGACATTTATTTACAATACTTTCTGTCAAGCACTCGATTCAGGCAAAGAAGTACGGGCTGTTTTCTGTGACATCAGTAAAGCATTCGACCGCGTGTGGCATGCTGGTCTCCTTGCTAAACTTCAAGCAGCTGGTGTCTCAGGAAACATCCATGCTTGGTTTGCAGATTATCTCTCCGACAGAAAACAACGAGTTGTTATTCCTGGTGCTGTTTCTGACTGGACCTATCTTCGTGCAGGGGTTCCCCAGGGTTCAATCTTAGGCCCACTTCTCTTTCTGTTGTTTATCAACGATATTGTTGATGACATCGGCTCAAATATTCGTTTGTTCGCAGATGATACTAGTCTCTTTATTATTGTAGATGATCCTGTGACAGCAGCGGGTTGTATTAATACAGATCTTGGTAAAATATCAGCATGGGCGTCAACGTGGCTTGTGTCTTTTAACCCTTCTAAAACTGAATCTCTACTTATCTCTCGTAAATTAAATAAGCCTTTTCACCCACCCATCTTTATGCAAAATCATCAAATATCCGAAGTTGATTCCCATAAACATCTTGGCCTTTACTTATCAAATGACTGCACTTGGCACCAACACATAAACTATATTACAGAAAAAGCATGGACTAGAATAAACATAATGAGGAAGTTAAAATTTACATTAGACAGAAAAGCCCTAGAAACAATTTACACAGCATTCATTAGACCCTTACTTGAATATGGGGATGTCATATGGGACAACTGTTCACAATACGAAAAGCTGGAACTCGACAAAATACAAAATGAGGCGGCCAGAATAGCCACGGGGACCACTAAACTTGTGTCAATCAGTGCCCTCTATAAAGAAATTCAGTGGGAGTCTCTTGAACTAAGACGGAAAAATCACAAGTTATCACTATTTTATAAAATGACGCATAATTTAACACCTCTGTATCTGTCTTCCCTAGTACCTCAGTCTGTGAGTAATATTTCTAGATACAATCTCAGAAATTCCAATGATCTCCAAACTATAGATGCAAGAACTACTCTATACTATAATTCTTTTTTGCCTTCAACTATCAGGGCTTGGAATGAAGTTCCTGACGAAGCAAAACAGTCCGAATCTGTAAATACATTCAAAGGCTATCTTAACAAAGACAAAATACCCGTCGCGAAACACTTCTATGTAGGAAACAGGAAAGCTCAGATCTTACATACTAGGTTACGGACAAACTGCAGTTCACTTAATTTAGACCTCTTCCTTAAGAATATTTCCGATTCCTCAATGTGCCAATGTGTCAGTGTAGAGAACGCTCAACACTTTTTCTTTCATTGTAGATTCTACCAAGCGCAAAGAACTGAGCTCTTAAATTCGGTGTCACAGTATCAGACTCCTTCACTCCCTCTCCTTCTGTACGGTGATAGTTCTCTTCCATTTGAAACTAATACAGTCATTTTCGCTAAGGTGCACAAATTTATAATGGATTCTAAACGTTTCTAAGCATGTCATTTTGTGCATAAAGTAAGCGGCTTATACTGTCAGTTACGACTGCCTGTGGCTGAATGCGACTGATCCTAAAGAGTCTGCGCCCCCGCTCCCCTTACCCATTTTGCTTTCCCTAAAAGCACTGATTGCAAAGTTCTGTTTTTAAAACAATGTTGTTTTTTCTTCTCTCGTTTTTTTTTTCTTCAGCTTTTTTTTTTACCGATTTCTATTTTGTTTTGGTTTGTGTTTCTTTTTACTTTACTCAGTATCATTTTTTTTATCATTGCTTCTCGATATAGATATTACATATCCACTGCACGAAAATTTTGATTAATTTAGCTTGAAAAATATACGCCATGATGTATACATACTATATATAGTTAAGGAGATGAACTTTATAAGTACTTGTGCTTTCGTTCTAATCCTTTTACTTGCTTATGACAAATGTTTGTGTGTTTATATGAAATTTTGAAAATAAAATATGTTTAAACCAAATATTCATGGTCAAAATTGGTAATACCAAGTTTAGCTAAGCATATTTGAAGTACGTTCATCCTTGTAATAGCTGGTATAGTGTATAAAAACGCATAAGACAGCCTAAATGAATAATTTGCTATCAAAAGCAACGGCACTCTCATAACTCGTAGCTTCCGATCTGTTAAGAGGCCTGTAGCTCAGTGGCTTAAGCGCTTGCATTCTGATCTAGCGGTCTTGGGCATATGTAGGCAGAGAGTTTTCAAACTGTTCAGGATCCATTGCATACAATCTTTCATTATCACCCCCATCATTCTGATATGACTGAAATACTGGTTAAAAGGACGTAAAATCACAAATCATCAACACATCCACCATAACTGTTAGATACATTGGTCAGCTGGAACTGTGATTTGCCCGTTTGCCCGGCTGAATGCTCAGGGTTCTTAGTCGTTACATGTGTCATTTCTTCAGTCAGTACTTTAGATCTACTTCTTTTGTTTTCAGGTTTACTCCTATCGGAGTATTCAGTATCATAGGTGTTGCCATTGCAAGTATTGATGACGTTGAGAAGATATTCCGTAATCTGGGCATTTTTATAGCGACAGTGGTGGTTTCCCTGGCGGTACAACAGCTGATTCTGTGTCCTCTAATTCTGTTAATCACCCTGCGCAAGAACCCTTTGCTGATATATCGAAGTATGGGTAAAGCTTGGATGATAGCATTCGCTTCGGCGTCTATGTAAGTTTATTTCATAGAATAGTTAATATTTTTAAATATTTCATGAGAGCATTAAGGTCACAATGAAATAAAATAATAACGATTAATTAGATTTCTATAGTGAGTGAGTGAACTCGGGTTTAACGTCCCACCAACAACTAGGTAAGTAAGTAAGTATGTAAATTCTTTATTTAAAGAGGGTTACTCATTTGGGTTGCCCCAATCTTCCATGAGGCCCTCAAAACAAATACAAACACAATATATATAAATTACATAGTAACTAGGCAATGAAATACTTGGAAATGAATAAAATAAAAGTTTCACATGACACATGACTATCAATAAAATAGAATTACATGTATTAACTTGACATGAGGCAAGTTTGGTGACGAAGGCATACTGTCCAAAAGTAAGATAAAATACTGAAATATTTCTAATAAAAACTATGCTTGTTTCATCCACTTAAAAAGTTTATCTGAAAAAGATCTAACTGTTGCAGTAGTCGTAATTTCATTAGGAATAGTATTCCAAATAATGGGTCCCGTATAAGAAATACTTTGCTTGAATTTAGTTAAATTTGGTTTAGGAATAGTGAACATCTGATTACTGTTTGAAATGGATCTAAGAGACATGTTAAGTGAATTCAATGGTCTTCTTTCGAATAGCTCACACACATATTCTGGAACCAAATTATTTACCACCTTATACATCATTTTCGCTTTGTTTAAGAAAACACTTTCTTCAAATGACAACATTTGCAAAGTTGATTTAGCGCTATCAAAATCGACATATTCGTCTCTTAATATAAGCCGACAAGCACGTTTTTGAAGCCTCGTAACTTTAGAAACATTATGATTGGATGAGTTTCCCCAGATGATATTGCAATAATTAAAATGTGGCTGGATATAAGCCTTATAATACAGTAGCCTATGGTCGCGACTAAGAAAATTGCATATTTTGGACAAAAGCCAAAGATTAGTGGAAACTTTTATACAAACAGCCTGGTACTGGTTATTCCATTGCAAATTTTCATCAATGAATACGCCAAGGATTTTATCACCCGTAGTTATATTTAAATCAATATTATTATATGAAAGCGTTAAGTTGTTTTCATCTATATGCAAACGCTTCTGTCGCGTTGTTATAAGCATTATTTTTGTTTTCTCTGTATTAAGTACCATTCCATTCTGCTGACACCATGTATGAAGTTCGAAAAGCGAGTTTTGCAAATTTGACTTAAGCTCATGTATATCGTTTTGTATGTCGTAAATGGTTGTATCGTCAGCATAAAGATCAGTTGAATAAATCTCGTTTGATGAATATAAAGGCAAATCATTGATAAATATTAAAAATAGTAGAGGGCCTAATATGGATCCCTGAGGAACTCCACATTTTATGAAGCCATTTTTAGAGTTTTTATTGTTTACAGATACTACTTGCGATCTACTACTTAGATAGGATTTCATTAACGTAACAAAGTTATCGCTGCATTTAAAGCATTTAATTTTCTCCAGTAGTAAATTATGGTCTACAAGGTCAAATGCCTTTCTGAAATCGACCATGACTGCACCTACAATTTTCCCTTCATTAATTGCTTTCAGCCATTTTTCAGTCATTAATGTCAATGCACTTTCTGTGGAATGACCGGGCCTAAAACCACTCTGTGTTGGATGAATAATGCTGAAAAAATTTTAATAAGACATTAAATGCTTCTGTATGAATTTTTCGAGAAGTTTCGACAACGTTGGTAATATAGAAATGGGGCGATAATTATTCAGTTCTTTTTTCGCGCCTCCTTTGTGGAGTGGTGTTACTTTAGCTTGTTTCCACAAGGTAGGAAATTCTTAGGAAATTTTTGAGCAATGAATGCAATGCTTGTCGAAATGACAGCAGAAGAAAGTTTTAAAAGTTTTGGCCCAATACCATCTAAACCTGTTGCTTTGGATGTATCAAGAGATGATAAAAAGGTATAAACAAAGTTTTGGTCAATGTTTGGTAAATCGAAAATTATGTTTTCCGGTACTTTCGAATTAATATAATTTTTAAGTTTGGTAAAGTCATATAGCTGCATAGGTTCTTTAAGATTGGATGCAATATTTATGAAGTAGTCATTGAAATATTCTGCTACCGACGCATTATCAGACACAGTTTTTCCGTTTATATGAATTCCCAAAATCTCATTGTTATTGTTTTTATTTTTACTAGAGGCACCAAATTCCTTGAATATTTTCCTTACCAATTTCGATTTTGTTTTCGTATGTTGATTTCTTAGCTAATTTAATCAATTCTGATATCTTGTTGCGCAATCTTTTATATTCCTCTATATTTCCCTGTCTTTTATGATTATCCCTTTCTTTCATAGTATCTAATATGTCAGAAGTGATCCAATCTGGCTGAATGATATTTTTGACTCGATGAGTTTTCAAAAGTGCATGTTTGTTAATAACTTCTGTAAATAATGAATACCATTTGTCAAGAATGGCATCAACATTTTCAAGAGCTTCCAAACTATCCCAATTAACTGACAATAAATCTCTTAAAAACTCATTTTCGTTAAAATTTTTGAACGACCTATACGTAATGGAACTGTGAGCATGAGTTTTAAAATTTTGGTTTATTTTTCTGTTGCAAAATACTGCGTAATGATCACTTATACCCAATTTTGGAACACGAACAGAAAATATATTATCTTCATTATTCGTGTAAATATGATCTAAAAGTGTACTCGTACTAACCGTAACCCTAGTTGGCTGCATGACTACTTGGTTTAATCCTAATGATTCTGTTAAAACTGTCCATTCTCTGCTTGCATTTAAATTCAATAAATCCTTGTCAAAATCTCCTAATAAAATAATTTCTTTGCCTTCCGCTAAAACGTGTTCGAAAAAGAGTTCAAAACGATCATTCCATTCGATTTTCTCTGAAGGATTTCTATAAAGATTACCTACCAAGAACGATTTACCCTTTTTTGGCATAATTTCCAACCAAAGACACGCTATGTCATTTGTCTCAAGATCTTCTCTTCTTTTCGACATAATTTGGTCTCTTACATAGACAAGTATGCCTCCACCACCGTTTGACAGATTGTCCTTACGAAATGGCAATTGGAAACCATTTATTTGAAAAGCACTTGAGGGTTTATGATTCTTAAGTTTGGTCTCACACATCCCAAAAATATGTATGTTCTTGTTGGTTTCCGCTGTTAACAACAGTTCAATCTCTGAAAATTTAGTCATGCCTCGCGAACATAATCCCTGAACATTTAAAAACCCTATATTTATACCCTTATTGCAAAGATTTAAATTAAGATATGATTCATCTTTACTTTCAGAATGTGTATCAGTATTAGAAGGCGACGTCTGTTGGCTTAAATGACTTAATCTATGTTCATTTTCATCTGAAGAAAAATTATAATCTAAACCTTCATCCTCAAAGACACTATCACTTTTGCTGTCATTTTGATTTATAGACACGCAGTCACAATACAATGAATTACAGTCACTACAAACAGAATTTAATATTGAAAATCTATTTACAGACCCATTACTACGATCCCTGACACCACTATGATTAGAAGAGCAAGGATCTCTCAGTTCATCGAAGGCTATTGTGCCACAGTCCTATTGCGCATGCGCATGCCAGCATTCGGCTAAAATATGCCCTGGTCATACGGGGAAGCGGAAAATCGATCTTGCGATCCCTGGATTGGTAGTCCAGCGTGTTATCCACTACATTACCACCGCTCCTAATTAGACTTCTATAGTACATTTTGGTTAAAAAGGATATATCTATGTTTTTTTCAAAGGTCCTTCCACATTGTATAGACCCGAACGTAATCGTATTGTGATAAGCTGACATCTCAGGCCACACACAGGGGGCGAAAGAGAACACAAATCATTGAAAATAATTTATATAAAAGTTAACAGGTAAGCAAAACAGTGATAACAGAACGTACAATAATTGTAAGCCACTTTTTCTCATCCCATTAACACCGCTGGCTTTGATTATCTGAATCAATTTGATAAACATTCATTGGTCAAGAATCCTTTAGTCTTATAGTAAACATAAAGGCAGTTGTGTTAATATGTTTTGGCAAAAGTGGGTAACTTTTTCCTTGTAAAATCTTCACTTTTATAGCTACATATGACTGTTTTTGTCTATAATGCAACTGAAAATTGTAGCAGTCTGTTAACTCGCAACCTCGTGAGTTTTGACCTTAACATTAGAAATTGGTATACGGCATTTAGGATTCATGTTCTGATGGTTATCTGACGTTGACCTTTCTACGCAGGTTAGGGTTTGTTGTTTGGTTGTTGCTTCCTGTACGTACGATTGTCCTTGTTCACAGGGCGGTATCCATGCCAGAGATGATAGTTGCTTGCGAAATTGAACAGAAAATGACGAAGAGTATCACGAGATTTATTATTCCTTTGTGTCTGGCTCTCAGTGCTAACGGCAGTGCCGTCTTCATTGCGTGCGCATCTATATTTGCTGGTAACATAAGCGGTTCACCACCATCAGCCGCTGATGTCGTTCAAATAGGGTAAGTCTTGTTTGCTTTCATCATTCAAAAGTCAAGCCAAACCTTAGTTGTTTGATAGGTATATAAACTATTTTGAAGTATTTAAGGCACACTATAGATTGTTGTTGTTTTTGTTGTTGTTTTGTTGCTTTACGTCCGCGGTAAACAGCTATGGTCATGTCTTGACGGTCAGTTTACCTAACCACACTATTCCTGGGCAGGCTTAGACCTCCTAAACGGTTAACCAATACTAGGCTAAGTGCACATACTTTCGCTAGCAAATGACAACTGCCCTTTTTAAATCAACGGAAGGAGAAATGAAAGTAGGTGGCCGGACCGGGTATCAAATTCGGGACTTCTGGCTCTTGAATCAGACGCGCTACCGATTGCGCTACGCGGCCCGGCCACACTATAGATACTTATTTATAATGTAATGCAGCTGATAATCACATACACAGCAGATGGCATCTGAGTCTAACGTCCAGAAATATAAGTAGCTCCTTGTTACCATCATTTTATCTTATTATTTCTGTTTCAGACTCCTAACAACGATATCCTCTATGGCGATACCATCGGTTCCTAGTGCCAGTATCGTTACTATCATTATGATTCTCACCTCACTTGGTATTCCGGCAGATGCCGTAGCCTTGTTGTTGGCCATTGAGTGGTTTCTGTAAGTTGTGTTATACAGTTACATAAACATATTTCTAACTTTCTCTGATTTAACAGAAACTGTTTCATAAAGAAATATGAAAATATGCTGTTATGATAAAGAACATCAAATTCAAATTCTTTTATTACGCTTAGATTACATAACTGTAACAATGGGTCAAACTTAATATGCAATTCAAAACAACTTTATGGCGCACACTTTCCAACACATAAATTCATACTCACATATATACACAATGCTTTACCGTCTACGGTTTCATAGACATTGCTACTTTAGTAATGACTGGTATTTTTAAAGCATAGTAATTTTCCGTATATTTGACCATTACAAAACACATTTATTTGCATAAACTAAACAAGGTATCTTTCACAAAAACAATGAATTATTTTGCTGACTCACGTTAACCCCTGGCCGGTGCCTACGCCTTATGAAGCAACTTATAGCAAACTTTACGCGACACATTAACGTAAATGTTAACAGTTGGACGAAAACACAGACGAACAGACAGACAAACGGATGGAATTCAAACATCACATTTTCGTTTGCTAGGTCTGCTTATATACTGTCTCTGTTATTGCGCTGCGTACCACAGCAGGGGTATCGGTATCATAAACTTTGGAAAGCTTTTTTCTAAATTTTATCGTAGACACTTTGAATTGGTTTCTAAATATAATACAGGGTTAAGGTCACTTTTGCAACAAGGCCTATCGGAACCTGAATTTTATGGTGACTTAGTATATAAATTACGCAAAATCGTAGGAAAAACAGAATTTCCTGATCAATTTAAGAAAATTATCATGCGATTTAAACGCATTGGCTATAACATAGATGTAATGCGACAGTCTGCATGCTTAGTGGTTAACCCAATCACGGTTGACAACTTTGCTGTCCTCTTTAATTGCACGCCGGTGGGTCGGGGTTTAGACTCTATGATAGCCCTACATAAAGCTATTTATTATTTGGTTGGGGCCGGATGTTTTTTTTCTATTTCTTGGTCCACTGGGGTTCAACTGGTGGTCTTCTTTTGCTCCAGTGTTCCAGTGGTGTTGCTGACGTCCCAGGGATCTCCGGGTGTCTCAACACGTTTTGGCTGTCGAGTCCTTATCCTTGCTTCATCACGGTCTTTTCTTGGTTTTAATTGTTGACCGTGATGACTCTCTGATGAGTTAGGGGACCTCCATACGAACCAAACTACCAACTAATTGTGTGCATCGCGGCGGAGGGTGAGGGTGAAGGTTTGGGCCCAGTAAAACCGGTTTAAACCCCCAGTTGTTATTACTGACCGTCCCAAGGCAGTACTTTCGTTGCGGTTGCATTTGTTTTATGTTCGGCGCTGTTTAATTTATTGTGTTCTCATTTTAACCCTTCTATAATAATAGAAAATAGGTAAAAATAGTTGTTAAATGTTTTTCGTATAACTTGCTTAGTCTGCTGTAACCCTTCTGTTGGTCTAAATTATTTAGTTCAATAAAGATAGCTGAGTTGCCACCTATTTGGGAAAGAGCTGCTGACTCGGCTTATCACTTGTAATTTATTGTTTGTTGGGATGTCTTTGTCAGTCTTTCCCTTTGATGTTGGAGATAGGGTTTGGGATATGATTCAGTCAGTTCCTGAAGTGTAGTCACTCTTTAAATTTTGCTTATTTTCTCGAAAACGATGAAAGTTACATCAACTGTTCTAATGTCCTAATGATTCCTATAACTATACATAACAGAATACGAAAAATCCAAAATTTTGGATGCTTTTGTAAAATAATTTCCATTAACAGTAATGCAGAAACCGAGCAGTTTCCGTGAAGGGCGTTGTGTGCTTGTTAAAACAGCCAAAATATTGTTGATAGGCAATAGCGTAAACTCGTTGTTTACTACAGGTGTGGGCGTATATGAATGAAATAGTAAAATGTATTCACCTGTCCGCATGCGTAGCGCATGGTGTCACTGGTCAGGTGATACCATATTGTAAATAAACATTGAACTATTATACAGTTTTGCCAATAAAATGTGTATGTTTTAAAATTTGATAACATAAGGTGGAAACAAAAAAGTAGAAAAAATGGAGTCAGAATATTCTTTCAATTAATCATGTAAATTTTGTTCCAGGGATAGCATACATTGGTCACATGCTCTAATACGTAAAGCTAAAGTGGAATTCCTACAGCCAACTTTTACTCCCTTGTAATTAAGAGACGAAAATGACATATTCTAGGTCCTTGTTTGTATAGAAACTTTTTATGCAAAGCCTCACATTTCGGCAAAATTATGCTTTTGTTATGTATAGGATGAAAATTAAGAATGAGCAATTCGAAAATCTTCTACCTCTCACCAATTTGGTGAAAATATTGGGGATGCCGTTTGCATTTGTGAGCAAACGGACTATACTGTGATTTCATAAGTATTGGGTAGATTTTTTTTACATAATTTCGCTGTTCTTTCTTCATTTTTTTGTCCATTTGGCCAATTCAAAACAGAAAACAGGGAAAGAATGCCGAAATAAAAAAGATGAAGGCTAACATTGGCTGCTTAGCCTCTCAAACTCTGAAGCATACAGTCATTCAAAATCGACGTTCGTTTTACTCTTAAACATGGCTCTGCATTATCAGATCAAGTTTTTCAGCTAGTCTTCTTTACCGATATTTCTTTATAGGCAAGTTATTTGAACTTTACATACATGTAATTTTATTTCAGTGACCGTTGCCGAACAACCAGCAATGTCCTCAGTGCGTGTTTCACAGTTGCTGTCACGGACAAGATATGTCACAGTGTCACAAATATTACAGATGATTTCGGCGCTTCAAATACTTTAGATGCTACAAATGTTAAAAGATCACCGAAGAATGATATCCTGGAAAAGGAACAGTCTATATTCATTGTCAATAGTGATAGATCTAACCCCCACAGCCCTCAAACAGACATTCAGAACTCACGCCTTTAGTGAGAGAATCATGCTCTCCACTCACATTTAGGTTCCCGTTACGCTGCCCAATTAAATCAAACAGCTTAAAAGCATTTAGTGTTACAGAGACAATGGACTTCGCCTTTCAAAGTGACTGTCTAAGGTGTACATTATGATACCAATGTCAGCCAGCTGTTCGTCAGGACTAGGTTGACCATGTTTTTATTGATGAAATATTCATCCCGGTGTTGCTTTTTAATCCTGTGTGTGACTTTCCGCAGGTGATTAAAATGATAAAACAAACAAACGTCTAAGGGCGCGTTTACACGAGCAAAGTTTCTATGTCACGGTTGGCCGTATGTTCTCTGTATCTTGATTATTTGTAATCTTAGTTGTTTCCATCTATGGTTTGAGGGCTGGATTTGGATTTTGATTGTTTCAGTTCCTGGTCTTTGCATACTTTTTATTTTAACAAAGAAAGTATGACAAACATTTTGCGTTTACACGGCGCAAATTATTTGTTAAAGAAAATGTGCCATAGAATCTTTGTCACATAAACTTTGGCAATGAAATATTTGCTGCAGAGTTCACACGACCAAATACTATTCGTCAAAGTTACCTGCAGCGATGAAACAAAATCTTTGTCACATTTTCCACGCTTGTAGCAATGTTCTTTCTTAAATAATCTTTAGCAAAGTTCTCCGTTTACACATGTTACACGGACAAATTTAATTTATCGAAGTAACTTTACCATATACATTTGTCAAAGAAACATCGTCATATTTTGGCATTTACACGAGCAAATTTTTCTGTAACAAACCTACTTTGTCATAGAAACTTTGGTCGTGTAAACGCGCCCTTCAGTACATGTATGTGATTTTTCTAGTTTTTTAACCGAACCGTCGTTCACTCAGGTGTGAGTTTTACCTTTCACAGATGGCAACAACAGACTTATCAGGAGTGATTCTTTTTCACACGATTTCTATGATACTTTATGTAAAGTGTTCGTTTAGCTAAGATCTTTGCATTGTGGGAAGTATCCGTTCTTCAACCTGTATATACCACTGATATAGTCCGTTTGCTCCCAAATGCAAATGGAGTTATGCTTACTTCCTCGAAAACGACGACAATGACGTGTCCTAATTATTCTTATGCATATGAAAATCCCGATTCTTTATGTTTTATAAAGGATTTTCCATTTACAGTAATGCAGAAAATAGGCGTTTCACTGAAGGGTGTGGTGTGTTGCTTAGAACTGCCAATATATAATTGGAAAGCAGTAGCGTAAACTCATTTTCTCAGTACCACAGTTGTGGGCGTATATGTATGAAATAGTACAAATACATGCACTATCCGCGCGCATAACGCATAGAGTTAATTGACTGATTATATTATGTTTTAAAATACATGTACACCTTGGACAATCGAATAGTTTTTCGAACTAAAAATTGTTTCTCGTAAAATAAACTTTAAATTTACTCTTTAAATTTTTTGGAACAAACAAGAACAAAATGGGCTTGGTTTAAAAGTCGACCACTTATGCAAAGTTTGTTTTAAAGATAGCATACATTGGCCATATGCTATGTAGTACGCAAAAGTAAACGGGGGTTCCGAGAGCCATCTTTGCATAAAATGTTTCTTTATAAAATAAGGACCTAACAAGTGTAATTTTCACCTCTTCATTACTAAAGAGCAAAATTGACTGTCGATACTCCCCTTTTCTTTTACGTATTATAGCATGTGACTAAAAATACATTTCACTGTCTTTAGAACAAAGTTTGCATAATTCACTGAATTTTGATTATAAACCCATTTTTTCTCCTGTGTTGTTTCACTTGACACAATACGTGTAATTACATTTTATTTTCAAAAATATCACAATTTTATGCGTGCGTGTAGTATATACATTTGTACTATTTCATGCACATACGCCCATGGCTGTAGTAAACATAGAGCAAGTCAATTCGGTGAAACTGCTATTTTTGCATTACTCTTAATAAGGTAGGTTCCCACTGTCGATCAGATCAGCTCGATCGTCCCGATCGCCCAGATTCCCCGACCAAGCTCGACCAACTGATTGATTGGGCTTGTACACAACCTATTCCCGAATGCTTCTCGACCTTACACGACTCCAAGATGACTACTCTCGACTGCGCCATGACTTCAATCCGACAACTACCCGCGGGCCGATCTCTACTCGATCATTCCGACCCCTGCATGATCCATACACGATCTCTAGTTGACAAAATCAATCTCTACTCGATCTAGACCCGGTTAGATCGATCTGGTCGTACAGGGAGTCATTGGATTAAAAGTCGATCAGTTATGCAAATTTTGTTTTAAAGATAGCATACGAGGGGTGTTCGAAAAGTAATGCAAATGACGTAATTTCTCGGTAACTATTATAAAAATAGAACTTCTGATTGCAAAAACACATAAAGCTATATTATGCGTAAGAAAGTCTGCAAACACGGTGTATTTTTTTTAAAAAGGGCGCATTTTTATCTTCTTTGAAAGCGGTATACCGTAAAGACACTGCAGAATTTTAGTTTAGTAGGCCGTAATTTATATATCGTCAGTCTTTGATTTGTTTTTATTTTTGCTACTTAAAGACAATGCCCAGGCAATGTTGTCCTGTAAATATCGCGGAAATTATTTTTAATCTGGGTTCCATACTGGCCCGGGAATATGGATTATGTAGTAGCGAATTCCCCATTTCTACCAAAAATTAAATGATTTTGTAATGAAAACAAGTGTATTAGCATTCAAAATCTTGTCAGCAAGAGCATTTACATGGGTCAACGAAAACATGTCAATAAATTCAAATTAATGCCAAAAACGAAGCCTCTACAAGCTTTTAAAAATGACGTTAACGTATATTTCAATAACGTCATAAGAATTGCGCATTGCTTTGCCAAGAATAAATCGATAACAGTTGCCACCCTTCTAACTTTTGTATGAATATTGTAGGCAACAATGGACAAGCAACTGACAAAGATTAATTTTGTATTTGCAATGATATTTGACTTGAATGTCCAACACTGAAAAGATTTTACATATGAAAATAGCCCAGTGGTATGACAGCGGCCTAATAAAATGCGTTGTAAGTCAATATGGAAAGGTGTCTTTGTACAGCGTTTGGTATCATTGTAAAGGCATTTTTTTTGTTTTCAGCAAATGCATAGCATTTGTACCAAATTTTCCCCTAAACAAAGTTATGAGGTCGTTTGCATTACTTTTCGAACACCCCTCGTATATTGGACAAATACTATGGCACGTAAAATTCTTCATTACTAAGGAGGAAAATTGGCTGATGAAACTCCCCTTTTTCATTTACGTACTATAGCATGTGACTAACGTATACATTTCGCTGTCCTTCGAACAAAGTTTGCATAATTAATCGACTTTTAATTCTAAGCCCATTTTTTTCTCCTGTGTTGTTTCACTTGATACGTTTACTTCCGTTTATTAGCAATAAATATCACAATATCATGCGTGCGAGTAGTTATTAAGAGCCGCGGCGTGAGAAAACCAACAAAGTGGTTGTGCGCCCAGCGCAGACTCAGATCAGCCTGGGCATCCGCCAAGACTGATCAGAGTCTTCGCTGTCCGCATGGAGGTAGCTTGGACCCTTAGCTACCCTTTTAGCGCTTACCGAAGACTCTGATCAGACTGGGCGGTTGCCCAGGCTGATCTGAGTCTACGTTAGGCGCGCAATCACATTTTTGGTTTTGGTCGTGTCGCGGCTCATTTGTATTATTTCATGCACATATGCTCATGGCTGTAGTAAACATCGAGCAAGCATATGGCACCCTCAATTCGGTGAAACTGCTATTTACATGTATGCATTACTCTTAATGATAGGTTCCCACTGCCGATCATATCAACTTGATCGTCCCGATCGCCCAGATTCCCCGACCAAGCTCGACCAACTGATTGATCGGGCTTGTACACGACCTATTCCCGACTGCTACTCGACCTTACACAACTCCAACATGACTACTCTCGACTGCGCCACGACTTCAATCCGACAACCACCCCGATCTCTACTCGATAATTACGACCCCTGCACGCTCCATACACGATCTCTACTCGACGAAATTAATCTCTACTCGATCTAGGCCCGGTTAGATCGATCTGGTCGTATAGGGGTCATGGGTAGTCGTGAATACGTTCTGTACGGGCAATTTAAAAACAAAAATTCGAAGTCTTTTGGTTAGCATCCAGTTGATATCAGAAGCTCTAGAGAATAGGTATCAGCATCATAATAATGTCATGGAAGTAGAGCATTTGCTGTTGTGGGCCAAGTGGTTAGAACTCTAGAGAGACATGGTCATGGCTGTGATGGAGGAAAAAAGTTGCAGGTGATGCTGACTGCTGGCTCCCTTTGCTGCCCTACTAAAGCCTTCTGGGGGCTGAGTTGGGGTGATGAGGTTATGGCAACATCATCCAAAATGCTGCATGTTGCTAGAATCCCGCGAAGAGGCAGAAAAGCTTTTCTGCCTCTTCGCGGGATTCTAGCAACATGTAGATGTGACCTCTTCGTATTTGCAGCAGAGATTGCCAGATCTGCACGCCCTTTTTTGAAGAATCGTGTAAAGGTCGAATGCGCTCTTGTAAGGTCTAGTAGCGGTCTAGTGGTTATCAGGGGCGATCGAGTGCAGTTCAGTAAGGGTCGGGTAGCGGGCGAGCTGGTCTGGATAACATTTTGAATAGGGATCGCGTTGATCGGGAAGCGATCGGGTATTGGCCGAATAAAGATCGAGTTGATCAAGGTCTGATCGGTATTTTTTTTCATCCCGCCCAAATTTGATCTCTACACCGATCGTTTCCCAATGAACTCGACCTCTACTCAGCCAATGGCGAATCAGTTCCCGATGACTCCCCGAGCGCTTGGCTTCTCGATATCTACTCGAATTGTTCGAATGAGTCTAAAATTTTCGGGTAAGCAGCCGGAACGTGCCGATCAAGGTAATCCACCCCGACCACTCCTGCCGAGCGAGCTCGATCACTCCCCCGATCGCTTGATCGAAGTGTTCTGATTGGCAGTGGGTACCCACCTTTAATGGGAAATAACTGAGAAAAGCATAAAGAAAAAACAGAATTTTCGTATTTTGTTATTTATTATTATAAAAATCACGAAGGCATTAGAACCTTTAGTAGCAGTTTAGATATTTTCAAGAACATAAGCAAAACCCCGTTTGCATTTGGGAGCAAATGGACTGTACACTTATGTTTTACCGTCAGTTTTACAAACCTTAATAATTTTATGACTCCTGTTTGATAGCCTGGACAACGTAGCCCTTCCGACTGCGATTTCGTACAAGCAAAGGAAATAATTTGCTCTTGTAAAGGAAATAATTAGCTCCGAGAGAGAAAATTCTTCCTTTTAAGATTGGACCCTATTGAAAAAGGCTGGGAAACCGGGCTCCTCATGAATGTGTAGGGGAGAGTCGGGTAACTTCGGACAGGCGGGTAAATTCGGACATACAATTGCAAACAGTGAAAATCCAGATGAGACGGCTCATAATGAGCCGTCTCATCAGGATTTTCTCTGTTTGGCAAGTTAATTTTTGTTTTACTTCCAAACAACCGACATATAAAGGAAACAATGTCAGTGTCCGAATTTACCCGCTGTTCGAAGTTACCCGACTCTCCCCTATCCATAAACTTTAGGTTCTGAGAGAAAACAATCGGCAAACCTCGAATGATGCCATTACTCAAGTAATACTTCGGACAACGGGTAAATTCGGACAGTGACATTGTTTCCTTTATATGTCAGTTGTTTGGAGCTAAAACAAAAATAACTGGCCAAACAGTGAAAATCCTGATGAGACGGCTCATTATGAGCCGTCTCATCTGGATTTTCACTGTTTGCAATGGTATGTCCAAATTCACCTCCATGTCCGAAGTTACCCGACTACCGACCGAGAAAACTGACGTATGTCGGTATCCGTCCTGTGAACACTAACGCCACGAGGCCATGTGTATGTGGAGTTGTTTTATTTGAGTATGAAGATGTCATGTTGGCTCTAAGTGTCAGTTTGTCAAATTAGGCTTAACTCTTTCGGCGCCAAATTTTTCAGACGACAAATTTTCGTCTGCTCAAATCATCAGACGACAGATTTGTAATTGGAATTTTTAACAATCTAAAGACATTTTTCATAAAATCAGGCTTTTTTAAGTTCAAATTTGAATGGCAAACAGTGTAGATCCTGATCAGACTAAAAGAGCCGGCTGATCTGGATATACGCTGTTTGCAAAGTCGCATTTTTGCGACTTTGGCGCCGAAAGAGTTAAACTACCTAGTTTTTACACACTTTGTCGTTGCAATATAAGTACCATTGTTTTGAACCAACACATGCTGCTTTAGTATGGTCTATGTATTTCTAGTTTTGCCGTCTTGCTCTGCCAGCTAGTTTGCTATATTTTTAACTATAAACTATTTTCATCCCTTTTTTCTAGACTAGGGCCCTTCCGCAATAAATGTTTGATATTACTCAGGGGCGTAACTAGGGGCAATTTCATAATACGCACAACCATGTTTTATTCTCTACTTCTTGAAGGGAAAGCTAGTGTTTCAGCCACTTTGGTAATTGGTATTGAAATCTTGTCTAATTTATAAATTTTCAGCATGCAAATACGCAGGTGCGTTTTGAAATTTTGTCAATTTTGACAAAATTTCAAAACGCACTTGCGTATTTGCCGTATAGGTAGCTACGCCCTTGTTACTTGCGTTGCATTTCATGCCTGGTTCTTCTTTCGCCTTAAACAGGGAATAAGAAACAGAATAGCTCCGCCAAAAGTTAGCACCATTCCCGTAGAAATGAAGGATACTGCATAGCTTCCTGTCATGTCAAACAGCCAGCCTGGAAATACACAGTAAAAGACTAGGGCTATACTGACTGGCAATGGATCACTGGAAATAACTGGTATTGTTTTATCACAAAAAATGTCGAAAGCTGCCGGGAAAATTCCCAAAGGGTTCTAAAGTTATAAGGAATTTAAATTTTAAGGTGAGGTGGGAGTAATTGACAAAACACATGAGCTTATTCATATTGTCTTATATTAGAGATTTTCACCCCCTCCCCCTTTTTCAGAAAATGTAATAAAAATAAAAGCATCGTAAACGACTGCGTAATACCCCGCCACTGTGAACCAATACCCCTTCTTTTACCTTTTTTATACATTTGTTACACAATTTTTATTATCATTTTATACAAGTATATAGCCCTGGGGCAGGGGCAGATAACCTCTGGGGACAAAATTTTGATCATGACATGAAGCTCATATTACCTAGATAATGTGTTGCAAGTTTCAGAAAAATCCTGTTCATCTTTGATTTTATACAGATTTTTATCATAATTTTATACATGTATATAGTCCCGGGGCAGGGGCAGGTAACCGAGGTGGACTAACTTCTGCTTGTAACAGGAAGCTTATGTCATTTCAATCATTTCTGTGGAATTTCGTCACGTTATACCAAAAGTCTGATTTTATACAGGTTTTTTCATGATTTCATACGTGTATATAGCTTGTGTCAGGGGCAGGTAACCCACTGGAAAACAATTGCATTTATCAAGACGGAAAGCTTATATCAATATGATAATTTGTTACAAGTTTCAGAAAAATCCCTTTCAACACTATTTTATACATTTTTTTTTGTTATTTAATACATGTATATAGCCCCAGGGCAGGGGCAGATAATCCAGGTGGACAAAACTCCGCTTGTAACAAAAAGCTTATGTTAACTGAATCATTTCTGTGAAATTTCATCAAGAAATTCAAAGTGTAAAGGAACTACAGACCAAAACCAATTTTAAAGACCTTGACAAGGGCAATAACTCCATCAGAAGAAACCGGAATTTGCCCATTAACAATCCCAACTGAGATATTCTCAAGACCAATGCACACGCCAAGTTTGAAGAAAATCCGTTCATAAATACTAAAGTTATCGAACGGAAACGAAGTGCTCACGGACGGACGGACAGACAGACGTACGTACGACGGACGGACGGACGGACGGACAGACACACGGACAGCCAGCAGGAAAACATAATACCCCGCCACTAACGTGTGGCGGGGTATAAAAAGGGGGGGGGGGGGTCGCCGATATCGTTTTCAAGATATCTGACCTCGAAAACGTCAATTTTTCCACTTTTTCGACGCTATAATGGCGTTCTATGGAAAACGCACTTTTTTGCTCGTCACTCTAGGATACAAACCTTCACTCTGAGAAAACAAAACATTTTTTTCTCCAAAAACTAACACAGTATGGCCCAATGATAGACGTTTACATTAAAGCAATAAAAATAGTAGGTCGCCGACTTAACTTTCGAGCTAATGTGTTTAATGCCCGGCTTGCCATCTCTTTAGACTATAATGTAAACGTTGCGCATGGTGACGTTGGCATTACTCAACTTTTCGCGCCACATATCAACTATCGCTTTTTGTAGGCTACCGGCAAAATAAGCAAGGACTTTTATAACGTCATTATAACATTAAAAATATCTTAATATCATCTTTTTTTATAATTTTGTCTCCTAAAATGGATTAAGTGTGACAAGTTATCATCTTATGAAAACAAAAATCAAATATTTTGCATCAGAATTTGGCGATTATCACTGGAATCAAAACTACATTACGCAACTAAAGCTCTAGAAAAGAAAAAGTGGGCGGGGCTTAAATATATAAACTTTTATGTTAATAATAACAGTTTGGGTGACAATTTTGCGATGGGGTTTTCAGGACTTTGTTCATCTCATAAATGCTTGTAAGTTTAGAATATTTCTGGAGAAAGTGAAGACAACAGTTCAGTAGCCCTTTAATCTTTAACGCGCCAAAAATGCAGACGATGCTGTATATTAGAAAATGTATCTAGTTTCTCCTTATATATATATCAAAGGAGCATTATTAAATGATTCGGTTAAACACAAACTATGATGTTATTCAGACCGTAAAAAATTAGACATCCATTGATTAAAATATGTAGCTTATACAGAGAAACTAACACTATTTCCGTAGGAACCAAAACATTCCCTACTGTATTTTCAAAGTTTAGAAAGACAGTACAGTGTGGAAACAATGTCAAAAATGATATGATCCCTGTTGTGTTACCACAGGGTATAATCGATTCCGCTAATTTTCGCTTCCTGCAGAGACTGTACATCATATTTGGCTTCCGCCGAGACTGTCCGATATCTCTTGCTTCCTGCCGATACTTCTGTACATGATAAATGGCTTCCTGCAGAGACTGTGCGCGTTATTCTGCTTCCTGCCGAGGCTCTCGGCAGGAAGCAGAATCACGCGGACAGTCTCGGCAGGAAGCCATTTTCCGAGGACAGTAGTCTCTGCAGGAAGCAATAGTTCGCGGACAGTCTCGGCGGAAGCCAAATATGACGGACAGTCTCTGCAGGAAGCGAAAATTGGCGGACTCGATTATACCCTGTGGTTACTATACCTGCAATTGGTGCTCCGATAAAAGCCGCCAATCCACTAGCAAGCATGAACAGTCCTACTGACTCTGTTATAACCTCTGTAGTGAATAAATCTCCTACTACAATAGTTGATAGCGACACATAACCACCTAGAATAGAAGCGTCACGGTGGATCATATGAGCCGCGACACGTGAAAACCAACAATGTGGTTGTGCGCCCAGTGCAGACTCAGATCAGCCTAGGCATCCCCTCAGTCCGCTCAGACTCTTTGCTAAGCGCTTAAAGGGTAGCTAAGGGTCTAAGCTACCTCCAAGCGGACAGCGAAGACTCTGATCAGACTGGGCGGATGCCCAGGCTGATCTGAGTCTGCCCTGGCCGCACAACCACATTGTTGGTTTTGTCGCGTCGCGGCTCATATGCTTTTGTTTTATTTGTTACGCTGCATGGAAAATATGGCGATTCATGGACAGACTCTTTGTTTATGTGAGATGAATAGTGATTTCTTTCCTTTGAAACCCTTTCGTTCATTTCACTATACACGTATAAGTCGCGTTGTTCTTACTTTGATACGCTGCACGGAGACTCGACGAGACAGTGGCTGTCTCTTTATTTATGTGAAGGTAAGTTAAATTGTCCTTTCTTTCTGTTTCGAATACATGTACTTTACATTCTTTGAGAAGTGCTCCACTTTCTAGCCCGCATTTGTCCGCTTCTATGCAGACGTCCCAAAAGATTCATAATTTGGGTAAGAGTCTGTCACAATTTCAATTCGGAGAAAAATGACACTAAAATGGTGACGTAATTTGCACGGACGTCAGTTCAAAATGTGTGACGTTATCCCTTCCCAAGAATGATTGTTTGTGACACTATCATTGTTTTGTCAGAATCGAAAAAATACGGTGTAGAAAGTAGTGCTGACTTTCACAGAGAGTCGGTCAGTGAATCGTCATATATTCCATGCAGCGTATCAAAATTAACACAACATGACCCCCCATCCTGTTAATATGGACCATGACAAGACAATCGGCTTTTACAATTAGATATATGTATGAGTCATTCGTGGACAATTTCAAACAACTTCCTTGGTACCCAGTAAATGTTACTGCATGAAACACACATGTAAGTTTCATACAGTGGACTCTCGAGATCTCGAAGTATCTTTTGATCTAATATAATATAGTTTGGACATATTGCCTATCTTTCTTTTCATTTCAACTGCTGTAATCTCAATTAACTTATCTCAAATTACATGTATCTCAAAGTTAACTTTTTGGGACCAGAATATTAACTTTGAGATATCAGTAGTTTGAGATGACCTTCGATCTTTAGATATCGAGAGTTGACAGTATATTACGTTATGAATCGAATTTTTTATTTTTCGAGTACTCTGAGTATTTAGGGCTCGCACAGATAATGTATGGATTCTTAGACAGATCTGAGTCTTCGAATCTGGACCCTAGAAGTATTTATAGAAACTTACCAATGGTCATCCCAAACACAACAGCATACATGACGAGCAGTCCATAAACAGAGAATAATGGAACAAAGGCAGTGAATAGTCCACATGTGATGTTTGAGACGTTATACATGTATGAGCGGTTGACTTGTGGTATATCGCCAATTATGCCGAAAATAACCCGACTGACTGTATTGGCGATTCCAAGGTATGAAATTAACAAAACACCTTCCGATTTGGTATATCCTAGCTTGGTTGCAAGGTCAGGCAGATATGTATATGGCACACTATAAGCAAGCGATATGAGAAAAGAGGAGGTAAAAAACACTAAAAACGAAGGATCCTTCAGCAGAGAAAATCTAAAAAATTCTCCACTGAATTTAATACACTGTTTCAGTCGAGATTCGGTTTCAATTTTGTTAGATTTATTCCTAAATTCAGTAGAACATGCCTCCTCATGACTGTTTCCGATAAATGATGAGTATTCATTCATATCCCCATTCGGCTCAGTCTTATGTGAGACAGTGTCGTCTTTAGTGTATTTAATCCGAAGCTCATAATTAAAATCACCATCGTTAATAATGCAGAGATCTACATTTGGTTTGGCTGAATATGATGTATATAAATCAGGCCTGCTTTCTAAGTCCGAATTTATTTCTACACCGCTTGGTTCTGTCCTGTCCTTCTTCAACAAAGCAATTTCATTTTCTGTTTCGTCGATTCTGTCGTTTGCCTCTGGCTTACTTTCTGGCAATGGTCTATACAACGCGCTAAATGCTACACAATTCAGTACAAGTCCCGCTTCAATCAGAATGGTTCCTCTCCAGCCATATTCATCAAGAAGCCACTTAGACAACGGGTTGAAAATGATAGCACCTAATCCAGAACCACAGACTGAAATGCCCATTGCTAAGGATCGTTTTTTGTCGAAGTATCGAGTGACGGTCACGATAGATGTCAGGAAGATCATCCCATATCCTATGCCTGAAATGAGACGACAATTTGAAATACACAATTTATTTTTCGAGGTTTGTACCTTGAGGGACAATTACAAAAACTAATATCATATGGTGCATATAGTAACCGTTTGGGGTGAAGGAAAGTGTGCTTCTTTACAGATATGATATAAACAATATAAGACAAATTACTAAAGTTGAAATTTATGCCACTCAAGAATAAGAATTTGAAAAAATGAAAGAAAAAAAATGGTCCAAATGAAAACAAATATATTGTAGTCTTATTTTGTCTTCCCTTTTTAATCATACCCTATTTTAATTTAGACTTACAGATATCCTCCCTTGCCATTTCACCTTTTACAAATAAAATCGTTTTACTATACATGTATTTCGTTAGATATTATATATTATATCTAAATTCTAGGCTAAGGTTCATAAAATGTTCTGGTTTAAGACAATTATGAATTGAAAAGACAAGTTTAAACAAAAAACGAATCTGCTCAACAAATTGATCAAAAGCAACTATTCGGACAATCCTCTATTCGGAATACCATTCAATCTCTTTGTGTTTGTAACTATTCGAGAAAAGACTGCATGCACCAAGTGTAATCAGAAAAGAAAATATTTTACCATAAAACTGACCTCCTATTTGCAAAAACTTTGACTAAATATATTACAGCATAAGGTGAAACAAGTTTGGGCGATGTGTCTGCAAAATCAGCAAACTGTCGAAGGATGGTTTCAATGAAGTACACAGGGTACAATCGATTCCGCCAATTTTCGCTTCCTGCAGAGACTGTACGTCATATTTGGCTTCCGCCGAGACTGTCCGCGAACTCTTGCTTCTTGCAGAGGATACTGTCCTCGAGAAATGGCTTCCTGCCGAGACTGTCCGCGTGATTCTGCTTCCTGCCGAGGCTCTCGGCAGGAAGCAGAATCACACGGACAGTCTCTGCAGGAAGCCATTTATCATGTACAGAAGTCTCGGCAGGAAGCAAGAGTTCGTGGACAGTCTCGGCGGAAGCCAAATATGACGTACAGTCTTTGCAGGAAGCGAAAATTGGCGGAATCGATTATACCCTGTGTAGTAAGAGTGTCCTTTTCTTAACACATCTGGCGCACCAAGTGACTTTTTTTTTAGAAATGGCGTAATTTCGAGAATATGCCACTTGTTGATGACTTAGGCTGTCAAAGGTGAAATCGTTAGCTAGTAAGAAAATCAGCAGTAGCTCTTGCAATCACGTGACGATATCCAGATTCATTCGCGCACGTCAATCGATTTTATTTGGACCAATTATACGATTTCGATCGCGGTCCGCGATTCGTCCAGATTTGTTATATTTTGTTTTAAATATGTTTTGTCGCAATTTTATGCTCCAAACCCATTGCTAATAGTCGAATTGGACATTTCATGGTTGTCATGTAAATATTTTTTTAACAGTAGATTTGTCGTAGTTTAGCAAGAAAGTTCATCTTTGATACTTTGATATGTATTAGGAATGAGAACACAGTGTCACCTGTAGAAAATATCCTACCTTCTTAACATATTTTAGCAAGAAAAAAAACAAATCAACAAAAGTGGCATGTGCGCCCAGCGAAGCCTCAGATCAGCCTGGACGTCCGCCCAGTCTGATCTGGGCCTTTGCTGTGTGCTAAAATGGGCAGTCTGAGGGTCTAAGCTACCTCCTTGCCGACATCGCAGACTTAGATCAGACTTGGCGGATGCCCAGGCTGATCTGAGGCTTCGAGAGGCGCACGTGCCACTTTGTTGGTTATCTCATGTTGCGGTTCATATGTAGGGCTATACCATTGCCACGCGAGTACATTTCTTACTGCATACGCAGCGGGGTAAAATGGCGATGCTGTGAGTGAATCTTGGTTTATGTCAAGGTTAATTTCACTTTCAAATAGTTCACACTCATTGAGCTATGTCCCACTTTCCAGTCCACATTTTCCAAATTCTTACGACTCTTTGATGGAACCACAAAGACTCATACTTTGGACAAGAACACTGTCACAAAGTTTCAGTTGACGTCCGCGCAGATTTAGCCCCCATTTTAGTTCCTGGCTGAAATTTTGAGACCAAAGTGTGAATCTTTGCTTTACATCAAAGTACCGAGGGAATCGGAAAGGTGTGGACTGGATAATGACGCATAGCTCAGTGAGTGTAAACTACTTGAAAGAGAAATTTGCCTTGTCATAACCAAGATTTACCTACAGCATCGCCGTTTTCCGTGAAGCGTTTGTGAACAAAATCCACCTGATCCCCGACCTGGGGAAGATAATTCGTACAATAAACAAACTGGTAATGTTAAATTTTACCTGCCATAATTCCAAGGGTAATGTACAGCTGATAAAGACTATGTGCGAAAAAGCTGGCAACGAATCCCATGCTGGCAATTAGAGAACCAGCTATTGCCACCATTCGACATCCATATCTGTCCGTCAGCTTTGTTACAAAGGGCCCTTAAAACAGAAAATGGCGAGTGATATGAAATGAAGCCCGTTTGAACGCTAAACAACTGACCTATAGTTTATTGATGCAGATTTAATTGCGTGAAAAGAATCGTAGAAACGGATAAATACACATATTATATGCATCCTGGCATCTATATTTTGGGTTGGGTCCATGTGTCCATGTTTGTGTATCTAAATATTTCGGATTGCCAGTGTTTCTATGTGTTCAGACTTCTGATTTTGGTACTTTGACAACTTCTATTCTGAAATACGTAACCAGTTTGTCAAATAGATTGGAGAAAGCATTCTGAAAATGTTTTTTTTTCTTTTTTTTCCACAGAGTGCCAAAACCAAGATTTTTTTCGAGCTACTACTTTTAGAAAGTCAGGCAAAGAATGGAATATCTAGAGTGCAAAAACAAAACCGAAACAGGCAAATTTCAAATTCACCGGCGATGTATTTGTTTTTCATTTTGGATATAAATAAGGATGAGATTCGTTCTCTATGAATGTGTTAGAATGTCCTAATAATGTGGTTATTGGTATCATACCTACGACATTCAACGTCCCCGCCAGCAAACCAGCAACCCAGGCCGTCTCTCCGCTCCCTTTTCCAAATGCCTCCAGTAAGCTGATGTACATAATCCCAAAGGAGTAGCGTATTCCATCGGTTATGACACTAATACAGAAGTAGGCAAACACAACCATCCAGCCCCATCCGCCATCAGGGGCTTTTGACGTCATCGCTTTGAGCGCGGTCACTCCAAAGCACTTGGTCAGTTTGGTAGCATTCTCATATCATATCTTCCACGCCTTGACTTGTCTTCTGGTTTAAACTGGGTATGATAAATTCAGAGGCAATGTATTAAAAACAGGGTTATCAGTAGTCTGATATTGTCAACAAACGTCAGTTTATTTTTTTAGGTCAGCTTATATGTATTCATTATTTGCAACACCACAGGTCAATAACAATTGGTCTAATTTACAATAGAAGCCCTTTGTACTGGGATGGGCATGTCCGGGGAAAAGTATAGATCTAAAATGAACAGTTTGATCAAGGTTTGAACTGTTTACTTCTATATTACAACTCCTGCTAGGACAAGACGACTTGTCAAAATTAAGAGATGGAAACGTACATTAAACTTACCGGCGGGCGCTCCGAATCACCGGTACCAGGTTGTACGGGCACTCGATGCACAGGCACCAGGCTGTACACTACTTGTGTACAACCTGGAACTAGCCCGTCGAGCGCCCACCAAGCGCTCACATTGATAACAGGCCTCGGTAATGACACATAACACTTAATTGTGTACTGTCCTTTTACAGTCTTTTAATTCAAAATCACGTTCAGTTAAATTGTAATAATAGCTAAATTTCGAAAAATTAAACGTCTTTTTCATTTTTCAATGTTTAAATCAAACTAAGCATTTAGATATAAACAAATCCGATCAATGTCAATTATGATAGGTCAGCAACAGTATGAAACGTATAATTAGTCCGCCCCCGAAATAAAGCGTTCTCTGCACTCGCACAGTCGGAACACCGCTCGGCCAATTCCGCGTGAATCACGGAATTGGCCGAGCGGTGCTCTGATTGCACCAACACTCAGGCCAACGGGTGAATCGATGCAGTTCGGTCGGAACATTACTGCTCCCACACACAATGTAGAGGCTCGAAAAATTCTAACAGACAGACCAATAGACTCTATGATTGGGTTGAGACCGCGACAGGGAAATCTCAGGCTAGTTTTCAGATTATTCAGTCTTAGGCGAGGCTTGCCGAGCATAAAACTAAGATAATTTTGAAAATGAACATGAGATTTCCTTATATTTCTCATACATTATATTTTATAAAACAGAATATTCATTTAATTTTTAATTTCTTGTTGAGGCCATTCCTGTAAACTTCAAATTAATAGTTCTGACATGTGTGTTAACTTCAACTTGACTAGCAACTAATCAGAATTCTACAGTAGCATTTCATTGGCTGCAAATGTCATATTCTGTACAGGTAGCAAGTAGAATTGTTAAAATTAAGTGTGTAACATGCTTGGGCTGTAATTTATAGCGATGATTGACATTTTGAGACAGCTTTCTGAGCCTAGGCTGAGATAGCAGGCCGGGATAGAAAAATCTCAGACAGCTATAGAAAGGGATATTCTTTTCCAGTGGGTGAGAAAGTAAAGGCTTTGTCGGAGCAGTTTACAAAGGCTTACTTGCTCTTTGCTGCTCTTTAGGTGTCACGAAAAGAAGAGCAAATCATAGTACTGAAAATACCGAATCGCGGAAGTGTTGAAAGTCACAAAGATCTGGTGCCGTTTCACTAAACATCTTAAGCCTAAGATTTTCGTGAGTGCCGTACGTTTAAATATGGAATTTTTTGATTATTATTTTTCCAAAATTACACATGATACAGATGACATAAATGACAGTTTTACCTTCATATTTTAAGTTTTAGTCATAAGATATAAATGATCCCCATTTTTTCTTTTTAAAAGGTTGTCTCCGCCACACTTTAAACGTTCCTATACATAACAACTTTTATGGATATCGAGCGGGTAGAGTTATAGGAAATACTTTAAAGTGTCCATAGTCCTATCAGTGTAAAAAACGCCCAAACACAAATCATTACGAAAACCCTTTTAACCTTCACGTTTGATGATAAAATGTAGGTGGATGTGCATAAATTGGTCCAAATAGCTGGCAAAAAGTATGGAAAACAGGTTTTTGAAAAACTACAAATCGCTCAACAAAATATTTCTGGTTTCCGGTTGAGTGACGCAAGATAAACAAAAGCGCCACAGTGAATGAGGCCTCGCCCTTGTACATTGTATTTTTTGTATTTGAGGCCTAATTGCCGAAACTAGCTAGTCTGGCCCAGAAAACTTGTGCACTCGACAGTTTTCAGTTCTTTGGTGTGATCCTTGCTTCCAAAGGATAACCCTTTTATAGAACATATTGAACTTCACTACAGCTGGTGATTGGGACTGTGTGGTCACCGTAAAAAGTCTCCCTGTCCTTCACTATAGTGTAGATTTTATTTTCTAGTCCTTTGGGATAATTGATTCCATTGTAGAACTTTAAAAATATTTGAGGGTCACTGATGAGGCCTAATTGGCCGAAACTAGTTAGTCTGGCCCAGAAAACTTGTACACTCGACAGTTTTCAGTTCTTTGGTGTGATCCTTGCTTCCAAAGGATAACCCTTTTATAGAACATATTGAACTTCACTACAGCTGGTGATTGGGACTGTGTGGTCACCGTAAAAAGTCTCCCTGCCCTTCATCATAGTGTAGATTTTATTTTTTAGTCCTTTGGGATCATTAATTCCATTGTAGACATTTAAAAATATTTGAGGGTCACTGATGAGGCCTAATTGGCCGAAACTAGCTAGTCTGGTCCAGAAAACTTGTACACTCGACAGTTTTCAGTTCTTTGGTGTGATGCTTGCTTCCATAGGATAACCCTTTTATAGAACATATTACCATTTTATTCAATGGCATGAAATCGAAAGTAGGTCATTTTAGTTGCCAACTAAAATGACCCAAATAAGTTTCCAAACCCTTTTGATGTGAAACTCGTGGATGTTTTATTTGTTTTAGGTAGGCCGACCGAGGTCATGTACATTGAAGAAACTATGGTGAGAAGCTTGCAGCGATACCTCTTGATGAAAAGTTCATGTTTATAGAGCAATAGGGCCTTTAATGTTTCCATTCAGATTTATATACAGTCAACTCTCGATATCTCGAAGTCGAACTTAAGCCCAAACTACCGATACGTCAAAGTAAATTTTCTGGTACCAGAAAATTTACTTTGAGATATTAGTAGTTTGAGATAACAGGAGTTGAAATGTAAATAAAAATAGGAACTACTTTCTTTGATATAAGAAGATACTTTGAGATATCAATGTTCGTGACATCGGGAGTTGACTGTTTATTATGAATTCAAATGCTTGTATGGAACTTACTAAAACCTTAGGTCGAAGAAGTCTAGTGAAACGGGCACCTGCTATTTTTATTGTGCCCTGGAGTAATTCTCTCGGTTTAATTAAGGCAGTGAAATGGCTAGGCTCGCCAAAGTCCCTATAAATGTTAAAACCGTATTCCTCCGGATATAAATTTACACATCAAAACAGTCATAATAGCTAGTGTTCATGCGGTAGAAGTGTCATCATGACATGCAAAATGTACAGCAACATATGCCGTTTCATGAGAAAACTTGTTTAGTGATATGTGACATGCGCTTGCCCAGGTATACTTTTCTTAGGGGTGAGTGGGTGAACTCGGGATTAACGTCCCACCACCACCATGGTCATACGGGACCTCGGTTTAAAGTCTCATCCGGAGACCGGAGAAGCGGGGGGTCGATCTTGTGATCTCTTTTCTTAGGATATGCGCATTAATTTCGTCTGAAAGTCTGGAGGTTCCATATTTCATCTAAGCATCTGATCCTACTGCAAACGCAGGCATTGGAGATGAGATGCTACCGAAGGTTACTGAATATTTCGTACAAGGCCCATATGAGCCCCGACACGAGAAAACCAACAATGTGGTTGTGCGCACAGTGCAGACTCAGATCATCATGGGCATTCGCCAAGTTTGACCAGACTCTTCGATAAGTGCCCAAAGGGTAGCTAAGGGACTAAGCTACCTCCATGCGGACAGCGAAGACTCTGATCAGACTGGGCGGATGCCCAGGCTGATCTGAGTCTGCGCTGGGCGCACAACCACTTTGTTGGTTTTCTCGCGTCGCGGCTCAATGATGAATGAGGCGGTTTGCAGAAAGAGCCAAGCAGCCATTGGAGAATATGATGAACTGACCCTGGTCAAGAAACGGAAACTAAGGTGGTTTGGCCAAGTCTCAAGGTCTTCTGGTTTAGCAAAGACGATTCTTCAGGGCACAGTGAAAGGAAAAAGAAAAATGAGGTAGACAGAAGAAGGGGTGGGATGGCAATATTAAAGAGTGGGCAGAGCTCATCTAGGGAAGCTGAAAACAGGACAAGGTGGAACGGGATTGTTTCGAAGTCATATGTGGTGCCTCAACGACCTTGTAAGTTATAGGATAGAATACAAATAGACTACTGCAAATGTGCACATGCGAGTCTCGGCGTATGTACATTTAAGTAGCATTCTCGCGACTTTCATATAATAACATATTACTAACTTCCTTGGAGTTGGTAGATCAGCTGACAGTGCAAATATGGCCTGTTATGTAATACTATATTTAAATGGACAACTTTTGAAAAAAGTGAGCTAATTAATCACACTAAGAAAACGGCATCCATGGCAAAGTTGAAAAGAGAGAACTCTGATCAGCCTGAGCATATCAGACTTCTTTGTTCGTAAGCAGTAGGTCTTGAAGAACCTGTACATTGAAAAGGGAAGACATTGAACAATCTGTGCAAATGGGAAGGCTGATCGGAGATCCATAGGGGACCATTCACATGCCGCGGCTGAAAAAGTAAATTAACTTGTGGGCCGATGAAACCGCTCCAAAATTACATTTTTTTTTCTAAAAAAAGATTGTTAAAATCGACACTAACCTCCATCTGATGTAATATAAATCAGCACTGGCACAAAACCAATGTAACTAAAGTATCTAAACATTGCAAAAAAATAATCTTTATCTATATAGGCCGTGTTCTTTGTTTAGAAAGTTGACACTTTAAGTGACTAATATATATGACTATATATGACCTATAATCGATCCTGGCTTACCGTAAAAATTCCACCTATTGGGACAGATAGGTCTGTGCAAACAGTACAGACCCAGATCAGACTGCTCCTGCAGAAGCGGATCAGGGTCTACATATTTCCATTCCATCTGTATCGTTTCGACGCACTACTGTACTGTTCCTTCTCAGGACGTATAACAGAACGTTTCTGAACTTTCCCCAACAACGAAATGTTGCATTCGTGGATGGACCAGTAGTAATAATAATATAATAATAGTAGTAATAATCCACAGCTCTCAGAAATCACATTGATTTAAAAATATGAGTTCACACTAACCTTCATGCGTTGGAATATAAATCACGTTGGCATGAGCCTTTTCCATACAACCAGTGAATGTAAATATTGCAAAAAAAAAAAAAGAAAAAAAAAAGGAATTCAAAACAGTTTGTACTTTTCTAATACATTATCTATATCGGCCACATTCTTTGTTCAAAAAGGCTAACGCTATAAATGGTAGCATACATATATGATGCACGTACTGACACCTATATACAAAGGATCCTTACCTTCCTTATCTGCAATCAGCCTGTAAATCCTTTTGATTTAGTCAGAACCTTGATGACCTAATATGAGCGTAGATTCCTCAATGACAAAACTTTATGAGTGCGAACAGCACTAGCTCTGATCAGACTGTGCAAATGCACAGTCTTGTCTAATGATCCTTTCTGTGCTTACGTTTTGAATATACACTCTTTGTTGGTCTTCTTTGTTTTGCGTGCAATCAATTTTAAACATGCAACGATGTTCGCGTCATAGGAACACAGGGTATAATCGATTCCGCCAATTTTCGCTTCCTGCAGAGACTGTCCGTCATATTTGGCTTCCGCCGAGACTGTCCGTGAGCTCTTGCTTCCTGCAGACTACTGTACTCGAGAAATGGTTTCCTGCCGAGACTGTCCGCGTGATTCTGCTTCCTGCCGAGAGTCTCGGCAGGAAGCAGAATTACGCGGACAGTCTCGGCAGGAAGCCATTTATCATGTACAGAAGTCTCGGCAGGAAGCAAGAGTTCACGGACAGTCTCGGCGGAAGCCAAATATGATGTACAGTCTCTGCAGGAAGCGAAAATTAGCGGAATCGATTATACCCTGTGAGGAAGGCAGGTGTTTCAGTATTGATTGTCAAATGGTTTACAACTTTTCGTGGCATTTTTTAAAGTATTGATTTATCTTTAATCGATTTTAAAATACGATCTTGAACCAGATCAGTCATGATAATAGCAACAAACAACACATATAACAACCAAGACTTGCGATTTTACGTCGTTTTCAACAGTATTTTCAGTCATATCAGGACCAGGTGTGGATGATAATGAAAGGCTGTGTGCAATGAAACTCCGTTTATGATTGAAACGATTCCTGGCTCCACCACTACTCGAACCCGGGACCGCTAGATCAGCAGACCATCGCTTAACCTACTGAGCTACCCGGGCCCCATCAACCAAGAAATACCAAAACAGAAGTGCCGCATTAGGACGGCCATCCCTCGCACTTTGTTCTGCCTTGGTTCTTAAGACGTTTGGATGTTGAACCCAGCCAAAACAATTACACAGCATACCAACGAAAACCCGTTTGTAACTTTACAGAAGTGCCGCCTCGGGACGGCCAGCAATGAAATAACTTTGGGGGTGGGGGGGGGGGGGGGCGGTGCTTCAACCGGGTTGCAGTCGTCTAGCCCTCGCCCTTGGTTTTGCTTTGGTACATCGAACACTTAGTCTTTCGCTTTTCGTGGAAGATTCCTAGCCCATAAGTGTAACATCACAGAAACACAGAAATCAAAATTAAAACAAAGAAAGAATAAACATGATAATTCACAGACAGAAATAGCAACTGTCGCAGAATAGAATGGAATGCCGATGTGTCCCATTGTGCCTCGAGGGTGTTCGGGGAAGAAATCACCACGACATAAAGATGATAGATGGTTTAATGATGATTTTCCTGACTCCCAGGCCAGCACACACTGTACATGTTAAACTAATCTCTTCATTTGTATCATCCCAGCCCGACGATGTGACACCTGTATCGATAACGCGTATGTCTCTTTACCTGTTGAAATCTATGACTCAGTTTGTATAGAAATTAATGCCAAAACAATTTTTGACAACGTAAATCATTTCTTTAACTAATTGTGCCGAAATTTATTCTCATATGACCATATAGCTCATTTTACGCTCTTTAAGTTGATATAATTTTCATCAAAATAAGTATGTGCCTTCATTCTTCCAGGTGAACTGGAAAATAAGCTCATCGCCTCCTAGTTAGCGTATATAAAAAATTTGACAAAACGCGTGTTCCTAGACTTTGTCAGTAAAAACTTATTTTACTGTGTCTAGTTTAATTTTTTTCCCTGATATTTTCTTAAAATTTGCATGGCATACTTTCCACAGATATAAAAAATTCCGAAATAAATTATCGTTAAGATTCTTCCCTATTAACTTTAAAATACATTCCACGCGCTTTCCGACTGCCAAATTCTAATGCGTAAATTTCTAAGTCCAACCTGATGTCGCACTAAACGTCGGGGACATGCAGAGTATGCGAAATGTTATTTGTTGCCTATGCGAAATTGCTTTTATTATCAATCCGGCGGTACAGGAAAGACAGAAAATGTTAAGAAATCAAAAAAAAAAAAAAAAAAAAAAAGATGAATAAAAATAAATGAATAAAAATTGAAAATAAGACAATAAATACAAACCAAACAAACAAAACTGCCATATATAAAATGTGTAATATGTCATTTTACATTCTCTAGATAAACAAACATATGATGGACTAGAGTATCTGCATTTTTTTTTCTTTCTTTCTTAACAGGTTGGTAAGAAGTTATTTCGATAATGATCGTTTAATACCAATTAAACACTTTGTTAGTTAATTGCCATTAAATGGCTTCATTCTCAACGTAACTGACCAACTGTGAAAGATACACTATTAAGATTGCTCATTTTAAGGTCAGTTCGTACTGTGTTCATCTATCACAGAATATATTATGGAATTTAGTGTTTTGTGTTTCCTCTGGATTTATCGCTATGACAAAGTCGAACCCGGGACCGCTAAATCAGCAGGCCAGCGCTTAACCTACTGGGCTACCGGGGGTCCTCCGTTTATTGAAACATGCTGCTCGGAAATAAGACTTTCCAGAAGACTTCAAATACAGGTATTGGACCAGGCTAAGGGAAATCAATAATCATTGAAAAAAAGAAGAGAGAATATGCTTATAAACAGATTATAGCTAGAAATTCCGGATTATAATTGGACCAGACATAGTGTGTTGCTGTAGATCCGCACGGAACTGTGTTGAAAGTAACCATTAAATTCTCGAAGACACTGGTTTACATATAGAGTGATGATGACTATAGGGACATGTAAATAAGTACTCGTACATTACAACATTCGCTCACCGAAGACTCAGATCAGCCATTGCAGTCTAGTCAGTGTGCGATTCCCGGACATTAAAAAAGCGAAAAAAAAAAAAAAACTCTGATCTTTCTTAACAGTATTACGGCTGATCTGGGTATTTACAAAAAACGATAACCCTGGTCAGTCTACACAGAGGTGACGACTACATTAAGTTCACCTGAAAAGTCTGCGATCGTTGAAATTTAAAAAGCAGGAATGAATACCCTGATCAGTTTTCACTAATTAATAACTGATTTGAATACTAACTGTTCTCATAAATTTATGCCAGCAGTGAGTATTCAAATCAGCCTGCACACCCAAACAGCAAAACCGAAGGCTTTGATCTGTCAGCAAAGAAGAGAACGCTGATTTGAATATCTACTGTTCTCATAAAAGTTTCCAACAGTGAGTTTTCAAATCAAACAGCGAATGTGAATACCCTGAACAGGCTAAGCAGGTGTTACGACTGATTTGATTTGATAGTGAAATATTGCCCGGGGTCTGAAATGTAAAGGTGACCGAGAGTGTCATAACTGATAAGGATCACTGATTATACAATATACAGTGTGAAAAGTGTCAAAATTTCATATTCCCTTGCATAATTTCTACTAATTTTTGACTGCATTCACTTTTGAATGAAATCAATTATTTAAAATGTAAGCATTGTGAAAATAAATAAACAAATAAATAAATAAATAAATAAAAATAGAACAAATTAATAAAATAAAAAATCTTGACTATTTTTGAACAGATTTCTATAAAATCCTTTCTGTTGGAAAAATAACAGGGTCTTGGATTATGAAGCTATAATGCTCAAATAAGCCTGCGTATCTGCGCAAACGTATCATAGTCTTTTTAATGCAGTGTGTTTAGAGTTCTATGGGTTCATAAAAACTTTTTGAGAAGAAAGAAAAAAATCAAAGGAAACCCCACCAGAAATGCGAATTTGCGTATGCTGATCTGCGTCTTCAGTGTTTGCACATGTCGTAACTTAGATTTTTACGCGACGATGAATATTATCATAAGCTTAAACCACAGATGCCCTGTGCACACATTTGATTTTCGAGTAAGTGAAAGAGTGAGATATTTAATGGGTTTTACCGCACACCAGCACAAAAAGGCTATTTCGCACCGAAAAACGCTTTAAAGACTACGTTTCTGAAACGATTTCGAATGCACAGTTGTAATTATTTTTCACACATTGTTGCCATATCATAATTGTAGTTTCGCAATATTTATAAAAATGTACCTTATTTGTTGGAGTCTACCATTTACCAATTTATTCAGCAACACTGAAAAAATGAGGCGATAAATAAAAAAAGAAAGAAAGAAAGAAAACATCTTCAAATGATGGACTGGCCGTTCGTACGTATATCTTTTTCCTGTTTATCAGTTAATCAACATGAATCCAAGTTCAAGGATAGCTTCAGCAGTTTTACCGGTGGTCAGTTATTCCCCGGTATTTGGGGTATAATGATAATGATAATGAAAAAAAAAATAATAATGAGCTACGTCACTTCGCACTAGAATCTGGAGATAATATACTAAAAATTGACATCAGAGGTGCTATATATTGAAAATAATAAGTTCATTGCAAAATTATCATTATATACTACCGCACATAATTTTAAAAGTATACTACTGTAAACAATAATTTAATCATACTAATTCATAGAAATAAGAAAAATCAAATAAATTAATAAAAAAATGTGAATAAATAAAAGGTGTGAGGGAAAAAAGGGCTCGGGGAGAGAGCTGATGTTAACGAAGTTATTAGAGCTTTTCAGAACTGATAAATTTTACTCCGATATTGGGTAGATTACCTTGATCTACCTGTTCAGTCACGGCTGCCGCAGTCCCCTAATCTAAGGGATACAACTGCACTACACTACATACAGGTGTCTTTACCTGTACGACTTACAGGTAACTTCCCTTGCATATGGTATGAAATAGTGTGGTTTGAAATATATAAAATGCGCTCCTTAATTAAAAGGAGACATTTATATAATGTTGTCCTTTGAGGAGGACGTAAGTCCTACCCCTGCCAGAGAAAATAAAAGACTGACCGGCACCTTGGGCAGTACGAGGCCTAAAGAAGGGGAATACACAATTTAGCAAATATTTACAAATGGACACAAATTACAAAATTATCTGAATTATTACTAAATGAAGACTTGAAATTGTAAGCACATACCTGTAAATATATAAAATGCGCTCCTTAATTAAAAGGAGACATTTATATAATGTTGTCCTTAGATAAGGACGTAAGTCCTACCCCTGCCAGAGACAATGAAGACTGACGGGGCGCAAAGGGGCGCAAAGGTCGTGCATGCGCATGCAAGCGTGGATCAGTGAAGTGAATCGCGCTAAATTACATAAGGACAAAAACCGGAAATGGATATGCGCTAACTTTTAAAATAATGCTTTAGAGTATTTGAGCTATGGGGAAAATGAGTTGAATGACATGAAATATAAGATAAATTGGACTGTGGGAGAATTTAGTAAAGGATTTTTAAGATGAAATATTTTCACCCTGTGACATTCTCCGCCTCTTCGGGAAATGCCGTTCCGACTTTTAAATCATAAAATTTACAATATTAGCAATTTTACTATTTATAAATGTGTATTTACAACATTTTAATAGTTCAGACGGTATCTTATCCAGTGACAATTATTTGCTTGAACCGCTCTGCACTCTAGTGAAAAAAAACAACCTTTATGTGACAAAACATACAGGCTTTTACATGTACACATGTACAAACTTTATTATCTGTATAAATATACAGAATTTTATGTATACTACTGTACAGATATTTATCTGTACATCGGCGCAGATATCTGAAGGAGCAAGCTGTTCACTGGATCAAACTAAAATGTTATTTCATGGAACTTCCTTGAAACATCAACACTTTAACACAAATTTCAATAGATATGCTATAAATAAACTATATAGCATATATGGACCAAAAGAATTATCCTTTCTTCAGCCTTTCAGTCCCGTATATATACACAACGTTTGCATGACTTAAGTACCTAATTTGTCAAACAGCAGGTGACAAATTGTTAAAAACAAGAAAGAAGTCATGCAAAAATATGGACTGAACACCATGAAAACGTCAATTCAAGTTAAGAAACTAATATCTAAAATACATTCTCCTGAGTATGTAATCAAGGTATAAGCCTAGTTGACAGTAGCAGATCCTATACAACGCCATATGGAGGACAAAACACTGGCATCCAAGTGATTAGGTCAATCCTTCCCGACTCGTAGCCAAGTGCCCATCAACCCACAGCGAAGTATTGAACCTGCCAGACATCTATTGAAAGAGGCTTTACAATGTTCAGCACCTCGAGAGCATACTAAATGAATGTAATGTACCAGTCATTCGCGGCAAGATTATGCAGCGAAATCATGAATATAAAAATACTACTCCATTGTCTTTCAACAAGACAATATTTCACACAAACTTCAGGATTAATTATTTTAAAAGGGCAGAGAACTGTCTCCTGTTCTTTTTACGAACTGCATGTAAAAAGAAATTAAAGAAGGGCACAACATTTTAAAATTCACGATGTCGTATAGCACCAGTGTAGAGAGGTCAATAAGCATAACATAGGAAATGTCCTGTCATGCAAGAAGTAGAACTTCAATGGCTCGAATATGCTTGGGACCATGAAAATTAGTTCAACCAAAAGGTATTTCTAGCCCTCCAGGGTTAGTTTCTATATAAACTGAACTCTAGGGACCCAAGAATGAGTTCTAGGCAGGCATAGTAAACGAGCCATCAGGGTTCGAGCCATTGAAGTTCTACTGTATACTGATAATGGAATTAAGTATATTCAATCGCGTTTACGGCTCGAGTGCGTCAAGTTCATCTCATTTGCTACACAAGACGTTATGCCACAAGAAACCTTGCCCACCATTAAACTACTTAGTATGTAAAGCAAAATGTTTTTATGTCAAATAAATGAACAACTGATACTCTCCACACTGGATATTAATAATTTGGCAATGTCTCACCTCCTCTTTAAGAAATGTCGTCCCGACATATGTACTCGTCGAAGATAGCAGCTGCAAGGCACAGGTACACGGAACTTGCATTACAGACAGTGATGGTTGTCATAAAATGCATTTGAAATGACGATCTACCGGCACCCAAGTGATTAGCCAATCCTTCCCGACTTGTAGCCGGCAGCCATCAGTCCACAACAAGATATGAAAACAGTCACCATCTATAAGAAATGGATTGTGTCATCTGTAACGTGCCACTCCAACAAATGCCGGACATTTACCCGGGACAAAAAAAAATGTAGGAAGCAGACCTAGTATTGTCTTCAAGAAAGATATGATGCAAGATCATACCAATAAAACAGGATTTTCCGCATTGCGAGAAAAAAAAATACAATTCAGAATATGTACACTTAATTATCCAGAAACCAGGGCAGTGATAATTAAAAATTTTTAAAAACAGAAAACACAGAGCCACAAAATGGCTAAGAGACCCAGTCACCTCCAGTTTGCCACACAGGTTTTTTTTCTATTTCTGGATGGAAGGACCCTAGGCCGCAAAGGCCCCAGGAAGGTTAACCTAGGAGTAAAGGGTGGTGCCAGAGGCTTTAAGTTAGATCTCCTCTGTGGTATCACATACCTGGGCACCTCAAGACCCGCCTGTTCGATACCGCCATCAGCTGTTGATGCTGAATCTACAGCATCATGTAACCCCTGGTTGAATTCCACCTTGTCACTTACAGTTTACATGATAACTGTTTGACAGTGCCACTTTGGAATCCACGCCAGGTTTCGATGGAGGTAGAGCCATAAATGGGAGCAACAGATTCCTGTGGAGCATGTTAGTGTTGCTTCTGCCATGCTCTCGTTTTACAATGTAAACAGGAATCTGTTTATTTTGATGTTCAACCACCAAATAGACATCCTTCTCCCATTTATCGGCAAGCTTGTTTTTGCCCTTTAACCCCACGTTGCGTATCATTACGCGATCCCCAGGCATCAGGTTAGACTCTCGGACCTTAAGGTCATAAGTGACCTTATGCCTCCGACCTTGACGACGGGCCTCCTTCCATGCAGTTTTGTATGCAAAATCTAGCCTCTTTCTAAGATCAGCTGCATACTTAGACTGATCTTTACATGCACTTTCCGGCTTGATGCCTAAAAATGCATCGACAGCAAGCCGAGGATGCCGCCCAAACATTAGATAATGGGGCGAATATCCAGTCCTCTCGTGACGGGTCGAGTTGTAGGCATGGACTAAAGAAGGAACATACGACTTCCAGTCGGATTTCTGGTGGTCTTCGAGAGTACCTAACATATTGAGCAGCGTTTGGTTAAAACGCTCTGGCATTCCATTGCCCATAGGGTGGTAGGGCGTGGTCCTTCATTTGTCAATGTTGGCAATGGAACACAGCTCTCTGATAACCTGACTTTCGAAACTGCGGCCTCGGTCGCTATGCAGACACGCGGGAAAGCCATAATGACATATAAAGTTATCGAAAAGAAGTCTGGCTGTTGTTTTGGCAGTCTGGTTCTTGGATGGAGTGCCTGAGCACAGCGGGTGAAATGGTCTGTAATAACCAGAATGTTTTCGTATCCACCCGCTGACATCTCAAGAGACAGGAAATCCATACAGACCAAGTCCATTGGATATGTAGATTCCACAAGGACGAGGTTTGCCAAATTCCTACTCTGAGTCTTGCGCCTTATGCACCTGGGACAGTTTTTCACTTTCTTCTCAATGTCACCATCCATCCCTGGCCAGTAAAACCGAGACTTAACCAAGGACATTGTTCAATCTCTCCCCTGATGGCCGGCTTAATAGTGGAGACCTGCAAGCGCAATATCCCTGTAAATCTCAGGTAAGACTAGCTGGTTAATGGACGTGTCATTAAGAGAATGACGACGACAAAGTACGTCGTCTTTGAAAAACAGATTGTCCCAGTCTTTCAATACTTTCTGGCATTCTTTAGACTCAAGAGCAATCTGCCTCTTGGTAGGCTTATGTCCAGAGGTTAATAGCTGTTTGACTCGGTTCAGTGTGCTGTCCATTGTTTGTTCAGCTTGCCAGTCAACCTGACTGATATCTGAACCAAAGTCAGAGCAAATTTTATCACTGCCGATCGACGCATCCTGAGAGAGCAACACACACTCCACTACTGGAGCATTCTCCAAAGAAGCCAAAACCGATTGACAGATGGCCTTTATGGCATCATTAAACAAAACTTCTTTGTCTGTGGAAGGTAATCTACTTAATACATCAGCATCCAGATTTTTCCTTCCAGCCTGTAAAGAAGTTTAAAATTGTAATTGGACAGTAACGCTAACCATCGATGTCTCGTCGCATCGAGCTTAGCAGTAGTTAAAACATACGTTAGTGGATTATTATCCGTTCTAACTTGAAACTTGTTTCCATATGTTTAATCATAGAACTTGTCTGTCAATGCCCATTTTTATGCCAAAAATTCCAATTTATGTGCAGGGTTATTGCACTCATTGGTTCTTAAACCTCTGCTAGCATATACAATGACATGTTCAATACCGTCTGTTTCCTGGTAAAGAACAGCTCCTAAACCATCCCCACTAGCATCTATATTTAAGATGAACGCTTTGCTATAATCAGCATAAGCAAGGACTGGCGGTGATGTCAGCTTTTCAATGATTAAATCGAAAGCTTTTTGTTGCTCAGGACCCCAGATCCATTGCGTAGCAGTTTTAGTTTTCTTTCCTTTCTTGTTCGTTGGGTATCCGACCAGAAGACTGTTAAGTGGTTTAACAATCTGGGCATAATTACAAACGAAACGTCTGTAATAGCCCGCAAAACCAAGAAAACTACGGAGTTCCCTTATATTTGAAGGGACTGGCCATTTCTTTAATACAGAAATTTTGTCAGGATCAGTCTGAACACCTTTATCACTGATAATGTGGCCTAAATACTGCACTTGCGTCTTGAAGAATTCACGCTTAGAGCCTTTGAGCTTTTAAGCCATGGCGCTCAAGCTGCTTGAATACATTTTCAAGGCGCTCTAAGTGCTTTTCGAATGTCTTACGTAAGATGATTATATCATCTAAGTAAATTAGACATTCCTTCACGTGTAACTCACCCATACAACGCTCAATTATGCTTTGAAACGTAGCTGGAGCGTTAGTTAACCCAAACGCCATTCTGTTACACTAAAAGAAGCCTAAGGGACCCACCGAAAAGGCGGTCTTATGTTTGTCAGCTTCTTTGATACCAACCTGACAATAGCCAGAATGAAGATCAAGTTTCGAAAAATATTTAGCACCAGATAAAGAATCAATAGTTTCTTCAATTCTGGGTAAGGAGTAAGCATCCTTAACTGTTCTATTATTAAGTTTTCGAAGATCTATACAAAAACGAAGGGAATTATCTTTTTTACGGACGAGGACAATATTAGACGAAAAGGGGCTTTGGGACTCCCTAATAGCACCAGCGTCCAACATTTCTTTGAAGTGTTGACGTACCACCTCAAACATTGCAGGAGGAATACGCCTGTATGGGTCCTTAAACAGAGTATTATCCGAAAGGTTAATTTCATGTTCCACAAGATCTGTGAAATCTAAATCCGTAGGACCCGTTGAAAATATATGTGTCCACTTATCATGTAATCCACAGGCTTCTTGTTTCTGATCTGGTGTTAAATTTTCTTGTGGAAGACTAACGCCAATATCTTCAAAAGACAGTTCACTAGAACTAGACTTTTTCGAAAATGAACTATCGAAAGGGTCAACATTTTTAACGTTGACTTCATGCAAGTCACAAAGGGGAGTTTTCGGTTTAATAGTGATAGGCCTGGCTGAGATATTACAAATGCGAACAGGTATTCGTGCAGTTTTCATGTTTTGTTTAACTGAAACAGCCATAGGGCAAACATTAAATTCATTGTCAGACATATTTTCTGTTACAGCATTTTCAGAGTTTGCAGTATTTTTAACTAATCCTGTTAAAGTAACAGTTTCGTTTGACTTGATTATAACTGGTTTCTTATTGGTTGACTTTACTACTTTAGATTGACAAGAAAGTACTGAAAATGCGTTAGTCCACGCTGAAGGAACAGATGCAGTTCCATTGACATGATCCCTGAATGCAGCAATAATATTTGTTCCAACTATTATAGGAACTTGGCCAGAGAACCTTGTCGTTGATACAACTAATATTGGCACAGTCAATGGATCATGGTTAATGTTAGACATACTTCCTTGTGCTTCTATATAACCTAAATAGGGTATGGAAGAACCACTGGCTCCAGTTATATTCAATTCAAAATCTGACATATCTCTCAGCTCAGGCCTAGGATTCATGTTATTATAAAACTCTTCACAAATTGTTGTTACCACTGAGCCAGTGTCAATGAGGTCTGTACATTTTTGCCCATTAATGAAAATGGTAGATTCATTAATTGAACCAATCATTCTGGATATGAGAGGTTCTTTAGTACTGGAGCTATTAGAGTCAACAGTTGAGTCTTCATTCTGCTCCGCAATGAAGACTCGACCTAGTTTAAAAGGATTTGGACTATCGTCTGTCTTATTGTCGGAGGCAGAAGAAAACGTAGAAATTCTCTGTCTTTTTATCAGAAACTGACTGCTGTTGTTGTTGGTAGGCCCCTCTCTTGTTATATTGTCCTTTTCTAAAATTATACCTACCACGGTATGACCCCCCTTTGCCTCGAGGTGTATAACCTCGCTGTGAAGTGACAGAGGAAGGTACCGTAGTAGTACTGGAGGTGGCTGTTTGTAAAGTGGCATCCTTGAATTTATTTTCAAGGCCATCCATCCTCTCTCTCAACAGCTTCATCTGCTGCAACAGGCCATCCAATTTCTTATTTGTAGAATTGGAGTCCGAAGTGGACTGTTGCATCTGTTTGACATCTACTATTTCGAGCCCCACGTTGGGCGCCAATGTCGCAGAATAGAATGGAATGCCGATGTGTCCCATTCTGCCTCTAGGGGGGTTCGGGTAAGAAATCACCACGACATAAAGATGATAGATGGTTTATTGTTGATTTTCCTGACTCCCAGGCCAGCACACACTGTCGAATCACGCGCGCTAAATTACATAAGGACAAAAACCGGAAATGGATATGCGCTAACTTTTAAAAAAATGCTTTAGAGTATTTGAGCTATGGGGAAAATGAGTTGAATGACATGAAATTCAGGATAAATTGGACTGTGGGAGAATTTAGTAAAGGATTTTAAGATGAAATATTTTCACCCTGTGACACAACACTGAAATAATTTTACATGAATGGTCACTAGGTGACCCTTACAGCAACAACAACAATATACATACTAGTACATGTATGGTAGAGTAAGTTAAAATACGAACGGAAGAGTAGATTAGTGTAGTTGTTAGTAGGGCAGAGAATACTGCTGTCGTTGTATAGAGTACGGTATGGTGTACAATAACGAGCATCGTCAAAGATAGCAGCCAGCGGCAATAGTGGTCAAGAGAACGGAATTATGTTCTTTTAAATACATCTAGACCCCATGAAAAAACATATGGACGTATGGGCGCACGGATGGACGCCGAAGTATGTTCACAGGACAAGCTTTACCTGTCGATGAAATATATCGAGAGACCACTATAGTCTGTGTCTCCCTCGGGGGTTAAGACGTGATAGATAGATAGATAGATAGATAGATAGATAGATAGATAGATAGATAGATAGATAGATAGATTAGATAGATAGATAGATAGATAGATAGATAGATAGATAGATAGATAGATAGATAGATAGATAGATAGACAGATGGGATGGGGATGGGGATGGATAGGATAGGATAGGATAGGATACAACCAGTTGGGGTGTAGCTACAACAAACCAGGCAGTCATTCAAAAACATGTTCTTCCTATTTTTACCAGTGATATGATTCAATATATCATGAATCAATATATACACATCAACCCACGTTTATCACCACTGAACCGCTTTTCATAAATGATTTGTGTTTCCAGACGTTTTAACCACTAGTAGTCAGGGATATAATACATATGATAGGACTCCCCCCCCCCCCCGCACTCCCACCACCCCACCAACCCAACCCAGATTTTTTCTTACCTTTCACACACAAACACATTCTCTCTTTGAAAATTCCGTGAAGTTCGCATTCCACCCCTCTTAAAAAGACTGCGAACGGACATGAAAGAAACTGGACGTTAACAGGAGGCCCCCTGTGCAGGGAGAGACATCCCCTTTGCAGGTTAAAGATCCCTGCTATAACTACATAGCTATATGTAGGCTTTCATCCTGCAACACTGGAGTGAACTTAAGTACACCGTCTGTGTCCCCCTCGGGGGTTAAGACGTAATGGAAGATAAATAGATAGATAGAAATATAAAATGAAGTTTGGCATGTGAAAAAAAATTATGGAGTGTGTACTTGAACTTTTCGGAACTTCGCCGGACCTCTTTTTGCAAGCGTCTAGCAACCGGAAGTACACGTCTTTTCAATATGGCAGCCGCCGCATTGAATGACGAGATTCAGAGTGTTTCTTACTACAATATCCGTCATTTAATCCTTCATGGCTACATAGCACCGTTCATTTGCTTATATTTGATATGGTTCTATATGTTAATGTTCGTCTATGGCGTGGACGAATACTTCGAAGCAAGTTTAATAGCCCTGGCTGTCATCGGTCTGTTACAAATTTTGGTCTCCCTTTTCTGCCTATGGTCGGTTGACGTGCGCTGTGCTCTAACATGTGCTAAAGTAAGTTAGATAGTTCGTTACATTTCTTACAAGTTTACAAGTATATGTTCTGACCATATGAATTGCTGGTATACCTCCCCCCCCCCCCCCCCCCCCGGTAATGCCCCCTCCCCCCACACCCCGTGCATACACATACACAGGGATCTTGGGGACGCCGAATTCGGCGACCCTGGATGCGAAAATTTCGGCCCGGACTACAATAATTGCCTTCCGAGGATTCCCGCGGACGCGGTATTTTTCCGGCTGTACTCCTTTAAAATCTCCTAAAATGTCAGTTTGCACAAGTTGTGAAGAAGACACACTATGCTCACACCTTTGACAGAACTATAGAGGAGCCATTTATCTGAACCAATAATCAATAAAAAATTGTGGTAAATGCTACCTGTTATTTACCTGGAATTTCACACCATCTTAATCCCCACTACCATGGCAGGGCACGTGTCAGTATTACTTTTTTAATCGCTAATAACCGGCGATCTTTTGATGAATATAAACAAATTCAGTCAACACTGTATCTTTGTCTTAGATCTACCGCTTTGCATGATTGGTCAGTTTACATTTTAAGAAGTACCGCATAGCATTAATTGACAGAAGGTGGGAGTTTTACAGTGGCTGTGTCAGCAAAATAAGATTACAATATATTACTCTTGCCAATGGAATGAGAGCCCGAGAGGAGCAACTGCCGTCTCATAAAAGAGTTCTCAGAATCTTTTACGAGAAAATTTTGATTTTCAGGTAGATCTAACCTGCCGAAGTATGAGCCTTTTCTAAGGCAGGTTTTCTATTTCCCGACTGTTTGTAGTACGCTCGTGCGCTGTGCTTGATGGGCGTTACACGTGTGTATTAAATCAGTTTTTATACCCCGCCACACGTTAGTGGCGGGGTATTATGTTTTCACGTTGGCCGTCCGTAGTACGTACGTCCGTCCATCTGTCCGTCCGTCCGCACTTCGTTTCCGTTCGATAACTTAAGCATCTATCAACGGATTTCCTTCAAATTTTGCATATGCATTTGTATCAAGAATGTTTCACTTGGGTTTATTAATGGACAAATTTCGATAATTTCTGACAGAGTTATGGCACTTTTCGATGTACAAAAAATGGTTCCTGGCCTCTAGTTCCTTTACTACATGGAGTAAAGCTAATGGAGTATCATGATGAAACTTCACAAACATGATCGAAGTAACAAAAGCTTTGTATGAGCACAGAAATGTTATCATCAGGGGTTATCTGCCCCTGCCCTGGGGCTATATACATGTATAAAATCATGAAAAATTCCATATAAAGACAGAGTTCGAAGCAGTTTTTCTGAAACTTACAGCAAATGATCAGAGTGATAAAAACTTCCAGTGATGCTGAAATTTACCCCATGGGAGTTATCTCCCCCTGCCCCCCCCACCCCCCCGGGCTATACATATGCATAAAATGATGATAAAATCAATATGAATTCATGTGAAACAGATTTTCAGAAATTTACATCTGATGATAGAAGTACCATAATAAAAGCTTCTTGTGGTGATTGAACTTTGACCCTTTAGGGTTTATCTGCCCCATGGCCACATGTTTAAAATCACTAAAGTTGTATTTGATTAGAGTGATAAGTGATTTATCAGAAGCCAGAGTAATGAAGTGTCCTGTCATGACAAAGACTTTTATCCATGTTCTGTGGGGTTAGGCTGTCCCTGCCCTGGTGTTATACAGAGAATGTTCTGTGGGGTTAGGCTGTCCCTGCCCTGGGTTATACAGAGAAAAAATAAATCTGGAAAAATCGGTGTGTGAAAAAGGTTTGCAGTGGCGGGGTATCACGCAGTCGTTTGCGATGCTTTTATTTTTTAACTTGGAAAATGCAATCAGCAATTTCAAGTCGCTAGAAGCGGCTGTCAGAGGTAATTATACTACATTTGAGCAAGGCCAGAAGTTGCAATTCCCGGAAACGTGACTCACTGTAATCGCCCCATTTACCGCACACGCCCCTATAACTGCACACCAAGGCCATTTCTGGAAAAAATGCACAAGCGCACACTGCTTTTTCCTTTTGAAACTCACAAAACTCATCAAGTTTAACGTACCATTACTGTTTCAACAGCGACAGTCTTTCCCGACGCAATGTGCGAAGAGAGCAACTCTATTGGTCTAAATGTCAATCGGGCATCCTCGCAGATATTTACGAAGTTGTCTGAAGTGTTATGATGTGTTCGAGTGCAAACAGTGGACTCGGATCAGCTTACACATCTGCGCCGTCTGATTAGCGTATTTTCTGTCTGCATCAACAATGGGAATGTACATGTTGATCCGAGAAGGATCGAGCTTACGAAGTTAGGAGGTTGCGGCGGTGCGCTGGCTGAACTGAGTCTTTGCCTTGCGTACATGCGAAAAGGCGCCATTTCTCAAGAGCAATTATTGTCATATATAGGGATAATGTGCACATGCGCCAAAGTGTGTTTGGGAAAGATACATGAACGACAGATGAGAAACCCGGGTTGCAAAAGAAATTAATTGTCATAACGACAAAGTCTTGTTTCCTAACAAAATCAGTCTGAATACATGTGCAAACTGAACAAAGCGACCAGCCTGCGCATATGCATGGTCTGTGCATTTGAACAAAGTTCGCGGTAGCCATAGGATAGGTTTATCATTGGGGTGGCTGGCCCGTGGGCCTCAAAAGGGCCTCAGGACACATCCGATCAGCAAACACCCCCATAATAGAGTGCATTTGCGAACATTGACCAGTCTAACAAATCTCCAGGATTCGCCGATAGTTTGCAAAATAATTGCTTTAAGATGCACAGACTGGTCTAAGGCTTTGCTGCTTGCACATGTAATGCGGTACTTTTCTCATGACACATTGCCAATATTTCTGCGCCCTTGGACGTAATATAGGACAGACAGAAATAGGGAAGATCAAAAGGACGGCATCTTCCAAAATTAGAATTTGTGTGTTATTAATAGAAGCCCGTGAATTTAAAGCAGACCGCTTGCTGTGAATGAATAGCCAGAGCACTGACAAACTCACCTGACGTGTTTAAACAATCACATATTAGGTCATCGTAAATGTGGTGAAATACTTTCCTTTCTTTCGGAATATTTATTTGGAATATTGAAGAAGGATGAAGAGAAAGAAATATATGCATAATGAGGACATATTTAATACTGAGTGGTATGAGATATAATTTGCGACTAGACATGAGATCGTTTTTCTCCCGGAAATTGGCGATTCAAATAGTTCGAACACTAAATATTTTCATGACACTTCGAACACCCCGATCAGTATTGCCGACTATTTTGACTGTTCGTTTTTTTTTTGGGTTTTTTTTTTTTTTTTCGTTCTGAGTGTGTGGTTATTAGAAACGCTTTTTACCACACCTTTTTGTTGCAATTTTTAAAAAGTTAAGCGCACCGTGCGGTAAATGGGGCGATTACAGTATTAGATCTTCGGTTCATACACTTTAAAATTCTTTCCCACCGTTTTAGTCTGTTTCCCGCCATATCTCGCGCACCACATGCTGAACGAGTACCAGTGCATATCTATAAATAACGCATTTGGAAACCTGCGAGTTTAAACAGACATTTCAACACGCGGTATAGGAACTCTTATTGATATGCGCAGATATTCGCAGTCCATGTATACTCGAGTAATTCAATAAACAAAGGAAGATTTAATGACAGGTACGCATTCATTCAAGTGTAAATCAAAGTCGATTTGGACATAAACAATCAGTCTGTGTAGACCTCAAATTAAGAAAGACAAAATACAACGGATTTCTGCGTTTGATGTCAGCGGATGGAGTAAGGTGCGCCGAGGTTGTGGTGGGGGATGGAGATGGTTGAGATAAGCTGTAATTATTACTGAAAGCAATGTTGCAGTCGACTGGACATCACTGAATAGTACTGAACTGTAGCTATTACATATTACTCTTCTGCTGAAGGGATAAGTAAATTAATACCTTTGACTTAAAATGGAAGATTTACCGAATAATTGTCAATGTCATATCTTTTTACATTTCCATAACATAATCATTTGCTGTCCAATCACAAACGCATTGCCCTTCCCCCGCCCAGTCCTGTACAGGCTCTTTTCATCTTTTGTATCCCTCAGGGACAATATTAAAAGACAATTTTAACTGGATAAATAAGATTATTGTCCCCCGTCTTTTCGAAGAAAAGCAGAGGGACATAATTTTTGGCCTTCCAGCCTTATTTCCGGCCTTCCGTTCCCCTAAAGTAATAGGTACCTTGTGTGCGCAACTCCTCTTACAGTTTTATGCAGATTCTTTCGAAACTTTACAGCTGTTTTTGTCATGAAGATATGCATGTGGTTTGGATATAATCCTGAGATTATTTTTTGTCACTTTTTCCACAAGTTGAACTTAGTCATTTTTTAGGCGTTTTTACTATCATAGTGACTAGATAGTGGGTACCTTGTGTGCGCAACTTCTCCTACAGTTTTATACCGATTCCTTTGAAACTTCACAGGTATTTTGGTCATGGTCTGAAGATATGCATGTGGTTAGGATATAATCCTCACATTATTTTTATCACTTTCTTTTCATTGACATGTCCTTTAATTGAAATAAACAATAATGGCAGGGGACATAAATTCTTTGAATTTGCTTGTATATAAGCTAAATTTTATGTAAAAACATATGGGACTCCAATTTTTCAGGATGGGACTCCTGTTCTTCAGATGGGACTCCTATTTTTGGAAAAAGAGGAGTCCCGGACTCCTATTTTTAAAATTCAAGTGAGAACCCTGACACACACAGAGAATACAGGTCAACTGGGCCTGGGTCAGCTTTGTCGGATCACCTTGGCCTGCAAATGTATGTATGGGGTATTGCTTTGAAGTGCATTGTACATTAAATAATTAATGCCGGCACACTTGTTCAACCACCATTTAACTCCAAACTCTCTTTAATTACCATTCAGGCTGTAGGCGGGGGCATCCGTATCCAATGGACACATTTCTAGTTTTCATCTGACCTGAGCACAAAGTGCTCATGGGTAAGTTATCAGCCACTGTATTGATGCCTGATACATTTGATGAGAATTACCATTTAGTACTTTCCACACATGTCCAGCCAATATTCATTGATGTGACAAATTACTCAGAAAGATTCGTTAATTTGAATCAATTTAAGTGTTTGTCTCTTCTGTACTTTGTTATCATGATTACATTCTGGTGATACTGACCAGTTGCTATTATAGTCATCAGGAACACGTATGTTAGTAAGTTCATATTACGTTCCTGTTTAATTTCTTGGGAAAATAAGGTTTAAACTGAACAAGTCTGTCTACAGTCCACACACAATATATACCATTATTGTCAAATAAACTTTAACAGGCCAGCTTGAGTCTAGTTGACCAGAGGCTGAGTTTACTCGGGGGCTGAGTTGGTTACTGGCCAAGTTGACCTGCCCCCCCCCCCCCCCCCCCACACACACACACACACACACTCCTAGAGGCTCAGCAGGAGCAAGCATTGATTAAGCCCCTCTTTTTTTCCCACATAGCAGGGCCTCTTATATGAACTATGTTTACCTCATTAGTCTTGACAAGTAACAAAGCGATGTATACTTTTTTCTATGCATGCAGTGGAGTTAAATGGATGTACAATTTAAAGTACTCCTCCCTTCCTCATCCCCATATTTTTTCATATGTTACCTACCAGTCATTCAATATACACCTGATTATTGTGTACTAGTCACAACTGACAGATGGATTTTTTCCAGCTGGACTAAGAACCAAAATGTGCCAATTTCAGGGAAATATGATACAGGGCTTTTTACCTGATTAATTATGATCACTGCAATACTAGATACTAGAGTTCACAGAAGTCTGTGAGAGTTTACGTGATAGGATCTGATAATTTGGTTAAAATGAACTTGAAAAGATATAAATATTTTTACCAGTCCAAATGAATTTTTACTAGACGTGTCAGGTAGTCAGACAGAGTTTGATGAAGACAGATCTGGCCTTGTTGGCACACATCTGAACTTGTTTGAACAAATAATGCAGACTATGCAGATTCCTCCCTTCTGATGTGGACCTACGCTATATTAGGGCTGACTATCATCCCTAATTCTGACTATCACAATACTATCACTATTGGAGAAACCCCTATCACGATACTATTACTATCGAGGGTGTTACATCACGATACATCATGATACTATCACTGTCTCTGAATATTGCAATTTCTTAAGAATTCAGATGATCTAAATAAGTCCCTCATCTCTAAATTACATACCAGTGCTGTCCACCATAAGCTTTACCACCATCTTAACAAAAGTTTTTTTGATGCAAAGCAGGCACCTTTCAGGTTCCTAAATGACATTTGTTTGGAAGACAAGTGTCAAAATCCATGAACAAAAACTGTCAAAACTATTGATAGTTGAAAGCACTATCGGTGATAGTTATCGATAGTTGAAAACACTATCACGATAGCCCTATCAAGGCAACCACTATCATTATGCATCGATATATCAATGTATTGATACACCCCTATGCTATATGTCTGTTGCAATTTGTATTGTGGCTTTGATGTCAGCTATAAATTCTGATTTTCAACCACTGGTATAATTACTATTTCACAGGTTCGAAATCCATTCCTGGCATCATGGGTAAAAGTTGTTCCAACACCAAACAATGGCTTCACCGAGCTGGTCAAACTGACAAAAGTTGAGGTAAATGTAAATGCTCTATACACAGTCCATAATTTGTAAGTAGCAAAACAGTTTATGCGAATTTGCAGAGCTCTGAGAGGAGATGCAGAAGTTTTTGGTGTATGCCTTTTTAGTGCATCATTGAGCACAAAGTTCTTCTGGTGAGCTGTTGTAGACTGTCAATGCCTTTTGTCTGACTGTCTGTCCACAGTTTTTCAAACAACACCTCATAATATGATATGAGGATATGAGGTGTTGTTTGAAAAAACTGTGGACAGACAATCATATGAAATGTCAGGGTAAAAGTTCATGGAACTTCACAGTTAGAATATGAATATTTTTGAAATGAAGATTAAAATGAAACTGGTTGTTAAGGCAACATAAATCCAGATTTTCAAAACTCCTCTTTTCAGAAGCTGCTAGCCAGATTTCAAATTAGTTTGACTGATCATGTTTGTCCATGCATTGTGTCAACCCAGGCATTTTTTGTCCATCTTTGACTTAAACTAATGGATGAATTTCCACCTGACTCAGGGCTGGAAAATTCCAATCATCCGCTTGCCATGACAATTGGCTTTTGCTGCAGAATGAGAGAAATTTTTTATTGTTCCTAGTATAAATTATTGAAATCACCATTTCTTTGGTCATGTAGGACTAATGGATATTATGAGAATTTTCCAAGCCTGTAACTTGTATGGCGGCTAAGTTAGTGGATAATCACAAGGGCTCATTAAATATTTGTGACTTTGAACCCCTGTTTAAAGGGGGACCATTTTTTTTTCAAGAGTTGACCCTACTGAGAAAGGTCAATTTAAAAGTAAAATGCCACAGTTGCTACCCACAGAAAAAGCCATTCACTTAGAACATTTTTTTAATTTCTTTTTTCAGGATCAGGGTGAACTGTCATTATGGTTCATGTTCCAGAAGACCAAGTACCTATTTGATGGAGTTGAAAAGAAGCAGTTTATTGCCGTCTCCTTCCCAGTGTCAGAGTCGGTACAGACCTACTTGGACTGGAAGGGGCACCAGGATGATGAGGAAGTCAAACATGCTGAAAACAAGTTTGGCAAAAACATGTAAATTTTTAAAGTTTCTCTTTAAAATTTGTCAAGTGTAATAAGATATATATGTGGTAAAAACAAGCTTTTTTGTGACAGAAGGCAAACAGGTAAGACAAAGCATTCCTCGTTTGATCCGTTTCAGATGCACTGCCATATTAAATTATAAATGCAGTTACATGTATCTCTGAAAGAGTTAGGCGCCAGTAATATATGGCTAACAGGATAGACTGAGATTAAATTGCTCCTTATGAAAGTTAGGAGCAGTCTGATCTGAGTCTGCAGCATTTGCATAGCATTCACAAGTTTTAATGAAAAAACACTTCCATTTCATTCCCCTATCCATGAAATTACATGGTGTTGGTTATGAAATTTGCTGATCAAGTGCTTGTGCTCTTTCAGCTCACTACAGGCGGTCAGTAGATAATTATGTTAGGTACCAGACTACTTTTTTGATAAATTCCACATTCAGTATTTGTTTCTGCCTGGCGTAAAATCATTAATATCACACTCAGAAAAGCGACTAAAGAGTCAAATTCATCTAAAATATTGTGAAGAAAGTGAATCTGTTTTAGCTCACCAGAGCCGAAGGCTCCGGGGGAGCTTATAGGATAGGCAGTTGTCCGTCATCCTGGTATGTTGTCTGTTGTCGTATGTCTCGTCCGTCAACACTTTCAAACAACATCTCCTCTGAAGCCACTGGGCCAAATTCGCCCAAATTTCATCTGTAGCATCCTTGGGCTGGGGGGATTGAAAGTTTGTGTTTTTCTATGAAAATCGGCTCTTTAGTTTTGTTGCTATAGCAACTTAGAGTTCCCATAGACTTATAATGGGGAATATTGAAAAATGGCATTTACTGCCAAGCCTTTGCAGATATTTTGACAAAACTTTTACAGAAATGTTCCTTGAGAAGTCTTCTATCAGCTATATGTTTTTTGGCCCATTTGCTCTTTTTATTGGTTGCCATGGAAACCAAAATGAAAAAAAAAGAGAAAAAAAAACAAACTAAATCATCTCCTCAGAAACCATATGCTTTATGAGGCAGAGACTTCAAAGACATACTAATCATATTAGCCTTTACAGATTTTATGTTTTCGATTGTTATTGTTCAAAGGCCATGTTTGGTTTGGCAATTAATAATGGAAAAACAAAAAATGGGCTTCATTGCTAAGCCATTGCAGATAGTCTGAGCTTACATTTTCAGACATATTCCTTGAGTGGTCATCTCAGCCCTATATTTTTTCCGCATACTGCTCATTTCGATCAGTTGCCATGGCAACCAAAAGGAAAAAATAGCAAAAATCCTTTGAAAATGATCCTTTTTTGTTGTCACGGCAATCAAATGTGGAAAATAGCTATGTATATTGTAATCAACTCAACAGACTCAGACTGAGACTTTGTAGTTGTTTATGTTGTAATAGCCTGTAAAATTTTAACTTTCAAGCCTATACAAATGTGATAGCAATTTTGAGCTAGAGATCTGGTGAACTTTGTGGCATGTGGGCCTCTTGTTTAGATTCTTGTGAAGTTGATAGATACCAAAACTGATTTTTCATCCAGGTATATTAATTATTGGAACATGGATAACAAATCAGTTATTAAGCAGTAGCCCATAAGGCAGGTGAGAACCTTAAAAATTATGTTGTCTACTAATTTTGAGCCTTTTGCTCTGAGCAACCTTTCATTTTAGGCAGACTGAAAGGTTACTCAGAGTCGAAAAAGATGAGACTTGTGTACGCTATGGTAAATGTAGATGTAGTTTAGCCATTACTTTCTTGCACCTGGAAAAGAAAAATCCCTATCTACATTTTTAGCTCACCAGAGCCGAAGGCTCCGGGGGAGCTTATAGGATAGGCAGTGGTCTGTCGTCGTCGTCTGTCGTCATCGTCGTCTGTCGTCGTCGTCGTCGTCCGTCAACACTTTTAAACGACATCTCCTCTGAAGCCACTGGGCCAATTGGGCCCAAATTTCATCTGTGGCATCCTTGGGATGGGGGATTGAAAGTTTGTGTTTTTTATGAAAATTGGCATTTTAGTTTGGTTGCTATGGCAACTTAGAATTCCCATTGACTTATAATGGGGAAAATTGAAAAATGGCATTTTCTGCCAAGTCATTGCAGATATGTTGATAAAACTTTTATAGAAATGTTCCTTGAGATGTCCTCTATCAGCTATATGTTTTTTGGCCCACTGCTCCTTTTATTGGTTGCCATGGAAACCGAAATGCAAAAAAAAAATTGGAAAAAATACTTAAAAAATTATCTCCTCTGAAGCCACAGGGCCCATAAGGTCCAGATTTCATCTGTGGCATGCTTGGGCTTGGGGACTGAAAGTTTGTGTTTTTTTTTTATGATCATGGGCCCTTTAGTTTGGTTGCTATGGCAACTTAGAGTTTCCATTGACTTATAATGGGAAAATTGAAAAATGGCATTTTATGCCAAGCCATTGCAGATATGTTGATAAAACTTTTATAGAAATGTTCCTTGAGATGTCTTCTATCAGCTGTATGTTTTTTGGCCCACTGCTCCTTTTATTGGTTGCCATGGAAACCGAAATGCAAAAAAATAATGTAAAAAAATATTTCAAAAAGTATCTTCTCTTAAGCCACTGGGCCAATAAGGCCCAGATTTCATCTGTGGCATCCTTGGGCTGGGGGATTGAAAGTTTATGTTTTTTATGTAAATCAGCCCTTTAGTTTGGTTGCTATAGCAACTTAGAGTTACATTGTCTTATAATGGGGAAAATTAAAGAATGGCATTTACTGCCAAGCCATTGCATATATGTTGGCAAAACTTTTATAGATTGTTCCTTGAGAAGTCTCTTATTAGCTATGTGTTTTTTTGTTTTTTTTTGCCCACTGCTCCTTTTATTGGTTGCCATGGAAACCAAAATGCAAAAAAATGGGAAAAAATACTTTAAAAACTTTATCTCCTCAGAAGCCACTTGGCAGATAAGGCCCAGATTTCATCTGTAGTATCCTTACGCAGGATGATTGAAACTTTATGGGTTTTTTTAGCTCACCAGAGCCGAAGGCTCCGGGGGAGCTTATAGGATAGGCAGTTGTCCGTCGGCGTCTGTCGTATGTCGTCTGTCGTATGTCGTCGTCGTCGTCCGTCAACACTTTTAAACAACATCTCCTCTGAAGCCACTGGGCCGATTGGGCCCAAATTTCATCTGTAGCATCCTTGGGCTGGGGGATTGAAAGTTTGTGTTTTTTATGAAAATCTGCCCTTTAGTTTGGTTGCTATGGCAACTTAGAGTTCCCATAGACTTATAATGGGGAAAATTGAAAAATGGCATTTTCTGCCAAGCCATTGCAGAAATGTTGACAGAACTTTTATAGAAATGTTCCTTGAGAAGTCCTCTATCAGCTGTATGATATTTTGGCCCACTGCCCTTTTATTGGTTGCCATGGAAACCAAAATGCAATCAAAAAGTAAAAAAAATACTTAAAAACTATCTCCTCTGGAACCACTGGGCTGATAAGGCCCAGCTGTCATCTGTAGTATCCTCAGGCTGGGGGATTGAAAGTTTGTGTTTTTTATGAAAATCTGCCCTTTAGTTTGGTTGCTATGGCAACTTAGAGTTCCCATAGACTTATAATGGGGAAAATTGAAAAATGGCATTTTCTGCCAAGCCATTGCAGAAATGTTGACAGAACTTTTATAGAAATGTTCCTTGAGAAGTCCTCTATCAGCTGTATGATATTTTGGCCCACTGCCCTTTTATTGGTTGCCATGGAAACCAAAATGCAATCAAAAAGTAAAAAAAATACTTAAAAACTATCTCCTCTGGAACCACTGGGCCGATAAGGCCCAGCTGTCATCTGTAGTATCCTCAGGCTGGGGGATTGAAAGTTTGTGTTTTTTATGAAAATCTGCCCTTTAGTTTGGTTGCTATGGCAACTTAGAGTTCCCATAGACTTATAATGGGGAAAATTGAAAAATAGCATTTACTGCCAAGCTATTGCAGATATGCTTACAAGACTTTTATAGAAATGTTCCTTGAGAAGTCTTCTGTTAGCGTTGATGTTTTTGGGCCCACTGCTCCTTTTATTGGTTGCCATGGAAACCAAAATGCAAAAATAATGGAAAAAAATAATTACAAAATTATCTCCTCCTGAAGAAGCCACTGGACAGATAAGGCCCAGATTTCATCTGTAGTATCCTTAGGCTGGGGGATTGAAAGTTTGTGTTTTTTATGAAAATCTGCCGTTTAGTTTGGTTGCTATGGCAACTTAGAGTTGCATTGACTTATAATGGGTAAAATTGAAAAATCGCATTTACTGCCAAGCCATTGCAGATATGTTGACAAAACTTTTAAACAAATGTTTCTTGAGAAGTCTTCTATCAGCTATATGTTTTTGGTCCACTTCCCTTTTTATTATTGGTTGTTATGGAAGCCATAAAGCAAAAGAAGGAAAAAAATCCCTTAAAAAATGGTCCCTTCTGAAGGCACTAGGCCGATTGGGCTGATTTTATCTTTAGTATCTTGGGCTGGGGAATGGAAAATATGTGTTTTTCTTTTATGAGAATCAGCCCTTTCATTTGGTTGCTATGGCACAATGGGGAAAATTTTACTGCAATCAAAATATGGAAAACAGTTATATATTTTGTTATCAACTCAACAGACTGTCAGACTGAGACTTTGTAGTAGTATATTTTGTATTAGCCTGTACAAATGTGTCAGCAGTTTTGAAAGCAATTTTGAGCTAGAGATCTGGTGAGCTTTGTGGCCCGTGGGCCTCTTGTTTTATTTTTTTTATAACATCCTCTCTTTAGTTTGGTTGCTGTGGCAACTTAGGTTTGCATTGACTTGCAATGGGGAAAATTAAAAAATGGCATTTACTGCAATCAGTTATATATTTTGTTAGCAACTCAACAGACTGTCAGACTGAGACTTTGTAGTTGTATATTTTGTATTAGCCTGTACGAATTGACAGCATTTCTGAGCCTATACAAATTTGATAGCAATTTTGAGCTAGAGATCTGGTGAGCTTTGTGGCCCGTGGGCCTCTTGTTTTGTAATAAGACAGGTTTACCTTCCAAAACAATCCCAAAAACTTTGATCCATCTTTCAAGATGGATCTAGATTTTTAGCTCACCTGAGCCGAAGGCTCCGGGGGAGCTTATAGGATAGGCAGGCTCCGGCGTCCGGCGTCGTCGTCCGTCGTCCGTCCACAATTTCAAACGACTTCTCCTCTGAAACCACTGAGCCAATTGTAACCAAATTTCATATGTAGCCTCCTGAGGACTTAGGAACGAAAAGTTGTTCAAACGATCCTGGTCACATGACCAACATGGCCGCCATGCCCATATATGGTATAAACCTGAAAAAATCCTCTTCTCCAGAACCAATAGGCCAATGGCCTTGAAACTTGGTATGTAGCATTGGCATTTTTATGGCAAGGTCAAATTTGCTCCCTTGTGCTTTTATATGGCAAAACACAAGAACATAAGATATCTTGGAAACTGTTGAAGATTTTGGGCTAATAATTGATATCTACAGTCATCTTAATGAGTACATGAAGAATTATGAGTACAAAAGGTCAAGGTCATTCTTTGACCTTTGACCCAGAACTCTCATATTTTGACAATTTCAAACAATCTCCTCAAAAGCCACTGGGCCAATTGGAACCAAATTTCATATAGAGCCTCCAGGGGTTGAGGGAACGAAAATTTATTCATACGGGTTTGGTCACATGACCAACATGGCCGCCATGCCCATATATGGTAAAAACCTGAAAAAATCTTCTTCTCCAGAACCAATAAGCCGATGGCCTTGAAACTTGGTATGTAGCATTGGGTGTGCGAGTACTACGTAGATTGTTCAAATTATGACCTTGGATTGACCTTGACCTTTTTTACGGCAAGGTCAAATTTGCTCCCTTGTGCTTTTATATGGCAAAACACAAGAACATAAGATATCTTGGAAACTGTTGAAGATTTTGGGCTAAAAATTGATATCTACAGTCATCTTAATGAGTACATGAAGAATTATGAGTACAAAAGGTCAAGGTCATTCTTTGACCTTTGACCCAGAACTCTCATATTTTGACAATTTCAAACAATCTCCTCAAAAGCCACTGGGCCAATTGGAACCAAATTTCATATAGAGCCTCCAGGGGTTGAAGGAACGAAAATTTATTCATACGGGTTGGGTCACATGACCAACATGGCCACCATGCCCATATATGGTAAAAACCTTAAAAAATCTTCTGCTCCAGAACCGATTGACCGATGGCCTTGAAACTTGGTATGTAGCATTGAGCACTCGAGTATTATCAAGATTGTTCAAATTATGACCTTGGGTTGACCTTGACCTTTTTTACGGCAAGGTCAAATATGGGAAAATCCTAGAACATAAGATTTCATGGAAAGTTTTGAAGATGTTGGCCTAAAAATTTGTATATACAGTCATCTTAAAGAGACATGAAGATTTGTGAGTACAAGAGGTCAATGTCTTTCTTTGACCTTTGACCCAGAACTTTCATATTTTGACAATTTCAAACAATCTCCTCAAAAACCACTGGGCCAATTTTAACTTAATTTTTTCATATAGAGTCTGCAGGGGTTGAGGGAATGAAAATTTGTTCAAACGGTCCAGGTCACATGACCAACATGGTCACTATTCCCATATATGGTAAAAACCTATAAAAATATTCTTCTCCAGAATAACTGACCGATGGCCTTGAAACTTGGTATGTAACATTGGGTACTCCAGTATTATCAAGATTTTACAGAATGATGTCCTTGGGTTGACCTTGACCATTTTACGGCAAAGTCAAATATGGGAAAATGCTAGAACATAAGATTTCATAGGAAGTTTGAAGATGTTGGCCTAAAAATTGGTATATACAGTAAAACCTGTCTTAGTGGCCACCTCAATTAAGCAAGCAACCTGTATTTAAGCAAGAATGTAGTCAGTTCCCGAAACATGCTCATACATTGAAATGTACCTGTATTAAGCAAGCACCTGTCTTAATAATCTTGATAATCCCTTAGGTGCTTGCTTAATACAAGTTGGATTGTACCATCGTTTTAATGAGGTCATAAAGAATTATGAGTACAAGAGGTCGGTCATTCTTTGACCTTTGATCCAGATCTCTCATATTTTGACATTTTCAGACATTTCCTTTAAAGCCAAAAGGGGAATTGTAAACACATTTCATATAGAGCCAGAGGGGTTGATTGAACAAAAAATTGTTCAAATGGTCCAGGTCACATGACCAACATGGCCGCCGTACCCATTTATGCTATAAACCTTTAATATTTTTCTTCTCCAGAACCAATACACCTATGACCTTGAAACTTGGTAAGTAGCATGTAGTACTAGAGTACTACCAAGACTGTTCAAATGATGACCTTGGGTTTACCTTGACCTTTTTATGGGAAAATGCCAGAACATAAGATTTCATGGAAAGTTTTGAAGATTTTGGCCTGAAAAATGGTTTATATGGTTGTCTTAATGAGTACATGAAGATTTATGAGTACAAGAGGTCATGGTCATTCTTTGACTTTTGACCCAAGACTCATATTTTGACAGTTGCAGAAAAACCCACTTTGTCAATTGTTCAGGTGAGCGATTCAGGGCCTCATGGCCCTCTTGTTAGGATTGTTTCGGAAGTGAAAACACCATTTTGTAGCTGAATTGCACAAGATTGATTCACATATCTGTACTAATTTTGGAAGGGTAAACTTTTTTCTTGTAACCAAATAAATACTGTACCTGAAAAGTGTATTATATTAAAGTTGAACGCAGCAAAGTTTAGCTTTTCAAGGATTGTCTTTTCTCTTACAGCATGGAGATGGACATCCCTAAGTTTATGGAATTATTTCAAGAGAGAGCCACAGCACCATTCTTTGTATTCCAAGTATTTTGTGTCGGCCTCTGGTGCCTGGATGAGTACTGGTACTACAGTGTGTTTACATTGTTCATGCTGATAGCCTTTGAGGCTACGCTAGTACAACAACAGTTGAGGAACATGGCAGAGATCAGGAAGATGGGAAATAAACCATACCATATAAATGTGAGTGTCCTAATTACCGTAATGACCCTAAAATTTTGGACACGCAGAAGTTGGACAATTTATTGTTCCAAAATTCTTAGAAAGTGGATTTAACATACGTTTATGCATCCAAATGATGCTTAGTGAATGGCAAACGTTGTAGACCCTGATCAAACTGCTCCTCTAGGAGCAGTTTGATCTGGGTCTACAATGTTTGCTTAGACCTGTCTGTCCGAATATTTAGGGTCATTACAGTACTCAAAATATTGGCTTAGTGAATTTGAATACCCCACTTATATGCAGGTCCTCATCCTTAAAGATGTGGCTCCATTTGGACAATCTACATCTTCTGGGTATGCAAACAGGATGTCACAAAAGTTGTTTCTCTCGGTAAAAATGGTGGAAAGACATAAGTTTATACCTTAAATGGCGATTAAGTTCCTTCTGTTGCTTAATATTAAGTTTAACCTTGTATATGGTAGGTACATATTTACTAAAAATACTTGATCCATGTTCTGCCTCGTGTTTTTCACATAAATTTTATGTTACATTCTATTTGTACCTGTTTAACATGAATGGGTACACTTTCATGGGAAACAGCTTTGCCATTTTGTTTTTACCACAGGTCTTGATGGGGATTAACTCCTAAAGGAAAGAATATGCTCTTCCAGGGGAAATTCTTTCCTGCTAGTGTAAACCCTTTTGAAATAGCTTTTTGCCCAGGGCAGTAAACAGAAAGTTACAAAAGTTGTTTTTATTATAGATGTTAAATTTGGGGAAAACTAGGTGTACCCATACTCCTTTAACTTTAACATAGTATATGTCAGGTATACTGAAAATACTTGATCCTTCTTCCACCAGCATTTTTAGACTCTGATCAGCCTGCGCTTCCACCCATTCTGATCAGAGTCTTGGCTGTGCACTACAAGGGTAGCTAAGGGTCTAAGCTACCTCCATTTTGACAGCAAAGACTCTGATAAGTCTGGGCAGATACCAAGGCTGATCTGAGTCTTCACTGGGCGCACATGCCACTTTGTTGGATTTGTCATGTCACAGCTCATGTTTAAATAATGACATGTCATATTCTTTGAGAAGTGCATAATACTATGTCTGGCAGATGAAGTATGTGCACTATGGTTGTTCATATCATAGAATAATGTTATGTATCACATCAAACATCCAACTCAATGGGCAAAGCTCATAAATGCCTGGAGAGGGATTCAAGCCCTCAGGGGTCTCTTGCTTAAAAAGGAAATGATCTGACAGCATATGCATACATTTAATTTTTCGTATTAAATTGCAGGTATACAGAAATCGTAAATGGCGACCAGTCTTGACAACAGATCTCCTGCCAGGTGATCTTGTATCTATAGGTAACTATTGAGTTCTGATGCATTTTTAAAGTAGATAAGGACACTTTCAGTGAGAGCAACTCTGCCATTTTCATTTACCTCCCTTTTCATTGGAAATCAACTCTTAAAGGAAAGAGTTTGCTCCTGTGGGAGCAAATTCTTTCCTTTAAGTATTGACTTCTGTTTTGAAGAGATCCATTATTCAGGGAAGCTAAAAGGAAATCAAGAAAATTGTCTCCCTTTGAAAAAATGGTTTTTGAAAATCATTGCAATATACTCATATGCCTTAACTATACCTGTTTGGACTGTATATCATTGAAAAGCTTACATGTTCAGATCATATTGAGTCTTTACTCTTAGCTCTTCCATTTCATCATGGTTGTTCCCTTCATAGGTAGTTATGTACTTAAAGGTGAGTAGATACGCTTCATTGAAGCAACTGTACCATCTTATATTTGCCTTTCATCTCATTAGGGGTCAGACCTTAAAGAAAAGAACAGGAAAACAAATTCTTTTCCAACATTTTTTTTTACAGCCCCTTGAATGGGGTGGTGGTAGTGGTGGTTGCCGGTAAGTGGAGGAGTCGAGGTGTATGTGCATGGGTACACCTCTGTGTTTTTCCACCATTTTTACTAAGGGAAACTGTTTGCTTCCTCACGACCACAGGGTATAATCGATTCTGCTAATTTTCGCTTCCTGCAGAGACTGTACATAATATATGGCTTCCGCCGAGACTGTCCGCGAACTCTTGCTTCCTGCCGAGACTTCTGTACATGATAAATGGCTTCCTGCAGAGACTGTCCGCGTGATTCTGCTTCCTGCCGAGGCTCTCGGCAGGAAGCAGAATCACGTGGACAGTCTCGGCAGGAAGCCATTTTTCGAGGACAGTAGTCTCTGCAGGAAGCAAGAGTTCGCGGACAGTCTCGGCGGAAGCCTAATATGATGGACAGTCTCTGCAGGAAGCCAAAATTGGCGGAATCGATTATACCCTGTGAGGACAGCATAGCCCTTCTGAAGGGCATGTACTCTTAAAAGAAAGAAAATGTACCTGTTTGCCTTAAATTGGGGAAAAAGCAGCATATACGAGAGATTTGTCATTTCTGTATAATCTTTTGAATTTCCATATAATTAAGGTCACCTATTGTGGCATCAGATCATAATTGACTTACCTCAGTACCATCACCAAATGAGCCTCGGTTTCCTTATCTGTCTTTACAGGTAGGTCCCAAGAAGACAGATTTGTGCCATGTGATCTGTTACTACTGCGAGGACCATGTATTGTTGATGAATCCATGTTGACAGGAGAGTCTGTTCCTGTTATGAAGGTATTTACATTCCCTCCTTTTGAGAGAATCGCAGTCCATGATTACAGAGCATTTGAGCCACATGGGATTTCCAACAGTGTGGCATTGGTGACAAGCAAAGGCTCAGATCAGACTGCCAATAAGTGCAGTCTGATCAGAGCCTTTGCTTGTCACATCAGTCATCTATGGAAGTGACCCAAGCCATAGTGCCAACATTGAGGTCTCTGATTACCCTGTGTAAATGAGAAGGATTATCTGAATATCACATGACAGAATTGCTACATTGTTGGAAGTCACGTGATATGGCTAATAGATATGGCTAATATATATGTTTTCGTCAGTGCTCCTACTTGCAGTGATCTTGACAAATCATAAATTTGGTAGATACAAGTGCTTCTAATATCTTATATCTAAATGGGGAATTTTAAATTTATTAAAGCTATGTATGACACATATCCTTAAGATGTGGATTTCACATTTTGGATGTTTATAGAGGATCTTACATGAGTGCTCGTGTATTATTGAATTTATTAAACGAGTTGGGGAAAAAGATAAGATGCGAGGCTCTGCCTAGCATCTTATCGGTTTTTCCCAATGAGTTTAATAAATTCAATAATACAGGAGCACGAATGCAAGATTCTATTTATCATATGACACTAAAATTGCATTTTATTAGCAAATTTTGCACTAAAACGTCACGATTTCGCCATTAGAAAGCGCGACGTTTTAATGGACGTCAACGTATAACGTTACGACGTAATTTGCATATTTAATCCACTAGGGGATTATCGTTTTTAATGCATGGCTTTATTACACTCTCAGATGCGACGTCATATGATAAAAAGTTATTCCCTGTTGCAAAAATTGTGGAAAAAAAACACACAAAAACATTGAGGCCAGTATCTGTTTGATTATCTGTGGTCTGTTTTACAGGAACCAGTTGAAGTTTTATCCATGGATCACATTTTAGATCTTGAAACTGATGGTAAGCTCCATGTGTTGTCAGGAGGAACTAAAGTGGTACAACATACCCCACCCAGCAAGTCAGGACCAGGACTGAAAGGTAAATTTACCACATAAATCCAATTAAATGCTCTGAGACCCAGATCAGCCTGTGTGTGCATGTGATCCAGGCCCCGAGGTTATAAAACTTTTTTCATGCTCAACTCAGCTGAGCATGAAATTTTCTCTGCTGATAAATATGAAAATGCCAACTAATGTTGGCATTTTCATATTCATAAGCAGAGAAAATTTCACACTCAGCTAAACTGAGCATGAAAATAATTGTATTTATCAGTAATTTGCTATTTATAAGCAGGTAAAATTTCATGCTCAGCTGAGTTGAGCATGAAAAAAGTTTTATAACCTCAGGGCCAGGTTATTGGAGTCTTCTCTTTTGCCATAGTTTTTACATGCCCATTTTGAGCAAAAAAACGGTTGTATTGTGTCATAGCGATGTCCGTCCCTCTGTAAACATTCTTGTGGGCGCTATAACTCAGTAATCATTTGGAATATCTTCATGAAATTTTTCGAATATGTACTAGGTTGGGGGAACATGTCACATACAAAAATGGTTGTTTCCCTTTTCTTAGTTTCCAAGTTATGCCCCTTTGATTATTTTTCCCCATTAGTCTTGTGTGCGCCATAACTAGAAAACCATTCGGGACATCTTGATGAAACTTCATAGCTATGTATAAGAAGTCCCAGCCATATGTCGCCTACAACAATGGTTGCTCTCCCATACTTCATTTTAGAGTAACATCCCTTAATTTTTTAAGGCTATTTTTTGTATAGACCAACTGTGTGCATACCATAACTTGGTAACCGTTTGGAATATCTGGATGAAACTTTATAGCATGATCATGAGACTATATGTCCTATGTAAGAATGGTTGCTCCCTCTTACTTAGTTGTGGAGTAACTCCCCTTTGATTAGTATTTTTTAGGCAGTTCCCATTCACTCCATATCTCTATTACCTTTTGAAATATTTGAATGAAACTTTATAGGAATGTGTATAATAATGGGGCAATATATCCTGAGCAAGAAACAGAACTCTGGCTTACTAAATTTCTGAATTATCTGCCCTTAAATAAAATTATAGTTTACGCTCTAACTCCTTAACCATTTGAAATATTTTAACATAACTCAATGGTAATGTGTATATTGTAAAGGGAATGTCTTAGGACCAGGAATGGAAACTCTAGTTTACTTAGTTTATGAATTATCTCCCTTGTTTGACTTTGGCATTTCTCAGCTTCTGAGCCACTTCACCTTGAAAGCTGATTTTGGTATACTAACAGTATTTGATTTGTTAAGTGTTTAAATAATGTTGCAGTCATTAATTACAGAGTTGTTGCCCCTGTTTGTTTGCCTGTTCATCCTTTTGTAAACAATCTTGTTCATTCTGTAAATCCATCATGACATTGAAATGGGAGTATTATGCGCCACTTGCGAAGCTCTTGTTGAATCTTGTAAAATCTGTAAAGTAAAAATTAAACCTCTTGTCACTTTGTGCAGCTGTTTAGGCTCATTTGAACATTATGCTGTTCACTCGTGCCTAAGGTTCCTGTTCACTTGACACCATTCATATATATTTGAGAGAATGATAAAATTGGTAAACGTGTCTCTTAGCATTTGGGACATAGGGGCAGTGGGAGTTAGAAGAGCTTACCATTCTGGGCACAGAATATAGAAGTCTGAGCCGTAATCCTTCCCTATTTCAAAAAAGGTACCCAATTATTGCTGGGTTGACAGAATTTTTTGGTCTCTTGCTGGCCTAACAGGGATTAGAACCTACACCACAACTGGACACCTTCAGCCACTCTACCAAGTACTTCTCTGACCGTAGGTTTGCATTCAAATGTATTCTGAAATATCTAAAAAAATGTTATTAATATTGTCAATTCAGTATAGCATACATCAGAGCTCTAGATAAGAGGGAGTATTTGATGATAATTCTGGATAACTTTTTTTATTTCTCATTGAAACTATATGTTGTGACCCCTCATCTGAACCGTCTCGTCAAGACGGTTCAGATGAGGGGTCACAACATATGTTTTTATGCAGAATTAACAAAAATTATCCTTAATTATCACCAAATACTCCCTCTTATCTAGAGCTCTGTACATTGCAGATTCCATTGTTTCTTTCAGCTACAGACAATGGCTGCATAGCCTATGTATTGAGACACAGCTTCAACACAAATCAGGGGAGGTTACTCCGTACCATCCTGTATGGTGTGAAGAGGGTTACAGCCAACAATCTAGAGACATTCTTTTTCATAATGTTTCTACTCATATTTGCTGTCATTGCAGCTGGATATGTCTGGGTTAAAGGTAAGTAGGTCATTGAATGCATTCAGAATTTTGCCTAAGGGTACCAGTAATGGCATTGGTAGCTTTTGTTACAGTTCAGTAGCCACAGGTAGCCATTTGCAGTCCTGTTGATTGATTAGCAACTGCTTGTTCTACTGAAGCTGTAGAGTTATGGCAGCTCTGGTACGTTAAAGATGGCGAAAGTGCAAAATGACTTTGAATATTGTAGATGTGCATTGCAGAAATCATCATGATGCTTTTAAAAAAAAATGTCAGCCTTATAATTGGGTCACACATTTTTTACAAAGCAAACGCTCCTAAATGCAGCAAAATCTTTTTTTTCGTTGACTAAGACTGTGCACAATTCTTTTCAGGTTCTTTGCTGTTTGCTGATTCGTAGACTATACTTGGTTTTTCATTGCATGCTAGACATATTCTGATGAGACAAATGCTATTACATCAAAAAAAATAAAAGATTAAAAAATACCCCATCTGACATAGGTAATGCCATAATAAAATAGGCCATAAAATAGCTGTCAACACACTGTGTGCCCTCTGTATAGTAGAGAATAGCTGCATTTTAGAGTTAGTCAAAAAATTGCCAGTACTGATTCCCATTTAAGAAAAAAAAACAAAAAATAAACGAAAATGGCTTAGTTGCTTCCTTTAAAAGTTTATTCATTCATCTGATTTTTCAAATATATGAATAGGATGGTTTTACTGTTGGGCATTGTCAGCAAATTCTGGAATCAACTCTTGAAAGAACAAAATTGTTCCCTTTTTGGCAAATTTCTTCCTAGTACAGTAGACCTAATTTTGTAAGTGCTTTCTCATCCATTGAAGCAAACAGGAAGTTGTTAATGTTGTTCCTATTTGTAAAAATGGCAGAAAAGCATAGATGCATACCATATACAGTATAAATATCAGGGACTAACGGTATATTTGAAATGCACTTTTTGAAACATTTCAGTGCCAGACTGTACTTGAAGGAATACAACATTACGATAATATTTTTTGATTTCAGGCACAGAAGACCCAGACAGAAACAGATACAAGTTATTTTTAGAGTGTACCCTGATATTGACATCAGTAGTTCCACCAGAACTGCCCATAGAATTGTCATTAGCTGTCAACACAAGTCTACTGGCTCTTACAAAACTATGTGAGTGTGAACGGTTATATTTGAGCTGCGTCATGTGACTATCAACAATGTGGCAATTTTGTCATGTGATACTCAGATCAGCCTACTCATTCACACAGGGTAATCAGAGATCTCACTGTTGGCTCTATTGCTAAAATCACTTTGATAGATGGCTGATGTGATAAGTAAAGGTTCTGATCAGACTGCACTTATGTGCAGTCTGATCAGAGCCTTTGCTTGTCACCTGGCCACATTGTTGGAAATCACATGATGTGGCTCAGTTTTATTGACTGATGCCTAATGGGCTACCTCATAGTTTGCACAAAAGCATTTTCAATATATGAGGTGTCTTATTCCATAGTCAGCTCATCTTATTTTGAACACAGATATATGAAAGTACCCTCATATGTTGAATATGATTTATGAAGAGTTTAGTCAAATTTCTTCTTTTGTCTGAACATGTCAGCTCCTGTCATCTCAAACTTCTGGAAATCTGGGATATGAGGGTCAACTTTAATTTGCTTATTTAAATTCTTGTATCTAATGCAAACAGTGTACATCCTGATCAGATGCCACATTGTGGGGTGTCAGAGCCAGGTATATATTTGTTTGCCAAGGTCCCTTTTATAGGATACTTAGAAATAATGGGATGAAACAGAATGTGATTGAAAACAGAAAGGGTGCTGATTTTGTGAATTGAAAATTTTGTAGTGCAGTGAAGATAAGTGTTTTTAAGTTAGACCCAGTGGAAGCAAGGAATAAAACAAAGAAACAAAACAGCAGCCTCTTCTATTGTCTTCTGCAGTAGCAAAGACCCAGATAATCATCTGAATTTCACCACTTGGTAAAACAATTCAGCCTTACTACACTTAAGCTGTGATCCTGGTAGATAAACTACAAGCAGGAAATACCCTGATTAGACTTTTTAGGGTCTCTTTTGTTTGCATATGCAGTGGAGTATATTTCTAGACAATATGCATGAATATATAGAGGATCTTACATGAGTGCTCATGTATTATTGAATTTATTAAACGAGTTGGGGAAAAAGATAAGATGCGAGGCTATGCCGAGCATCTTATTGGTTTTTCCCAACAAGTTTAATAAATTCAATATTACAGGAGCACGAATGCAAGATTCTATTTATCATATGACACTAAAATTGCATTTTATTAGCAAATTTTGCAATAAAAGGTCACAATTTCGCCATTAGAAAACACGACGTTTTTGTGGACATCAACGTATAACGTTACGACGTTATTTGCATATTTAATCCACTAGTGGATTATCGTTTTTAATGCATGGCTTTATTACACTCCCAGATGCGACGTCATATGATAAATATCTTATTGAAAGCCTTTGGAAAAACACATATTTTTGTTTTCCCAGATGTTTACTGTACAGAGCCGTTCAGAATTCCTTTTGCTGGGAAGATTGATATTTGTTGTTTTGACAAGACAGGGACCCTCACAGCTGATAATCTGGTAGTGGAAGGAGTCACTGGTTTCAGGTAAATCTGTAATGACTATTCTAGTGTTACAGTTTAAGGGAGCAAACTTGACATTTCTTCACACCTGCCTTAGGAAGCAGGTGAGGGTGACTTGCGATTTTACGTCCTTTTCAACAGTATTTCAGTCATATCAGGACAATGGGCGGATGATAATGAAAGGCTGTGTGCAATGGAACCCCATTTACGATGGAAAGAACTCCGCCTCTGGCGGAGTTCGAACCCGCGACCGCTAGATCAGTAGGCTAGCGCTTAACCCACTGAGCTACCGGGGCTCCTTTTAGGAAGCAGTTGATATATAGATTGAAGGTTGTCAAACCTGGCACATAATTTCTCAAGATGCTCTCCAGCGTTGCAGTATAGTTTTATGCTCTTTACATATATTTCAGTCTGATGACTTTTTTTGTGTTTGTCAAATATAGTATATGCCTGCGTTTCTTATTAACACTGACAACCATCAAAGCTGCCATTATAGTAGCCCATCAAGATGTACTGTATGGCTGTGATGCCATTTTATGACCTTAACCTACTTTTGTCAAACTCAGAGGTATACACATTGAAAGAGTACCTTTAATATTGGGTTGTCCAAGTTTTAAAAGTAGTACCATCGATAATTCTATTTTGTTTTAGTGGAGATAAAGAGATAATCCAAGCCAAGGATGCCCCCACTGAAGCTATACATGTGATGGCAACGTGTCATGCTCTGGTACAGTTAGATGATGAAATGGTGGGTGATCCCCTGGAGAAAGCTACTCTCAAAGCTGTTGATTACACTCTTACTAAAGGTAAGTTAGTGTGATGATGACATTAAGAAGAATGGGTTCACTTACAGGGGAAACAACTCTTCTGTTTTCATGTTTACCTCCCTAGTCATTGGAGGTCATGGAGGTCAGCTCTTAAAAGAAAGAATTTGCTCCTTCAGGAGCAATCTCTTTCCTTTCAGAGTTGCCCCCAGTTTTGAAGGGCTGTGTCATCAAGGGAACTAAACAGGAAGTCACAAAAATTGCCTCCCTTTGAAAAGATGGTAGAAAAACATGGAGGTGCATTCATACATGTTATGTAACAGTGTTAATTAGGTCATGTTCTAGCCTTTAAAGTGCAACAAAGCAAATGATAAAATTTCAAAAGTTATATTGTATTGAGAAGTGAAAGGATAGAGGGCAAACAGTGGAGATTTAAATGAGGTGGCTCATCATGAGCCACCTCATCTGGATCTATGCTGTTTGCAAGTTCAACTGTTTTCATTTCTCACGCTTTAATTTGAAGATGGAAAAGGTCTGTAACAGGGTCTAATAATATAATGGTTCAGATATTGCATTATATAGAGTTCATGCTTCTTTTTGACTAAATATGAGGTTGTTGTTTTGGATTAAAACTAGATGTTCTGTGTGTTTCTATGAAGGTGAAACTGTGGTACCACAGAAGAAGAAGACCTATGGCCTGAAAATATACCATCGTTTCCACTTCTCCAGTGCACTAAAGAGAATGTCAGTGATAGCAGGCCACACCCCTCCGGGCTCCATGGAAACAGATTATATCGGTACAGTAAAAGGAGCACCAGAAACCCTCAAACCTATGGTGAGTGAGCAGAGCTGTTAGGGTTGTAGTCAGTTTGTAGTGAGCAGGGCCTAGTTGTTCAAAATCAAATTTTCAAACGCAGTGTATACAAACACTGCCATTTTTGCCCCCCTCCCCCCCCCACACACCACACACACGCACAAAATGTTAGGAGTTTTTAGCAGTGCAGTGCAAAAGCTTCTAACATTTATTGAGCAGAAACTATTACCACACATGATTATATGTGTTCTAAGAGACTTGACAAATCCTTGACAGTCGCCTTTGTTAAACTACCAATGTGTCGAACAACTGAGCCCAGAACTGCAATTAAGCATAAGTGAGCCACGACACGAGAAAACCAACAAAGTGGTTGTGGGTTTAGTGCAGACTCAGATCAGCCTGGGCATCCGCCCAGTCTGATCAGACTCTTCACTAAGCACTTAAAAGGTAGCTAAGGGGCTAAGCTACCGCCATGCGGATGCCCAGGCTGATCTGAGTCTGCGCTGCGTGCACAACCACATTGTTGGTTTTCTCGTGTCGCAGCTCAAGTTTTGCTAAAAATGCTGGTAAATTTTTCGCGGCTCAAGTTTTGCTGAAAATGCTGGTAAAATGTTTTCGTTTTTCTCCACAAAAACATAAAGCTGCAACTACTGTCAGAATTGCTTCACTGGAGTAATTCTAATGAAGGATCTCAAAATAAGACTTAACCGAAAATGAACAAAAGCTATGTTAGAGTTATCATCAATACCCCTCTTAACCAAGAGCTGTGTTGTATATTGAATCATGTACTGTGGCCTTTATTAAAGACAAATATCCTTCTTTATTGGATACTTTATGTATACTACAAGACAGGCCAGTGAAACTGCTGTTTTATCAAATACATTTCCTGGTCTCAAATAGGTCATGACATAACAGGGCCATAAACTGACTGCCTTCACAGTGTGAGTTCTACGGAGCAGAGAATAGATGGTTTTAAATGTTCACCTATGGGTGAAGTTGATAGTAGATGAAAGGGTCTGTTTCACACTGAGTTGGCGTCAATCGAAAACACTCTTAACAATTGATTAACGCAGATCAAAAACTGTTAGAAACAGCATTTTCGATTGAAATTGGCAATTGAAAATGCTTTTTCTAATGGTTTTTGATCCGCGTTCATCAACTGCATGAGCATTTTTGATTGCCACCTACCCGGTGTGTGTTAATAGTTATATCTAGTGAAGCTGTAGTTTAGACAATACAATTGCTAAGATGATTAGTTGACTGTCTAGCAGGATGTCTTCTGTATTCATTATTTTGTGTTTATTTATAAGATTTTGTAATTTCATGGCTTTTCCTTTGCAGTCTGATTGGTTTAGATGATATTTATAGAAAACAATCCTCTAACTGGTATACCATATACGCGGTAATTTTCGCGGGTTCAAATTTTCGCGGTTAAGGGTAAAAAACATAAATATTAATTTTCGCGATTTTTAGCGCGCCTTTGCGAAGCAAAGGAGAGCTTATGCAATACCCCCGGCGTCGTAGTCCGAGTATCCGTTAGCGTTAGCGTTAGCGTTAGCGTCAGCGTCCTCGTCGGCGTCTGTGACAGGTTAACCCAATGTTAACTTTTGCGTTTAACTCGATGTTTAGCTCTGTATCTTACAAACTACAGTAGCTACAGTCATCATACTTGGTACATATATACATCCATATGACTGCAGCAGCAGCATCACGCAATTGTGTGTCCTTGACCTATACGTCACGGTTGACTGACTTTGCTGTTCGGCACTGTTTTTAAGGAATTTTTTTTTGTTTTTATGATACCTTTGACACAAGAGACTTGATACTTGGTCAAATAGCATTTCCCTATAATTGCAGCAGCTGCAAAGCTTCCATGCTGACTCCTGTGTGCTTGACCTTTATTCACGGTCTACTGATTTTGCCTTCTATCTCTAGCACTATTTGATGAATTAACATTATACCTGGCATAGTGGATCAGTCTGACATTGCGAATGACCTCATACTATTTATAGATCACTATGACACCCACCTACCCCTCCCCTTTCATCCCTATGAGTAAGAATCCTTGTCCAGGGTGGGGCAAGAGGTCAATATCTAGGATGATCTTGATGTTAAAGTTTAAGGCTCGTAATTTCCAAACTCATTCAAGGTACCTGCTTCATATTTGGTCAGGACCGTCCCTGGAGCATTGGGTTGCAGCAGCAGCAAATCATCCATGCAGACTTTTGTGTCCTTGACCTTTATTCATGGTTGAGTGATTTTTGCCTTACATGTATACCTTTAGCACTATTTGATATGTATGCAATATGACTATGCATTTCTCTTTGAGCTCATAACTTCGATACCTTTTCTGCTACAAAGTTTAAATGCAGTATGATACTTACCCGAGACCAGGCTTTGACAACTGGTTCAGGCTAGGGGTGAGGTTATGGGATGGTACCAAAGGAAATGACACCCACCTACCCCTCCCCTTTCATCCCTATGAGTAAGAATCCTTGTCCAGGGTGGGGCAAGAGGTCAATATCTAGGATGATCTTGATGTTAAAGTTTAAGGCTCGTAATTTCCAAACTCATTCAAGGTACCTGCTTCATATTTGGTCAGGACCGTCCCTGGAGCATTGGGTTGCAGCAGCAGCAAATCATCCATGCAGACTTTTGTGTCCTTGACCTTTATTCATGGTTGAGTGATTTTTGCCTTACATGTATACCTTTAGCACTATTTGATATGTATGCAATATGACTATGCATTTCTCTTTGAGCTCATAACTTCGATACCTTTTATGCTACAAAGTTTAAATGCAGTATGATACTTACCCGAGACCAGGCTTTGACAACTGGTTCAGGCTAGGGGTGAGGTTATGGGATGGTACCAAAGGAAACATGAAAAGTCTGCAAAGGGTAAGGAGGTGTCATCAGACTGACTAAGTACTGGGTGAAGGTGGTGTGAAAACCCATACTAGGAACCACCCTTTGTCACCATGAGGCATTATAAGTTAGACTGAGTTGGTATCATTATTACCGTATCTCTCCGTCTGGTGCACGAGGACCCGACCCTCAATGTCCGCAAAGTGTCCAGATAGTGGCATACAAGTCAGCCCTGTATGACAAAGGGAACAACTGACTTAGTCTAGCTTCTGATGCAAACTTCATTTGTGCACTAGCTACCACATTCACCCCTGGTTAATTATGTTACCAATGTTACCGTATCTCTCCGTCTGGTGCACGAGGACCCGACCCTCAATGTCCGCAAAGTGTCCAGATAGTGGCATACAAGTCAGCCCTGTATGACAAAGGGAACAACTGACTTAGTCTAGCTTCTGATGCAAACTTCATTTGTGCACTAGCTACCACATTCACCCCTGGTTAATTATGTTACCAATGTTTTGAGTCTGGATACTTTGTAACCTTGAGAATCAGGCACCCATTAGGCGCGCTTTGTTGTCTTCTGACAACTCTTGTTAATTTTTGCGGTTAGGAACATGCTCGAAAAGCAAAATCATTTCTTTTTCACTTGAGACAGTTCTTTCATTAACCTGCGGCAGGGCCGCCGCAGGTTAATGAAAAAAACTGGCTCAAGTGAAAAGTATCAGCAGCTAGCGAAGCAAACACAAACAAAATATATGAACACTGCGTCTACATAATACACTTAAATTATTCGCGATTTTAAAATTCGCGGTTTCTAAGTGACCGCGAAATGCTGCGAAAAATGGAACACCGCGAAAATTACCTTGTATACGGTAATACTATTTTTCAGTTCAAGACTCCCCCTGAGAACTATGATGAAGTATATCTTGAGATGGCAAGGAGAGGAGCGAGAGTGCTGGCAATGGGACACAGACGCTTGGGAAGTCTTTCCCATCATGAGGTAGATATATTTCAGATTCCACTCTTGCTAAACACAGTATTTTCTGTTATTTTACCATTTTCAAAGTCATCAAACAACATCACTGCAAAGTTTAGTGATTTAAGAAATAGATCAGGGCAAACAGTGATTTGTTCAGTTAGAAGTCACTGTTTGGAAGTCAGTTGTAAAGTAAATCATATCACAAGCAGGGAGCACAAGTAATGTACCTACTTGCAACTGACTAATTCGCAGTGAGTTAGTATAGTCTGTGTGCTCCCAAATGCAAACGGCATCCCCAATATTTTCTCAAAATTGGTGAGAGGTAAAAGATTTTTGAATCGCTCTTTCTTAATTTTCATCCTTTACGACGCCCTTTAGTGAAACTGCTCAGTTTTTGCATTAAGGTCAATGGAAAATATTTTACAAAAGCATCCAAAAATCTGGACTTTCCGAATTCTGTTATGTTTAGTTATAGGAATCATTAGGACATTGGAATATAATAAGCAAAACCCCATTTGCAGTTGGGAGCAAACAGACTATACCCAAGAAATCTCTGTTAGAGCAGAAGTATTTGGATTCTAACACATTAAATTGCTGGAAAAAGTATTTATTTTCTTTGAATTCTCCTTACCATCCTCCTAGTTTGAGAAATATCTAGCCAACAATGTTGACTGACAAGCATCTGTGCATTTCTTTACCAGGTATTTCTTTGTTTATAAGACAAGGTTTCCCATTCCAAAACTATCTCAAAGATGTAGATCTGTCTTTGGTATTGTTTTGGAAGAGAAAACCCCATTTTATAGCTGAATTACACAGGACTGATTTGCATATTTGCTGTAATTCTGGAAGAGAAAACACCCATCTTCTAACCAAATAAATGTGGTATGTTGTAGTTGGTCAGCATATGCATGAGCTGCGACACGACAGAACCAACAAAGTGGCATGTGCACCCAGCAAAGACTCATATCAGCCTGGACATCCGCCCAGTCTGATTAGAGTCTTTGCTGTCAGCATGGAGCTACCTTAGAAACTAAGCTACCCCTTAAATGCTTAGCAAAGACTCTGATCAGACTGGGCAGATGCCCAGGCTGGTCTGAGTCTTTGCTGCTTGCACATCCACTTTGTTGGTTTTGTCATGTCGCAGCTCACATAATGACATACATTTCAGGTGCGGAACATGACAAGAGAAGACGTTGAATGTGACCTTGACTTCTGTGGCTTTGTTGTGATATCTTGTCCCCTCAAGTCTGACTCTAAAGCTGTCATCAAGGAGATACAGAATGCATCACATCATGTATGTATAATATTTCTTGATTTTGAGTTTTATACTGTTCCTTTCATTACTTTGTTTCATATCTCCATTACTAATGTATCTAATGTCATCTCTTTAGACTTGTACAAGAGCATTTGATTAAGGTGCTGTTGCGTATCATCAAATACTGTATTTACTTAAGGAATGAATTTCATTTTTCTGAGGTTTATCGAAGTGTAAACTACATTGGGTCACGTGCAAATTGAATGAACCCCAAAGGGGTTCATGTAAACTTTGCTAGTGAGCCAATGTAGTTTACACTTCAATAAACAACAGAAAAATTAAGTTCATTGCTTATATTTACATTTGCTTCAATCAAATCTTTCATGAAAAATCTTCTATAAGCGCTAAAATTGAAGCAGTAAAACATGTACACGCAGTTTTTCTGCTAACAGCTGAACAGCACGCATGACGTCATGATGTCGCTGACGTCCAATCAGATTGTTGAGAATCATTGTTTATTTTGACGTCATTGACGTCCCGTGTCTCAATGTAATTATTGGAATGTAAACTACATTACGTTCCAATGGTTTACTATAGGGCTTTTCAGTAAATGCAGCAGGAATGTAAATATTTGATTATAAGCATCTGAAGCATGGATCATTATGGAAAAAACTATGTAGTTCAGGTACACACATTTCTATTGATTTATCATGCAACTACTGTTAAAAGTGACTGATAACAGGGAGCTGATGATATCGCATTGATCCGACAGAGGGCTTGTACAAGTGTTATCATGCAGTGAAAATACAAGGGCGTAGCTACGTATACGGCAAATACGCAAGTGTGTATTGAAATTTTGTCAAAATTGACAAAATTTCAAAACGCACCTGCATATTTGCATGCTGAAATCTTATAAATTAGACAAGATTTCAATACCAATTACCAAAGTGGCTGAAATACTAGCTTTCCTTTCAAGAAGTAGAGCATAAAACATGGTTGTGCGTATCATGAAATTGCCCCTAGTTACGCCCCTGAAATAGTACCTCTCTCGGCACCTGATTGGCTAAAGGCTGATACTTGAAATGATTGGCTAAATGATGTCACTGAAGTACGCCTTAGTGTCATGACTTTATGAAGTTCGATGAAGTTCTGTTCTCACCTGATATACATGATATCAAAAGGAACTAACATAGCATTCTCTGTATAGAACTTGCTTTTAAATACTTTTGTTATTTTGTATTATAAGATCCCAAAGATAAAACTTTCTGGTTCCACCCACCATTTCCTTTAGGTTGCTATGATAACTGGTGACAATCCATTGACAGCCTGTCATGTAGCCAAAGAACTGAGATTTACAAGAAAAGATTGTACACTGGTTCTACAGCCACCAAATGACCTAGGTAAGAACAGCATTGGCTTTTTTATGATTTTGTAATCTTATCTTTGTAAACAATACTATTTGAGTTATTGGAGAGAGGTGAGGAAAGAAAGAAGAGCTTTATGAAAGAATCAATTGGCCCAAGCTCTCATTATAACATTTACCTCAGATGGCCAAGTTTCAGGGCTTAAACTAGCATTATTTCTCCTATTTCTATAGCGTTCACTAAAACAAACAAATTGCTCTATATTGGCAGCTTATGCTGAAAGCGCTTAGAGTTCCTCAGTTTTGATGCTAGCACAAGCTCTAATCTGTATATTATGCTCTGATGCTAGAACACCCATATAAGACAGCATTTGATGGGGTGAGGTTAGGTAAGGTTTCCCATAGCCTAGTGGCCATCCACTGTATCTTGGGCACAGAGTATAAAAGGCAGAGCCCATCCCTTTCCTTTCGCTGCCTTATTAGCTCACCTGTCAAGGTGAGCTTATAGTATAGCCATGGTCCGTCGTCGGCGTCGGCGTCGTCGGCGTCGTCGGCGTCGTCGGCGTCGTCCACACTTTTAAACACCAATATCTCCTAAACCAGCAGGCCAATCTTGATCAAATGTTATGTGTAGCATTGTTGGGGTGGGGGATTGACTGCATTAGGTTTAAGGGTAGATTGTGTTGGAACTCTGGTTGCCATGGCAACATATAGCTCCCATAGACTTATAATGGGAAAAACTTCAAAAATCTTCTTCTCTGAAACCATGAGGCCCAGAGCTTACATATTTAGTATGTACCAATGTCTAATGGTCCCCTACATAAATCCTGCCAACCATGCCCCTGGGGCCCAAATTGGTCACGCCCTGGGGGTCATTAGCTCCCATAGACTTACAATGGGAAAATCTTAAAAAATCTTCTTCTCTAAAACCATGAGGCCCATAGCTTATATATATAGCATGTATCAATGTCTAGTGATCCCCTACTAAAATTCTGCCACCCATGCCCCTGGGGCTCAAATTGGCCATGCCCCAGGGGGTCATTTGTTTATATATAGCTATATAGCTTAAGAACCTTCAAAAACCTTCTTCTCTGAAACCATGAGGCCCAGAGCTTATATATTTAGTGTGTACCAATGTCTAGTGGTCCCCTACATAAATCCTGCCAACCATGCCCCTGGGGCCCAAATTGGCCACTCCCCGGGGGTCATTAGCTCCCATAGACTTACAATGGGAAAATCTTAAAAAATCTTCTTCTCTGAAACCATGAGGCCCATAGCTTATATATATAGCATGTATCAATGTCTAGTGATCCCCTACTAAAATCCTGCCACCCATGCCCCAGGGGCTCAAATTGGCCACGCCCCAGGGGGTCATTTGTTTATATATAGCTATATAGCTTAAGAACCTTCAAAAATCTTCTTCTCTGAAACCATGAGGCCCAGAGCTTACATATTTAGTATGTACCAATGTCTAGTGGTCCCCTACATAAATCCTGCCAACCATGCCCCTGGGGCCCAAATTGGCCACGCCCCGGGGGTCATTAGCTCCCATAGACTTACAATGGGAAAATCTTAAAAAATCTTCTTCTCTGAAACCATGAGGCCCATAGCTTATATATATAGCATGTATCAATGTCTAGTGATCCCCTACTAAAATCCTGCCACCCATGCCCCTGGGGCTCAACTTGGCCACGCCCCAGGGGGTCATTTGTTTATATATAGCTATATAGCTTAAGAACCTTCAAAAATCTTCTTCTTTGGAACCATGAGGCCCAGAGCCTATATATATATATAGTATGTAGCAATGTTTAGTGGTCCCCTACATAAATCCTCCCAACCAAGCCTCTGGGGTCCAAACTGGCCACTCCCCGGGGGTCATAAGCTCCAATAGACTTATAATGGGAAAATCTTAAAAAATTTTCTTCTCTTAAACCATGAGGCCCAGAGCTTACATATTTAGTATGTACCAATGTCTAGTGGTCCCCTACATGAATCCTACCAACCATGCCCCTGAGGCCCAAATTGGCCACGCCCCGGGGGTCATTAGCCCCTATAGACTTACAATAGGAAAATCTTAAAAATTCTTCTTCTCTGAAACCATGAGGCCCATAGCTTATAAATATAGAATGTTTCAATGTCTAGTGATCCCCTACTTAAATCCTGCCACCCATGCCCCTAGGGGTTCAAATTGCCACGCCCCAGGGGGTCATTTGTATATATATAGCTATATAGCTTAAGAACCTCAAAAATCTTCTTCTCTGGAACCATGAGGCCCTGAGCTTATATATATAGCATGTAGCAATGTTTAGTGGTCCCCTACATAAATCCTCCCAACCAAGCCTCTGGGGTCCAAACTGGCCACTCCTCAGGGGTCATAAGCTCCCATAGACTCATAATGGGAAAATCTTAAAAAATCTTCTTCTCTGAAACCATAAGGCCCACAGCTTATATATTTGGTATGTACCAATGTCTAGTGGTTCCCTACATGAATCCTGCCAACCATGCCCCTGGGGCCCAAATTGGCCACGCCCCAAGGGGTCATTAGCTCCCATAGACTTACAAAGAGAAAATCTTAAAAAAATCTTCTTCTCTGAAACCATGAGGCCCAGAGCTTATATGTGTAGCATGAAGCAATGTCTAGTGGTCCCATACATAAATCCTGCCAACCATGCCCCTGGGGTCCAAATTGGCCACACCCTGGGAGTCATAAGCTCCCATAGACTTTCAATGAGAAAATCTTGAAAAATCTTCTTCTTTGAAACCATGAGGCCCAGAGCATATATATGTAGCCTGTAGCAATGTCTAGTGGTCCTCTACATAAATCATACCAACCCTGACCCTGCAGTGCAAATTGGCCACGCCCAGGGGGTCATAAACTCCTTCAGACTTACAAAGGGAAAATTTAAAAAAATCTTCTTCTCTTTAACCATGAGGACAAGAGCGTATATGTAGCAAGTAGCAATGTCTAGTGTTCCCCTACATAAATCCTGCCAACCTGAGGTCCAAACTGCCCACACCCCAGTGGGTTGTTTGTTTATATAGAGCTATATAGCTAAAGAACCTTCAAAATCTTCTTTTATGAAACCATAAGGCCAAGAGCTTATGTATTTAGTATGTAGCAGTGTATGGTTTGCCTCTACATAAATCCTGCCAATCAAGCCCCTGGGGTCCAAACTTGCCACACCCCAGGGGGTCATCGAATCCTAGAGAATTGCAGCCTGTTTATTAGCTTACCTGAGCTAGAAGCTTACATTTTATAACTCAGGTGAGCGGTCGTTGCCCTTGGGCTACTTGTTTGAAAAAGGTACCCATTTACTGCTGGGTTGACTGACGCCAGCTGGCCAAATGGTGAAAAGGTTCAGCTGCCCAGTTAAAATCCATTAAGATATGACATTGAGAAGTCACCATGAGTGACATTGCAATCAATGCATATTCTAATGCACTTGCGTATATAACAGGAAATCTGATTGTATAACAACAAAAGTTTGTGACGGTATATCCTGCGATATACTGTTGGAAACCCAACGTCATTACATAACGTCGCTTTTCATTGGTTTACGTCTGGTTTTACGTCGCTGAAAGCGTTTGCTATGGGTGTAAAGTAGCACACTTGGAAAGATAAAAATGTGAAAAGTGCATTAGAATGGTGATAACAATATTGAAAATTGTCATTTGGGGAGGTAAATTGTCAGTTTTATGGTTGCAGATTGTGTTTTACTTCTCCGGTGGCGCGTCGCCATAAAACGAAATTTCCGACCATAAAACGGACGATTTACCTCCCCAAATGACAATTTTGAATACAATTATTATTGATAAATTCTTCACTAAAAGTTATTAAATGCTTCTCACCTTTGATGTAATAAACTGCTATGGTAATTATTTAACACATTCGGTCAAACAATGATCTGGATAATTAAGTATATCCAACAGGTAAAGTCAGTCGCCTTTGTTTACCGAAAGCATGAGTTCATCAATGTTGCGAAGCACTTCATGTAAATACAAATTTAAGAAAAAGTAAGTTCCAAAGACTGATCGTATTTTACCTTTTATAGAGGATCTTACATGAGTGCTCATGTATTATTGAATTTATTAAACGAGTTGGGGAAAAAGATAAGATGCGAGGCTCTGCCGAGCATCTTATCGCTTTTCCCAACGAGTTTAATAAATTCAATAATACAGGAGCACGAATGCAAGATTCTATTTATCATATGACACTAAAATCACATTTTATTAGCAAATTTTGCACTAAAACGTCATGATTTCCCCACTAGAAAAAGCGACGTTTTTATGGACGTCATCGCATAACGCTAAGACGTAATTTGCATATTTAATCCACTAGTGGATTATTGATTTTAATGCATGGCTTTATTACACTCTCAGACGCGATGTCATTTGATAAAAAATGTTATTAGGTACCCGGAAACTTTTTCAAGAATTCAAGTCCAGTGGTTCTAGCCATCTTGCTTTTCATTATTAAATTTTTTAGGAGAAATACAGGGACAGGCAGTTGAGTTTGAGAAAGGCATGCTGTTGACCAAGCGGAGTTTGACATACCGAGGTTCAACTGTATTATTATCATTATTGTCATAAACTCATAAACAACAGCTTCACTATATTTTCTTGTCAGATACTGAGTGGCATTGGCAGTCTATAGATGACTCAGTGGTATGTCCTGTGAGACCAGGGAAAGATATCAGGAAAGATCTTATAGAGAAATATGACCTCTGCTTGACTGGAGAGGTATGTTATCCTGATTTATTGATACTTTTCTTAAGCATTTCTCGCCTGCAACTACCAGAAAGGGAAACATAAATGTTGCCATTCCAGCCTGTAATACTGGGCCTAGTTGTTCAAAACTAACGATGTCATTAGTTTAACGAGACGCTTCAAATTTCAAACCAATTTAATACAAAAATTCTACCATTTTTGCAAAAAAAAATGTGAGGAGCTTTTGCAGTGCAAAAGCTCCTTACATATTTTTAGCAAAAAATATTTAGACACTCTATTTTACGGGTACTAGAAGACCTAACAAATACTTGACTAATGATCTTGTTAAGCTTATGATGCTCAGAACAACTGGACTCTGTGTTTTTCCCCAAATAACCCCAAATATTAAAATAAGTCAGTGGATGGTATTTCACCATTACATTACTTCACATGAACAGACTTAATTAAACCGAGTCTGCTATTTTCATGTCTCTGATGCCTTCATCTCCCTTCAGAACTTCTTTTTGCCTCATTTTCCTTTAACATCAGGCCCAGAGGTTATAAAACTTTTTCCATGCTCAATTCAGCTGAGTATGAAATTTTACCTGCTAATAAATAGCAAATTACTGATAAGTACAGTGGTTTTCTTGCTCATTTAGCTGAGTATGAAATTTTCTCTGCTTATGAATATGAAATGCCAACATTAGTTGGCATTTTCATATTTATCAGCAGAGAAAATTTCATGCTCAGCTGAGTTGAGCACGAAAAAAGTTTATCACCTCGGGGCCAGATTTTCCTTCCAAATCGTATTTAGATCCAGTTTATAAGTTGTGTGGGGGGAATCTACATCCCCCTCCACTTCCAATCATGTACCAAATAAATATGGGATATGACAACGTTCAATATAGCTTTAAAATGTTTTACATGTATCGCCTCGGGGCCAGATTTTCCTTCCAAATCATATTTAGATCCAGTTTATATGTTGTGTGGAGGGAACCTGCATCCCCCCTCCACCTCCAATCATGTACCAAATGAATATGGGATATGGCAATGTTCAATAAAGCTGTTAAGTGTTATTCACTTTGTTTTGTTTATCACAGGCTCTAAGCTATGTACAATCCTTGCCAGGAAACCTGACGAAGATATTGCTACCCAATATCAAAGTGTTTGCTAGAGTGGCTCCAAAACAAAAGGTAAAAAAGCACTTGACCTACTAAACTCCGTTCATTAACTCTGAAACTGGGTTTTTCGCTGCTCATACTTTTATAATCTTATCGATCCAGGTAAGACTGTGCATAGTGATAATGCTAGACTTCCGCCGATTTCTCATCAGTGTGTCCTGTGACTCAGCCCCTCGTAGGATGCTGGGCTAACCTGCACAAAACTGCAAATTACAGATTTTCAAACCGAGACTAAGTCCATCGGACAGGTTGGAAACGCCTTTTAATACCATATAAAGTGGTCGCTATAAATAGTTTTGTGTACGGGTGGGGTTAGTAGGCTAACACATGCTCTGCGCGTGCGAAATCAGTCAGCGTGACAACAAGCTTGTCATCTAGATAATTTTGTCTCAATTTGAAATTGATAATACCGCATAAATTCTCACTGGGCATGGTTTTCAGTTTTAATCATAATATCGCCACCGACAAACAACGTCTAAACGACGTCATATCAGCGTCAGTGCGACGTAATGATTTTCACTGACATTATTTTTAACGCAAACACTACCGAATCCGCTTTCCGCAGTGTGTAATTAAGTTCTAAAGTTGCCAATGGTGCGTTAAAACTGCAAAATCAAATACAAGGACAAAAGGACCAAACCGTGCACCTTTCAAACTTATTACAGCTCTCCTTAATCAGTATCTTCCTCCTCCTTACTTAAGCCCACCCCACCCCAACTCTAAAATATAATAAAATAATATCCGCCACCCTTCATAATACACCCCCCCCCCCCACACTCAATTAGTCTACTATCCAGACTCCAACACCTCGACATGACCCCTTCCGAAACACACACACCTCCATATTCAATCTACTACACAAACCGCCTTCCTAGTCTTTAGACACACACCCTACAGCCCCCTCCGCCACTCCCACTTCTTTTCGACAAACTGTTCCCTCGATTATTCTACCACTCCGACCTCTACCTCGCTACACGAACATATATGTACGCAAGGAAGACCTTAAAGAACCGATTCCTCTATTAGTATGAAATTTTTATCAAAAGGTATCGCTGCATGTTTCTCACTGTAGTTTCGTTAGAGTAAATGACCGTGATTGGGCATCTTTAAGCAAATTAAGCGTCCTTGAGTTTCACATAAAAAGGGTTTGAAAACTTATGTGGGTCATTTTAGTTGGCAGCTAAAATGACCTACTTTCGATTTCATTAAGTTGAATAAAATGGTAAAAATACAATGTACAGCCGTGCAGCCCCAATCACTATCCCGCCTATGTTTATATAGCATTGCTAGACGGGAAACCAGAACAGTAAATTTTATTTTGTGGAACGATTTGTCATTTTTCAAAAACGTGTTTTCTCTACTTTTTGCCAGATATATGACTCAATATATGCACATCAACCCACATTTTATTACCAAAGGCGAAGGCTTTTAACAAAGATTTGAGTTTAGATGTTTTTACCACTGATAGGAATATGGAGACTTTAATGTAAATACTACATCTTTGAACCTTATGGCTAACGCAAACAGGATGCATTCTGATCAGAGTCAACCGAAAGCCGAACTAAAACCTCACGGTACCGAGTTTGACACATGTAAGAGGTTACTGTTTCGCGATTCACATTATGTATTTGATTTGCGTCAGGCCAATCATTTGTTTTTTCATATCATCCAAGAATGTTTATGCAAAAATGTAGAATCTGATGTGACTGCACGGTCTGAGTCTTCCCTGTATGGTACAATAAAATGGTACCTTTTCACAAGCATGCAATTCTTTTACTTCCAAAAAACTGTATCATAGACATTGGCATTTCGCCTTCCCGCACGCATGCATGCATATTTCCTTCCGTATATACGCAAAAGCTGGTCTTAGCTTTTGCTTGTCGCACATCTGAATTGTGGTTGTGTGGACACAGAGGCACATAACAAAGTCCCTAGCTGACTGGTTTGAGATTTTCCCGTTCGCAAATACATTATGCCACATTTTGCGTGAAGCGTTACCGTGAGAAAAATGAAAGAAAGGAAGAAATAGATAAATGCAAGGACGTTTATGGTCTTAAAGTTCGCTTCTGAGTCGGATGACACAACTGTCCCATTATTTATATGCATGCTGCTTTTGATATTTTTTCTGAGAAAAAAAGACACAAATACAAGTGTTCAAAATATGGTCAAGAAACTGGATCTGATTTTCAATCCTAAAATCCAGAGTTGTCAAAACTAAAAATGTAGCTCATGTACTCAGCGGGCACATGACGTTGGAATGACGTCGTGCTGACGGATATGCAACGTCATCACGTCTCATTGAAGTCAGTACGACGCCATGTGCCTGCTGGGTATTAACTTGGTATTTTTTCCTGTATTAAAAAGTAGTCGAACTTCAAAACACTTTAATTTTTTTTCTTATTCCTGCGACTTTGTTGGAGGGACAACAGATACCCAAATGTCCAGCGTGATACCCACGTAGAATGCATCTGAATATGTATGACTTTAGGCTGTCAATTTTCATCAACTGGTCTTAGTTTGCGGACACGTTTTTGAAATTTGCTGTTTCTTGCATGTAACTGCAGCGTTAGACGTCAGGCTAAGATACATGAGACATTTATGAGAAATCGGCGGAAGTCGAGCTTTATCACTATACAGAGTCTTACATGGATTGATTAGATTATAAAAGTATGAGCAGCGAAAAACCCAGTTTCAGAATTAGTGAACGGAGTTTAAACCTTAGACCATTCTTGTCCCATCAGTCTCTGTCTCAAAAAGCACACAATTCTAAATGCTGGGACATCTAAAATAATGACTGTACAGTCAACTCTCGATATCTCGAAGTTGAACCTCAGTCCAAACTATCTCAAAGTAAATTTTCTGGTACCAGAAAATTTACTTTGAGGTATCAGTAGTTTGAGATAACAGGAGTTGAAATGTAAATCGAACTAGGAAATGCATTCTTTGATACAAGAAGATACTTTGGGATATCAGTGTTTGAGATATCAGGAGTTGACTGTAGTAATGCATCCAAAATATGCAGATAAAATGGCAAAGTGTGTAGACCCTGATTAGACTGCTTCCAAAGGATCTTGGTCTACACTGTTTGCTCTTACCTGTCTGTCCCAATACTTAGAATTTTTACTGTAGATTCTTGTTGTATCAGGGCCCCAGGTTGTAAAACTGTTTTCGTGCTCAACTCAGCTGAGCATGAAATTTTGTCTGCTAATAAATAGCAAGTTACTGGTAAGCACACTTGTTTTCAGGATCTGGCCCCGAGGATATAAAACTTCTTTCATGCTCAACTCAGCTGAGCATGAAATTTTTTCTGCTCATAAATTTTAAAATGCCAACAATTGTTGGCATTTTAATATTTATAAGTAGAAAAAATAGCCTTCTTGGCTTATCTGAGCCTGAAAAATGCTGAATTTCTTGGTATTTTTATATCAATGGGCATTTTAAATTTCATGCTCAGCTGAGTTGAGCATGAAAAAAGTTTTATAACCTCGGGGCCAGTTTAGCTGAGTATGAAATTGTCTCTGCTTATGAATATGAAAATGGCATTTTCATATTTATCAGCAGAGAAAATTTCATGCTCAGCTGAATTGAACACGAAAAAAGATTTATAACCTCTGGGCCAGACTCGCTTGTCTGTATTGGACTCAGAATTTTTAAGATCAGTTTTACTTAAACTCTAAGGCTACATGAATATATGCAAATCAGTAACCTTCGGCAGGCTTTTGCTTATTTTGGTATTTCGAAATAATACAGGAATGAATTGCACTTAAGAAATCGGACCACCTAAGCTTAAATGTCTTTCCATCAAGAGGGAAAAATTAGGTTGTCCTGCATTTACGTGAAAACTGCCTTCGAAGTGATATTTTCTGTGTTTTATAAAAGTTTAATAGGGCTCTGACCATAATGAGAATGCCTCTCCAGTCTTCAAATTTTAATATGCACTCTGCTGCAGTTACTAGGGAATCCTAAATCCTTCATGCAACCTATGGGAGCTCTTGTCAGACTGCGTGGTTATGCAGGTTGGTCTGGGTTTTCGCTGGTTTATTTGAGTTTGTAGGCATTGCTGTCCCGCGGCTCAGTTTTCATTTAACATAACAATTATTACAAGTGTTTTAATATTTAGCTTTAAAATTGCATTTTTCCCGTTTTTTTGTATCTTCTAAGATCCTGTTATTGTTAAATATGCTTAACACTGTTTAGTTATTTGGTTTTTACACCAAAGTCATTGCCATTTTTTGACATTGTTGCCATTGACGACATGTGACGTTGATGTCATTATGTTTCATTGTTTACAAATATGTCCTTTGAAAAATGTTATAATAACCGAAACTAGTCGGGAATAAAATAAAAAAGAAGTACTTGGAGTTTGATCTCTTCCACAAAAGTCTTCAGTCTTCAGTTTTTTGTATGCTGACTTGTCCAATATATTGAAATAAAAAAAAAGGAAAAAATGAAAAGAGAAAAAATGACAGAACTACAATACTGCAGATCCAGATTAAAACTTTTTTGAATATATACGTCTATAGAAGTTTTTAATTTGTTCTGTAAAGTTGAATAGGGTTTGAGGTTATAAAACTTGAGTACAATCTCATACTCAAAATAAAGCACACTAATTGGCTTCTTTCAAGCATGTGCTCGGAAGCAGCCGATCAGTGTGCTTTATTTTGAGTTTCCGAGCATGTGCTCGGAAGCAGCCGATCAGTGTGTTTATTTTGAGTTTGAGATTATTCTTAAGTTTTATAACCTCAAACCCAGGTTAGTATAATGATGCTAGACCCTTCTAATTTCTTGAAAGATTTTAGCGTGTTTATATTGCTATGGTAACATTATTTCAATCCTCTGCTATTTCAGGAAGTTATTATTACCACATTAAAGAGTCTTGGGTTTGTGACCCTCATGTGTGGGGATGGGACCAATGACGTTGGGGCTTTGAAGCATGCACATGTTGGTATGTAACGTACAGATGATTTGGCAGTTTTATGTCCTTTCCAACAGTATTTCAGTCATATATATAGGAAGGGCTCTGTGCATTGAAGTGCCATTCAGGTTTTTGGACAGAATCTCCCCTTCTGCCGGAAGTGAATCTCTGTCTTAAGATTGTAATGAGGTCTGGTGTTACTTTATTCTGTATGAGTTTTATTTTTGCAAGGATAGCATCTTGTGAACAGTTGTGAAGATGTTTGCACTTATGTAGGTTACTATGCCATGATTACTGTTGCTCTGAGCATGCAATTTTGAGCATTAGGTTAGTGCTCTTAAGCTGTTACATCATTACAGACTGAAGAAGCTGCTAATTGTTCTAGTTATTCTGATCTATGACCTTTGGCAATTTTTTCCAGTTGTTCTGCAAAGCATCTGTTGTTCCCAACCATTTTAGCCGCAACACGACAAAACCAACAAAGTGGCATGTGTGCCCATTGAAGACTCAGATCAGCCATGGCATTTGGCCAGTCTGATCAGTCTTCACTGAGGGCTTAAAGGGTAGCTAAGGATCTAAGCTAGCTTCATGAGGACAACAAAGACGCTGATCAGACTCGGCAGTTGCCCATGTGATCTGAGTCTCTGCAGGAAGCACATGCCATTTTTTATGTTTTCTCGTGTCGTGGCTCATTTCATAAAACCAATTGTGACCGGTATATCAGTCTGCTGAGACATTCTCTGCCAGCAACAAATGGGACAGAAAGGAAATGGGGAGTAGCCATTTTTTCTCCAGTTGAGAAAATAGAGGATCTTACATGAGTGCTCATGTATTATTGAATTTATTAAACGAGTTGGGGAAAAAGATAAGATGCGAGGCTCTGCCGAGCATCTTATCGTTTTCACCAACTAGTTTAATAAATTCAATAAAACAGGAGCACGAATGCAAGATTCTATTTATCATATGACACTAAAATCGCATTTTATTAGCAAATTTTGCACTAAAACGTCATGATTTCGCCATTAGAAAACCCGACGTTTTATGGACGTCAACGCATAACGTTACGATGTAATTTGCATATTTAATCCACTAGTAGATTATCGTTTTTAATGCATGGCTTTATTACACTCTCAGATGTGACGTCATATGATAAGAACAATTTAATACTGTAAAACACTTATATTTGGTGGTATCAAAATTTTGCAGTTCAATGAAAATTAATTAATTGGCACAGATTAATTTGGGCGTTCATGATATACCATGGCTACAGATAATAAAGAAAATTCATTGTAAATGTGTAGCATTTATTCACGGTTTCCTGTTCAACTATACATTGTGGCATCTATTAGAATCGCATCTTCTAGGTGATTTTAATGGGATGCTACAATGTATTGTATAATGGAACGGTATGGAAAATATTTCATAATACTCCTCAGATACCCCTTTTATCTGAACTTCTATTATGCTCTGTGTATGTAAATGCATTGAAAATCAAAATTTGGTGGACTTATATTTAGCATTCTTTGTCTCTAATGCCAATATCACCAAAATTCAGTAGCAGCCAAATACAAGTATAGGTGTTTTACAGTATGTACAGTTTGCTGTATTTTTATACCCCGCCACACTTTAGTGGCGGGGTATTATGTTATACCTTTCGGTGTCCGTCCGTCCGTCCGTCCGTCCGTCCGTCCGTCCGTCCGTCCGTCCGTCCGTCCGTGCTCACCATTTCCGATCGATAACTTGAGTATTTATTCACGGAATTTTTTCAAATTTTACATACATATTGTTATCGGCGATGAGTGGTATGGGATTGTTAATGGGCAAAATCCGTCCATTTTTAACGGAGTTACTGCCCTTTTTCGTATTGGAAAAATGGTTTCTGGCCTGTTATTCCTTTACTGTTCATGATATCTGAATGAAACTTCACAGATATGTTGCACATCAAAGGTTACATATTGTGACTAAGGACCGTCACTCTGACCTTCCCAGTTTGTGAGTTATCCACCCTTGATAGGTCTGAAAAAAGGTTTTTGACCTATTGTTCCTTTACTATATGGAATATCTGAATATAACTTTACAGATATGTTTCACATCAAAGGTAACATATTGTGACTAAGAACCGTCACTCTTACCTTTCCCGTTTGTGAGTTATCCGCCCTTGATTGAATTAAAAAATGTTTTTTACCCGTAGTTCCTTTACTATGTGGAATATTTAAATGAAACTTTACAGATATGTTTCACATCAAAGGTTACATACTGTGAGAAAGAACCATCACTCTTACCTTTCCAGTTCATGAGTTATCTGCCCTTGATAGGTCTGAAAAATGGTTTTTGACCTGTAGTTCCCTTTCTATATGGAATATCTGAATAAAACTTCACAGATATGTTTCACATCAAAGACTTCATATAGTGACTAGGAACTGTCACTCTGATCTTTCCGGTTTGTGAGTTATCCGCCCTTGATTGATCTGAAAAACGTTTTTTTATCTGTAGGTCCTTTACTATATGGAATATCTGAACGAAACTTCATAGGTATGTTTCACATCAAAGGTTACATATTGTGACAAAGAACCATCACTCTTACCTTTCCAGTTAATGAGTATTCCCCCTTGATAGATCTGAAAAATGTTTTTTGACTTGTAGTTCCTATGCTATATGGAATATCTGAATGAAACTTCACTGATATGTTTAACACCATAGAATAGGAAACAGAGTCTCTCAGCTCAAAGAAATGCTTCACAGCCTGATCTAAATCTACACTGGTCAGAATGCTCCACGTTGTTGGGTGGTTTATATTAATATTTATTTACAGTAAGGACATCATATCTCTGTCTATCTCAGTTCTGTGGCTCTTTAGCTATTATATATCTCAAAAAATAAGTTAGGATGCACAGCAGTGGCGGGGTATCATGCAGTGCCTGCGGTGCTTTTATTAATGATAAAAACCTCTGCCAGTCTTGTTTATTTGCACAAGTATCAAAATACGTTGGATCAACTATGTTCCAATTTCTTATTGTCTTAAGTTGTTCATGTTTATCTGTGAAAGTCTTTTATCATGCATCTGCTGCAAATTTCACCTGATAACAGGGGTATGATAACATGATGTGATATTATGTCACTGTAGAACTGCGCTTGCGTGAATGTTATCAGGCGATGACTAAAGAAGCGATCTCTGAAGACGATTGGTTACATACTGACGCTGGCCGTGATAACAGCGTTTGATTGGTTAAATGACGTAACCGACTTACGTCACAATGCATTCGCGACGTCAACGAGTTCGAACAAAAATGCGTTTGATTTTCATTTGTTTGACTCTCTTTACGCCGTAAAATCTTCTAATGATGCATGATAAATAGAAAACCATGATAGTGTCTTTTGATATCAAGTTTATCAGGCTCGACCAGAAACACGTCGGACTGGCTCTGCAAGCCTCGCCATTCTTACGCTGTTTCTGGTCTCGCCTGATAAACTTGATATCAACAGACACTTACATGGTATCCTCTATATAACAGATCAGTGCAGTGTAAAATTCTATTTTCAGGAGTAGCTTTATTAGCTAATGCCCCTGAAAGAGTTCCTGAGAAGAAAAAAAAGAAAGAGGAGGTATGTTGGTACAGAGCTCTAGATAAGAGGGCGTATTTGGTGATAATTAGGGATAATTTTTGTTAATTCTGCATAAAACATATGTTGTGACCCCTCATCTGAACCGTCTTGACGAGACGGTTCAGATGAGGGGTCACAACATATGTTTTCGATGAGAAATAAGAAAAATTATCCTTAATTATCATCAAATACGCCATTTTATCTAGAGCTCTGTTGGTATAAAATATTTTATTTCTGTTAAGAAACAAGAAGATATTGGAATTAGGTGCTAAGCTAGAGATTATAGGCACCTTCAGGATATATATTCTGCCCAAAATTATAAATCAGTGTAGGGCTAGGCTTTGATGATGTTTATTTGTGATTCTGTAATTCAGAAATGCTAATTTTTTTCTCACAAAAGACACAGGTTGTGTTACAAAAAAAATAAAAAAAATTGAAAATCAATATAAGCACAAACATCTATACCCAGAAATTTGCATAAAGTCTTTCAAGCCAAGGTGGGAAAAGAAGAAGAATAAAATAACACTACAGAAACACACACAAACAGATTTGATAAGTTGTGCAGTTTGATTGATGTGGTGTGCCCCTTATAGCGACATAACTGAAACTAAATGAATTTGCAAACAAATGAGCTGCCTCATCTGGACCTAAACTGTTTGCCTTATAGTCTTTGACTTCTCAATACAGTAGCACTTCAATGGCTCGAATCTTGATGGCTCGTTAACCCTGCCTGACTAGAAGTCTTTCCTTGGTCCCTAGAGGTCACTAAATATACAAACTGACCCTGGATGGCTAGAACAACCCTTGGCTGGAACTAATTTTCATGGTCCCAAGCTTGTTCGAGCCATTGAAGTTCTACTGTATGATATTCCTTGCACAAAACATATTTTGAAATTTTGGTCTGATCCTTTGAGATGCATCAGGTAGAATTTATTATTTTAGGTTCCGGAGAATGAGGCGGGACCATCTAACAGCCATATAGAGAAGGTTCCAGGTCGTAGTCAAGCTGGCAAAGGAGCTAGCAGGCAAGCCAAACAGAGAGCTATTGCAAGGGGAGATAACTTAGCTCCAGCACAGGTAACTCTTAAATTAGCAAGATGTATGATGTCTAAAAATCCTTTGCAGATACAAAATTTCTCTTTTGTCAGTTATCACACAGCTTAAGTTTGCTTAAGTGCCTGAGCAAGTGTAGATGATGTAAGTTTATGTGTTGCAGCATAGGAAAACAGTCTGTGCCTGTGTGAACGCTGATAAAGGTACTGCGCCATGACAACTGAAATATTTAAGGAATGAATTTCATTTTTATGATGTTTATTGAAGTATAAACTACATTGGGTCGCGTGCAAAGTAAGTGAACCCCGAAGGGGTTCATGTAAACTTTGCATGTGGCCCAATATAGTTTATACATAGATAAACACCAGAAAAATTAAGTTCATTGCTTATATTTACATTCTTTTATATCTATTATTTGACCACAACATTGCGTTAGGGGCTACAGTTGAAGCAGAAAAGCATTTATACGCAAATCTTTTACTAAAAGGGGAACAGTGTCAACGACGTAACAATGACGTCATAACATCCCATATGTCCAATCAGATTGGAGAACCATGGTTTATTTTGACGTCACTTAATGTCATATAGCATCGCATGAGCAGATGTAGTTATTGAAGTATAAACTACGTTACGTTCTAATAGTTTATCATAGGGCTTTTCAATAAATGCACGGATAATGTAAATATTAACGTGTAAAGTACCAAAGTAAGCAGACAGCAAATTTGATCTCTGCATTCATTAAAAAATGTTTCATCCTAGCTATATCATATTGACAATAGAAAGACTAGAGGGCAAACAGTGTAGATGCAGATGAAGAGGCTCAAGTGAGAGTTAGGCAAGCTATCCTGTATACAGACAGATATTATTAAAGTACATGTTGTTGATTCAGGTTGCAGTTTTCATTGTTTCAGTATGTCTGTATTTGTATATTGTTTATTCATTTATTTTTTCTTTCCATTCCAGAAAAAGTTACAAAACATGTTGAAAGAAATAGATGAAGAAGAAAAGGCTCAGATAGTGAGATTAGGAGACGCTAGTATAGCCTCACCGTTTACATCAAAATTATCAACTATACTCTGTAGTAAGTATACATGTGATATATTATAATACCCGATCAAAGATTTTAGGTGTTTAAATATTTGTTGTGGCCCTTCAAACAACCTGAAGGGCCTCGGCAAATGTTAATGACTACACAGTAAGAAGTTAAGGTCTATGGTTACACATCTCTGTTTCTCCACCATTGTTACAAAGGGGAACAACTTTTGTGACTTCCTGTTTGATTCCCTGGATAAATGGCCCTTCTAAAATGGGGTCCAGTGTTCTCCCTAGAAATTTCAGAAGGCATGTCACTTTTAGCACAAAAATCAGATTTTGACTTGTTGATCAATTTTCAAAATCTTTAATATAGCAATGTTTTGTCAAAATTATCCTAAATTAACATTAAAAATAATTCATTGATGATCCTATATGCATTTAAAATGTCTTTACTGGCTAAAAAATGAAAATAATAGCACTTTAATAAATTTTCATTGGAAATTAAGGCATGTCGCAAAGGTAATTTGAAAGGAAGGCATGTTGCAACCGACACACCTTAATGGTTTGGGGAGATCCCTGGGGGTCTACTCTTAAAGGAAAGAATTTGCTCCTAGGGGAGCAAATTCTTTCCTTTAAAAGTTGACCCATATTGGAAAGGGTGGCAAAAATGAAAATGGCAGGGTTGCTTCCCCTGTTAGTGCACCCGTTAACTTCTACGCCCTTTAAATTGACTAACAACACATTGATACATAATTATTGTAAAAGGCTCCTGTATGGTGGAAAAATGCCAAAAACAATGCGTCAGTCAAGTGCCAGTTGAATAGTTTATGGGCTCTTTTGGGAAATATGGGCAGTAAACTGACTGATTCTATGCTATTTTACTCCATAAAAAGAACAATCTGCATCAGAGCATAGGACAGATTCTGTGCTTTTTTACTCAATAAATGCAATAATTTGCATGGAAACATAAGTATGAGGTTAAACCCAGGAAATCAAATTCTTTTAATACACCTTCAGGTGTGTAGGTACACTCTTTTTCTTTCTTTCTTTCTTTCTTTCTTTCTTTCTTTCTTTCTTTACTGCTACACCCTCTTTTCAGAGTATTATGAGCAGGTGTACTTTTGTACACTCCAGTATTGCAGGATGAAAGCCTACATAAAGCCATGTAGCTATAGTAAGGATCTTTAACCTGCACAGGGAATGACTCTTCCTGTACAGGGGGCCTCCATTTAAAGTCCCGATCCGAAGGACGGCACACTTGTTAGCATCATCCCTGCAAATGATGCTAGAAAAAACACGTTCGGATATAGGAAGATTTCACCCTGGGTGAGGCTCGAACCCACGACCTCTGGCGTCAGAGTCAAGTGCACAAACCACTGAGCCACTGGGTTTTCTTTCTGCTATGATTACAAAGGGAAACAACTCTTGTGACTTCTTGTACGCTTATCTGGATGACAAACAGAGCTCTAGATTAGAGAGAGTATTTGATGATAATTGAGGGATAATTATTTTTATTTCTCATTGAAACCATATGTTGTGACCCCTCATCTGAACCGTCTCGATGAGACGGTTCAGATGAGGGGTCACAACATATGTTTTTATGCAGCATTAATAAAAATTATCCCTAATTATCACCAAATACTCCCTCTTATCTAGGGCTCTGCTAAAGAGTAGATCCCCATTCTGAAGGGAGGCAAAATCATAGTGACAGAGTTGCTTCCCCTGTATGTGTTCACCTTAAAGATCTTTATGCTTCTAACAGCTGATGTCCAATCATACTATTCCTATTTGCTTTCATTTCAGTTTGCCATATAATAAAGCAAGGGAGATGCACTCTAGTCACAACTTTACAGATGTTTAAAATCCTGGCCCTGAATGCCCTGATCCTAGCCTACAGCCAGAGTGTGCTGTACCTGGATGGTATAAAATTCAGTGATACACAAGCCACCATGCAGGGATTGTTACTTGCAGGATGCTTTCTATTTATATCAAGGTCAAAGGTTAGAAGTTTGATTTGATATCAGATCTGTATATCTATATAAGCTGGATTTCTTAATCCTTTAAACCCTAAATGTCTAAAATTGAGCTTTTCCATTGTTTGATGCATGCAAATCAGTAAATAACATAAAGGTATTTGACAGAAGATCCCGAGAAGAAAGCCCATTTGATCTTACATTCTTTTAGGCAGCATCAGTTAATGTGAGAGAAGGACAGAGGGGTTCTGTGAACCTGAAAATATTTTTTAGCTGGACCCAGTTGTATAAGAAGACACTATACGCTTGTATTTTTAAATGTATTCAAACTGCCATTTTTGCCAAAAGATGGAAAAGCATTGCAGTGCACATTTTTTTTGTTGAAAAATATATCAGTACACCAGAGCTGTAGATAAGAGGGCGTATTTGGTGATAATTAGGGATAATTTTTGTTAATTCTGCATTAAAACATATGTTGTGACCCCTCATCTGAACCGTCTCGTCGAGACGGTTCAGATGAGGGGTCACAACATATGGTTTCGATGAGAAATAAGAAAAATTATCCTTAATTATCATCAAATACGCCCTCTTATCTAGAGCTCTGGTACTATTGATTTTACATGTACCGAGAGACAAAACAACTCCTTTACTTTTGCGACTTTTATAGCTAACAATGCTTTTAGCTTCCAGGCTCTGAAATTTTGTTTTGGAGTTGTATATTCTTTAAACATTTTCATTATCATATTTTTCATACAATGCAAATAACCATAGGATTTTTTGCAGAACTAAGTCATTGTTCCTTTTTCCTTCTTCTTGCAGCCATTGAAGTATTTATCAAAACAGAGACCCCTACCTAATATATTCAATATCTACACAATTCTGACGGTCGTAGTACAGTTTGCAGTTCATTTTGTATGTCTGTTGTTCCTAGTTCAAGAAGCTCAAGCCCGGTCACCTCCAAAGTAAGAGTTTGACTCGAAGTGTATGATTCATCACAAACATGTTTGTAATCATATAAACAGTAAATAAGAGTAAAAAGTTTAAGTATTGGGACAGATGGGTTTGAGCAAATAGTACAGAATGAGATCAAGGAACAGTCTGATCAGGATCTACTTTGATTGTTATTCCATCTGCATCTTTTGGACACACCCGTCTCCATATGAGCCGCGACACGACAAAACCAACAATGTGGTTGTGCGCCCTGTGTAGACTCAGATCAGCCTGGGCATCTGCCAAGTTTGATCAGACTCTTTGTTATGTGCCCAAAGGGTAGCTAAGGGACTAAGCTACCTCCAAGCGTACAGCGAAGACTCTGATCAGACTGGGCGGATGCCCAGGCTGATCTGAGTTTGCGCTGGACGCACAACCACATTGTTGTTTTTTTCATGTCACGGCTCATATGACCTCGTTGTTGGTGGGACGTTAAACCCGAGTTCACTCACTCACTCACTTTTGGACACATCTCTGCAGTATGAAAAAGAACTTTTACAGTTTAATGGCAATTACGGTAATTATTTTATGTGTCGCAATTTTTTGACTTTTTGCATAGACTATTTTGCATAAAAATTGGTTGAGGAATGGTTTGTTTCTGATTCACCAGTTTCATGTTACAGTTTTGTTTGTGTGCCCTTGCAGACAGAATTGAGTATCAACACACAAAAGGGTGCTGGATGCATATTCAGGCAGGAAAGGTACAGAACAGTCTGCAAGACCGGCCTGCACATCTGTGCAGCCTGATTAGAGCCATTGCTGGTCATTTATATCAAGTGAGCCGCGACACGACAAAACCAACAATGTGGTTGTGCGTGCAGCGCAGACTCAGATCAGCCTGGGCATATGCCCAGTCTGAGTAGAGTCTTCCCTAAGCGCTTAAAGGGTAGCTAAGGGTCTAACCTACCTTCATGTGGACAGCGAAGACTCTGATCAGACTGGGCGGATGCCCAGGCTGATCTGAGTCTGCGCTGGGCGCACAACCACATTGTTGGTTTTGTCGTGTCGCTGCTCAAGTATTGGACTAAAGTATTCTACAGATGCAAACGACAGCTATAGGTAGACTGCATGGGTTCACCGACTGGTTTGAGTTGTGACTGTTTGCAAATATGTTACATCTTTTTTCTGGTGATAACAAAGTAGAACTTTTTCTCAAATCAGTGTTATACAAAGATGAACTGGGCATATCTGAATCAGGCTGGGCAAGGCAATGTGTAAATGTTGTTCTGTTTTGAAAAAAAAATGCAGAAAAATATTGAATCCATTTTTCCATTCAGTCAGCACATGTCCTAAACATCATTTTTCCATGTCATGTATTTACATAACTGTTTCAGGGAAGGCAAGATAGACTTGGAGGCAAAATTTTCACCAAATCTACTCAACACCACAGTGTATATAATATCCATGTCATTACAAGTTTCAACTTTTGCAGTCAATTATAGGGTAAGTTTGTTTGTTTATTAAATAGGCTAGACATAGATAGTTTAAGAGGAGCAGTGGTAGTGTAGTGGTGTATGCAACAGGCTACCAATCCAGAGGTTGCGAATTCAATCACCAGCACTCTCGGTCTTTCTGAAGAGACTATAGACCAACGTTCCGTCTCTGTATGACTTATGTGTTGGTGGGACATTAAACTTGAGGTCACTCACTCCCTCATGACCTAAGCATTTTACGAACTATTTAGTAAAAGTGATAAAATATACATGTACCGTAGAATTTCAGTGGCTTGAACCCTGATGACTTGTTAATCCTGCTTTACTAGAACTCTTTCCTGGGTCCCTAGAGGTGACTTTATATAGAAACTAACTCTAGATGGCTAGAACTACCCTTGGCTAGAACTAATTTTCATGGTCCCAAGCCTGTTCAAGCTAATGAAGCTCTACTGTATATCTCTTTGAAGGTGTTTAACAAGTATTTGAGATTTTTGTGGTATAAACTTTAAGACATAAATAGACTTCGACAACAAGTGATTGCACGCCAAGAATATTTCTAGGTGCTGCAGGGACAAAGTTTCTGCAGTAATAATATTAAGCATTGGTACAGGTAGGTCTGAGCAGACAGTGCAGACTCAGATGAGGCTGCTCCCAGAGGAGCAGTCTGATCAGGGTCTACACTGTTTGCAATTCCATCTTTACCTTTTGGCTGCACATAACTAGATTGTAAAACCAAACTGTTCCATTTTTAGGACAGTTAAGATAATAATTTTACGTGTCCCAATTTTGAGAATTTTTACAGTAGGCTATGTGTCTCAGCCTGGGGTTAGCAAGGGATAATGACTGGTTTATGATAAAGAACAGCATATTGCTGCTCCTCTTGCATTTTCTCTTTGCTTCCTCTAATGTTTTTAATTTGTAATCTAAAGTTCTTGTGAAAGTTATATATTTCGATTATATCTTGTTTGTTTTAGGGAGAACCATTTATGGAAAGTTTACGCAGTAATAAACCATTATTATACAGTCTTGGTATAAGTGGGGGAACCATCATTGCTTTAGCTAGTGGAGTTATCCCAGAAGCCACAGAATACTTTGAAATGGTTCCACTCCCAGATGAGGTAAATATCTTAGCAGTTATGGATTGATGGAGGACTTGCAATTTTACATTCTTTCCAACAGTATTTTAGTCATATCAGGATGATGGGCAGGTGATAATGAAAGAGTGTGTGCACTGGAACTCCATTAACGATTTAAATGATTTCCGAAATGGTTTTCCGCTGCCAGCAGGAATCGAACCTGGAACAGCTAGATCAGCAGGCCAGTGCTTAACCTACTGAGCTGCTGGGGCTCCTTTTCACAGATGTGGCAGATATGAGATATCTTAGGGTTAACAGCTACACTGCCAAGAAGTTTTTCTGCCATTTATACAAAGGGAAACAACTTTTGTGACTTCCTTTTTTGCTTCCCTCCATAATGTAGCTGCTCCAAAATTGGATCAACACCTAAAGGAAAGAAGTTCAAGAGTTGATCACCATTAGGACAGCAAAAGTAAGAAAGACAGATTTACTTCACCTTTAAGTGTATCCATTCAGCTTAAGTGACCATAGTAGCTTTATCTTAATGGACGAAATTTGAGAAACTACATAATATTAGAGTTGGACCCGTATGATATTTTATTATATACCTGAAAATGACCCCCATTTACTTTGCATTGGAATAACCGTGCAATATTTTCTGCATATTGCACAGAGTCAAGTGCATATTGCACGGAGTTAAGGAGTCACGTACCCAAGAACTACTTTTGTTTTGAAAGGAGAAAAGTGTGGCGGCCATTTGTCGTCGACTGCAATTCAAAGACGAGTAGAATAATGACACTAGTGTCGGTTTAGGTGTATAAATTACATAAAAGACAATTAAATATAATTTACCTTTGATCCGTCACACTTTTGATTAATATTCTGCGGTAATAACGGAGATTTTCGTCAGAGCTGCTGAGAGTAAGACTCGAAAATGGCGCCCAGTTCATGTAAACGTTAGCGTTTGTTTACTGACGTCACGTCCGATAACGTAACGTCATATCTACTTTCGCGCCATCAGGCGTGGCTTTTAGCGTGTATGAAGACACGAAATGGCATAATGTTATTTCAAATTTAACTCAAATTGTGGTTGCTCTACCAATATAATATTCTGATTTCGTACACAGAGAGCTTTGACGAAACTTGCAGATTAATATCAAAGGTATATAATAAAAAGGTTATTGAATTTATATTATGAAATATTCGGCACTCGTTCATATGGCGGAGACGCACTCGCAAGCTCGTGCGACCTTCGCCATATGAACTCGTGCCGAATATTTCACAATATGAATTCAATAACCTATAAATATTGCACATATACTCTGTTGATAATAGAAACTAAGGTAGGGGTGGATTTTGAGGATAAATATGATATAATTCCTGAATATCTTCAGAAACATATTTTGTAGGCCGTCATAAGAACCACTTACGTCAGTCCTCACTAACCACTTGGGATGTACCAAATTTAGCATATGAGCCACGACACGAGAAAACCAACAAAGTGGCTGTGCACCCAGCGCAGATTCAGATCAGCCTAGGCAGGTGCCCAGTCTGATCAGACTTTTTGCTTAGTGCTTAAAGGGTAGCTAAGGGTCTAAGCTACCTCCATGTGGACAGAGATGACTCTGATCAGACTTGGTGGATGCCCAGGCTGATCTGAGTCTGTGCTGGACGCACGACCACATAGTTTTCTCGTGTCGAGGCTCATATGGTAAATCTACCTAGAATAGAAAGTTGAAGTTCCTAACTAATTTTGAAGCTCCTGACTATTTATGATAGATACGTCTTCTTTCATTTCCGTTTTGTAATAGATGTTTGCTGTAAACACAGTATATTGCATAGCTCTAGATAAGAAGGGTATTTTGATGATAATTAGGGATAATTTTTTTATTTCTCATTGAAACCATATGTTGTGACCCCTCATCGGAACCGTCTCGTCGAGACGGTTCGGATGAGGGGTCACAACATATGCTTTTATACAGTACTAATAAAAATTATCCCTAATTATCACCAAATACTCCCTCTTATCTAGAGCTCTGATATTGTCTCCATTTCAGTTTCGTAATACAGTGCTCGCTGTAGTAGCAGCAGACATTATTGGTGCATTTGTGATAGACAGAATTCTAATGTTTATATTCGGAGCAGGGAAAGTTAAGCGGCGGTGAAGTTACAGATATTTAGGATATTTTCAGAGGTCTTCAAGTTCTGATGGTGTGTCAAAAGCTAGTCTTTGTAAGATGTGTCATAGTGCTACTGTAGGCCAAACACTTGGGGATTTATAGTCTTGCCTGGGACTGGCAGAAGTGAGTCATAGGTATTGATTTCCCAGTTTTGGTGACAGCAATGTAAACCGTCAGTGAGTTTCTGGTTTAGTTCTGTTTTGTGACAGTAGGCAGACAGAAGAGACATAGTGTTAAGTGGCTTGTTTCTCCTTGGTTAACTTCTCAATACATATAAGCCACGCCGAAAGAGTTAAAAAGTGCATGAAAACACTGTCAAGAGAAATGACTTTATCACTTCCATTTCTACCACCATGCTCAATTGGGATCACCTCTTAAAGGAAAGAATTTCTCCTCTAGGCGAGATTCTTTCTTGTAAGTGGAGAACCCATGTTAGAAGTGGTAAGTTATCCTGAAAAGCAAACAGGAAGTCGCAAAAGTTGCCCCTCTTTCTTAAAGTAGTGGAAAAACATGGAGTTATACACCTTAAATGAGCCGCAACACGACAAAACCAACAAAGTGGCATGTGTGCCCAGCGAAGACTCAGGTCAGCCTGGGCATCCGCCCAGTCTGATCAGAGTCTTTCCTGTCTGCATGGTGCTAGCTTAGACCCTTTGCTACCCATTAAGCTCAAAGCAAAGACTCCGATCAGGTTAGATGGCTGCCCAGGCTGATCTGAGTCTTTGCTGGGCACATATGCCACTTTGTTGGTTTTGTCATGTCACAGCTCAAATATCAGTGAGCTGTGAATTGTCATGTCGCAACTCAAATATCAGTGAATTGTGAAACAGCAGCTATTGAGGCTTTCAATGGAGAAAACTTAGATTTGTGATAGGAGGTCAGTCTGATCCTTCACTGTTATCCAGTGCCAGTTTTCCCCCAGTGTGCCTCATACTATGTCAGAGATCAGTAGTGGTATTTAAAGAGTCTACAAAGCCATAGACTTGATGTAAGCACACATTGGAATAAACAACAGAGCTCTAGATAAGAGGGAGTACCTGATGATAGTTAAGGATAATTTTTCTTATTTCTTGTTGAAACCATATGTTGTGACCCCTCACATGAACCGTCTTGTCGAGACGGTTCAGATGAGGGGTCACAACATATGTTTTTATGCAAAATTAAAAAAAAAATTATCCCTAATTATCATCAAATACTCCCCCTTATCTAGGGCTCTGTACAAAGCCATAGACTTGATGTAAGCACACATTGGAATAAACAAGCTGACGGGCAGTTTGCTTTGACCAAGACTTAGCAAGACACCATGCAGACCTTATATTTCACAAGGCAAAAGATAGATTTTTTAAATGGCCATGCTTATAATGATTAATCTATTCTTGTAATCAAACCAGCTGTTATAAAATGATCTGTTTTCATATGTTTAACAGCTGTATTTATAATCATACTCTCTAACATTTCTCAAACATAGTACATTGTAATAGAGCATTTTTCATACGTTTTGATACTGGACCTAGAATGGTTCGGAGAGTTAAGAATGGTGTTGGCTTGTCTGGAACAAGCAGAAACAAGACATAGGTATTATTCAGTAGAAGAAATTACTTTTTTCATGTTTTCTGGCATGCAAGACATATAGCATTCCAGGACTTGTATTCTTGTTTTGGTATACTGAGGACCCTGCTGTAAAGTAGAGAGTGTGAGCTATTACATTCAGATCATTAGATGGCGCCATTCCATTTTCATCCGCCATTTATTTAATGTATGGGACTTAATTGCACATACTAGTATCATCCAGTTACTTCACATAACAAAAAAATCTAAGACTTTCTAAAGGGTCTAAAACCCCTCGAAACCAGAGGTTTATAAATCTGTTAATCATAGAAGTTTTAAAATTGAAATATAGTTATTTGGTTATACAATTGGCTATATTAAAAATTGTGCATTAAATGGCATATTTATTGCCTGCAACTATTTGAAAGAGGCACAGGTATTGCTTTTCCAGTGTTAGGGGCTTCGGCTTTTGTCAAGTTTTCTGCTCTAGTTGTGTAAGTAGTGTAGGGACCTCTCTCTGACAACCTGTACACAGACGAGACATAGTGTTCTGTGAAATTCTTGTTTGTTGTTTTGTTGCTTTACATGTACGTCCATGATAAACAGCTGTCGTCATGTCGGGATGGCCAGTTAACCCAACTACACTACTCCTGGTCAGGCTTAAGCGGTTATTCAGTACTAAGTTCACATACTTTTGCCAGTAAATGACAACTGCCTTTCTTGAATCAGCGGAAGATGAGAAAATAAGGTGCGGGACCAGTTATCGCACCAGGGACCTCTGGCATTTGAGTCAGACATGCTACTGACTGCGCTATGGGGCCCAGCAAATCCTTGTTTAGTATATGATAATGGGTTGTGTACAAAGTATATCTAATCCATGAACAACAATACATGTGTTATCATATTGAACTCTATATTGGAGATTGCTTTACATTTGTTTGTTTACATGTATGAAAAGTGCATGATAGCAACAGATTGATGTCTTTCATAGCTCTATTATAAGGCATAAAGTTGGGTTTGAAAATTAAATTGTTTTCTCCATAAAGGCAGATTTTGAGGGATATCAGTAGACTCCCTTTGATAAGGCCATTCAAGTAATATCTCACAGGATTTACCTCATCATTGAAATTCTGAAGATGTCTCACAGGATTTGTTTCACTATGGCAATGCTAGTGAGATCTCACAAGGTTTGCTTTAGCATGGCAATTCTATTGAGATCTTACCTAGTAAGATCTTCCAAGATTTGCCTCTCCCTGGCTATTCTAGTGAGATATGAGCTGCGACGTGACAAAACCAACAATGTGGTCGTGCGTCCAGCGCAGACTCAGATCAGCCTGGGCATCCGCCCAGTCTGATCAGAGTCTTCCCTTTCCGCATGAAGGTAGCTTAGTCCCTCAGCTACCCTTTAAGCGCCTAGGGAAGACTCTGCTAAGACTGGGCGGATGCCCAGACTGATCTGAGTCTGTGCATGGCGCACAACCACATTGTTGGTTTTCTCATGTCGCGGCTCATATCTCATTTTGGCTATTCTGGTGATATCTCACAAGATTTGCCTGTCCTGTCAGTACTAATGAGATCTCACAAGATTTGCCTGTCCTGTCAGTACTAATGAGATCTCACAAGATTTAAGATTTGCCTGTCCTATCAGTACTAATGAGATCTCACAAGATTTGCCTGTCCTGTCAGTACTAATGAGATCTCACAAGATTTGCCTGTCCTGTCAGTACTAATGAGATCTCACAAGATTTGCCTGTCCTGTCAGTACTAATGAGATCTCACAAGATTTGCCTGTCCTGTCAGTACTAATGAGATCTCACAAGACTTGCCTGTCCTGTCAGTACTAATGAGATCTCACAAGATTTGCCTGTCCTGTCAGTACTAATGAGATCTCACAAGATTTGCCTGTCCTGTCAGTACTAATGAGATCTCACAAGATTTGCCTGTCCTGTCAGTACTAATGAGATCTCACAAGATTTGCCTGTCCTGTCAGTACTAATGAGATCTCACAAGATTTGCCTGTCCTGTCAGTACTAATGAGATCTCACAATTTGCCTGTCCTGTCAGTACTAATGAGATCTCACAAGATTTGCCTGTCCTGTCAGTACTAATGAGATCTCACAAGATTTGCCTTCAGTGGCAATTCTAGTGAGACATCAGAAGATTTGCCTCACCATGGATATTTCAAAGAGATCTCACAAGGTTTGCCTCACAATGGCAGCTTTAGTGAAATCTCACAAGATTGGCCTCTCCTTGGCAGTACTAGTGAGATCTCACAAGATGGCAATTCTGGTAAGGTCCCACAAGATTTGCCTCTCCCTGGCAGTACTAGTTAGATCTCACAAGATTTGCCTCACAGTGGCAGTTCTAGTGAGATCTCACAAAATTTGCCTCATGGTGGCAGTTCTAGCAAGGTCTTACAAGATTTGCATCAGGATGGCAGTTCCAGTCAGATACCACAAGATTTGCCTCACAGTGGCAATTCTAGTGAGATCTTTCAACATTTGCCTTGCCATTGCGATTGTGTTGAGATCTCACAGTATTTGCCTCATGATGGCATTTCTAGTCAGATCTCGCAAGACTTGCCTCTCCATCGCAGTTCTAACGAGACCACAAGATTTGCATAACAATTACATTTCTATTGAGGCCTCGTAAGATTTGCCTCACAATGGCAGTTTTGATGGGGTTTCACAGGTTTGCCTCATTATGGCAATTCTTCTTTGCTTAAACATGTATGGATTCATGAGAAAGGTACTAAACTTTCTAAGTTTTGATGTATCTGTAGCAGTATTCTTTTGTTGATCCCGTAATAACCCTAAAATTTTGGACATGCTGAAGATAGACAATTATCGTTCCAAAATTCTTAGGAAGTGGATTTTACATATGTTAATGCATCCAAATGATGCTTAGTGAATGGCAAATATTGTAGACCCTGACCAAACTGCTCCATGAGGAGCAGTTTGATCTGGGTGTACAGTGTTTGCTTAGACCTGTCTGCCCAAATATTTACGGTCATTACGGTACACAATATAAATATACAAGGACTAATTCTTCAGACTTGAAGTCTTTCAGGTTTGAAAGATTGTCCCTATTTATACAGTTTTATATCTTATTTAAGATCCTTGTGTAATTTTGTAATTTATTATTGTTAACACAGACTGACCTTCAGATATGCCAAAGTTAGGGAGTGAAATTTAAAGTATACCATTTTTGTCCTCAACTCTTGTTAGTAATGGGGTATGGAATGGTACCATATTTACCTAGGGAAAACGGTGTAGACCCAGATCAGACTGCTCCTTTGGAGCAGTCTGATCTGGGTTTGCACTGTTTGGAGTCTGTTGCATGAATGGTTTAATTATCTGAATATTTATTTATGGAAAGACAAACAGTTCACTATTCATTACCAAATTGTTTGAATATCTGGCTGTCTTACCATATATTGTTTGAATATCTGGTTGTCTTACCATATATTGTTTGAATATCTGGTTGTCTTACCATATATTGTTTGAATATCTGGTTGTCTTACCAGTTTGTGCCATCTACCAACTGGAGCATTGAAATAAAGTAACTGCAGTCACTGTCTTGTGTATGTTTATCAAGGAGCTTTCTTTCTTTCTATCTACATGTAGATTAGCAGGCCAGCATTTAACACACTTAGCTTTGATAGCTAAGTGGGTTAAATGCTGGCCTGCTAATCTAGAGGCTCAGGTTCAATTCCCACTACATCTGTTCATGTGCAGTAATGTAATTATGCCGCCAAGATCTGGCTTCAGCAGAACTCTATTTTCAATTTAACTGACATTTTCAGAATAAGCCCAGTAATTCTAAAGGACTAGAAAATATAAAATCTGCACTATGGTAAAAGTATGGGCAAGCTTTTTCTTGCACACCGGATAAGGATATCCGCGTGCTTCCCTTGTACCTACAAATCTTATCTCACCCATGTTATCTCACCCAGGACCGGATAAATATCACGAGCATTCAATGCACTGGTTGTAATGGAGGTCGCATATCTGCGTCGTCAAGTGACGTTGGCGTTTTAGATGATTACATCACAAAGACGGCAAAATGACGTCAGTTTATGCATGCCAGACGTTGACGGAAAGAGCCGAATGGCGATCGTTGAAAGCGGCGCCTTCTTTTAAAATCAAATAGAAACCTCTGAGACACTAAAATTGCGCATTTTAACAAGTGTTAAAGATAATACAAAACATGGCGTGCAAGAAAAAGTATCTATCATAGGTGTGAGGTGCGGATAGAAAAATCCGTCACTCGGGATCACTGTTCCGCATCACTTGGCAAGCCTCGTGATGCCGAACCGTGACCCTTGTGACGGATTTTTCTATCCACACCTCATACCCATGAAAGATACTTATATTACAGGTGCCACTAGGCAATTAACAACTGTGGCAGTGGAAATTAATTCTGAAGATCCTCTTGAAGCAAAAAATCCATCAGAGAAACAGAAATAGCACACTTTGTGTAGGTATGTTGTAATTTTGCAACACTGCTAACTGGCTTTGCAGAATGCTGTTTTCAAACTGACATAGAATGAGCCCAGTGATTGTTAAGGACTAGATAATATTTAAGCTACACTATGATGAAATATGGGGAAGGCTTTTATCGCCCCCACATGGTGCTTAAAATCAGCTGCAGTGAAGAAAACATAAATTCTAACATAGCGTTAACGTTTTCCCCACTGACCGAATAGAAAATGCCATTGTGTGAAAATTCGTGATAAATCACTTTTAATGCTTGGAGTGACCATTTCGCACCTTGATGAGGTCAAACATAAACATTTAACTTCTGGCAATGTCTGCCTCAAAAGAGTCCGTTAGAAAATGTCACAATATCCATGCAATGTGATTGCATATAATGTTAGAATCAAAATAATTTTTCCTTATTGGTGAATTATTGCAGTTTAACAGGTTTTGTCGGGCAGATACAAATACTAATTCACTCTGGCCTGCGGCCGTTAATGATCTGCCCTCCAACAATGTGTTAATCAGCGATAATCCGAGGGTAAGGAAAAATTATTTCTTATATTTGAAAGAAGATCCTCTGGAAGCATGGAGTGCATCAGAGAAAACGAAAATAGCAGACTGGATTTAAATGGAGTGTTTCTATGCTTGTCATGTTGCAAGACTGTCCATATTGTGTGTAGGGTACTATGTTTACTATCTTTAGAGTCAGGTCTAGAAGTAGATATTGTTATACTGAGGCTAAACGACAAAAGGAATATAAGGCAAATGAGCATTTAATGCTCATATGCTTTTTTCCTTTGTAGTTAAGTCGCAATAGGAGCTATGATGTGATGGTATTATATCCAAATAGCATTATTATGAGTGGCATTATAATGAGACTGCACTGTTGTTGCATGAAACGATCCTCAAAAGGTACAGTAAACATGAACAAATACTATCACTCAAGAAAATAGCACTTTATTCTTTTCAAGGTTAAATAGATGAATAATTTATCAAAACAGTGGGTTTTGCCAAATCAAACTGCACATGGAATACATAAATTAAGACAAATCAACATCTTTATTTTGTGACTTCCAGCGAAGATTAAAATTTTTTATCATTTAAAATAGTGAAAATTGGCACAATTAAAACCATGGAATATCTGCCTGTTTTACAGTATACGAGGGGTGATTGATAAGTTCTGAGCCTCACCATGTTTTAAATCCTTTAGAGTGGATTTGAGTAATTTATTTTAAACACCCATTCTACAGAGCAACAATTGTCAAATTTCGGGAATTTATCTTAAATATCAATTGGATGACACTTCACCTTTTACAGTTACCCCCACGAGTGCACTGTATAACTCTTTGACCGACCATAACTTTAGCAGATTCAAACATTTTGCAATTGTTTTTGCAAATATAAGTCCTACAGCATCCCAGTAATTGATGATATATGCAAACATAAATTTATTCCATTCCAGAATAAAAAGCAAAATTTTTAACTTTCAGGAACCGTCTATTATGAGAGTTTCTGCAGATAGTGCAGGATCGGAGTCGCATGCTCTGCATGCACAAAAGTGGATATCTTTTACCTTTTTTTGACGAGAATCATGTAAGATGTCAGTGTTCATTTGTGTGTAAACTTTTTTGGTTTTGCCCACAATGTTCCTAACTAACACAAAATTAGGAATGGGTCTCTAAATTTTGGGGTTGCAATATTTAAGGGTTTACCATAAAGCCACCAGAGGCCAAAATATTTTGCATTTTTATAAAACCATTGACCACTCATTATACTTGCATGTATTAAAACAAGAACCGTTTAAATCTTGTAGAATGTGAAGAATAATTTTTCAAAGAAATGCAAGGCAAATAGATTGTAATTGTTATTTTAAAAATATGCCACCCCTCTTGTGTTTATGGCGCTGTAAAAAAGACACCTTTTGCCAAAAATTTTTGAAACTTCCACTGAAAGCTAGTTAATGACAACTAATTACTTTCGCGGTAAGCATCCATGCGCAGATTCACTAGAAGTATCTTAGGCTCCGAACTTATCGATCATCCCTCGTACAATGACTAGTGTAGACAGAGAGGTTCGACACACTGAACAAGTAACACAGGGGCAGCAGGTTTGAGTCCAGCCATGTTCATCATTCCTTTCATGATCTTCATCTTACACATTCCCCAAAATGACAGGAATACTATTGAAAAATCGTAAACCACTTATCCATCTATAAACAGTATAAAATGAATCATATAAACATAAAAAAAATCATTATGTATACATGTAATAAGAAAAAATTATCACAGTAAGAGAAATCACCTTTTAACAAATAATGCATATACATGTATTAAGGTGTAAGGTGAATGAGTACACTTTCAGGGGAAGCAACTCTGCCATTTTCATTTGTCTCTGTTTTTTTAAAGGGGGTCAACTTATAAAGGAAAGAATCTGCTCCCCTGGGAACAAATTCTTTTCTTTAAGAGTAGACCCCAGTTTTGGAAGAGCTTTATTGTCCAGTGAAGAAAAAAGGAAGTCATAAAAAGTTATTCCCATTTGAAAAAAGAAGGAATAATATGGAGGTGTACCCATACACCTTAACAATTGTGTAGAAGTATTATGGCACAATACAAAGTAAAATCTGAGCTTCGTTTATGTCAAAATATATGAGCTGCCTAACAGCAAAACCAACATAGTGGCATGTGTGCTCAACAAAGACCCAGATCAGCCTGGGCATCTGCCCAGTCTGATCAGAGTCTTCTCTGTGCACTGAAAGGGTAGCTAAGGGTTTAAGCCACCTCCATGTGGGCAGCAAAGACTCTGATCGGCCCAGGCTGATCTGAGTCTTTGCTGGGTGCACACGCCATTTTGTTGTTTTTCCGTGTCATGGCTCATATGATATGTTCCTTATTTCTCAACTCATACTTCCTTGCAGTCAAAAATTGAGTACATGTATATGTATGTAAAAAAAAAAAAAATAGAAAAAAATTTCCACTGCTACAAACATGCCCAGAAAAATCTCTAAATAATCTCCAGTCACTCCAGTATAAATTACACATGAATTGATTGGAGCAAGTAAATAGGACTGAACCTGTAAATCAGTTCTGTCTGTCATTCAGATGTCCCTGGATACTAATGAGAAACATGTAAATGGATTCTTTATTCAAAGTACACACAATAACACACTCAACAGCTCAGTATCCACTGCATAATGGTGTTTGGGGTTGGGGAGATGTGGGTGGGGAAAGGTTTGGGAACGGGTGAGCAAGGGGAGAGGAACAGTTAACAGAATGTAATGTACATGTAACTTGGTTATGCAGCTCTTTCTCTATTGACATTTACACTCAGAATAGTCAAGATTTTCCAAAATTGCAAGGCAAGGTTGGGTGGTGACAAACGGAATGTTAACATGGTTATAAGCAACTAAACCCAACTATCAACACTTACACAAGTTCATGACCCCATGGGTGGGATGGTGACAAATGGAATGCGAACTTGGTAATGATCAACTACTCTTACCAAGATTCACAGTCTCGAGTTTGTAAAGAGTGGAAGAAGGGGAAATGAAAGCTTATTTGAGTTGCATCACGACAAAACCAACAAGGTGGCATGTGCACACAGTGAAGACACTGATCAGCCTGGGAATCTTCCCAGTCTGATCCCAGTCTTTGCTGTGCACTTAAAGGGTAGCTAAGGGTCTAGGTTAGCTGCATGCCAACAGCCAAGACTCTGACCTCACTGGGCAGATGCCCAGGCTGATCTGAGTTATCGCTGGCACACATCCCACTTTGTTTGTTTTGACATGTCGCTGCTCATCTATTAAGAGTCTGCAAAAGGGGACACATTTTCTAAGACATTTAAAGACTCTGGATTATACATGTAAGGCCTATTTATGGCTGAAAATAGCATATGATTGGAATATCTTTGCCAACAGAAAATGTGCAAAAGGTCCCTTACCCATTCTTCCCTCCCTGGTGTGAAATGGCATACTTTGATATCTGAATCTTTTTAAAAGCTCTTTTCCATGTTCAATCGATTTCAGACATACTATGAGCATTAACTATGGTATACAAACAACTATTTATTGAGAAAAAAGTGCTAGAGCAAGCAGTGTAGACCCTAGGAGCAGTCTGATCATGGACAAGACTATCTGCCATTCTGCCTAAGCTTTTTTCATGTATCACAGCCATATGACACTTACTTTATGCAAAAGTGCCAAAACATGCTATAAATGGGTACAAATATATGGAAAAGCCCTGTAATCACTTGAAGCACTTTTCCATTTATCAACAGCAATTTCATAGTCTGTCTGTGCAATTCTTGTATGAAAAAAAGATCAAAAGCCCATGATTAAACTGGAATCATAAATGAACTACAGTCAACTCTGGATATCTCATAGTCCTAGGCCATCCTAAACTATAATATCTCAAAGTAAATTTTCTGGGCCCAGAAAATTTACTTTGAGATATCAGTAGTTTGAGATAAAAGGAGGTGAAATGAAAATAAAACTATGGTCCAAACTATATTCTTTGATATAAGAGAATACTTTCACATATCTGTTTGCAATATCGAGAGTTGACTGTACATGTAGTTCAAATTTTAGCATATACAATAGTTGGTAATGGTGTCCTGGCACTTAACATAATTATAGTACAGGGGACCCTCTTTAGAGTGACAGACTTTGCACAGAACCCATTGCGTTCATACTTCCATGAACTTCCAAAAAATGAAATATATCTTTTATATTTACACTATGTTTTCACATTAATTTTGGTACTTATTCACGAAGTTTGACTAATTTAACGCCAAAGAAAGGACAAAAAATAGCTATTAACCAACATGTTTGGTTATGATGTTCAACAGCCATCACTATGACATGACTTACACCGAAGGTTACGTCAGCAAATTAACTACTTGAATTAACCGTGATGTCGCTTACTCGTCACATCCAGTGAATGACTGTTGTTCATGGATGTATGAACATCATCAGCACAGTATAGATTCATCTAAGGAAATTGTTGACAAATTTAAATATGCTTGACTGAATGTCATTATATATAAAGAGGGCTGAGTGTCACTTCTAGTCAGTTACAGAATCATTGTCAATAAATACAATCTTAAATCTGGCTTTAAAATCTTCATCTCCCTCCTTATATGGGTACCAGAGAATATAATTAGTGTCCCACATATTGTTGTACATATGGAATGCCATTCCTGTAATATCCTCTCTTTTGATTGGCTGTAAGGGTGTTGGGAAGGGTGATGGTGCCCTGGAGCTGGTTCCCACACTCACCAAAGGAACATCCTGGCTAATCAGTTGTAAGCCATTGCCAGCTGGTTTTCTGTAGTAGAGACCATTGCTGTCTACAGCTGCAAGACATGGAGAAAGTTTAACAGGCTTGTGTTTTCAAACATATAGACCTAGATCAATACGTGTCTGAGAAGCAACAAGAAAAAGTCAAATCTAAAGAAATTTATTTTGAAAAAGTTGTAGCCCTATTCACCCAGAAATTCTGAAAAATGTCGGTACCTGACAAGCAAATGATTTCTTTCATACTAAATACCAATATTTATCCATTCCATACTGCAGGCAAAATCTGGGTTTCAGGAACTTACTACGAGTAGTTTCCAATATAGCCGCGATACGAAAAAACCAACAAAATGGCATGTGTGCCCAGCAAAGACTCAGATCAGCCTGGGTATTCCCCTTGTCTGATCAGAGTCCTTGCTTTGGCATGGAGATGGCTTACACCCTTAGCTACCCTTTAAGCACACAGCAATAACTATGATCAGACTGGGTGAATGCCCAGGCTGATCTGAGTTTTTGTTGGGCACACATGCCATTTTGTCTGTTTTGCCTTGTGGCGGCTCATATTTTAAAGGAGCCCTGGTAGCTCAGTGTGGTAAGCATTGGCTTGCTAATCCAGCAGTCTCAGGTCTGAGTCCTGCAGGGGGAAGAAATATTTTCAAAATAAATGGCTTTCCACTGCACACAGCCATTCATTATCACCTTCCCATAACCTTGATATGATTGAAAAACTAGTGATTGCAAGTTAGTCATCCATCCATAGTTTGTATCAACAGTACATTTCATATTTAGAAAATCAAGACTTTGTTATAGTGTAAGACATGCAGGTTTATTGAGTTAAATGAAGTAATCTCAGCGAAAGATAAAAACAGTGAAAAATAAAAGCATTTACCATGTAGATACTGGCTGCCATTTTGAATTACATCAGCAGGGTCTATTAAATGGCCCATTTTTGACAGTATCCACTCATATTTGTCAGATGGTGATGGGTGGGGCTGGAAATAATACATCAGACTCTCGGGTAACCTGGTGGTAGTTTTACTTTTCCACCAGAATGTCACTTCTAAACCTTTAAGAACAGAAAGGTATCAGTTATCATAAAATGAGAAAGATTCAATATGCTAATAACTACACTAATTCTGAATTAACCCTTTTCGACCGGATACCCGTTTTGGGGACATTATGCAAACAGTGCAGACCCAGTTCAGACGCCGCAAAACGCGGCGTCTGATCAGGGCCTACATTGTTTGCTTGCAGGAATTTCTATGCAAAGTACAATAAAAGTGAAAATATTCACCAGAAACCCCTAAAACTAGAAATGGGATTATCTGCATGATAAGAATGGACAAGTCCACTGGTCAAAAAAGGGTTATGTTTAAACAAGAATTTTGTGGAATGCGGTGTCTCACCTGTCAGTGCATTGTCACAAAACAGAGATAACCTAGAAACTCAACAAAAGTTTACCCTGATGTTGACTACAATGACAACAACACTGGAAATGTAATACACATGTCACAGTCTACTAATCAGAGGCAAGACAAAAATGATCATGTGTTTGTCTATATTTTCACATGCCAAAAATTTATTCACTCAAATTATGAAAAACATTACCTCTAAAAATTGTACATGAAATGAATTTGTTTTAAAAGCAACAAACACGATGCATTTCCCCACACAAGGGCTTTAAGGGGACTGAGTAAACATTTAGCAGAAGCAACAAACCATTTTCAGTTTGACCCCTCTTTTCTCTGGGGGTCAACTCTTAATGGAAAGAATTTGCTCCTGCATATACCTGCATATACATTACATGTACAAAATGTAACTGTCAAAATCTTACTTGGATTTTCAGTTTCAGTGGGTATGTTATAAACGTATTGTATCCACACTTCTCTGGGAGCACCATAACTAATGTAAGCCTGGGGATCCACCATGTTTATCTTCAATATTAGCACAAGATCATTTCCTAGCAAAATAAAATAATATAGTGATAGAGAAATCCAAGCTGTTACATGTTTGTTATATTCAATTTGTGAAATAGATTTGAACAACAGCACATTTTGACGACTGAAAACAGCTTCAGTTGTCATAATTCTGACAGGGAATGCTTAGAATTACTGCTTCAAAATGTCCTTCTGCTACATCCACATTGGTTTTTTCTCCTTTTTTTCATATTTCTTTTTCTTTCCCATTTCTTCTTCTTTTTAACTCTTATTAAACATAAACTTTAGGAGTAGTCTGATCAGGATCTGCAGCTTGCTATTATACCAGGGAATTGACATATAGTCAGGCAGTAAATTCAGTTTCTTGAATTTCAAGATAATTACACCACAGTACAATTGACTCTCATTATCTCAAACACTGATAACTCAAAATACCCTCTTATATCAAAGAATATATAGTTTGGACACCATTCACATTTTTCTTTACATTTCAACTCTGTCTCGTTAACTAAAAAAGTTATCATTTTTGAACAATCAGGCCCTGGTTTCCAAATACCGTAATGTGCATATATATTGGGACACCTGAAAAAATAAATTTTCCATTTGGGACAAATGGAAAATTTATTGTTTTAGCTGTCCCAATACTTAAGCACATGGTAATAAAGATAATTATGGTAGTTGTATTACAAAGACACTGGCTTTATATTACCAAAAAACACTCCCCCTCCCCCAACCAAAATCCACACCTCGTTTTTAACATACCTTCCCACCTATACAATTTAGTGAGGTTAGTCTGCCATTCCATAGATTTAGGATGCCCATGTCTTGTGAGGTTAGGTTTGGTAAAGATCCACCAGTTATAATGGTACAGCTCATTGGTGGCATTGAAGTCTGCTTCATCGTATGTTCTGTATATGAACTTCCCAAAGGCTAACCCTGGCTGTGTCCAGTTCATCTACAAAGCAGAATTTGTGATAAGTCAAATGAACTATCCTTTTACTCTAAAGTCCTTAAGTATTGGGACACCTAAAAACCATTATTTTCCATTTGTCCCAAATGGAAAATTAATGGTTTTTAGGTGTCCCAATATTTAAACAAATTTAGGTACATGTATTTCACATGAAACCTTATCAGCCAGTGTTGACATGTGGAGATGTTTTGAATATAATTCTGAGATAATACTTCAAATGTTTCATTGTCAAAAGAACTGCAATACTAAAATTATGTACAGTTGACAAAGCTAAAGCCAATATGTAGAGCTAACAACATATCTCTTGGATCAAAGGTGAAACTAATGCGCTCCCTTGTCATATCTATGTTTCCGTATGCTTGTCAGTCATGGACCCTGACAGCAGAGCTAGAGAAAAGAATACAGGCCTTTGAGATGAGATGCTACTGAAGGTTACTCAACATTAAGAACAAGGACCATGTATAATGAAGATGTTTGTAGAAAGTAGTCATTAGAGAATATGAAGAGCTTCTGGTATTGGCCAAGAAATGGAAACTTAGGTGGCTTAGCCACATCTCAAGGTCTTCTGGCTAAGCAACAATGATTCTATAGGGCACAGTGAAGGAAAAAAAGAAGAGGTAGACAGGAGAAGAGGGGGGAAGACAATATTAAAGAGTGGACAGGATTGCACAGCTAGGGCAGCTGAAGACAGAACTAGGTGGAAAAGGATTATTGTAAAGTCATATGTGGTGCCCCAACTAGCATAATTATTGGATAAACTAGACTAGACACACAGATGACCTTCATAATCTACAAGTCAAAGGAATAAAAAATGTTGCTTCGAAAAATGAGTAGTTTGAGATAGCAGGAGCTGCAGTGTAACAAAATATACACAATTCAATCATTTAAATTGCGAATTACCTTATGATAACAGTGTCTGAGAAAATAAGAGGCATGAAACCTATGCAAGATCTGCAAAGGCTGTAATCTAACAGTAAATCTACTGTATGTTGAAATCAATATATGAGCAGGGACAGGACAAAACCAACAGAGTGGCAGGTGCACCCAGCAAAGAGTCAGATCAGTCTGGGCATGCGCCCAGTCTGATCAGAGTCTTTGCTGTCCGCATGGAGCTAGCTTAGACCCTTAGCTACCCTTTAAGCAAAAGGAAAGACTCTGGTCAGACTGAGTGGATGCACAGACTGATCTGCGTCTTTGCTGGACGCACATGCCACTTTGTTGGTATTGTCATGTCGCGGCTCAAATATGTTCATATCTGCCTTCCTTCTCAAAGGGGGTTAACTCTTAAAGTACAGAATTAGCTCCTCTATGAAAAATTCTTTCTGTTAAGAGAAGACCACGTCTTGGATAGGATTTTGTCCCTCAGGGAAGCAGACAGGAAGTGACAAAAAAATTTTCCCTAGTAAAAATGGCGGAAAACATGGAGATGACAGAAGCAACAAAAGCAGTTAGGACGGCCACTTGTATGCGCAATCTCTCTTAAAACAAGATATTGAAAATAACATGTGACATATACTTGGAACAGCTGATATATCAAACTGGGCATGTACTATCTATCAATAACTATCAAAGCTGCTAAAATGGGTAAATATCAGGATTTGATGTATAAAGGATTGCACTAGGTGTTGCCAAGACCATTCTGGAAACTATTTGGGAACTACTGGCTATAAGCATGAATATCTAGCTAAGGTTTCACAGTGTAGGTCTATCTTCTATCCATGTTTACTTGCAATGTACCTTGGTACGAGGATCATGCAGATATTTTATTCCCCCGTCATTTGAAAATCCAATCTCAAAGCCATCAATAGCATAATAAATAGTATCTCTCTCAACCTCAACAAATTCTGAAATATATTACACATCTTTTCGAGGTTAAAGAAAGCATTTTGTTCATGTATTAATGTCTCTGATAAATAGTGTCAGTCAAATGGTAACTTCTCAACAACTCTCATCTCTGTAAAATAGAATCTTTATTTTATTTTGAACAAGCCCTCTTTTTATAAGTTCACCTATAACAGCTCATTTTCTGTATTTTCAAGCATAGCAGATAATTATACTACTTGATTTATATTTCTTACTATTTAGTTAACTCTTTAAGTGCCAAAAAAGCAGACGACAAAATTTACATCTGCAAAATTAAAAAAAAAAAAAAAGCCTTGTCAAAGATATTTCATATTGAGAATTCAACAAGAGCTGTCGCCAGACAGCATAGCTCGCCTGAATTGGTGCTTGCCCATCACTCGGCCGCTATGGTGGTGTGGACTGCTATGCATAAAACTTCAAGCAAGCATGTCCATAATGAAAACACATTTATAAACAAAAGCTATCTCAGAAATAAGTCTTAAAATAAAATTAGAATAAAAAAAATGAAATGAAATTTCAAAGTCCATGAGCTTGAGGTAAAAATAAAACTGACGGGTGGGGGGTGGGGGTGGGACTATGTGGACTGCTATGCATAAAACTTCATGCAAGCATGTCCATAATGAAAACACAAAAGCTATCTCAGAAATAAGTCTTAATATAAAATTAAAATAAAAAAAATGAAATGAAATTTCAAAGTCCATGAGCTTGAGGTAAAAAAACTGGGGGGGGGGGGGGGGGAGGGGGGGGGGGGCACTAGTGTGTATCAAAACCCTGAACCATTATCTAACATCAGCCCAAGTATTAGTATCAACTGAGTCCATCATCGTGGGGGGGGGGGGGCACTAGTATGTATCAAAACCCTGAACCATTATCTAACATCAGCCCAAGTATTAGTATCAACTGAGTCCATCATCGTGGCACTGTGAAATTATGTCTTCATAAATATAAAACTTTAACCAAAATCTTTAAAACAAAATTCTAAGTCGATGACCTTGACTTCAAGGTCACCCAATGGGGTAAGTATAAGGTGTTTTGTAAAAACTCAAAAAAGAGTCTAACATCAGTTCAAGTATAAACTAAATCTCTGCAAAGCATTATGAATCAGTATGCAATTACAAAACTTTAAAAAAGACAAAAATTTCCTAAGTCCCTGACCTTGACATCAAGATCACTGAGCGGGGTTGGGGTAGTACTCTGTAGATCTAACTACAGTGCAAATATAAAAAGAATTCATCTCTGGGTTCAGGAGATATGTGTGTTTAAAAAACTTTAACCAAAACATCCAATCAATAAAAACACAATATTCTAAGTCCATGACCTTGACATCAAGGTCACAGAGGGGGGTGGGGGTAGTACCTTCGAAAACTTTAGACCAATATCTAACTTTAGTGCAAGTATCAAAGGAATCCATCCATGGGTTCAGGAGATATTGGGCTTTATAAAACTTTAACCAAAACATCCAGTCCAAAAAAAACACCAATTTTCTAAGTCCATGACCTTGACATCAAGGTCACAGAGTGGGGTGGGGGTGGTACCCTGTTAAACCTTAGACCAATATCTAGCTACAGTGCAAGTATCAAAAGAATCCATCCATGGGTTAAGGAGATATAGGTCTTTAAAAAACTTTAACCAAAACATCCAATTGGAACGCCGACGCGGACGCGGACGCGGACGCTGACGCGGACGCGGACGCGGACGCGGACGCCGACGCCGTGGTGACAACAATAGCTCTTCCTGAACTTTCGTTCAGGCGAGCTAAAAACTAGAGGGCAAACAGTGAGGATCTAGATGAGGTGGCTCATTATGAGCCGCCTCGTCAGGATCTACACTGTTTGCAAATTTAGCTATTTATGTCTCTGGTGCTTAAAGAGTTCATTACAGAAATACAGTAAAAAGGCTATGACAGAAATGTCAATGTATGAGTATTTGTGAAGACATTCTAATCAGATTTCTATGAGCAGTCAGAGCTGCAAAGTCACATCTTATTCATTTATTTATAAGATGGAGTGGGGGGAGAGGGGGGGAGGGGTCCCCCTCCAACAGCCCAAGGAATCTAAATCTGACTTATAAGAAAGATCTAGATCAGACAGTTCCAGATAGTTGGGGTTGCTTTCGTAAGGGAAAAACAAATCCTAAAGCAGAATATCTCAAAAGTGATTTAGATATTTGGGATCATTCTGGACTATGCAAATGGGTACACTTTCAGGGAATGTAACTCTGCCATTTCCATTTTTGCCTCACTAAAACTATTCTTTTTCCTTTAAGAAGACCATCTAAACATTATGGGCCCGCTTGTTCAAAATTAAAGATGTTGTTAGTTAACAAGATGTTAGATTTTCAAACATATCATTCGTAAAAACACTGCCATTTTCTACAAATAAAATGTGAGAAATTTTTCTACCTCATAAATTATAGTTGATTCTGATGCATTACTAGTGTAACACGATGTCTGATTGGATAACATCAAACATTTGTGACAGTATATCCTGCGATATACTGTCAGAAACCTGACATCATTATGAAGCATTGCTTCTCATTGGCTGACGTGTCACTAAAAGTGAAAAGCTGAACACAATTTTTCGGCAAAATATAATAATACCACAACTGAGTTTATGAGTATTGGAAGTCTGAATGAATTCTTGACAAATGACTTTATTAAGCTCAACCGGGCTCTGAAAGGCATTCATTGCCCAGAGAAGCAAACTGGAAGTGACAAAAAGTGCTACCTCTGTAAAAATGGAAGAAAACATGAAGGTGTGCCAATATACCTTAAATAAAGAGTACCAAGTAGGCAAATGATGTTGAAAACATTGTATAAAATGTTGGTTCAGTGTCATGATTTTGAGTCAACATTGATACGACAGTTTCAACACAGTGTACCTCTGCTGGGTACAATTTTCAGTCTATTGGGTGTTCAGAAGTGTCCCTAGCTGAAGAATGTCTTCACACCCACCCATACTGACATTTCGGGAACAGCCCTCAGCAACATATATGTACCACAGTGTAAGGATCATGTAGATGTTTTATTGAGCCATCCTCTGAGAATCCAATGGAAAAATCATCCAGAGCAGAATATATACCACTTCTATCTGCTTCAAGGAACCCTGCAATATATTGCACTGTTAGCAACCTGGTCCCAGTTGTTCAAAGCATTGTTAGCATAACAAAATTGTGAGTCAAGGATTCATTATGTCTTCTAGTACACATAAAATCAAAAGTGCTAATATTGTTTGCTAAAAAAATAAAAAAGCTTTTGCAACTGCAAAAACTCCTCACATTTTTTTGGCAAATTATGGCAGTGGTTTTGCATATGTTACATTTGAACTTTTAATTTCTCATATATTAGTTTTGAAGAACTGGGCCAAAGGCTCAGTTTTTCAAAACTAGTGACATCAACAGCTAATGAGACGTTCAATTTTCAAACATTGCACACAAAAACACTGCCATATTTTCTGTCAAAAAATGTGAGGAGCTTTTGCACTCTTATCTTTTTTTCAGAAAAGTGCACTTGATTTTATTATGTATACTAGAAGACTTTACACAAATCTCTGACTAATGATATCTTTAAGCTAACAATGCTTTAAACAACCAGACCCTGATCTGCTGGTCTACTGATGTTTTCAAGGAAAACTAACAGTAATTCTTCCCTAATTATCATCAGTCATCTCTCTCATCAACAGGAATACTGGCTGACAACCTGTCTAAGACTTGTTCAAATATCCCCAGGAATCTGCTTTTTTTTTTCAGAAAACTTTGTTGTCTCTCATTCAAAGCATTTCAATGCTTTGGTTTGGAAGGAGAAACATGCTTTCAGGTAGAAATGTAAAATACTATCTATTATTATTTAATAATTATTTATTTATTATTTATTTCAGAAATAATTTTTCTACCTCATAAATTATAGTTGATTCTGATGCATTACTAGTGTAACACGATGTCTGATTGGATAACATCAAACATTTGTGACAGTATATCCTGCGATATACTGTCAGAAACCTGACATCATTATGAAGCATTGCTTCTCATTGGCTGACGTGTCACTAAAAGTGTTTGCAATGGCTGCAAAGAAGTACACATTGAAAGGAGAAAATGTGAAAAAAGTGCATTTGCATGGGGATAATGGTATTGAAAATTGTCATTTGGGGAGGTAGATTGTTGGTTACATGGTCGCAAATTGCATTTTATGGCTCCACTGACACCTCCCCGTAAAACAAAATTTTCGACCAAAAACGATAATTTACCTCCCCAAATGACAATCTTGAGTACAGTTATCCCCTAATTAATACATGATGTTGAGGGGAAGATTGCGAAATATTACTTAAAGACAGCAATGCCAGAGTGAATCAATATCAGCATCTGCTTGCAACACATGTTAATCACTGGTATTTTATCCGGAAGGAAAAACCATTTTGATTCTAACATTATCATTTGATTATACAGAATGAAAATGCAAAATTGTTTTGAAGTTTTCTAAAGGACTATATCAAGACAGACATCAACAAAAGTAAATCTTTGTATCTGCTGTCATTAAGGTGCAAAATTTGCTTGCCTCAATGTTAACAATTTGATTTATCACAAAGTTTCACACAGTGCCACTTCCTATACCCTCAATGGGGCAGATGTTAGCATCTTGATGAATCCAGGCCCCGAGGTTATAAAACTTTTTTCATGCTCAACTCAGCTGAGCATGAAATTAAACCTGCTAATATGTAGCAATCTACTGATAAGTATAGTTGTTTTCTTGCTCTGTTGAGCTGAGTATGAAACTTTCTCTGCTTATAAATATGAAAATGCCAACATAAGTTGGCATTTTCATATTTATCAGCAGAGAAAATTTCATGCTCAGCTGAGTTGAGCACAAAAAAAGTTTTATAACCTCGGGGCCTGGTTTTAACAGCAGTTGCCACAGGAGAAAAATAAATTACCTCTCAAGTCTGGCCCATCTGTACTTAGTTGTTTAAGGTTGTCTTTAATCTTCTCAACAACAGGGTGGTCTCCTAATTGCTTCACAGCCTGGTTAGTAAACTCCCTTTGCTCTAGCCAGGACATCTCACAGTCCTTGTAGTTCTGACCTGAAAAATGCCATTATTAACCGTTTTTGAAAATGGCTTTTTCTTTTATGAAAGGACATAGGAAGTCACAAAAGTTATTTCCCTTTGAAAAAAATGGGAAGGGGGGGGGGGAATATGGAGGTATATCCACTTACCTGAAAAATATTGGAGACAAGTGTGACCAGTTTAAACTGAAATAACCCTGCATTTCCTTATATGAGCTGAGATGTGGCAAAACCAACAAGTGGCATGTGCACCCAGTGAAGACTCAGATCAGCCTGAGCAACCACCTAGTCTGATCAGACCCTTTACTATGTGCTTAAAGGGTAGCTAAGGGTCTAAGCTATCTCCATGGTGACAGTGAAGACTCTGATCAGACTAGGTGGATGCCCAGGCTGATCTGAGTCTTTGCTGGGTGCACATGCCACTTTGTTAGTTTTGTCGTGTTGAAGCTCATATGCTGATCAAACTCTTCAGTAGCAGCTAGCAAACCAGGGTCTATGATTTTGTGTTCTCTTATATCATTTTCTAACACCATTTTAGGAAATCCAAGAAAAAATCTTTCAGTTTTACTTAATAATTTTGTTGTTTCTGTATGTTTTCTTATGAATGAAGTGAGTGAGTGTCATGAATACTTTAAGACTTTAAAACAATTATGGGTTTAAAAATGTTTGTAATCAATCCTTCCACAATATCTGAAACCAACAGTAGGCCTTGGAGGTCTAGATCTCTGTTCACAGAGATCTAGACCACCAAGGCCTACTGTTGGTTTACGATATTGTTGTTGCTTCCAAACTGGGATGGGACCAAACACAAAGACTTCTAAACTCTCAGTAAAAACAGAACTGTCATCTTAAAGTACTCATGAGTATGCATTCTCTGCCTAATATTCTATTAGAATGCATTCAGAAATGAAGATGTCTTGAAGGAACTTTACTTACCACAAAAATTGCTAGAAATTCCCCAATTTCGTAACATATGAAAAAAAACAAACAAGCAAAAAAAACTCTGATCCCCCACCCTGCAAACACAATCTTGAAGTAATTACTGAGGACCCTTATCCTGACTTTATGCACCTACAAGCTAATATGTGTTTTATTTGCGTGTCAATGGTTCCATTTTTGCTACCTGCAGCCAGTTAGCTATCAATTACCTACCTGACCTTGCCTGTATAAAGTCTGGGTTGGTCCAGTTCACAGTGTCTCCTACTGAAGGAAGCCCCCAGGTGTGTTCAGGGGGCTTAATCAGGTAGTTTGCAGAGTTCTGTATCCTGGTTTCACTTGCGTTACATTTTCCTATGAGAAAAGCCAATATGTACATGTATTTTCAGTGCTTGCAGTTATCGAAGTCTGGCAGTATTGTACTCCCTTAAATCTCTCTAGGACTTCCAAATCTAATGGCTTGTAAGTCATAATTCTTTTTGTTGAAGTATGAGCAGAAATGGTTTACTAATTAATTATTATTAAGAGTTTCCATGCTTATTATATTATAGTTCATTTATTACAACTAATGCCTTTAGACAGGAATAATCTGACTGTTGCAAGCATGGAAATACAAAAATAAAATAACTGGAAATTTTCAGTCACAATTTTTCAGCACGGACCTTTGGAACTTTCAAAATCTAAAGCATGAGACTTCTGGTTTTTCAAACTTAGCACATGCCCTGTATATTTCATGCCCTATAAGCAATTAAGCATACAGTTTAACAACATTATGCTAAACTGAAATCAGTTTCAAATGCAAAATAACCTTGCAACTGTCGGAAGTCTTTTGTAAACTGAAATTAAATGTATTTCCAACAATTAATATTTTCTCAAAATAATTCAATTAAATGTTATACCTTCTTGGATACATGTCGTCAGTGTTTCCATGACAACTCTATACTCTGCCATCTTCCTGGGATCAGAGGCTATCCCAGAGATCCAAGTATCCCCTATCTCACCAGTAACCACTGGCAGCTGATCCACGACTGGCTGGACAGCCTCTAAGAAAGCTTCAAATGTTGATGCGTGCAGCTTAGCATTTGGAAAATTAACTCTCACTATCTCATAGTTATTGAGAATTTCCTGAAACAATACAATAAATTCTGGAGAAAGGTCCTCTGGAAGCAAGAAATGCGTCAGAGAAACAGAAAAAGTGGATTCAGTTTAGCTACTGTAATGACCCTAAAATTTCAGACACTCAAAAGTCAGACAATTATTGTTTGAAAATTCGTAGAAAATGGATTTTAAACATGTTAAGGACATTTGCTAGGAAATACTTCCTACACTGGAATCTGTCTAAGACTTTGTGTATGTTCTATTTCATATATAGGCTCACTAATGATGAAATAAAAAATATATGTCATCGTGCAAAATCTTAAGAAATCTGAACTGGAAAGATACAACCCTAGACTGTTCTTTCGAAAATATCACTAAACATCCTAAGAGGCGAATATCAGTTCCAAAATCAATTTTATTTTACTTTAAATAACTCAGTCATGTCAGTATGATACAGGAAAAGATACTCCTGTCCATCAAAGTCTTAATTACCAAACTGGTACAAGATGTTAATTACGATCCGAAAAATCCTCAAATATAATTGCCCTTTGCAATATTTTGTACCATACAGAAAAATACTACACTGCAATTATGATTAAACAAGTTTATTTTGAAAGCATCCCTATTCAGCAAACAGAAAATTATAAGAAAAGCAGAGGTCATTGAGCTTATTTCTTTTTTACTTGACAAACTCTACCCCTAGTAGTCCCCCATATAAATCACATGGCAAAAATTACATAAAACTATGTAAAAAATATAGTAATGCATTCAGATAAATATTATTTTGCTTGCACACCACAAGCTGCCATGATATGAATAAAATAAGTCATTTTAGAAAGTTATAATCCACCTAGTTTAATCACAACTTGAATAAATATAAAAAAAAATGATATTTTGCAGAAAATCCTAATTTTTCTTTTTTCCTAAAGTTTAGGGTTAATTTTAACACAAACAGTGGTAAAATTACCCACAAATATTAGTTAGACATCAATATTTAGCCATTTCCTTATCCATTTATAGTAAAATATTGGCCCTAGCATAACTTTCATTTTTGACGATAACGTAAAAATGGTGACTTCCTAGCAAATGTCTTTAATGCATCCAAATGATGCTTAGTGAATGGCAAATGTTGTAGATCCTGATCAAACTGCTCCTTCAGGGTCTACAATGTTTGCTCGGACCTGTCTGTCCCAGTATTTAGGGTCATCAAGTGCAGTAATGTAATGTTACAACACTGTCCACGCCCCCCTAGCACCAGCTTCAGCGGATCTCTACTTTAAATCTGATACAGAATTAGCCCAATGATGCTAAAAGACCAGAAAACACTGAAGTGCTGTAATTATTCTAAATATTATGACATAAATTGACCAAACACTGCTAACCCTGATCAGGCTGCTCTTAACTGGCCAGTACCTTCACTGTTTGCCATTCTTAAAAGGTATTTCAGACACATCAACAGATATTAAAATCATCTTGTTCAAATGATGGGATAATGACAGTTATTAGTTAAACCACATTTACTACATAATCTGAGCCACATCATGTGATTTTCAACAATATGGCATTAGCTACAAGCAAAGGCTCTGATCAGAATGTACATAAGTGCAGTCTGATCAGAGCCTCTGTTTGTCACATCAGTCATAGATCTATTGAAATAACAAAAGTCATAGAGTCAACAGTGAGGTCTCTGAATACCCTGTATAAATGAGAAGCATGGTTTGAATATCACATGACAAAATTGCCACATTGTTGGAAACTACGATATATGGCTCAGTCATGATGCTGATCACATGATTAGAATCTTAGATTCTAATTTACTATCTTAAGATGAATGAGTACAGTTTCAGGGGATGCATCTCTAACATTTTCTTATTTACCTTTTTTCTCAATAGCAGTCAACACTTAAAGGAAAGAGTTTTCTCCCAAAGGAAAAGTCCTTTCCTGTAAAACAGACCCCACTGAATAGAACCATCATCAATGGAGGGCTTCTTTGTTCAGGGAAGCAAAAAAGAAGTTTCGGAAGTTGTTTCCATTTGTAAATATGGCGGAAAAAACATGAAGGTATAAGCATACGTACTCCTTAAAGTAAAAAAATGCTATCTTTTGGGAGCAAATTTTTTCCTGTATAAAAAGACTTCTGTTAGAAGGGATGCAAATACCTCCCAGTCAGAGTTATCTCCCACAGATGTGTATCCAAATTACCAACTTTTGCATGAGTGTGTCTTGCTACAAGCTACAAATGCAATAAGCATGTTTGTGTACAAATCTCTTCCTAAGATGAATGTGTACACTTTCAGGGGAAGCAATTCGGCTGTTTTTATTGTTGCTTCCCATCTCAATGACAGTATACTCTTAAAGGAAAAATTTGCTCAAACAGGAGCAAATTCATTTCTTTAAAATCAGACCCTGTTTTGAAAAGGTTATGTCATCCGGCAAAGCAAACAGGAAGTCACACAAGTTGTTTCCCTTTGGAAAAATGGCGGTAAACATGGAGGTGTACCCATAAACCATAACTTACTGTCACACTGGCGGGTGGTCCAGAGTTATCTGTCCTGAATGCAAAGCATAGGGCTTTGGGGAAATTCTCTATGGTTATACAATCATCCACTGAGAGACCTCCAGGGTTTGCTGGATTTGGACCCGGGTTCTCAGGATAACCACCTGTGTGTAAAATTACTCTAATGTTCTTAAATATTGGGACACCTAAACCAATTAATTTTCCATTTGTCCTAAATGGAAATTCTAATGCAATTATAAATATAACGCGACGACTGATTGGATAACGTCAAAAATTTGCGACAGTATATTCAATGATATACTGTCGCAAATCCGACGTCATTATAAAACGTCGCTTCTCATTAGCTAGCGTTTTGGTTTTATGCTGCTGAAAGCGCTTGCAATGGGCACAAAGAAGTACACTCTGTAGGGGGAAATTGTAAGAAAGTGCATTAGAATGGGGATAACTATATTGAAAATTGTCATTTGCGGAGGTAAATCGTCGGTTTTATGGTCGCAAATTCCGTTTTACGGCTCCGCTGGCGCGTCGCCGTAAAACGAAATTTCCGACCATAAAACCGATGATTTACCTCCTCAAATGACAATTTTCAAGACAGTTATCCCCTAAATTAATGGTGTTTAGGGGTCCGCATATTTAAGCACATTACCGTACAAGAAGATAAAGGCTATTTGTTGTAAAGATTAACATGTTGAGATGTGAAGCAATGTCAGTTCTGTTTTCTCTAGACTTTCCCAAGACCCTATATTTATCTAAATTTCACTTTCAAACAGGAAAGTCCCTTTAAGTGAAATAATATGTGAAAGTCCCTTTAGAAGTTATCTCTAAATGTAAAAATGTAAATTTAACACAGTTTTAAACAGGAACATTTTCTGTCTTTCTTTTTCCCAAAATGTTGAAAAATAATAAAATGGAATATTAATTTACAGACTTGGGCAAGACTATGTTTTCTCCTTCATCCTTCATTTTCTCCACATTAAACTGAATAAAAGTTTCATGGTATGAGGAGTGATCAAAAAGTTCTAAGCCCTACCATGTTTTGAAACCTTTACAGCAAATTTGAGTTATTGCTTTTAAATAGCCATTCTACAGAGGAACAGTCACCAAATTTCGGGAATTTATCTTGAATATCAATTTGATAACACTTCACCTTTTACAGTTACCCCCACTGTATAACTCTTTGACCAACCATAACTTTAGCAGAGTCAATCATTTGCAATTATTTTTTTGCAAATATATGTCCTACAGCATCCCAGTAATTGAGGATATATGCAAACATAAATTTATTCCATTTCAGAATAAAAAGCAAAATTTTTATTTTCAGAAAGTGTCTATTTTGAGAGTTTCTGCAGACAGTGCACAATCGAATGTTGCATGCTCTGAGTGCACAGAAAAGGATATCTTTTAACTCTTTTTGACAAAAAGCATGTAAGATGTCAATATTCATATGTGTGCAAACATTTTTCATTTTGCTCACCATTTTCCTAACAAACACAGAAGTAGGATATGGGTCTCTAAATTTCAGGGTTGCAGTATTTAAGGGTTTACGGTAAAGCAACCAGATGACAAAGGAGTTTCCATCTCCATCAAACTATTGACAAATCATCATATTTTTAGCTACAACGAGAACCGTTTAAATCTTGTAGAATGTGAAGAATGATTTTTCCGAGTAAGGAAAGACAAATAGATTTTAAAAGTTATTTTAAAAATATGCCACCCCTCTTGTGTTTAAGTTGGTGATAATCACTTATTTGGGACAAAGACAAAAATCTGCATAAAATACTCAAAATAACACTGATCTTTCCAAAACTTAGCAGATGCCTTCTTTATGTTGTTTCTCATAATTTAGAATCCCAAAATGCAGCATTTGTTAATGCTAAAAAGTGTTTTTAATAAGAGAAGATCAAAGGGTAATTTTCTGCGAATAAATCTGAAAAAATAATATCATTATTGAAAATATACTTAGTGCTTAGAGTACCTTGTTGCATAATGGAGAGCGACCTAGCAATTATTTTTTCAAACTCTTTCACACATTATCAGGCTGAGCAGATGAAAAAAGATGCAGTCTGTGTCCAAATTTTTTTTGTCAAAACACACAGGTGAGACAGGTGAGACTATTTTAACAAGGTTGAACAATTTTATCTGCACACCACTTATCATGTCAGTAATGTATTATTTATCTTGTAGGTGTTAACATAGGTATGCTTGCCTACCCTATATTTAATAAATGCTTCCAGTGTACATTTACTTTGTACATGGTTGAACATTTGAGAAAAAGCTACCGTTTTCATCTGGACTACATTACAATTTGAGAAAGAGTTAGAATAAATAATTGCTAGGACGCTCTTCATTATGCAATAATGCACCTTCAGCACTACGTAAATTTTCAGTAACGATATTATTTTTTCTGATTTATTTGAAGAAAATTACCCTTTGATCTTTCCTTATAAAAACACTTTTTTAAGCAGCATGTACGTCTATTTTGTATTCTAAACTGTAAAGAACAACAAAAATAAGAAGTCTGCTAACTTTCAGGGAGATACGTTACTTTTCTATGGTTTTATGCAGATTTTTACATTTACCATAAATCACCACCTTAAGGTGCCGTAAAAAAAGGAAACTTTCGCCAAATGTTTTTGAAACTTCCATCGAATGCTAGTAAATGACAACTAACAGGTAATTACATTCTTGTTCAGCATGCATGCGCAGATTTACTAGAAGTATCTTGGGCTTAGAACTTTTCGATCGCTCCTCATAAGTTCTCAGGATGTCTTTCAAATTGATAATTTAATTTAACAAACTTAAACTGAAACACTTCCTGGTATAAAACTCCCAACATATAATAATTTCTTTCTGATATGCATCAGATGACTATTTAACTGTGATATTTGGCTTAACTTATGTAGTAATCAATCCGCTAAATTCAGTTTTATTAGCAGAATGCATCCACAGCAATGTCAATATGATGTTAACATTCTACAAAGCATTTTTCCAAAATCTTATAAAGTGTCTGTGTGGCCGTGTGGTTAGCACTCCCAACTTCGGATTATGGGGTGTGGGTTCAAGTCCCATTGGAGCAGAGATTCTGTCCATTCCTAAATGGCACTTCAATGCACACAGCCTTTCATAATCACCCTCCCATCATCCTGATATGACTGAAATACTGTTGAAAAGGATGTAAAGTCGCCAAGTCAGCCATTCAGCCATCGTATTCTTATTTGTCTGGCATACAATGCAGCTGGCTAGTTTTTATCAATTTGTAATGAATTGTGCAAAGCACTTTTGACCTGATTTCAATTTTCATAACATCCTTATGCAGACATATTTTGTTTCATAGTGTTTTTAACACATACCTGGATGCCACATAGCCACTACTTCATTATTAGGGTCAAATCTCCAACGAAATATTTTGGGTACAGCAGGGGGACTGGTGCCAGAATTGACCCCTACACTAACCCCTTTGATCCCTTTCTTCACCAAGGTAGGGACAGCTGCAGAACTAAATCCTAATTCAGAAAAAAAGAAGATTATTGTTAAACAAGAGTTTATTTAAGGTGAACAGATACACTTCTGTGTTTTCCGTCATTATGTCAAAGGGGAACAACTTAAGAGATTAATTATCGGCTTCCCTGTCAGAAAACTGAGAAAAGCCTCCCCCACTTACTATAAAGGGGTCCACTCTTAAAAAGAATTTGCTCCCCCAGGAAATGGAAGACAAAAATGATAATGTAAGAGTTGCTTCCCCTAAAAATGTATCCAATCACCTTAACCTTTAGATATACATATATCCTTTCTATGTACAGAATTCCACATACTGATTTACTGAAACACTTTGATCTACATCTACTCCAGGGAATCAAACCTAACTCATGTTTGTGAGAAGGTATGGGCAAAGATTTGAGGGAAACAAATTTAAACATTATGGTTAGTGCTATGGTTAGTGCAAGGAGAGATGGATGAATGGAACAAAGAATGAACAAATGGATTGCAAACTAGACAATCAATCCAACATATCTAATTTTCAAAATACAGTGTATATATATATATATATATCATAACCGAACTGTACATCTATTAGTGATAATTAGGGATATTTTTAGTAAAATCTCCATGAAAACATATGCTGTTACCCCTCATTAAAAGTGTCTAGTCCAGGCAGTTATAATGAGGAGTCAAAACATATGTTTTTAAGGAAAATACCCCAAAACGACTTCAAATATTCCCCTCTACCAGGAGCTCTGATTCATATCGTTCACATACAGATATCGAGCTCCAGTCGAGGAAAACTTATTTTTGTAGCTCCTATCAGAACTACATGTATATAAGTGGTTGTATTAAGGACCATAATACAGATTTTCATGACAAATAAATAAGAAGTATCCCAGAATTAAACCTCAGAAGCTTTTTTCTCAGTCTCTGATTATGATACACTTCAGTCCCTTTATAATGCTATATTTGGGGTTCATAGAAAGATGCATGGTGTTTTAGTGAAATTAAAATGGTATTATACTGAGACTAAACTATGAAGGAATATAAGGCAAATAAGCATTAAATGCTCATTTGCCTTATATTTCTTTGTAGTTTAGTCTCAATGGGAGCCATGAAATGATAGCCTTATATCCTATGTAGCATTGTAATGACATATGTTATAATGAAGCTCTGCTGTACCTGGAACATCCCTCTGGCTAAGTACTTTAAATTTTCTTTTCTTGCCCAGCCGCTGGTCGAGATTTTCACTGATGTTCAAACTCATCTCAAACAATAATTGGTTCATATTCTCAGGCTGCATATTCATTGGTCCAGCATGGTAGGTGATGAAGTCATCTTCAAGGGCTTTCAGGAATAGGGAATTCTTTGCAGAGTCTGGACACTGTAAAGAAAATGGAAAGATTACCGGTACCATCAAATATGGAAACTTCCGTTATCTTCAGACTGTACAATTAGTAGCCACAAAAATATCGAAGTACAGTCAACTCTGGATATCTCAAAGTTGAAGTTCATCCCAAACTACTGATATCTCAAAGGAAATTTTCTGGTCCCAGAAAATTTACTTTGAGATATCAGTAGTTTGAGATAAAAGGAGTTGAAATGAAAAAAAAAATATAGGAAATTCGGCTTAACTAGTTTTCTTTGATATAAGGGGGCACTTTGAGATATCAGTGTTTGCGATATCAAGAGTTAACTGTATCTGGACAAACAACTGCAGTAGGCATTATTCTTAAGGTGAATGGTACACTTTCAGGGGAAGCAAATCAGCTATTTTCAGTTTTGGCTGCCTTTTCAATGGTGAGTCAATTCTTAAAAGAAAGAATTTGCTCCTCTTGGAGCAAATTTTCTCCTGTAAGAGTACACACCATTTTGGAAGGGTACCATCATTCAGGCAAGCAAACAGGAAGTCACTAAAGTTGCACAACTTTGAAAAGAATGGCAGAAAAATAAAAAGATTTACCCATTCACATTTGGCCTTTTCTGAAGCTACGTATGTTGCAAAATAATGCCATTTTGTTCTACTTACTTTTAATGTGACTCCACTCAGGGTAAAATTCTCTGGGCAGTTAACAAACATGTACACTATCCATGGATGAGTAGTCCAAGTAAAAGTTTCCATATAGCCTCCCTTGATGAGCTCATCATGTAGAAGCAGAGCTCTTGGAATGTATGTGTTGAAGTAGGCATTGAGGACATTGTTGATAAACCCAGTTGTTGGGGATATACCATTGTAGCCAACATCTACAATATAAATGAGCCAGAAATGACCTTTTCACCCTAAAAAGCTTGGCTTGCTCACATTTGAGATCTACGCAAGACAGAAAAGCCTAACGTGCTTAAGTATTGGGACATCTAAAAGCATTAATTTTCCATTTGCCCCAATATTTGTCCCAATATTTAAGCACATTAGGGTAGTAGGGTTATAAAAAACAATGTTAATCTACAATTCTGTTATTTCTACAAAATAAACAAAACATGCAGAAATTTATGTTTGAGATTGATGTAAGAACTTTGACTGCATTGCTCATGTTTTAGCCTGATGTAAAGGTGAAAAGTGTGGTTCTACTACATATGCTGCTACCCTAATCCTGAGAAGAAGGCTGATCAAGGTCTACACTGGTTGCCTTTTTTCCCCTCCAGATAACACTACCTCAAAATGATGAGTGCATTGGTCAAATTAGAAAGGCAGAAGACTATGCTACTGAAAACCACCAGGTTTAATCTATATACTGATATACTTGACCAAGTGAGTCTGAGAGTTCTCTTGAGCACAGGATTGTTAGAAACACATTTTTTTTAATTACAATGAATCAAACTATTTCAAGGCTTGAAATGAAATGCTTCAAAAAAAATAATGTATCAATTTCAAGCATATGTTTTATACCAAGTGAATAATTTAGCTCTGAAGTATGCTGTAATTTCTTCTCTCTCTCTCTCTCTCTCTCTCTCTCTCTCTCTCTCTCTCTCTCTTTCTTTGATATGATAAGAACACCATGAGGTGAAGTGGTTCACTTTCAGGGGAAGCAACCCTCTCATTTTAGTTTTTGCTTCCCTTTTAATTAATGCTGATCAAGTCTTAGTCTTAAAGGAAAAAATTTGCTCCCCCTGGGAGCTAATTCTTTCTTTCAGGATCTGATCCCATTTTATGAAGGCAATGTTGTCCAGGGCAGCAACAAGAAGTCACACAAGATACAAGATACAAGCTCTTTATTACGAATTTTCGGCCCTCATAGGAGCACACAAGTTGTTTCCCTTAAAAAAGGTGAAAAACGTGGAACTGTACCAATACACCTTAACACATACAATACATGTACTTCACCTAGATGGTTCATGAAGATGATGTGGACTTCATCTATCTCAGTGTTCCTCTTGGCAGTCTCTGCATCAATCTACAAACAATAATACCATCAGTGCCCTAAACAAAAGGAATAAAAGGAATAATCCAGGAATAATTTTCCATATTTCTCCATAGAATTATGTGTTACAACTCCTGAGTAGAGTTCTATTCTTAGAGCAGTCTGTTGGAGGTCTACATTGTTTGCTCATATACATGGGTATTTTACGTTCATCATAAGCAATACTTTATACGATATCTGGGGTATGTGATACCAATTGAGATCAATTGAAGCTTTTCCTCAGCCCATCTAGTTAAAATATCCAAACCCTATCAAACTAGCGATAATTGTTTATTTCAGATTCCATTAATCGACACAAGCACTCGGTATAATTTACGCTGTAAATTGTTTGTCATGCATAGTTGCTTCACAGTCAAATTATGCGTTTTAAACCAGTGGTTTTATAAACTAGATAAACAATATTCTTAAATCTCTAATCACTTATGACAAGTAGTAGAACAGGAACAGAAATATTCAATAACCAACCTGGAACTCACTGACATAGCTGCCATGTGTACAATGAACCAAAGAAAGCGAAAATAAACTAGCTACTAAACAAAGAGCTAGTTGGTGTCCAACCGCCATGTTTTGATCATGTGGTCACTTAGACCGGTGTTATGGTTAAGTATACTAAACACAGTTTTATCCGGGACCTTTTTCTTCTTGCTATTTGGAGAACCGTCACTAGAGGTTAAACGTCACAAACAATTTCGTCCAGTTATTTGATAAATTTGATTATAATGACATCACTTAAGGATAAAGTCATTATTTTGACGGGTAAGCTTATTATTTTACTATACTGTTGTAGGCCAGTATGTCATGTCTAGGCTTAGTGTGCTGTACTGGCTTAAATTTAATATTTAAGGGTGTTATAAAATTCGTTTCAGTTGATACTTATTATTGATACACAAATTCTTTAGTCTTATCACTGATACTTTGTGTATCTTACACTTGAGGGTTTAGAGTAGGATAAACTTGATAAACTTGATTGAAGCCATTTTATATGACCATTTATTACCATCTGTAATATTGTCATAACTAGATCTAGTATCGGCGGATCCCATCGTTTGTGTTTAATCCCGTGTTTGGTCTAAATGTTCTCTCGAACGACTTCATGAACCATTAAACAAACAAAAAAAAAAAAAAAAAAAAAAACACAGAACGACATATTTAAAACCTTTTGAATTAAATGAAAAATATAAAAATTACTTCCCAATTCACTCTCTGCTGATTATCACGTCTTGGACATGGAAAATAAAAAAAAATCTCAAGCTTCAAGCCAATATATAAAAATGCTATCCGACTCGAATATTTGTAAAGCATATTTCCGCACAACTTTTGCTTTGAGATTGACCCTTAAAGCGCCAAATTTTAAAATTGCTGAATTGGCAAACAGTGTAGATCAAGATAAGGTGGCTCACAATGAGCTACCTCATCTGAATCTTAACTGTTTGCCCTCCAGTGTTCGAATTCTCAATATGATATCGTTTCGATGAGACATTTTTTTTTTAATTCTGCAGACGTAAATTTTGTCGTCTGCTTTTTTGGCGCATTCAGGGTTAAAAAAAAACTAATGGAGTTCTCACAAAACTCCTGACAGTGCGCAAACCGAAATTTCGGTTAGGCCGCTTTAAGGAGTTTTGTGAGAGCTCAGTGGCGGATCCAGGAGTTTTGGAAAGGGGGTTCAAATAAGCTGGGGTGGGGGAGGGGGTCGATTTGTGCAGTTTGGCGGATTTTTCCTGAAATTACCCATGAAAATGAAATCTGAATCCCTCTGGATCCGCCACTGGAGCTCCACTAGTTCTTGTTTTACGAAACTTTAGTTTTGTATACTAATGACTTAAATTACACGTAAGTTTAAAATCTCTATAGTCCTGTCAGTGGTAAAAGACGGTCTAAACTCAAATCATTGTAAAATGCGTTTCAGCCTTCACGTTTGGTAATAAGTTGGTTGGTTGGTTGGTTGTTTTGGGTTTAACGGGCTCTTTGAGACAATATTTCACTCTATATCGGGCCGTCTTCCAAAGAGAGGGAGAAAGAAGAGAGAAATGTTAAACGAAAGAAAAAAATGTCCAAACAACCCCCACCGCACCTACTGCAAGTACAGTAGGCCCTTGTCCTACTATTATCCAAATCAGTAGGACGCACCGGCACTGGACGTTATACCCAGCACCATCGTACCACCCAACCATCCCAACGTTTGGTAATAAAATGTGGGTTGATACATGCATAACTTGAGTCATATAGCTGGCGAAAAGTAAAGAAAACAAGTTTTAGAAAAATAATAAATGGCCCCATAAAATACAATTTCCTGCTCTGGTTTCCCGTTTAGCAATGCTATATAAACATACGTGGGATAGTGATTGGGGCTCCATTCCTGTACATTGTATTTTTACCATTTTATTCGACTTCATGAAATCGAAAGTAGGTCATTTTAGTTGCCAACTAGAATGACCCAAATAAGTTTTCAAACCCTTTTTATGTGAAACTCAAGGATCTTTTATTTGTTTAAAGCTGGCTTTAATAACGGTCATTTACAATGACGAAACTATACCTCGTGATAAAGTATGCTGCTAGAGCAATGGGGCCTTTAATAACATTGTATATGGCTATCTTGAATTTTTAAGTTTCATGTGAGAATCGATTTGCGCGTGTATCAGGTGTGATATTGCGGTAATGATAGGAGATGTTTGCAAAGTAAAGTTTCCTTTTTAATTATTTTCAGTTAAGATTAACCTTTACCATGGTATTGCCTACATAGAGCATCTATCCTTCCCGCCGGGCCGGGTAGCGCAATCGGTAGGGCACCTGACTCGTAAGTCAGAGGTCCTGGGTTCGAATCCCGGTCTGGCCACATACTTTCGTTTCTCCTTCCGCTGATTCAAGAAGGGTAGTTGTCAGTTACTGGCGAAAGTATGTGCACTTAGTACTGGTTAACCGCTTAGGAGGTCTAAGCCTGCCCAGGAATAGTGTGGATAGGTTAACTGACCGTCCCGACATGACGTTAGTTGTTTACCGTGGACGTTAAGCATCAAATCAACCAACCAACCAACTATCCTTCCCGCGGATGTGTTTCTTTTCCAAGTTGAAGTATTTCATTAATACAGTACTCTTTTCAAATTCTTCATTTTGTTCATGACTCGAAGGTGGATTAATTATGATCAGTATATACCGCAAGCGATCTGGAAATAATTTGTTTGTGGATGAACTTCAAAGTTTTGAATTGTTAGGGTTAATGCAAACTATTTCCCTTATAGTCGAGTAGGTTTTCTATGTATGCTAACGTTTTGGGGAAGAAAGAAAGTGGATGATTTATATCAGTTTTTTGTCTTCCTGCATCTTCCTGCATTACAACGGCACCATCTCCAATGTCAATTCAGTCAACTGCAATTTTAAACTGGACCCGAAAGTTCATATCTGAAAGAAATAGAATAACACTGCAGATGGGTTTTTGTCTCGCCTGCGAAGCAGAAGCGAGACATAGGTATTGCTTTTCCGGTGTCGTCGGCGGCGGCGTAAACTTCCATCGGGTTTTTGCGTTTAGGTCAGTTTCACAAAGCGCTGACAGGCGAGACACCGCATTCCGCGGAATTCTTGTTATTATCTTCAAACACTTTTGACAATGTTCGCTCCAAAATCATTCTAATCATTTACTAAGCCTATATTAGTCGGAACTCGTAGAATTTCATTCTACGAGTTCTGACTAATATAGGCTGTCAAATCCTCCCGGGCCCACAGTCCAATCACAAGTAATCGAGTAAGCTTCAGTAGACGACAGAAGTCTGAGCAGTGAAAGAGGTCCCGAAATTTTCTCTCTGACTCAGCGGTATTTGTTTTTCAGGTGCCAGTGCCGGTATAGGCGCAGCAACTGCAGTGTATCTGACTAGGTTTGAACCGATTTTAGTACTGACTGGGCGGAACAAGAAGAATTTAGAAATAGTTGCACAACAATGTCAGGAACACGGGTTGTCATCAGAAAAGGTATTTGTTTGTAGTTTCGTTTAACCTTTAACCTGCTTCAACCATCAACGTCAGTTTAACTACTTTCAGCTAAAACATTTGGCGATATATGCAGCCCAATAAATATTGTCTTCCTGAAATGTAATACACAGTAACAGGTGGTTGTGGTCGCGTGATGGTGCTGGAGAACTTTCAGTGACGGGCCGCCCTGCTAATTTGGATAATAGTAGGGCAAGGGCCTACTGTGCTTGCAGTAGATGCGGCTGGGGATTGTTAGAGCCGTCAAACCCCAACCGACCAACCAACCAATCTACAGCAAAACTGTGCGCCTGCTACCACTCGCTCCCCGTGGCCGTGGAGACTTTTTCTGCAAGAGACTATGCATTGACCAATGTCCTTAATTGTACGGTTATTAACCGCAGTTTCTAAACTATTCAAGTTTCAAAACTGTTGGTGCCATTACTTAATGTGACGTTACATATTCAATTGCGTTATGATGCTTTGAACACTCTGGCCCTACCACTGAGATTTGTTAACGACTCTTTATCTCACTCTAAAAATCAAAAGCTATACTGAGTCAAAAAAAGTTCCTATACATGAAACTCCTTGTGTTGTCATGGCAACTGCAGAAGTTATGAACATTCCGTTTTTACTGACTTCAGAAGAGTATCCCGCATTTTTCTATTGAACAGATTTATTCGTTTTGGTTTCTTAAGACTTCACATGCTACAGTGGCCGTTTGAGTATGAAAAGGGTAAATTTTCATTTTCACAGAGTAACTTCATAAAAATTGCTCAAGTTTAAACTCATTTGAAACTGGTTTGTGAATAATGTAACTGTGTGCTTTCCAAGATTCTGTGCTCTATACACTACAGCAGGACTTAGGCAATACTGCATGCCAACGAAATTAAAATTTGATCCCTTCTGTTGCGAAAATTTGATCCACAACTCAGGGTACTGTGATCCTTCGATGATTCACAACTCAGGGTACTGTGATCCCTCAATAACTGTCTAAATGTCACTTTCAGTGGGATTTCCATACAAAGTTGAAATCGTAACGGCTAGCGGGCGCGTAGAGAATCTTCCAATTTTGTAATTGTGCAATGAAAACAATGACAAAAATGTTTATGAAGAAACTTTGGAAAAAGACGGACAGGTACAGTATTAATGATACATTGAAATTCACAATATTTTTAATTCAAAGGGAGATAATCTGAGAATTTGAAGAATTCAAACCTCGCATGTAAAGCCGGAGTCCAAGGTATTGGGCATTTTAAGTGTTTTTCCTGGTTCATGCATTATGGACTTTTCTACGCAATACAAAACTAATTCCTGCGCATGCGCAGTAATGAGATGCATTCAAATTAAGTCTTATCGAATATTGCCAGATAACTCTTGTGAGGAAAAGTATGGATTGACGATTTTCTGAGCATTTTGTTCCTTGGCGTCTCCCCAAACATACACGAGCCTCAGTTAACTCCAATAAGCACTGGGTTCCTTGTAAATATAGCCTAGAGTTAGTATCGTTACTTTTTTGACTAAGTATATTTTTTTCTGATAAAATAGAAGATCCTATATCTTGGACTCCTATAAATGGTTGGTGTTATTGTTTTCTGTTACAGATTCTACTAGTGGTGGCTGATATTACCAAAGAAGAGGAAATAGATTCCCTTGTGAAACAAACCGTTGAAACCTTCGGAAGGATCGATGTTCTGGTAAGACAATGTACGTTATAATACATGCGTTTTTAAAGGACCTGGTATGATTTGGGTCGTTTCACTGTTTTTTCTTTGACCTCATTCACTGATCGGACTGGGCGGATGCCCAGGCTGATCTGATTCTGCGCCGGGTGCACAACCACATTGTTGGTTTTGCCGTGTCGGGGCTCAATTATTTTGATGGATGGCCTTACCCATGAACATTCTTCTAGTAATTTAAGAATGTTTCATGTGAGACTGAATTATTTCATGCTTTTTGTGAGTGGTTATACTTTACCATTTATACTTGCCTCACACACAAAATGCTTGTAAATTTTTCTCTCGTCTTGGCTGGAGATAGAAATATAGACCCCGCTGCATAGCTCCAAAATGACACTTTACCGAGGTAGATGCAGTATGAATGGAGAGACAGAGACCCCATCATTCCTTGCAGCTGACTTACCTGGTATTTTGATTCGGAATCACGATCCTAATGCTATGTAATCAAAGCATACATCTTTTAATCGCAAATCAATGCGTCGGCAAAATCATGTCATACCGAGGGGTAGAGATGATGGATGATGCATTCTACCATCTTTTTACCAGTACCCCTCCTCCTCCCCCCCCCCCCCCCCCCCCCCCCCCCCCCCCCCCCCCCCACACACACACACCCCTCCCCGCCTTTGCCTGTTCATTTCAGGTCTTGTCCGTGATTTGTTTGTTTCCTGTGTCGAGTCTTTGATGGGTTAGTACAACTATATGCGGACAAAACAGCTACCGGGATAATTTTCGCGGATTCAAATTTTTGCGCTTAAGGGTCAAATCATATATATATTAATTTTCACGATTTTTAATTTTCGCGGTTAGCAACATGCTCGAAAAGCAAAACTATTTCTTTTTCACTTGAGTCAGTTCTTTCATTGACCTGCGGCAGGGCTGCCGCAGGTTAATGAAAGAACTGGCTCAAGTGAAAAGTACCAGCAACACAAACAAAATATATGAACACTGTGTCAACAGAAGACACTTTGTAAGAAACAGGAAATTATTCGCAATAATATTCGCGGTTTCTAAGTGACCGCGAAATACCGCGCAAAATGGAACACCGCAAAAATTACCATATATACGGTAACTAAATGTTACGAACTATTGCAGAAGCTGAGGGTGAGGATTTTGATCTAAGCACCCACTCAGTAATCTGTTACTGACCGTTCCAAGGCCGTTGTGGTTCCTCAATGTTACGTGTTCTTATGTCCGTTTGTCTTAGGTGTTCTAGCAATATTGTCATCTGTATAGCTGCCCACTTTACTTTCTGACGTATTTGTAATTTAATTTAGAAAATAGGTAAAAATGGACGTTTCTGTTACTTGTTCTAATTGTGACTGGTTTCATGTGAGTTTTCATCATGTGCACAGGACGCGCAGAGAAGCAGAAAAATCACTTCTATTAATACTGGCGACGTTTGCGAGTGCACCAATGCAGTTTTCGATTATCACCGGAATCTGCCCCCGATGGAAACAGCAGCATGTTGGACGATGCGAAACGATTTATATTTATATAAAAGCTTCTCGTGTTTTGACAGTTTCGGCAACGAAACCAAAGCACAAAATCGAAAAAAAAAATAAATAAATAAAAAACTATAGCGCCATGGATAACTGCCATAAAATTGAAACTGGCTGTGCTTCTGTGACATGGAAGTGACTGTACCAAGTGAAAATGCCAAAAGCACAGTGAAAATTCCATAAGGTCCCTCTCTCTCTCTCTCTCTCTCTCTCTCTGAATCCGCCAGACAGGTCGGAAAAACAAAAACAGTAAAAGCTGTTTGAACCCCAAGAAATCTTTGCATTGACAATGTGTGACTGCTCGATTTTGTATTGAAGGAAAAACGCCAAAATTTCTTGTCCGCGCTACTTGCGATGAAAAACGTATAACAAAACACCATGGAAAACTGCCCACTGAATCAACCAAGAGTCTAACATGACGTTGACGTTTTCCCCCATTAAAACTTATGGCGACACCCGCCTCAAAAGAGTCCATTAGAAAACTTCGCAATATCCATGCAATTTGATCGTGTATGATATTAGAATCGAAATACTTTTTCCTTACCGGTAAATTATCGCAGATTAACACATGTGTTGTCGGGCAGAAACGAATATTAATTCACTCCGGCCTGCCCGCGGCCGGAGTGAATTAATATTCGTATCTGCCTGCGACCGGAGTGAATTAATATTCATATCTGCCCTCCAACAACATGTGTTAGCCTCCAACAACATGTGTTAGCCTGCGATAATTCACGGGTAAGGAAACTTATTTCTTAATTCAACGTCATGAGGTTGATTCAAGGTGGTGTGTCTGTTGGGTGGCTTAAGTTATTCATCAAATTGCTCATAAGATATTTCAGTCCGTTTTCCATTGCGCGTGTTTTTTGTTGTTGTTTTTTTTTTTTGGGGGGGGGGGGGGGGGGCAGTTTCGGCGCCGAAGGTTTTCTTGGTTTACCCTCGTTAGCCTTTACTGTAACGGACGGCAAAAATGTCACGGGATACGGAGTTTCAACACAGAAACCGTTTTAATTTGCTCCATGGAAACTCGGCTTAGTTTAAACTTTATTTTATTTGTATAAACATAAATACAAAATACATTTAAACACATTTCTAAACAAATGGGATTTAGAAGAAAGTCAATTGACTTTTTTCAAATCTGTATCCCAAACTTGCAATAAAAGTAATGCTTATATAAAAAGTGATTTGAAATTACAATAGACAAAGTTGTTTATACAAACATGAATAATCTTATGGTTTTGATATTATGCAATACGTATTTCAAAAGAAAACATTTCCATTTCGCCCACATCCTTGGCTCCACGGGAATAGGAGAATATTACACTATTTTTAAAAGTTAAACTCGGCTTCAAGATATGGCAGTCATCTAATCGCGTAAATACGCGTAGATGTGGTTCCTCTAAAAGCTATCGATACGCACGGATTGTCATTAGATTTTATAAAACTGTGTGCAGTTGATTATATTTCATAATGTCTCGTGTTGCTATCTTCGGTGACGGTTATGTCAGTAGGTTGGGCCGTATGGACTTTGACTGGAGAGCGGGTGAAATCCGTTTCTTCGGTCTAGATGGAATGAAAGTAGGCAGTGTCCCAGATAGACTGTTGCAGGAGATGATTGACTACGCGCCAACCCATGTATTCCTTCTTCTCGGGGGTAACGACATCTCGGTCAGTGGCAGACCGGCGGTCATCGGCCACGCTCTGCTGAACCTCTCAGCATCTCTCCCCGGAATAGCACACGTCTACGTCGGGGAGATATTACAGCGTGGAGATTTTTCGTGGTCGCCGGGACTGACCCCCGAGTCGTTCGAAGCACAGCGGTGTAGTATCAATCGGCTTCTCCGCCGTGCCCTGGGGAACTGCCTGATTAAATTCCGCATCCGGCTAACCAATCCCGATGGTAGTCTTCACAGAGACTACTGCCGAGACAGAATTCATTTGTCAATTTTCGGCATGCGCAAATGCCTTGTAAAGTTGTACGGTGTTCAACCCGTATAGACTGGCTAAGTGGAAATGCGTGTAGCACGGGCAAGTGTACTCGTAAATCGTAGTAGCACGGAGCCACAAGGCGTAGCACGGCGATTGTTTACCAAGGGTAGGTCACTTGAGGTGACAAAGACGAAAAGGAAAGAGGTAGGTTGACATGCTGTTTTACTTAACTTGGCTTGATATACCTTGCTGAGTTTATACACCAAACTTTAAAATCCGAATTTATGCTCATACTGTATTCTGGAGCTGTTGAAGTCGTAAATACGTTTAAAATTTACCACGTTATACCTACGATGTTTATTCTCACTAAAGGTCAATAAAATCTTGATATAAATACATAATTCAATACAGATATGTTTTAGGCATTTGTCAATGGAAGTTTCATCGAGATTTGTTATGATGCCACCTTGAAATCGATTATTGCAAGACACCACCCAGTTTCAAAGTCACGGTGTAATAACGGATACCTTTCTGTGACGGTCACGGCTTTACCCGGAGCAGGCATCGGTATAACCCGGGTCACGCAAAAACAAACTCTTTCTTTTCCGGTCTTTTTTCCCCACCTGGAGCACAATAGAATCCTATTTTAGACCAGTAGTAGACAATGAAAGATTTCTCAGACAAACATTGCTGCTATAGGCCAGGTACATAGTCTTTACCTCCAGTATTACTGTAAAGACCGTTTCACACTGCCGGAAAAGATGGATGGATGGATGACTTACAACTTAACGTCCTTTTAAACAGTGTTTCAGTCATATCAGGACGATGAACGGATGATACAGAAAGGCTGAGTGCAATGGAACCCCGTTTACAATTGAAGAGATTCAAGTCTACAGCGGGGTTTGAACCCGGGTCCGCTAGATCAGCAGGCCAGCGCTTAACATACTAAGCTATCGGGGCTCCCCTGACAATATGAAGGTATTGAAAAATAAAAAAATAAAACTCATTTGTTCAAATATACATCGACTCATGTATTTGCACAAGGTAGGCAGAGTAGGGAAACGTTCAAGGCCACCAAAGTAGCCAAGAGTAATGTGTTTTTTCGTCCACACCTATTGAGATGGGTATCACACTACGTAAGCAGCGAACAAAACTGCGAGAACGCACTGGCCGATTTGCGTCTTTGGTATTCTCGAATGGCATAGACAGGCTTTGTTGAAAGATTCAGACTAGCATGCGCCGCTAAAATATGTCTGCTTTTATGATCCCGTAGATTCTTCTTCAGAGAATTGTTGATACAAACAATAAAGACTATCATAATACGAGTTGCAACATGGAGAAAAGATGCTCAACGTATAGACAAACAGCAACGCCTAAAACCAGCCTGCGCATCTACACAGTCTGGTCCGGCCCTTTGCTGTTTGCATACAACATGTATGGACTCTGCGGAAGCGGAACCTGCACTACCTAGATCTTACACGGTGGTAATACCAATGTCTCAACCTGTGCTGTCGACCGAGCCGTTCATTTACCCTACATGCAAAAAATGGCTGTGGACCGAGGCAATAACAACAGTATCAGCTTGGTCGACAACTATCAACAGAAGTATCATTTACCATGCTTACGACTGAATTCTCAGTCGTCAACCATTTTTATAGTACCGTCTCGGTCAACAGCGTAGGTGGCAAAATTGGTATTACCACTGTGTCTGATGGACTCATAGATTCGTTGTTTGCAGATGCGATACCTTTTATTTGCGTGTTGCGACTCATATGAGGCTGTTATGGGAAGCAGATAATATCTTTTAGGCTCCTATGCTTATCCTGCAATCCTTTATTTTTCAGTGAATGAATCAGTATGGAGTTAATAAGTTTGGGTAACTATCAACAGCAACAGCAAAGATTCAAACCAGTCTGTGAGTCCATGCATCTACGAACAGCCTTCATTTTGTGTCTGTAAATTCGAAGGATCCACATATGGTCTTCGTGAGCAGCAAAGACTGATTAGACTGCAAAGATGCAGACTGATCTGAACCTTTGCTATTCGCATTTCCCGTAAGCACCATGTTGCGTGTCGCGGCTCATATAACAGCGCCTGGCACAGGCCGAGGCTCAAGCAAGCTAAATTGAGACGTTAATTGATGAAGATGCAAAAGTCTATACTCAAGCCAGGAACCCAGTACGTGATCAGTGGTCCGCATCCCTGCCCGCACCCGTATATATGAGAGGCAGTCAAAACCACTGAGACATGTTCGTACTTTGGAAACCATTCAGTTTTTGCCTGCCCATCTATATCAAGATGGAGACACGTACAGAGACCTCGCATCGCGTATAAATGGATTCTCGGCTTTACAACTACTTAGTCTACTAAAAGTCGAAGATTTCCGGAAATTAACAAGTTCACATTATTCATTTTTTCCCTTTAATGAGTCCAAAAGAAAAACGGTGCCCGTTTTATACCGTAGTCTTTCGAAAACACTGAGCCGTATTACTCCGTTGCCACACCCGTGTTATCCCGCAGCGCCTACTGAGGTATATTCGCAATTTGTTTGATTCTGGTCGGTTCAGCGTAGGGATTCTAACTAGCTGAAGATGCTGATGCATGATTAACATGTAAAAAATAGAATTGTACAGAATATTGCCTCAAAAGAGCAGTTTGAAGGAAAAGTGGTGAGCTTGACTTTGTGGCAGCTTACTTAAAAAAATAGTGTAAGTTTTGCCAAATAAACCGTTGTTGGAATATGAAAAATATATTTGTTGACATCAAAAAGTGTTAGATGAAACTTACACCTCGATTTGTCGGTGAAATCGAACATTTTCTCTAAATTCATCCGTAAACAATCGCCGTGCTACGCCGTGTTTCTCCGTGCTACTACGATTTACGAGTACACTTGCCCGTGCTACACGCATTTCCACTTAGCCAGTCTATACGGGTTGGTGTTGTGCGGCGGAGCTAGGCATTTTGCCCCAACGGCCCTTTTCAGGGCCACAAATCAAGTCAGGAAGAATCCCTATGAATTTTTTGCTTAAAACTGCGGTCCCAGACGTGTCCATTGCGTGTTTGTGTGCGTTGGAGGGCGGTGTGGGTGGGGGTGGGGAGGGGAGGGGCAACGATGCAAGCAAAAAAGGTGGAGATGGGGGGGGGGGGGGGGCGGAGGGAGGGCGGGCGGGCCGTGGAGCATCCAATGTCATAGTCCCAAATGACCTAAACACTTCCTTTGCAGTCCGGCCAATCCATTATCCATATTCCATAGACAACGCACCTTCCTTTCAAGTTCAATGCCAAATGTTCGTGACCAGAAATACTCTCCTCATTCCATGAAAATCACTTCCCACCGAGCACACATCGTTCAGTCAACACTGAATCAACGTTGATTCAACGTCAGAACGTTCAGGCATCATCGATTATCTGTTGATTCAACGTTGTGTGGCTGCTGGGTTGTTAATACAAGTTACGAAGATAAGTCCGAAGGAATCAGTGTCGGTGAGATGTCTCCAATTTTGTCGGAAAACTCTTTAAAATCGGCGTCAAGTCGGTGTTTATCCCACTGGGCACGCAGCTTTAAATCAACATTGATTCAACGTCTTGACGTTGAATCAACGTTGATTCAGTGTTGTTTAAATATTATGTGCCTTCTGGGTACCCACTAGGCACACAGCGTTGAATCAACACGGAATCAACGTTGATTTAACGTAATTAGGCACACAACGTTGAATCAACACGGAATCAACGTTGATTCAACGTCATTACGTTGATTCTATGTTGATTGAACGTTGTGTGTGTCATACGTTTAATCAACGTTGATTCCGTGTTGATTCAACGTTGTGTGCCTGTTGGGTTTTCGGTGAACTGTCTCGATTCCTCTGATCCACATGCCGTCTTTCTTTGGCTATAAGATTTTTTTCCTTCCTAATCTACCTCAAAGACGGATCTAGATTTTCGGGATTGTTTTGGAAGAGAAAATAAGGCGGATCCAGATTTTTTTAGATTGTTTTGGGAGAGAGAGAGAGAGAGAGAGAGAGAGAGAGAGAGAGAGAGAGAGACTTTATGGACCGAACTGAACGGTGAACCCCCGTGTTATTACCAAATAAATATGGTAACAGTAATACACTATTTTGCTAAAGCTGAGAGGGGTCCAAATCACGAGCTGCCGCTGCTGTCCCCAACAGCAGCTGCTGATCTCCCAACAGCAGCTGCTACTGCGACAATAGCTGCTGCTGAGGATTTCTCTGTAAATTATAGTTTTTGACTAAAATTCATGCAGGAAAGTATGTGTGAAGCCGTCATACTCTAATATATTGCAAATTCTACCTAATGAACGATTGCTACATGCCTGGATTTGAAACAAAAACAAAAATTCCAATCTATTGATATTTGAGAGTGCAGCTGCATGTATAGAAAGTGTGAGACATTAGCAGTTCTCGTTCATTTTACAAGTATTTGCTTTTAAAAAAATGCCAACGCTCATTGGGCATACCGTTTAAAAGACAAATTTATGTGTAGGGAAAGAGTTTTTTTGTGTGTTTTTAATCAGCTAAGTGCTTGGGTGAAGCATTAATGCTAAACAATATCTTGCAATGATTTATGGTATTTATACACAAGAAAATACTGAAAAAATACGGAGAGTCAAACGTCATGTAACATTTTCAGTAGTGTTGTCATTGGGTTTTTGCAAATTTCAAACTGTAAATTCTTCAGTGAAAAGGGTTTATCCTACCATCGGTTGTCTCCTCACAGCAGGCACACAGAGTTAAATCAACACTGACTCAACGTTGATTCCACGTCGTGACATTAAATCAAGGTTGTGTCAATGTTGATTTAACGCGAGGTGCCCAGCTAACGCTTTTCTGTCCAGTCGGAACGTATAGGGAAGCTAAATGCAGCGAGTTGGATTCACGGCATATATTTCATTTTTTTTTCTTTCTTTTTGCGATAAATACACGTAACACAGACCAAGGATTGATTCGGAGACAAGTCTTAGAACGTTCGAATGGGTCATCTGCTTAAGAAATGACATTTTCAGGTTATATTTTTTATTCTTTTCCCACTTTTTTCTCAGAAAAGACCTGCGATTTTACGATCTGTTCGACAGGTTTCAGTCATACATGTACATGTATCCGGTCGATGGGAGGGTGATGATGATAGGTTGTGGGCTATGGAACCCCGTTTACGATTAAAAAGGACTTTTTTGCGAGAACTTAGACGTTGAAACTATGTCGCCTGATCATGTCCAACTGGCCAGAGCTCACAGTTGTAAGTGTTTGATTTTGAGAGAGTCTTTATTTAAAGATTGACAATTATAAGCAATTCCAGCAATGCACCATGTCAACTAGACTATGAAGCTGGCTTAAGGGTTCTTGAGGTATATGATAATATATTCCGCAACACCTTTTGTCCATCCGCCAGTCTATGCGTCCGTCTGTCACCAGCGGATTTCCTATATCTTACGTAAGGAATATAGGATAGATATCACCGAAATTCTATGGGGTGCCGGTTAACTATTCATTATCGTTTTATGATATCGATAAGTGAAAAAGTGCTATCCACTATACAAATAAGCGACATCCATAATTATTCATGAATATCCGTGATTCGACTTATAGATGTACAGTATTCGAAGTATGAATATCAACTAGTCTAACTACTTTATGGATATCACCGATTCGATTCATGAATATACATAAATCGATTTATAGATATCAACAAATTTGCCCATTTATGGATATCACTAAGTCAAATTATTGATGTCAATAAATCGAAATTGTGATATTTATAATTCGAATTAGTGCTATCCATTTCTCATTTAATTTATTGATATCCATAATTTGTGGACTGCCTGCTGTTGAAGTTAGGTAGTGATAGTGGTGTCTGCTGCTACTACTGTAATGATATCTGTATTTGCCATCTATTGGTGGACTGCTTGCTGTTAAAGATAGGTAATGCGAGTGACAGCTGTTGATACTGCTGGAGTGATATCTGTATCTGCCATCTGTTGGTGGACGGCCTGCTGTTAGAGATAGGTAGAGAAAGTGACATCTGTTAATACTGCTGTAATGATATCTGTATCTGCCATCTGTTTGTGGACGGCCTGCTGTTAAAATATAGGTAATTAGAGTGACTTTAGTTTTATTGCTGAAATGATATCTGTATCTGGTGATGGTAATGATAACAGGGGCTGCTACTGGAACACAACTTACCGTTGGTAGTGCTACTGACCACCATCAGCAGCTGCCAAAGAACCAGCAGCAGCTGTTGCTTTCATCAAATGATGCAGCAAAAACTATTCTTACTACTTATAGTAGCCGATGATGCCCCTCTGTTCTTCCATATCGTCAGATGATGCGGTAACTTATGATAACAGCAGGGGAGCTGCTAATGCCACCACCATCAGCAGCTGCCAAACCACCATCAGCAGCTGTAAAACCACCATCAGCAGCTGATGCTTTTATCAGACGCAGCTGCAGCAGCAGTTGCCATACCGCCATCAGCAGCTGGTGCTTTCCTCCAAAGCAGCATCAAAAGTTTTTCCTACTACTAATAGCAGCAGCTTATGTCCTTTTTGTTCTCCGATATCGGCAGATGATGGTGTCATTAACAGTAAGAGCAAAGCTGCTTATGTCACAACCGTCAGCAGCTGCAAAACCACCATCAGCAGCTGCAAAACAACCATCAGCAGCTGTTGCTTTTATCAGACACAGCTGCAGCAGCAACTGCTATACCGCCATCAGCAGCTGATGCTTTCCTCCAAAGCAGCATCAGAAGTTTTTCCTACTACTGATGGCAGCAGCTTATGTCCTTTTTGTTCTCCGATATCAGCAGATGATGGTGTCATTAAAAGTAACAGCAGCAGCTGCCAAAGAGCCCCCTCCATCAGCTCCTGCCAAACTACCATCAGCAGCTGCTTAACCAACATCAGCAGCTGATGCTTTTATCAGACGCAGGCAGCAGCAGCTGCCATACCGCCATCAGCAGCTGATGCTGATTAACAGTAACATCAGAAGCTGCTTATTGTACCACTGATAATAACAGCAGCACCTGCTTATGCCACCAGCATCAGCAGCTGCCAAACTAACATCTGCAGCTACTCAACCACCATCAGCAGCTGATGCATTTTTCAAAAGCGGCCGCCATCAGCAGGTGATGCTTTCCTCAAAGCAGCATCAAAGTTTTTCCTACTACTGATGGCAGCAGCTTATGTCCCTTTTGTTCTCAGATATCGGCAGATGATGGTGACATTTACAGTAACATCAGCAGCTGCTTACGTTACCACTATCAGCAGCTGCCAAAGAACCATAAGCAGCTGTTGCTTTCATCAAACGATGCAGCAAAAACTATTTTTACTACTTATAGTAGCCGATGATGCCCCTCTGTTCTTCCATATCGGCAGATGTTATAGTCACTGATGATTACAGCAGCAGTTGCTTATGCCACCACCATCAGCAGTTGCCAAACCACCATACAGCAGCTGCTAAACCACCATCAGCAGCTGATGCTTTTATCAGATGCGGCTGCAGCAGCAGCTGCCATACCGCCATCAGCAGGTAATGCTTTCCTCAAAGCAGCATCAAAAGTTTTTCCTACTACTGATGGCAGCAGCTTATGCTCCTTTGTTCTCAGATATCGGCAGATGATGATGTCATTAACAGTAACATTAGCAGCTGCTTACGTTACCACCATCAGCAGCTGCCAAAAAAAAAAAAAAACATTAGCAGCTGTTGTTTTCATCAAAAGGTGCAGCAAAAGAAAGTCTTACTACTTATAGAAGCAGTTGATGCCCCTCTGTTCTTCCATATCAGCAGATGATGTGGTCGCTGATGATAACAGCAGCAGCAGCTTATGCCACCACCATCAGCAGCTGCCAACCACCATCAGCAACTACTAAACCACCATCAGCAGCTGATGCTTTTATCAGACGCAGCTGCAGAAGCTGAGCAGCATCAAAAGTTTTTCCTACTTCTGATGACAGCAGCTTATGTTCCTTTTGTTCTCCGATATATGGTGTCATTAACAGTAACATCAGCAACTGCTTATGATACTACCATCAGTAGCTGCCAAAGAACCATTAGCAGCTGTTGCGTTCATCAAAAGGTGCAGCAAAAACTATTCTTTATATTTATAGTAGCAGCTGATGCCCCGCTGTTCTTCCTTATCGGCAGATGATGTGGTTACTGATGACAACAGCAGCTGCTTATGCCACCACCATCAGCAGCTGCCAAACCACCATCAGCAGCTGATGATTTCATCAAAAGCAGCAGAAAAAACGATTCTTACTCATGATGGCAGCAGGTGATGTCCCTCTGTTCTCTGATTACGGCAGATGATGTTGTCAATAAAACTATCATCAGCAGTTGCTTTGTACACCAATATCAGCAGCTGCCAAACCATCAGCAGCAGCTGATGTTTCCATCAGCAGAAGCGGCAAAAGATGTTCTAACTTCTAATGGCAGCAGCTGCTGTCCCTCTGTTCTTCGACATCGGCAGACGATGTGGTCACTTATATTAACATTAGCAGCTGCTTATGACACAACCATCAGCAGCTGCCAAACCACCATCAGCAGCTGATGCTCTCATCATAAGCAGCATCAAAAGATTTTTCTTACTACTGATGGCAGCAGCTTATGTCCCTTTGTTCTCCGATATCGGCAGATGATGGTGTCATTAACAGTAACATCAGCAGCTGCTTATGATACCGCCATCAGCAGCTGCCGAAGAACAATCAGCAGCTGTTTCTTTCATCAAAAGATGCAGCAAAAGCTATTCTTTTTTCTTATGGCAGCAGCAAGTGTTCTTCTGTTTTTCCATATCGGCAGATAATTTGGTCACTGTGTAACGGGACGAGCCTCAAAAATGTAACTGGACGAACCCCAAAAATGTAACGGGACGAGCCCTTTAATAATTCAAAGGGAAAAAAACGCAATAGGTTAACTCTCAACTTAAGTATTAAACTGTCCTGAAATAGTATATCGCACTATTTCTTCTATTATATTGGCTCTCTTATGCTTTGTACAAGTTTATACACATAAGTATTTGTCCGTTTAGCCCCAATCAGCACCCCCGGGCAGGTCAATAGCCCTGTCTAACACTAAACACGAACAATAGTGTTGTACGGACTAACGAACAAATACTGTCCTACAGACAGACAGACAGACGAACAGACCCAGATAAGGACAGACAGACGGACGACCAGTCCCAGTCGGGGACAGTCAGACAGACGAACAATAGCAAACCTTCTCCCCACTGGTTCTTCTTTTCAGCTTGTCTGAGAATATGAAAAAAAAGTAATTTGTATTCAATGATTTTATTTACATTAATGAAAAATGGCATGTTTCCTCTGTAGCCTAACACTAACTAGCAAGCTTATTTTAGTTTAAGTGAACGTATTTTGCAGCCCAACCCCAGAGTTAGGGGGTGAGATCAGATTTCAGAAATTTAAGATCAAGTAAAACATGGTAGGCCTACATGTGTTCCTGAGAACGACTTCTTAGGCAAGACTTGGTATCTATTGGAAAACTTATTAATCAATCACACTTTACCGTAGTATATAAATTATTATAAGTATAAACCAGATATTATAGACAATTACCAACTTCATTAGCATAATTTCCAATTCTCGGCCGTTTTAACTAAATTATACTAACAACACAAAATGAAAGCACATGAGATAATACATAATTCAGGCAGATTATATTGCTAATTGAAGAACGGCTTTTGAACCTGTAGACTGCACAATAAATAGCATTTTCCGGACATAATTTTCTGAGTATTTCGCTTCAAGGCAGACTATAGATTCACACCTAATAAACCATTTATGTGATAATAGAGAAAAACTTAGAACATATAAAAAAAAACTGTTTAGCATCCTTTATGATAACTTTAATATACCATGTTATTTAAACATGAATTTAAGTAAAGCTAAGCGGTCTTTGATTTCCAGGCTTAGATTAAGCTGTCACAGCCTTAATATAGAAACGTTGCGTTATAGTAGACCTAAAGTTCCAAGAGATAATAGATTTTGCCCTTTTTGCCCTGATATGGTAGAGTCAGAAGAACATTTTATGTTGCACTGCCCAAAGTATGATTCATTACGTAATAAGAGTAAGTTCATAACAGAGAATGTGCAAAATCTTGGCAAAGGAATTGCTGCAATTCAGCACATACTCAACCCCAAAACTAAACAACATTGTAAAAGTACTGTTCACTTTATCGAGGATGCTTTAAATACAAGAAAGAGTGCATAAGTAAATGTTAGTTTATATGTATATTGTATTTTACTGAAAACGAGAGTGTAAGCTTGGTACAAAGAAATAATGTACTGGTTATAAAATCAGATATATCCTGCTCTATTAACCTTTTTCTCAAATGGAATATTCCATAGTTATTAATTTGACGAGCCCATTTTAATTTAATGGGTATCAGGTGAAATAGTTCAGTTATTCTTTTTCGACAGTGTGGACACTGATCAGATGATGCATGCAATCAGCAACATCTGATCTGGGTCTTCACTGTTTGCATACTTCCAAATATGGGAAGCTAGGCACTAAATGGTTAAACACATTATATATGATTATACGCCATAAATTTTGGAAGGACTATAAATAAGAACTTATTGCTCAACCAGTAGGTCATATTTGTTTATTCTTATAATTCATTGTGGTAATAAATATAGGGACCTCCTGGTCATGTCCCCTGGGAACCTGGTCTGGCGTGGTTCGGACTGAGCGTTGTTTGAGGGGGGGGGGGGGGCAGTGTCTGGAGCAGAGCTGCTGATATTGGATGCACAGCTCTAGACACTGCCCTGACTTCCTTTCTTTCTCATCTATCCTGACCGACCAGGGTATATGGCCAGAACATCCCAGCCCTTAAATCCAGCGGGCACAGGGCGTCTCGGTGGCCTCTCACTGGAGTCAGTGGGACGTCACTGCGACGCCATGTGCCTGCTGGGAAGGTAAATGTGATTAGATCATTGTCTTGTTTCTATGATATGTTGTAGATGCGCTAAAATGTATTTGGCAATCTGAATAAAGAATTGAATTGAATTGAATTAATTCTCTTCCAACCGAGAATTCTGCTTGCCAAGTATATACTACCCTTACAACTGATATTAAAATCAGCAGTTGCTTATGACACCAGCACCAGCAGCTGCAAAAACCACCATCAGTAGCTGCTGATGCTTTTATCAAGATCAGCAGCAAAAGCTATTCTTACTCATGATGGCATCAGCTGATGTCCCTCTGTTCCGATATCAGCAAATGATCAGCAAATTAGACATTAATACTGAGATGAGCTGTTGCTTATGATACCACCATCAGCTACTGCTAAACCACTCTTAGCAGCTGATGCTTTTATCAAACGCAGCTGCAGAAGCTATTCTTACTAATAATAGCAGCGGGTGATGCCCCTCTGTTCTTCCATATTGGCAGGTTATGTGGTCACTGATAATAACAGCAGCAGCTGCTTATGCCACCATCACCAGCTGCCAAACCGCCACCAGCAGCTGATGCTTTCATCAAAATCAGCATCAAAAGTTTTTCCTATTACTGATCGCAGCAGCTAATGTCCCTTTGTTCTCCGATATCGGCAGATGATGGTGTAATTAACAGTAACATCAGCAGCTGCTTATGTTACCGCCATCATCAGCTGCCAAAGAACCATCAGCAGCTGATGCTTTCGTAAAAGATGCAGCAAAAGCTATTTTTACTTCTAATAGGTAGCAAGTGTCCTTTTGTTCTTTCATATCGGCAAATGATGTGGTCGCAGATATTAACATCAGCAGCTGCTTATCACATTACCACCACATCACCACCAACAGCTGCCAAACCACCAACAGTAGCTGCTGATGTTTTCATAAAAAAGCAGGAAAAGCTATTCTTTCTCATGATTGCAGCAGCTGATATCCCAATGTTCTCCAATATCGCCAAATGATGTTGTCATTAATACGAAAATGAGCACCCGCTTACGACACAACCATCAGCAACTGCTAAACCACCATCAGCAGCTGATGCTTTTATCAAACGCATCTGCAGAAGCTATTCTTACTACTAATAGCAGCAGCTGAGTGTCAGCTGTTGCTGCTGTTGGATTAAATATCTGTACCTACCATCTGTTGGTGGACTGCCTGCTGTTGAAGATAGGTAGTGAGAGTGTCAGCTGTTGCTGCTGCTTGATTGAATATCTGTATCAGCAAGCAGCTTGTGGACTGCCTGCTGTTGAAGATAGGTGGTGACAGTGACAGCTGTTGCCGCTGCTGCATTAAATATCTGTATCTGCCATCTGTTTGTGGACTGCCTGCTGTAGAAGTAGGGTAGTGAGGGTGACAGCTGTTGCTGCTGCTGGATTGAATATCTGTATCTGCAAGCAGTTGGTGGACTGCCTGCTGTTGAAGATAGATAGTGAGAGTGACAGCTGTTGCTGCTGCTGGATTAAATATTTGTTCATGCAATCTGTTGGTGGACTGCCTGCTGTTGAAGGTAGATAGTGAGAGTGACAGCTATTGCTGCTGCTGGATTAAATTTCTATATCTGCCATCTGCTTGCTGTTGACGATAGGTAGTGAGGGTGACAGCTGTTGCTGCTGCTGTACTAGATATCTGTATTTGCCTTCTGTTTATGGACTGCCTGCTGTTGAAGACAGGTGGTCAGAGTTACAGCTGTTGCTCCTGCTGTATTAAATATCTGTATCTGCCATCTGTTGGTGGACTGCCTGCTGTTCAAGAAAGGTAGTGAGAGCGACAGCTGTTGCTGCTGCTGGATTAAATATCTGTATCTACCATCTGTAGGTGGACTGCCTGCTGTTGAAGATAGGTAGTGAGAGTGACAGCTGTTGCTGCTGCTGGATTAAATATCTGTATCTACCATCTGTAGGTGGACTGCCTGCTATTGAAGATAGGTAGTGAAAGTGATAGCTGTTGCTGCTGCTGGACTAAATATCAGTATCTACCTTCTGTTGGTGGGCTGCCTGCTGTTGAAGATATGTAATGAGAGTGACAGCTGTTGCTGCTGCTGGATTAAATATCTGTATCTGCCATCTGTTGATGAACTGCCTGCTGTTGAAGATAGGTAGTGAGAATGGCAGGTGTTGCTTCTGCTGGATTAAATATCTGTATATGTCATCTGTTTGTGGACTGCCTGCTGTTGAAGGAAAGTAGTGAGAGTGACTTCAGTTGCTGCTGCTTGAATTATATCTTTTTTCTACCATCTGTTGGTGGTTATACTCATGATACCAGGAGCTGCTTCTGGAGACGAAACTAACCTTTGCTGCTGCCTTCTGCTACGAGGGTGATAGCTGCTGCTGACAGTGGACGGAGTGATATCTGCAGTAAGTTTTAGTGAGAGTTACTACTTCTTGTGGTGTACGTGACTAGAGTGATATATTGTGCTGTTGTTTATCAACGAGTGAAAACTGGTGCTGATGGTTTCTGTGATATTTGCTGTGACAACAGCAGCAGCTGTTGTATCTTCAAATTAACAGCAGTAGAAGTTATTTCATTCCTCCCCTTAGACAACAACAGCAAATCTTACTCTCCACCTAGGTTGCAGGATGCGGCTTTTTTACATCCAGCTGCAGCAGCGTGTGAATTAAAAAACCCCATAAAATCTGCTACTTCTATCATCAGAAAAGAATAAGACAAAAGCGATAAGCCGTACTAACTGCAACTGCGGCATTAGCAATTGTACCAATTAAAAACCACCATCAACAGCTAATGCTTTCGACAGATGGTGGTGCCACTAAAAACAACACCAGCAGCTGCTTATGATACCACCATCAGTAACTGACACCACCATCAGCAGCCTATGCTTTTACTTACAGCAGCAGCAAAATGTACTCTAAACACTAGTGGCAACAGCTGACATCCCTCTGATCTCCGACATTGGCAGATGACAGTGTCATTTACTAAAAGCAGCGGCTGCTTATGACACCACCATCAGCAACTGACATCACCATTAGCAGCTAATACTTAATCAACAGCATCCGTAATGGTTATTGTCAGTACTAATGACAGTAGCTGATATCCGTCTGTTCTCCGATATCGGCAGATGGTAGGGTCACTGTCACTAATAATAACATCAGCAGCTCATTCTGACTCCACCATTTGCAATTGACATCACCATCAGCAGCTGATGCTTTCATCAACAACAGTAGTTATTCTAAATACTTATGGCAGCAGCTAATGTCCCGCTGTTCTCCAATATCAAAAGATGGTGGTGTCACTATCACTAATAAACAACATCAGGAGCTGCTTATGACACCACCATCAGCAACTGACTACATTATCAGCAGCTGAAGATTTCGTCAACAGCAGCAGCAAAAGTTATCCTGAATACATTATGGCAGCAGCTGATGTCCTTCTGTTCTCCGATATCGGCAGATGGTGGTGTAACTATAAAAAAAACACTAGCAGCTGCTTATGACACCAGCATCAGGAACTGACTTCTCCATCAGCAGCTATTGCTTTTACTTACAGCAGCAGCAAAAGTTATTCTCAGTACTAATGGCAGCACCTGATGTCCCTCTGATCTTCAATATCGACAGATGATGTGGTCTCTGGTACAAACATCAGCATCTGCTCATGAAAACTGGCGGAGCAGCAGATGTTACTCCTGTCAAACCACAACATTAGTGTCTGCAAATACTACACACGGCAAAAACAGTAATATAAGCCTAAATCCTTACTATAAACAGTGGCTGACACTTTTAATAACACCATTATCACAGGCAGCATATATCAATCTTAAAAAAAAGAAAAGAATATTGAAAACATCAGCATCAGTTGTCACTATCATACCACGAACAGAAGCAGCAGTGTAACAGCAACAAAGTAGAAAAAGTTGCAACACTCTCTATCAACAACTAGAAACAACAAATATTAGGCCCCAGCATAAAATATCAAAAGATGTCAGTCTTGCAATAAAATGAGTGTCAGGAAGTGTCTCTCTCACCACCAAATGTTGCATCACAAATTCTTTTCACACCCGTAGCATTTATATACATATATATGAAGAAGAATGTTTATTCAAGTGCTATATAGGTTATGTAGCCCTTGAGCATATACATGTACATACATGCAATACAAATATAAACGGTGTGGCAGGTAGTACAATAAGTGCATAATATCACCTTAATAAATACAGAATAATATGTGAGTCAAGAATCATTAATACTTAAAGCTATTAATTTCTTTCCTCTGAGCTATATCCTAACCTATCCCACTTAGACCTTATCTTTGCTTGGTGAAAACTGTGTGACTCTTCTTGTAATATCCCTTCGGGCACTATGCCTAACCTGCATTGAACCAACGTCGATTCGACATCATGACGTCGAATCGTCTTCGGTTCAAAGCTGATCAAACCCCATGTGCCCGACGGGTTATTTGTAAGGTAACTTAATTCGTTGCGACCCCTAAACTACATATAAGGCACATCTGTCATGCGAATTGGAGAGAACTGTGTGACTCTTCTTGTAATATCCCTTCGAGCACTATGCTTAGCCAGCATCGGACCAACGTCGATTCGATATTATGACGTCGAATCGACGTTGGTCCAAAGCTGATCAAACCACATGTGCCCGACGGGTTATTTGTAAGGTAACTTAATTCGTTGCGACCCCTAAACTACATATAACGCATATCTGTCATGCAAAACACACAAAGTGGCTATGTGAAAAAGCAAACACCAGTTTGAGTACCTAAACAAACAAAACAGTTTTGTGTCTACACTGAAAACACATATTTGAAGGAAAAAAGAGAAAATAAACCTTACGTAAATATATGGCAGCAGAGGGACATCAGCTGCTATATATTTTTTTCGTTGATGCTGACAATGGCTTTCTGAACAACCCAAACGACCTTGCATATTCAAGGATTCTGTTGTTTTTATTTCTCTGTTTATACCAGTACCATGGTCTTGCATGCTCTTAGTATTAGTCCTCAAACACATACATTGAGATGACACTAGAAGCTCTAAATGCAGGAAAAAATAATTGTAATTAAATAAATAAACTTGACAAATTAACTTCTGAAAATTAACTTTGACCTTGTCTTTTTTTTCAAACATCTTGCTGATCTTACCCAACAAGTAGAGCCAAACTAAAAACAGGGGATAAATGAGCAGTAAAAAGGCAAATAAGAAGAGAGGGAAAAAGAGAAAAGAGTGGCCAAGATCTGTAGGAAAATTTAAAAACGATGAGAAAAAATGAATGTCATGCTGAATAGCTAATTATAGTATCTTCTGCGGGAGTCTCAGCTGAAGTTGCGGACCTGGTGATGTCTCAGAGGCAGCAGCAGTTGTTTCTTTCTGTACAGCTGCAGTTGATAGTTGATGCCAGAGGTACTATTGACCTACCTTAAATTAACTTGCAAGCTGAGCGAAAACGGATTTGCGATATATCGGTATTACGGTATTGTGAGACAACTTTATCATGTATTTTTTAAGATACGTTTTCTGTAATAAGTACTTTAACCCCGAAATTCAACGCTGTTTAAGATGTTAATGGTCATATTTAACTCTGAGTTTATTTCATTTATAATAATTAATAACATTAAATAATATGCGGACTCTCAAACACTGTACACGTATCCTAGTGATAACTCGAATTATGAACATCAATATTTTTTTATAGATATCCATAATTCGAATTATCGATATTCATAATTCGAACTCAGGATATCCGAAAATCATAATTATTAATAGATATAATTTGTATAATGGATATTACAAATCCGATTTTTGGAAATTCATAATTTGATTTATGGATGGTCATAAATCGAATTATGGATTTCGGATATCACTTATTACTAATGGATATCAATAAATCAAATAGGTGATACCAATATCGAATTAGTGATATCCATTAATCATTAAGATTATTAGATATCCATAATTCAAATATTAAGTAAAATCCATAATTCGGGTTACGGATATCAATATTTGGGCCCGTTTATGTATAACACTAATTAGAATTATGGATATCATATATTCTTCGTTACAAATAATAAGTTTAAATAACGACTGCTCTGCGATTATTTATGAATATTTACTATTCAAATTATGGATATCAATTATTCAGCCCGATTTCTTGATATAACTTATTTAAAATATGGACATCCCTACTTCGAATTACATATATGAGCCGCGACACGGGAAAACCAACACTCTGGTTGTGCACCCAGCGCAGACTCAGATCAGCCTGGGCATCCGCCCAGTCTGATCAGAGTCTTCGCTGTCCGCTTGGAGATAGCTAAGACCCTTAGCTACCCTTTGGGCGCTAAACGAAGAGTCTGATCAAATTTGGCGAATGCCCAGGCTGATCTGAATCTGCACTGGGTGCACAACCACATTGTTGGTTTTCTCGTGTCGCGGCTCTTATGTATTTCCATAATACTGCCCATAGCTATCAATAACTCTAATTATGGCTATCCATACATCGAATTAGTGATATCATAATTCGAATTGGTGATATCCATAAAATCGGATATTTGGCATCCATAATTCGAAGTTGTGATATCCATTCTTTGAATAAGTGATATCAATAAATGGGCTGACCAAGACCTGACAAATGTAACAATTTTCTACTTGCTCACTGCGCACTGGGAAAGCAAATACTTTTATTTGACCAGCAAAATTTCTTGCTTCTCCAGAATTATTGTTGTAACACAAATTTCCGATGAAAGAGATTACAGGTGTGATCTACGAGACAGGGCTGAGATATATGATAAACTTTATTTTTCAGCATTTTTACATGTATCAACCAAATAAAAGAGTGCTGAAAATGTCTCCTTCCCCACCCCAACCTGCATTCGCACTGCTGATTTTTTTTCATCTCTCGTAACGATGTTCCCGAAGTGGCTCAGCGGTTTCCATCTGTTGGATTTTATTGTATGTGTATTTCAATTCTCGTAACGACATTGGATTTTATGTACTGTTCTGTTTCAGTTCTCCTAACGACGTTCGCCAAGTGCGTACGTAACTATAGTTGCACACCCCTGGCGCCGAGTGTTCGTCCAAGTCTTGTTCTCTTCTCTTCTCCTAACGACGTTCCCCATGTGGTCAGCGATACGTAACTATGACTATAGTTGCACACAGCCGTCCAAATTTATATTTTGTAATCGACCCTATTAGCGCACGTGACCCAATAAGCGCAGATCATGGGAAGTTCTGAAGCATATGATTTTTAGCGCACATATTTTTACTGCTTTATCCCTTTGATTGCTTGTTACAAGTGCTGAAAACACTATAAAATCTTACAGTTTTCACTTACAAAGCATCTCCATCCTGCATGACTAGATGCAGCTTTTCTCTAATGATTCAGTTTATTTCTATATATAATAATTCTTTGAAATGTGCGTTTATTAGGAAGAATGTCTACTGAAAGTATTTAATGTTTAGTGCGCTAAACGGGTCGAATACGGTACACCTTTATTTTTGTATTTATAATTTAGAAGCTTATTATATTTTGTTGGTATGTAAGGGAAGCAAACTATTCCGATTAAGTCTCTTATATGTACCATGTTTTAATCTTTGCCAAGGAAATAGATTATTTTTTTTTGTATTTATTTTTTTTTAAATTTATTTTTATAGCTATTCCATTCTAGTATATATTATTCTCGCAAAGGAAATAAGTTAACATGTCTGTAAACTATATATAGGCACAAGGGAGAAGCCTGCGAAAGATAAATCCTATTATTGTATAACTGCAACTACAGTTATTCATTTTAAACACAGACGTTATTATTATTATTATTATTATCATCATTTGTCATTATTATTTTGGGCTTTACAGCCCTTACAAGAACACTTACCTATATCGAGCCGATCGTTCCTAGAAAGTGGGCTAAAACCAAACTTACTGGGGTAAAACGTCATCAGCTGCTGCGAGGCTATCAGCAGCTGCTGCGAGGCTATCAGCAGCTGCTGCTGAGGCTAGCAGCGGCAGCTCGTGATTTGGATGTTACTGCTAAAGCTGGCCCCCTTTCAAACCTAGCATTTTTTCCCGAAAGATTCATTTCTATTCGTGTCGGACATCTCAAGACATTCAGGAACTCGTAATGATTGAAGTTCTGTACATAAAGTACAAAATTTTTATGCCCACATGACGATAGGAGGGGGCATTAAGATTTGTCTCTGTCTGTCTGTCCGTCCGTTCGTCACACTTTACGGTATAGAGTTTGTGTAATCAACTTTCCCCACAGGTTTTAATTGATCTTTTTCAAACTTTGCATTCTATTGTATTGTGGACACACTGAAGATGTGCACGTGGGTTTTTGATGGAGCTAGAATTAATTTTGACAAAACTACGGCATTTTGAACTTAGTCATTTTAGGCAATTTTTTGCATTGTAGGGTATGAAGATTGTGTAATCAACTTTTCCAACAGTTTTCAATGGAACTTTTTCATACCTTGCATACATGTTGTGGACACATTGAAGATGTGCATATGGGTTTTTGATGGAGCTAGAATTAATTTTGACAGAATTACGGCCTTTTGAACTTAGTCATTTTATGCAAGTTTTTGCATTGTAGGGTATGGAGATTGTGTTATCAACTCCTCCCACAGTTTTCAATGGATCTTTTTCAAACCTTGCATACATGTTGCGAACATATTGAAGATTTGCATGTGGGTTTCTGTTGGAGCTAGATTTGATTTTGACAGAATTATGGCATTGTACACTTAGTCATTTTAGGCAGCAGTTTTTGCACTATAGAGTATGGAGTTTAACGTTTTCAATGGATTCTTTTTAGATAGTATTTGTGCTTAGGGATATACACATGACCTGTGACAGGCGCTGCATGGGGGCATCAGTGTCTTACAGACACAATTTTCTAGTTTTTTTTTACTGGAGAAAAAGAAGAGGAATCGGCAAACACTTTGTTTCTGGTTCTCCATGGAATCTTTCTCTGCAGTATATTTTAACCATCTTATTTTTACCACGTACTAAGTTTGCCATCGAAAGTAGGTCATTTAAGTTGGCAACAGTGACCGCAAATACATGTACGTTTTAACACTTTTTTATAGGACACTCATAAATATTTAAATCGATAAAAGCAGCCCAGTCACCGTCATTTACGACAACGAAACTGTAGACAAAAGCTTGTAGCGATATCTGATAATAAAATAATACGTGAATTTATACCACTTATAGGTTTAGGGGTGGGGGTGCTTTTTTTCTTTTTTAGGCGGGTTTAAATTACAGTCAACTCTCCATAAATCAAAGTCGGAGTTCATCCCAAACTACTGAAAGGAAATTTTCTTATCCCAAAAAATTTACTTTGAGATAGTAGTTTGAGATAAAAGGAGCTGAATAAAGTAGTGGTTTGAGTTAAAAGGAGCTGAATAAATATAGGATGTGTGCAAATAGGAAATATGTGCAAACTATCTTCTTTGATACAAGAGGGTACTTTGAGATATCCGTGTTCGAGATATCGAGAGTTGACTATGTATATTACTTGTCTGTAAACTTCAGATTAACAACGCGGCAATAGTAGCGTATCACACAGTGTTGGAGACGAGTATGGATGAGTACGACAGAATAATGAACACTAACATCCGGGCACCGTTCTACCTCACAAAACTCTGTTTACCTCACATTATAAAGGTTAAAGGTAAGGCTTGAGGCATCTTTGCAAGTCAAGGGTACTAAGTCCACTTTGTTCCTTACGTCCGTGTCTCAACTCTGTCTGAGGCACACGATCAAGAACAAGGTGTGCCTCAAGGTAGCATTTTGTCTGTCACTCTTTTCAGGAACAAAGTTGACTTAGTACCCTTGGTTTGGGAAGATGGACTTGAGGTGAATGGGTACACTTTCAGGGGGAAGTAACTCCGTCATTTTCATTTTAGGCTCCTTGCTCAGTAGGGTCAACAGGTGAAGGAAAGTTTTTGTAATCTGTGAGTAAAGTCTTCCTTTAAGAGTAGACCTTTTGGATAAGAAGGGCTTCATCCTCGAGGAAAGCAGATAGGAGGTCACGAAAGTTGTTCCCCTTTGATAAAATGGCGGAAAAACATAGAGGTGTATCCATTCGTTTTAAGTATGTTACTGTGAATGCTTTGAGATGCATATGTCATATATTCTTTTTAAGAAAAATCAAAATTGAGCCGCGACACCAGAAAACTAACAAAGTGGTGGTGCGCCCAGGGCAGACTCAGATCAGTTTGGGCATCCACCCAGTCTGATCAGAGTCTTCGCCGTCCTCATGGAGGTAGCTTTGACTCTTGGCTACCCTTTAAGCGCTTAGCGAAGAAAGTGATCGGACTGGGCGGATGCCCAGGCCGATCTGAGTCTGCACTTGGCGCACAACCACCGTTTGTTGGTTTTCTTGTGTTGCGGCTCAGTTTAATGATGCAAGGTCATAGAGAGCAGCTGGCAGTGAATAAAAATCAAACTGTCGTTACTGGCATATGTCCTGTCCGAATGACAACTGAATTTAAGATTATTTTGATATCTCAGTATTGTACGCTCCAGACAATTTTATGAATGTTCTGGATATATATACTGGACAAAAAAAGTTAAGGATCAAACATTAGACTGAAATTTTTATATTGAAAAAAATAATATTCCAAAAATCATTTTGCTCTGTTGAATACATCTAACAACGCTGCAAAAGACTGTATGAGACACATTGGAATCTGATCCCGTGGCACACCAGCAGGAATCAATAAACAGGCATACCCCAAAATTCAAAGTGAAATTTTGGCATATACACAAAAATAAATGTCCATTATTTGTGACTTTATCCATTCAAAATCATTTTCATTTCTCAGTGTGATCTCTAAGGGCTTGAATAAGTGCATGACAGTCACTAGGTTTCCTTCTGGTAACTCCTCAGAGGCCCATTTAAGGGCTCGTTTGCAATTTTTCACGAGAGGCCTGAATAAGGTCTCCTTGAGTTTTAGGAAGCCGCTCGTGATCAGAATTGGCGGTGTAACATGTCCAAAGCATGCTCGATCAGAATTAAAACTTTTGATCAAATTGACATGTCAGTGCGGGCGATTGTTTCTGTCGCTAGGTACTGGTCCACTACATGTGCCCTGTGATTCGATGATGTCATCGCCAAAAAACTTCAGCAAACGGTCTTGTAATTGGATAAACATGTCATTCCTAGCTCGAACAATACTCAGAGAGCTTCTGTCTGGCATGCGCAAGTCCACACAGCTGCCAATCCAGATGCCGGGCCATACCATTACCCACCCTCCTCTAGAATGTCATATTCCACATGTTCCACAACATGATTTAATTTATAGTCTACACAATGTGTATCTGGAAGGCATCACATCCTTCTCCTATCATCGTGGATATCTTCATACAAATCTGGACTCGTCTGTGAAAAGAACATGGGTCCAATGACCCAGCTCCCAATTTGTGTTCCTTTTTGTCGACGTTTGCCTCGCATTTCCATGGAATCGCACCAATTTTGGCCTCATAACCAGCATGCAAGTACGCGAATTAGCTGTGTAAGGTCTGTTTCTAACCGTTTTTGCTTAATTTGGTGCATTAAATCATTTTAATGTACAAAACATGCGCATTCTCACAATGATTTTGTGATGAACCAGTAGCTTGGGACAGAAACTATCGTCCGTACGGGCATGTCTAGTCGATCGCAAGTTTTAAATCTGATTGAACATGCTTGCCAGATGTTGCAACACACCAAATCTAATCACCAGAAGCTTCAGGAAACTCCTGGAGAGCTAATTCAGGTTTTTCATGAAAAATGGCAAACGAGTCCCCAAATGATCCTCTAGCCTTTACCAAAAGGGTACCGAGTAGCTGTCATGCAGTTATTCAGACCCCCGGAGGTATCGATGAGCACTGGCAATGGTTTTGCATGGTTAAAGCCATGAGTCATGGATATTCTATTTTGTGGTGATGCAAATTTTCACTTCCATTTTAGGGGTACGTCTGTTTATTCGGTTCTACTGGTGTGTCACGTGATCAGTTTCCAATATTTTTCATGCAGTTTTGTGCGGCTTTGACATCTGTATTGAACAGAAGAAAATTATTTTTGGAAAATTTGTTTTTCATGATTCAAGCTTCGGTCAAATATTTGATCCCTAACTTTTTTTGTCCAGTATATATTAGTTCTCTGTAAACCAAACTTATCTCGGAATTGCCATCCGGAGCTTTGACCAAAATGCTTACAAATACTAAACCTCGGCTGAAGTGATAGAATGCTTCAACGAAAAATTGTTGCTTCAGAAAATATCGTGTGACGACACTATTTTTTCGAATTTTCGGCCTTAGGCTTCTTCATGAATGATAAAACAATTATTCTAGCTAAGTGGCATCCATCTTTTCAAAAATGAAAAGATGGATGCCACTTAGCTAGAATAATTGTTTTATCATTCCTGATGAAGCCTAAGGCCGAAAATTCGAAAAAAGAGAGTGTTTTTAGTTTATTGACCTTATGATTTGTTCCCTTTGGAATAACTATTTGAATTATTTTTTTATTTATTTCTTAATTTTTTACTTCAGGAAATATCGTGAATGTTTCAAGCATATCTGGACAGAAAGCGGTAGGTTAGATTGTCTGTGTTTTAACGGGTACTCCGAATTTCGAGGTAATCAAAAACCATTTTTCTCGTCACTAAAGTGAGTGAGGTACGAGTTGTAAGTTGGGTTTAACGTCCTACCAACAGTTAGGTCATATGGAGACGGGACCTCGGTTTAAAGTCTCATTCGAAAGACCGGAGAAGCGGCGGATCGATCTTGCAACCCATAGATTGGTAGTTTAGCATGCTACTCACTACACTACCGCCACTCCTCTCGTCACTAAAATGAAAAGCTACACTCCCAGGGGAAAACAACTCTTTTGCTGGCAGGTTTGGCCCCCGTATCACTGCGAACCAACTCTAAAAAGAAAGTATTTGCTCCCTTAGGTGCCGGTTATTTCTTGTAAGAGAAGATCGGAGTATATGCTTTCTTTCTTTTAAGGGTAGACCCGAATCTGTGGCCGGGCCAGGTAGCGCAATCGGTAGGGCACCTGACTCGTAAGTCAGAGGTCCTGGGTTCGAATCCCGGTCTGACCACATACTTTCGTTTCTCCTTCCGCTGATTCAAGAAGGGCAGTTGTCAGTTACTGGCGAAAGTATATGCACTTAGTACTGGTTAACCGCTTAGAAGGTCTAAGCCTGCCCAGGAATAGTGTGGTTAGGTTAACTGACCGTCCCGACATGACCTTACATGTAGTTGTTTACCGTGGACGTTAAGCATCAAATCAACCAACCAACCAACCGAATCTGTGTTGGGCACAGAAGAAGTAGCCACTAAGTCACATAAGTTGTTACCATGAAACCATTCCTCCTCCTTAACGATAAACAAAAAAAAAAAAAAAAAAAAAAAAAAAAAAACAAGTAAAAAAAGGGGCTGAATGGGAATACTTGAAGGTTCAGAGATGATTTCTGTGATTTTTTTTCTATTATTTTTCCCCGTTATAGTATTTTATGTACCTCCTAAGAACAAACTCACCGAAATACTTGTTATGAACTCAGGAAAAACTTCATTAGAATTATACTGGACAAAAAAAGTTAGGGATCAAATATTTGACTGAAGCTAAACTCATGAAAAATAAATTATCCAAAAATTATTTTCATCTGTTCAATACAGCTTTCAAAGCGGCACAGAACTGCCTGAAAAATATTGGATTCGGATAACGTGACATACCAGTAGAAACGAATAAACAGATATACCCCTAAAATTGAAGTACAAATTGGCATCACCACAAAATCGAATGTCCGTGATTCTTGCCTTTATCCATGCAAAACCATTGCCAGTGCTCACGATATCTCTTCGGGTCTAATTAACTGCATGCCAGGTACTCGGTGTTCTTTTGGTAAAGCGCTAGAGGCTCTTTTGGGGACTTTTTTGCCATTTTTCATGAAAAGCCTGAATTGCCTCTCCAGGAGTTCCCTGAAGTGTCTGGTGATTAGAATTAGTGTGTTGTAACATCTGTCAAGCATGTTCAACCAGATTTAAAACTTGTGAACAACTAGATTTATCCGTACGGGTGATAGTCTCTGTCCCAAGCTACTGGTTCAACACAATAACACTGTGAGGACTCACATTTTTGTCCATTAAATGATTTGATCAGCCAGTTTAAGCGAAAACGGTTAGAAACAGACTTCACACAGCTAATTTGCGCACTTGCATTCTGGTAATGAGGCCAGGATTGGTGCGATTCCATAGAAATGCGAGGCAACTGTCCGCAAAAAGTAACAGAAATTGGCAGCTGGGTCATTGGGTCCATATTCTTTTCACAGATTAGTCCAGATTTGTATGTAGAAATCCACGATGATGGGAGAGGGGTGTGACGCATGCCAGGTACAGGTCGTGTAGACTATGAAGTTAATTGCGTAGTTGAATATGACTTGTCTCTAGGAGGGTGGATGATGCTGGCATCTGGATTGGCACCAGTGTGGATTTGCGCATGACAGACAGAGGCGCTGTGATTGTTGTTCGAGTTAGGAATGACAGGTTTTATCCAGTTACGAGACTGTTTGCTGAAGTTTCTGGCAATGGCATCATCGAATCGCAGAGCAAATGTGGTGGACCAGTAGCTAGCAAGAGAAACAATCGCCCGCATTGACATGTCAATTTGATCACAAGTTTTAAATCCGATTAAGCCTTCTTTGGTCATCCTTAACCGCCAATCCTGATCACGAGAGGCTTCCTAAATCTTAAAAGAGAGCTCATTTAGGCCTTTCGTGAAAAATGGCAAACGAATCCCTAAATGGGCCTCTTGGGATTTACCAGAAGCACACAGAGTAGCTTTTATGCAGTTATTCAGGCCCATGGAGGTCACACTGAGAACTGAAAATGATTTTGCATTGATAAAGCGAAAAATAATGGACATTCAGTTTTGTATTAATGCCAGTTTTTAATTTGATTTTAGGGGTATGCCTGTTTATTCATTTCTGCAGGTGTGTCACGTGATCAGATTCCAATATGTGTCATGCAATCCTGTGCAGCATTGTTAGATGTATTCAACTGAAGAAAATGATTTCTTGAAAAGTACTTTTTTCAATATAAAAAATACAGTCTAATGTTTGATCCTTAACTTTTTTGTCCAGTATATTACATTGCTTCCTATGAAGAGTCGCTTTTATATTAATGATATTAACCGTACAGTAATACCGAACATCACTTTTATTTCAGTATACAGGGGAGGCTGCGTATGCTATCAGTAAATCAGCTTTAGATCAATTTACACAGATTCTGGCCATGGGTATTTTGCTTTTGTCTCTGTCTGACTGTCTGTGTCTGTCTTTGTATCTGTCAGTTTATCTCTTGGTGTTTTTTTTATAATGAATAATCAGTGTCCCATACACTTTGCTAGCATCTTAATCATGCAAAACGTACATGAGGAAATGACGTCACGTGGACGTTGTGTGCCAGCTGAAATTCACTTTGAATTTTAATGTCTGGTTATTATTACTATCAATTATTTTAATTTCTCTACAATTTTCCAAAGGAAAAAAGGAAAAATGGTGTGTGTGTGTGTTGAGGGGGGGGGGGGGGGGGGGGGGGCGGTGAGGGGGGTAATATGCTAGGAGAAAACCAATAAAGTGGTTGTACGCCCCGCATAGACTCAGATCAGCCTGGGCATCCGCCTGGACGCCCAGGCTGATCTGAGTCTGCGCGGGACGCACAACCACTTTGTTGGTTTTCTCCTGTCGCGGCTCAATTATGATCAGACGACGAATTATCTGCCATATTGTTACTGCCTCCATTTATAATATCATTATATTTTAGAACGAAAAGTAAACTTTGATTATACTTTTGAAATATATTTTCTTTTTCTGAATAAAATATATATGTTACGACACATCCTCCCTCCTCAGTCCACAACAACTTGAAACGGCCTTGGCGAGGCAGTTCTGCTGTATGTTCTCTTAACCAACGTATGTTCTGTTAACCATTGTCTGTACATAAGTGTATGATGTTTATACAAATAAATAAAGTTTAAACTAATGAGAATCATAATCAGGTAGGTATGTGTGTGTGTGTGTGTGTGTGTGTGTGTGTGTGTGTGTGTGTGTGTGTGTGTGTTGAACATAAATATCCAGAACTATCAGCCGATTCCCCGTTTGCTGTACTGTGATAAATATTAATTTTAATACTCCGTTTCAGAGCTAGCAGAACATAAAGTTCGTGTTAATTCAGTGAAGTAAGTTCAATGTTTCCCACTAAATACATACAGACGATAGCTACCATGTTTTTAGCTCACCTGTCAAGGTGAGCTTATAGTAGAGCCATGGTCCAACGTCCGTCGTCGTCGTCCGTCGTCGTCGGCGTCGGCGTCGTCCACACTTTTAAACATATTCTCCTCAGAAACCACAAATATGGTAAAAAAAATTTGGTCCCTTAGGCTTTTAAATGGGAAAACCTGAAAAAGTGCATTTTTCTGTTGCCGTTGTGCTCTGTGATATGGAAATGTAGTCAATTTCAGCACCTATGGATATTAGAGGTCAAGGTCATTTAGTGACCTTGACTACAGGTCATTTGTCCATTGGGTGTCAGCATTTTCAAACATCTTCTCCTCAGAAACCATTGGGCCGATTGAAGCCAAATTTCATATAGAAACTTAGCAGGATAGGAGAGCAAAAGTTTATATATTTGGCCCAGGTCACATGACCAAGATGGTCGCAATGCCCATATATGGTAAAAACCTTAAAAAATCTTCTTCTCCAGAACCACTGGGTCGATTGCCTTGAAACATGGTATTTAGCATTTTGGACTCTGGTACTACAAAGTTTATATAAATGATGACCTTGGGTTGACCTTGACCTATTTATGGCAAGGTCAAATTTGGTCCCTTAGGCTTTTAAATGGGAAAGTCTAAAAAAGTGCATTTTTCTGTTGCCGTTGTGCTCTGTGATATGGAAATGTAGTCAATTTCAGCACCTATGGATATTAGAGGTCAAGGTCATTTAGTGACCTTGACTACTGGTCATTTATCCATTGGGTGTCAGCATTTTCAAACATCTTCTCCTCAGAAACCATTGGGCCGATTGAAGCCAAATTTCATATAGAAACTTAGCAGGATAGGAGAACAAAAGTTTATATATTTGGCCCAGGTCGCATGACCAAGATGGTCGCAATGCCCATATATGGTAAAAACCTTAAAAAATCTTCTTCTCCAGAACCACTGGGCCGATTGCCTTGAAACTTGGTATGTAGCATCTTGGACTCCCGTACTACAAAGTTTATATAAAAGATGACTTTAGGTTGACCTTGACCTATTTTACCGAAAGGTCAAATTTGGTCCCTTAGGCTTTTGAATGGGAAAACTGAAAAAGTGCATTTTTCTGTTGCTATTGTGCTCTGTGATATGGAAATCCAGTCATCTTCAACCACTATTAATACTAAATGTCAAGGTCATTGTCGTCTTCGTCCGTCGTCAACATTTTCAAAGGACTTCACTGGGCTGATTGAAGCCAAATTTCATACAGAGCCTTAACAGGATAAAGAAACAAAAGTTTATAAATTTTTTATCCAGGTCACATGACCAAGATGGCCGCCATGCCCACATATGGTAGAAACCTTAAAAATCTTCTTCTCCAGAACCACTGGGCTGATTGCCTTGAAAACTTGGGATGTAGCATCATGGACTCTGGTACTACAAAGTTTATATAAATGATGACCTTAGGTTGACCTTGACCTATTTTATGGCAAGGTCAAATTTGGTCTCTAAGGCTTTTGAATGGGAAAAGATGAAAAAGTGCATTTTTCTGTTGCTATTGAGCTCTGTGATATGGAAATTCAGTCAACTTCAACCTCTATGAATACTAGAGGTCAAGGTCATTTAGTGATTTTATAGAAGTGGCCGTAGTAGAACAGTTTACACACTCACCATCCAATCCTATAGAATTGCAGCCTTGGTATTAGCCTACCTGAGCCGAAAGCTTACATTTTGGCCACTTGACCTGAGCATATTCTGGCAGGTGAGCGATTGTTGCCCTTGGGCGACTTGTTTTTTATGAATTCACAGAAGTCACACACCATATTGGAGCAACAAAGTTCACAAACCATGGTTTCTGTACAGCCCTACGAAGACCATCATAGTTCATGATATTTATCATGTTTATATGGAATTTAATTTTATAGCGCAGCAGAGATTCGGTATAAAGCAACAAAATGCGATATATCCAGCAATAATAGCTCTTTGTAGAGCAACAGAGACAATAAACCTCGATTATTATCCCCTCGCTCCACGAAGTGGCGAGGGGATATAGGTTTTGTCCCGTACGTAAGTACGTACGTATGTACGTACGTACGTACGTACGTACGTATGTTCACCTTTTGTCATCACTCTAGCGCCTACATTTCTCAACGGATTTTAAAATAACTTCACACAAATGTAGGGCATGACAATATCTCGAGCAAGTTCGACTTTCAGGGTGCTGCGCCTAAGGTCAAGGTCACTGCGGCTGTTTTTAGAAAAACTTTGTCATCGCTCTAGCGCCTACATTTATCAATGGGTTCTCATATAACTTCACAATATATCATTGTATTAAAGGTGAACATCATAGAGATAGATTCAATAGGTGCAAAAGTGCTGGTACCTGTCAGCATTCTAATGCTTGTCATGACTGAAATATTTTCTATCATGTGAGATCTAATCCCCCGAATGCTTACAATACTGTACCTTAATGTCAGGGTCATATACAACCTTTACAATAAGGTCACAGGCTTTTTGTGGAGTGGGGTATAGTGCAGTGGTTAGCGTGCTGGCCTCGCAATCCAAGTGTCGAGGGTTCGCTCCTCCACTTTCCAGTCTTTCGGATGAGACTCACATCAGCTGTTAGTGGGACATTAAACTCAAATCAGTCCCACAGGCTTTTTGTTTTTTCATTCACATAACTATTATATGTCATGAAATTCCCCAGTTCAGTGTTTGCCCACACCAATTAGTCATGTGCGAGGGGATTTGTATCGCCTGCGATGCCTTGTTATATATAGATTTACAAAAAACATAACCAGTGTTTATGTCCCTATACTGTTTTATCTAATAAAACATGTTTAATCTAATCCTTGATTTTTGCATAAGCAACAAAAAAAACATAAACCACGATTATTATAAAGGGTCACAAAATGTCTGTTCAGAGCTAGAAAAGTAGAGAACCATGGTTTTATCTAAAGAAACAAACGCCATAAACTACGATAGTGAGCTTGTTCTATCTATGATTTGAAATTTTGCATAAAGAGAACTACATGTTCTATGGTAATGTTTTGTACCTCTTGCAGTCCTGGGGTAATACGAACTGATATACAGAAGAAAGGAGGCATGAGTGACAGTCAGTACGAGCAGGTAATGACAAAAAGACAGACATACAAACAAATGTACGAAAATAATTCCCCTTTCATAACTCTGGTGCAAAAACATAGAGGTGCCGCTTACATCTTAAATGAACGTATACGATGTTTCTAACGGTTTTTGATCCGCGTTCGTCGATTCCATGAGCGTTTTTGATTGCCGCCTAACCGGCGTGACCTCTGATAGAGAAGAAGTTTTGAGTATTCTTCCCATCGTTTGAGCCATTCTGGATGCAAGTCTGAAATATGTTTCGGATGAATAATTCATCTTGCCTTTTGCAGTTGAACTCTCTTATAAAGTAACAGCAATGGAAAAACTCTTATGCATATATAGATTGTAGGCAGATGGAAGACAGATAGCAGCAAATTGAAAAATGATGGTAGACAGATAACAGCAAGTGGAAAAAATACAAAACAGCAAGTGATAAACTGCATATCCATAGATGTTAGGCAGAATAATTTGGTATTCTTCCGAATTAAGAAATGATAGGCGTGGCTGGTTACGTGCTCCACGAAATTTTCTTTACAACGAACAGTAGTTATCAATCGTAACTTCTTTACATGGAAAGAGAGCACTGATCACACGGTATTAGCATTTGCTTCTTTATTCAACATATAACACGCCTGGTAAACTATCACAGGTACCTCCCGCTAAAAAGTTGTGACAGGCACCTGGAGCTGCCTGTGACTGTCCAAAAAATGACAAGAAACGGTAGGTGTTCCTCTTTTTTGACAAAATATAAAATAACCAGGTAGTTTATTAAAAATCAAAAAGTGCTATTCGACCCTTATAGACATAAAGTTTTGTCACACATTATATCCCCCTGAACTTTCCATATTAACCAAAGATACGACTTTTGAAGTGGCTTTGATGCCAGCCCACAGTATTCAAAACATAAAAAAAATCGGCCGTTTTTGGTCTTGAATGCAGTGACCTTGCATACGAATCTGTTTTTCTCGGCACACTGGTGTTAAGGTAACCTCCTGGCTCAAATATAAATGTCGATTGACTACAAATAAGGCTTGATTTTTTCAAAACAACAGCTGGAGGTGCCTGCAATGGTGTGGAGGTGCCTGTGATGTAAGCAAATATAGTGAAAATCTGAGTAGTTATTGCAGCTGGAAATATTGACATCTTCTCTAAACCACTGCCTGGAAAGAATCATTCATTCAATGTCCCATTAAGCTAACATAATGCGTATATCATGAAATTCCATGTTAAAATTTCTAAAACACCATCTCAAAGAGTTATTGCCCAATTTGTTTCCGCTTCTGTTAGTCAAACATTGACGAATTCCACATAGTTGCTGAAAATTAACTGCCTAATTCATTGTTAGAATCGTTATGAAATGTGCGCTTAAATAAGAGTCAACATTTTGTGACTGGTGATGACTGTGATCGGGAGGTGCTGGCTGTGAGTCACTCCAGCTTGTCCAAAATTGTCGAGGTCACACGTCATGCCAGCTACACGTATGGTGTGAAAAAATTGCCGATACACGTCAACAGGCATACACGTACAGATATCTATAGTGTTGATCCTTTTGGTACCTCATATGTGTCGCTCGCATGTGTCGTATGACGCTCGCTGTATGTGTTAACTTTGTGGTAACTGGAGTGATAGGTGCTACAAGTGATTCAGTCTGGGTGGTTTTGAATTGTTGGCGCTAGAATCCAAATACATCCGTAAGGCCTACAGATTACATCATAGGCAGGTGACATGTTCTCAATATTACACCGTTTAGTATATTGGAGTGATCGGAATCTTACTGTAAATTCAAAGTCCCCGAATAGCCACTGCATCAAATTTGGTAACAAAAGAGCACTTTTACTAAATAAAACAGAAGTTAGCGTTGTTTTCATTTGGGGTAGGTGAAGTCCCACCTGTCTGGAACAGAGCTCTTTAGTCGGTTTACCATGCGTGTCTTTTATGAACTATTGTCAACGTATACTTACCTCCATCTTGGTTTTGAGAGCAGGATGTAGAATCTGATTGTATAAGTTCGTGATCATTGTCTGTCGTTTTAACAAAACTATGCTTGATATTCGCATTATGATAGATTAAATTGCGACGTTGAATGAACGATTCTTTCAAGGCAGTGGTCTAGAGATGAAGAATATCAATATTTGCAACCGCTATAAATCTTCAGATTTTCGCTATATTTTCTTACATCACAGGCACCTCCATTCCGTCACAGGCACCTCCAGTTGTTTTATTACCGATCCAGCCTTATTTGGAGTTTATCGGCATTTATATTTGGGCAAGGAGGTTTACTTTACGTCAGTGTATCCAGATCAACAGATTCTTATGCAAGAAAAGTGCATTTAGGACCTAAAACAACCAATTTGTTCTTGTTTTGAGTACTTTTGACTGACCTTAAAGCCACTTCAAAAGTCATATCTTCTGTATATATGTAAAGTTCCCGGGTATATACTGTGTGACAAAACTTAATGTATGTAAGGGTCGAATAGCATTCTTTGATTTTCAATAAACTTCCTGGTTATAATATATTTTATCAAAAAAGACGAATACCTACCGTTTTTTGTTTATTTTTGGTCCGTCACAGGTAGCTCCGGATGCCTGTCACAACATTTTATCGATACCTCCGCGGAGGTACCTGTGATAGTTTACCAGGCGTGTATAAAGCATGTCATTGATAACTCACTGACTTTATGTGTGTTTGTGTTTGTAAGTGCTTAGTTTGTATTTTGTGAGACAATAAGTAGGGAATTAATGCAGCATCAATATTAAAAAAAAAAAATCAGACACGGCATGAAAAATTAATAAAGTGGTATGTGCGCCCAGTAAAGACTCAGATCAGCCTGGGCATCCGCCCAGTCTGATCAAAGTGTTTGCTGTGCGCTTTAAGGGTAGCTGGGCGGATGCCCAGGCAGATCTGAGTCTTCGCTGAGCGCACATGCCACTCTGTTTCGTCATGTCGCAGCTCAAATGTTGTAAATTATTTTACAGTATGTTGAACGACAAAAGACTACTCATCCACTGGGTCATATAGGAGAGCCTACTGATGTCGCCAAGACAATAGCTTTCCTGGCGTCAAATGACGCAAGTTTTATTACTGGACAGATCTTGTTTGTCGATGGTGGTCGTCATGCTAAGCCTACATAACAAGGACAATTGACATTGAACTTTATCAGCATCCTCTATATGTTTAGGGGTTTAAACAGAAAAGAAAAAAGAAAGGACAGAAAAAAAAACACATTTTAGGCAAGTTGGCAGGCACTTCAGAGAACTAGAAACCGCCGGAACAGCTATCCCGAGGAATTATTTTTGTCAAGCTGATCATAAACACTGGTTTATTTCTGAGCTTATTTTCAAAAAATCTAGGCTAGATATGTTTGATTTTTATCTTCTCTTACTGAGTGTGTACAGTTGCATAATATTTCGGTTTGCGAGGATGAAACAACACTTAGTTTTTACATGGACAGTGTGAAACCAACACTGAAATTCTTTACATGGACAGTGTGAAACCAACACTGAAAAAGTGTGAAACCAACACTGAAATGTTTTACATGGACAGTGTGAAACCAACACTGAAATTCTTTACATGGATAGTGTGAAACCAACACTATAATTTTTTACATGGACAGCGTGAAACCAACACTGAATTTTTACAAGGACAGCGTGAAACCAACACTGAAATTCTTTACATGGACAACGTGAAACCAACACTGAATTTTCTTACATGGACAGCGTAAAGAAAATTACATTGGCATTTAAAAGTGCGTGTGGGCACTTTCATTCTGATCAACTTTTCAAGACACGAAGCCATGTCAAGCATAGCAACTGGTTAAAATTTGTATTCGGTGTATTTGACTGCCCAGTCACCGATATGAGGTAAATCGCAGGAGCGCACAAAAGGCTTTCGAACAAAAGAGGACTAGCGATAATATTAAACAAGTAGGAGAAAACTTTCTGTTCAAATTAAACTCTGCCATTTTCATTTTTTTGCCTCGGTTTTCATTAAAGGCTGGGTCAAATATTAAAGAAAAAAAAGTGCTCCCCTAGGGACAAACTATTTCCTATGAGAGAGTTAATCTGGGGCCGTATTCATAAAACGACTTAAGTGGTTGCTATGCTGTTGCTAAGGCTAAATTTCATTGAAGGAGATTCCCTACAACTATGAAATTTGCTCTGGAGGAACAGTCTTACAAAGACTGTTCCTCCAGAGCAAATTTCATAGTTGTAGGGAATCTCCTTTATAGATATTTGGCCGTAGCAACAGCATAGCAACGACTTAAGTGGCTTTATGAATACGGCCCCTGATTTTGAAAGGGCTTTTGTCATCCAGGGCATAAAACAGGATTTCGAAAAGTTGTACGAGTATATAGAATCATAGTGGGCAGGTACAAATTTTTGTGTCTACTTTGTACTGTCTTCTGCGTTCTGTCTGTTTTATACTGTGTTCTGTTTACTGCGACAGTGACGGAATAATTGAGAAGCGACACGACAAACCAACAAAGTGGTTGTGCGCCCAGTGCAGACTCAGATCAGCCTGGGCATCCGCCAAGTCTGATCAGACTCTTCGGTAAGCGCTTAAAAGGTAGCTATGGGTCAAAGCTACAATGGCATTATTTAATGGCTAAAGAAATGATACATATAGTTTTTGGGGGTGGGTTGGGGGCCACCGATTGCGAAACCCTTTCTTCTTGTTTCGATCAAATTCAGTCAACATCTTAATTCCCTGTTATCAATATTTATTATTTGAAGATATCTTTCCACCTTGAATCATTTACTAGCATCTGTTTCTCTATCATTAATATTATTATAATTATTATTCGTCTTACGCATAGCTTTCTGAGAATATGTCATATGTCGTTTACAGTTATAGAGGTTCAAAGGATACGTTTACATGTGTCATGTTGTGTATATTGTATGTAGTTATATTGTTTGTGAGGAAATGGACTCTATAAGCTTTGAGCTTCCGTTCAAATCCTCTATGTTCATTGTATATATGTTATCACTGCATGTACATTTCAACAAATAAATACTGTTTAAACCAAAGCTACTGACCCAAACTGACTGACGGAGGGTGAGGGTGAATTGGGCCCAGTAAAACCGGTTTAACTCCCCCCGCCCCCCCCCCCCCCCCCCCCCCCCCCAGTAGTTATTACTGACCGTCCCAAGGCGGTACTTTCGTTGCGGTTGCATTTGTTTTATGTTCGGTGCTGTTTAATTTATTGTGTTCTCATTTTAACCCTTCTATAATAAAAATAGAAAGTAGGTAAAAATAGTTGTTAAATTTTTTCGTATAATTTGCTTAGTCTGTTGTCACCGTTCTGTTGATCTAAATTATTTAGTTCAGTAAAGATAGCTGAGTTGCCGCCTATTTGGGAAAGAGCTGCTGACTCGGCTTATCAGCTTATCACTTGTAATTTATTGTTTGTTGGGATGTTTTTGTCAATCTTTTCCCTCTGATGTTGGGGATAGGGTTTGGGATCTGATTCAGTCAGTTCCTGAAGTGTAGTTACTCTTTAAATTTGCACGCGGACAGCGACGACGCTGATCAGACTGGGCGGATGCCCAGGCTGATCTGAGTTTGCGCTGGGCGCACAACCACTTTGTTGGTTTTCTCGTGTCGCGGCTCAGTTATATAGAACACAGTAAACGGCAAACAGTACACAGTTAGCATCGGGCAGAAAACTTACATTGAATTTTATACCCCAAAACAGAAGGATAACAAGCGGGGATTGCAGCACATGAATTCGGTGTCTGCAAGACCACTGTGGGATTTATTCGATTTGAAATGCTTGTAATATCACCCAGTAAAAATTTGTGAAAGAAAATGGAAGAAACAGCTTTATTCTTCATTGTAAAATAATGATAGATAATGAGAAGAAAAAAATAAAATTAATCCCGTTGATTGGCATGTCAGCCGCGTCGTTGTTGAACATGTAGTAAAGCACATGAGACCTGTGAATGCACACACCGGGCTGCATACAAGTGCCGCCTGGTTAGGGCATGTATAGATGTTATAAATGCCAAATACATATACCCATATTAGACATACACGGTAAAAATACGTAGGTTTTACGATAGAATGCCTGGCAACCAGCTGCCAGTCCATTTTCCCGTTATTTTTACGGGTGCCCGTAAACATTGGCAGGGAACAACACGCAAGTAGGGTACAATAAGACAGGTATTGTTTTGGTCCTATAGCCCTCAACACTTTAAAGGAATTTTTGAGTGCGGTCAGTTAGCATAACTCTACCATATCGTGATTTCAAAAAAAGTTCTACATGCAGACGCCCGTAAAAATAACGGGAAATGGACTGACAGCTGGTTGCCAGGTATTTTACCGTAAAATCAGTTGACATTTTTTGCAGTGTACCCGAGACTGGGCATGCATAGTTGGCATATTTTCCAGCTAGCACACATGGTATGAACAACGTTGAATCATTTTTTTCTACGTCTTGAAGTTAAAAGAATTGATTCAACGTTGCTCACTGTCTGGCACAGGTTTGTATCACCAAGTTATTATTACGTAGAAAAGGACAAAAACACATTTCTCTTTCAATGGGATTGCCTTCAACACCAATTTGCGGACTGGTATTTATACTAAAGAGCTTTTGTTAACATTTATATATTCTGGGCTTATTATCGTTCTTTAGTTCTAACTGGTCGTTTTAAAGTGCCATTATTGCCATAAATAACTCCCTGATAGTCTTTGTAAACATTCATTTTAGCCCAAGAATACCAGTTCATGTCCGTTCCTGCTTCTCTTGCTCTGGCTGCACTCGTTTTCACTTTACTAGACGCAGTCGGCTGTGACAGTCTATTTACCATCCGCTTTACATCGTGCTCGTCTTTGAGCAGTTGTCCTCTATGAACAGATCTGGCAACTTCCGGTTCCCCTTTTGATTCCCGGCTTTTGGGCGCTGATTTTGGAATAGATACTGGTCTCACGTCATTTTCATTTGAAGCCGAACCACATCGGGATCGTAATGGCTTCGGTTCTTTCCATCCGGGAAATCTCATGCCAGTGTTTTTTGCAGACAAGCATTTCTGGAAAAATAGATTGTGTATGAAAGTTCTTAAGGTCCTTATTCATACACCTGCAAAGATTTTGTCTGCATGACCAAAAGCATTGCAGCACAATTTCAACACAAAATTGTGCTGGAATCCTTCCGTCTTGCGCACTTAATAATGCTGACATGCTGCGGTACATGTAAGCCATTTGATGTAAAAGTGCTTTGCTCATGCAGACGATTGAACGCGTTTGCAACAGAATGGGAGATTTATACTTTGAGTGTATATGAACAGACTGAACATTGTGTTGTTAATGTCATCGTTACAACTGCTTGGTTAAGTGAAATAGTAATGTAATAGTTAAGGCAAGTCCATCCGCAAAAACACATCAAATAGACAATGAACTCAGGAATCATGCAAACAGTTGAACTGTAACATGGTTAGTGAATTATTCGAAACAACTTTTCACATTTTAAGTCTGACATCAAAATCATCTCTATAAACTTTAATGTACAGATGTCGAGGACCGATTTTCATTTGTCAAAAAACCATCTTGAACAACCGATTTTACTGTTTACACTCAGCATTATATGCAAAGATGTTTACTTAATTCGCGACACGACAAAACCAACAAAATGGCATGTGCGCCCAGCGAAGACTCAGGTCAGCCTGGGCATCTGCCCAGTCTGATCAGAGTCTTTGCTGTCCGTATGGAGCTAGCTTATATCCTTAGCTACCCTTTAAGCGCACAACGCAGACTCTGATCAGACTGGGCGGATGCCCAGGCGGATCTGAGTGCGCTTTGCGCTCAACCACTTTGTCGTTATTCTCGTGTCGCGGCTCATGTTACCATATGCAGACTACTTACTGGTTTCCTGCGCATCTCTTGACCACCTTTGTTGGTTCCTGTCAGAAAGGTTGATGATCCCGACGTCTTTGAGCTCACTTGCGCAGACGCAGTGGACCAACTCATGTTCATTTCGGAAACTGACATTTTGCTGAATGTTGATCACTACTGGTATAGGTGGAGTCTTTTATAACACTCTGTATATTTCCTTGATGTCGACATGTTTACATTGCTGTCCGACTGCATCTCACATGGTTTAAGCTTTATGAGTGTCCCACAACACACATTTATCAATCACGGTACTAACTTTTTTTTTTTTTTTTGAGAATTTATCGTGCAAAATATCCCGATAACTGATTTTTTATTATGGACTTTTCCATGAATCAAGTTCAAAACTGAATTAAAAGTCGTTGTAATCTGCTTCGACGAAATTTTTATCAGTTTTCAATCTACATTCCTCCTCCAGTCAGTCCCAGGTTGGTATTTTCTCCACACTGTGGTTAAGTACGATTGTAAAGGACTTTCAGTTCGAATAGGTAGGGTCCAAGGTTAAGAGATTAATACTGGCCACGGCTTTAATGCTTAATTGTAAATCTTAATCGGATTTAATATTTTTATTTTAGCATACGATTTCTCTATACATTATATAACTAAAACATATGCATACACTGAGATATAACTTTGAATTTGTTTTCTGAACCCATGAGCCGCGACATGACAAAACCAACAATTTTGAAAGTGGTTGTGCGCCCAATCTGATCAAAGTCTTCGCTGTCCGCATGCAGATAGCTTAGATCCTTAGCTACCTTTTAATCGCTATGCGAAGAGTCTGATGCCTGGGCTTATCTGAGTCTGCGCTGGGCGCACAACAACTTTGTTGGTTTTCTCGTGTCGCGGCTCATATGTCAAGTGGACTTGTCCATGCTAGTAAATTGGATGAGTCCATTCATCATTTTAGGCGTATCTGGTTTATTTTTTTCTGTCATTTTGATAGAATTTGTTATCAATCTTATGCAAAACAGTACAAACCCTGATCAGACGCCGCGCTATGCGGCGTCTCATCCGGGTCTGCACTGTTAATCCGTGTCCTCTTTGTGGGACGCTAGACATAAATGGATTAATACATGTAATTAATCCCAAATCGTGTATACAGAAAAGTGTATGATCATTGCATGATTTTGTTAAATATTATTCGGTGTTACAATGTTATATATTCAGTTGCTAAGATACACCGATCCAGGGATCACACGTTCCATCCCCTGCTCCTAAGTTCTTTCGTATGAAGCCCAAACTCGTGACCAGCAGCCCAGATGACATTCATGAGGCGATACTTGTCAGTGACTAGAAGACCCCTCTTGACTAACTGCGTGCTCCATTATGCAACCTTTTTGACCCTTTTGCATATCTTCTCGGCACGTGCGCGGCCAGTTGTTTGTGTTAGAAAAGGCAGTATTTTAGTATATATTTAGCCGTTATACCAGAAAGGTAAGAGAGGAGAAAATCCAAACAACCCCTATTCCGCACCTGTTGCAAGCACTTCAAAGTATTCATCTAGACAAAAATCAATATGAAAAGCTGTTCAACCGTCAACTTAAAGATAAAATGTGGGTTGATGTGCCTATATTTAGGCATATAACTGGCAAAAAGGAAGGGAACGTGCTTTTTTTATAAATCGCTCCACAAAATAGAATTTTTCTGATTTCTGCCGAGCAATGCAGTACTATACACACCAGAATCCCGTGGAATGCTAAGTCCCACCTGCATTGTGCTTCCACACTAGCAGAGGTCTTGAAAGTTAAGAAGAAAGTGTAAGCAAGATTATTTATAAACTTTTGAGAAAATTGGACTAACAAGCCATGAATGATGCAATTCTGGTCGTACAATTCCTCATGTCAACGAAGCTAGATATATAAGTTGCAAGCTGAAATAGGGAAATAGCTTCATGTTAGGTTCATTCTGACGCAAATGTTTTCAATCCGTTTAGCGGTTCTTCAGATATTGTCATTTTCATGTGTTTTAAGTAATGATGAATGGCTGTTGTGTTTCCCAAACCTGGTGGCCGTGAGGCTAGTATGGGGTAGAGGCCCACTGTATCTTGGGCACAGCATATGAAAGGCGAAGCCATTCCCTCTGCTTTCGCTGCATTGTCTTTCCCTGATTCGAAACAGGCACCCATTTACTGTTTGGTAGACAGAGTTTTCTAATCGCCGGATGGCTAAACTCGAGTTCGAACCCGTGACCTTCCGGCGACCTTCTACACATTAACCGAGCCACTCACTCTAACCACTCAACCACGGCGCCTCTTGGATGGTAATTTGCCCAAATAAAATGAAATAGCTGAATGCAAACATCATTCAGACTTAAAGTGTTCCAAATCCATTCAGGGGTTCTTGAGATATTGTCATTGTCGTGTTTTGTGCCATATATATTTCCAGTAGCGAAAAACTGTGGCCATCTTGGATGGTTCATCCGCAGAAATTTGAAAATGAGCCGCGACATGAGAAAACCAACAAAGTGGTTGTGCGCCCAGCGCAGGCTCAGATCAGCCTGGGAATCCATCCAGGCTGATCAGACTCTTTGCTAAGCGCTTAAAGGGTAGCTAAGGGTCCAAGCTACCTTCATGCGGACAGCGAAGACTGATCAGACTGGGCGGATGCCCAGGCTGATCTGAGTCTGCGCTCGGCGCACAACCACATTGTTGGTTTTCTCGTGTCGCGGCTCAAAATATCTATAGATAAAGTGCATCACGCTACAAATCGTGAGTCCCGAAACGCTCTGTCGAATACGCCCATTGTAGCCGCTAATTGCAAATTTTCATTAGAATGTCAAATTCATAAGTTCGATTAATCATCTAGTGAGTAGATTCCGAGATGTGGTTCTGTCCGGGTGATGAAGAAATGCCGACAGCACAAGACCTTCATTTGAATAATCTTGGTAGTACTCGAGTACCCGATGGTACATACCTAGTTTCAAGGCCATCGGTCAGATGATTCTGGAGAAGATGCTTTCTGATTAAAGGTCCAGGTCACATCACCAACATGGCCGCCACGCCCATATATAGTTAAGCTTTTGAAAATCTTCTTCTCCAGAACAAATTGATTGTCTATCTTGAGACTTTGTATGTAGCATTGGGTACTCAAGTACTGCCACGCTTGTACAAATGATGATCTTGGGTTGACCTCGATCTTTTTTACGGCAAGGCTGAATTTGCTTGTTGCTGCGTTTATATGAGGAAATGCTAGAACATAAGAGTTCATCGAAATTATAGACGACTTTGGCATAAAAATTGGTAAATGCAGTCAACTAAATGAGTACATGAGTTCAGTCTTCGCTGTCGCCATGGAAGTAGCCCAGACCCTTAGCTGCCCTTTTAGCGCACAGCAAAGACTCTGATCAGACTGGACAGATGCCCAGGCTGATCTGAGTCTTCGCTGGGCGCCATTGCCACTTTGAATTTGTTTTGTCGTGTCGCGGCTTATTTATTTTGCACCCCCCACCCTTCCTTATGGACGCCTACTCTTAAAGGAAAGAACCTGCCTTCATGGGAAACAATATTTTCTTTAAGAGTGGACACCAATTCCGAAGGACAAACAGGAAGTCACAAAAGTTGACCCCCTTTGTGAAAATGATGGAAAACCATGGCCGTGTACCCAATGGATTCGTTTTAAAATCTATTGAGCGTATAGCTCCGGGGCTCATTGTTGTTTGTTTAAACTGAAGAAGCAGACCACGCGGTTACAAAATTGTTGTGTAACTGCGAATTCTTCTCCGTTTTTCTTAAACTTTATAGCAAGTGGAAAGTATGGGCATCCATTCTTTATTATTCGTATACCTAGACCAGTCGGAGATAGAATGTGAAGAGATCCGGGATTAGAGCAACTGCATACATAAATATTCCCATCTCTGTCTAAGGCCACACCTTTTGGGTTATTTAGACTATTGTTAGCATATCTGAACTTTGGATAACCTTCAAAGCTAAAGCAATAATCATGCTGATTCTCCTGACAAGGCTGAATGACATGCTTACGTATTTCGTCCACTGAAATGTACTGAAAACTACTCAGTTTTCTCCCTGCTTTATCTTCACAAAAAAAAACTTTCTCGGCTGGTGTTTCGGCGTCAGAAATGATGCCAAAAGCCACAGGTTCTTCCCACGCCACAGCAAGATCACCGGTTTCAAGGCCATAAACTGCTCTCGGTTTGTGTGTTGTGATAATTTTATGTGCAATTTCCAGCTGTCTATTTGCTGTTAAAATGTAGATTGTGCTTTGGCCCGGTATACAGACAGCTACCTTTCCATCCCTAGTATAAGTGCAAGTAGAAAGATTTTCTGAAGTGTCTTTCTTGTTTGCCTCGCACGGCCTTACGTGTGAGATGACTTCATAACTTTTGTTTGTAAGGCAAACAAATCCTGTAAACTGATCAACAAAAACAACATTGTTATTTGGAAGAAACATCAAGTCAGAATAAGCCGGTAAACCTTTATCTTTGTCATTTTCATTAATTGTCTTTTGAACAGTTTTAGTAACAGTGTAATTTCTCAAAAGGTCACTTTCTTTGAAATATGGAATTTTAACCTTCTTTGAGTTTGCGATAACGGTTCCTACCTTACTTGTATCATTAGGTTCAACATCAAGCACTTCTTGTAACATACTGTGTATTTTAAGTTCGGGTTTAACTGTTTGAAAATAGTCCCATATGTCCAGGACAGTTGTTTCGTATTGGTTAACCCTTTTCATCAGTTTTTGAAGAATGGCATAAAGGTACCTACCGGAAACAAACTTCATTGCTTTCTCTATTAAAGATAAACACGCGGCCAAACCATTAATAGCTGCGTGTAAATCTTCCATTTCTTTTACTACTATCATAGACATTTTCTTGTTTACAGCTTTAGCCTGATCAGTACTTGTCTCTTCTAGGGCGTCAAACAGCTTATTCATCTTTGTCCGTAATTCCTTTAAAGTTCTTGTAATAGCCTCAGTCTGTTGTTTATTGGTATCCAAGTTTCCTTTTCTGGCGTCAAGGATATTTTTAGCAAAGCTAATCAGTTTACCAACTGACCTTTTCGTTTTTTCCATTTCCTGTTTTGCGTCATTGTCTGTAGCGCTGTCTTGCAACTCAACCACGTCATCACATTTTCGGTGATGCACAATAACGCACTTTGCGCAACAAAGGCACCCATTTTCTTTACAATGAAATTTTATCTTCTCTTCAGGGTGGCTGTCACAAGACATATATTCTTTTAGCAACTGAAAGCTGTCCAAAACTTTTTCATTATCGACATCGCCATCTCTCATTTCAGTGATTTTATGAGTTCTGTAAGCTTTAATAGAGTGACGACCTACTGAGCATGGTATACAGAACACCTCTAAGCAGTCGAAACAAAATTGTGAAGCCTTCGATGAAATTCCGAAGACAGAGCACGAGTTACATGCATCGTCTTTTCCCTTACCTGTAGTTCCACTATCTAGTTTCGCTACTATATTTTCGTCGTGCTCCAGAGAATTAATCCAGATGTTAATTTCTTCTTTATCCTTTGGTCCACAGCTTATAACTTGACAAAATGGACATGGAATTCCTGGCTCGGACTCACCCGTATTCACCAGTTGTGTTACATAAGTGATTATACATGCTTTGCAGAAAGAATGATCACATTTTGGCATCTTTTTTGCTTCATTGCATTTGTCCAGACAAATTGGACACCGTGCTAAATCACTATCTTCCAGAGCAGTGGCCATTTTATCTACCTGAATTGTCGAAAATCGAAACCGAAAGTAGAAAAAGAAAATGAAACCAAAGGTAGATAAAAACTAAGGCCAAAGACAATTAGTTTGATCGTTAGTCCAACATAGTCCACAATCGCCGGTAGTAAGCATGGGAATATATCAGAATACGTTTTTTCTGTTTGAGAGATTATTCTAGAGATGCACGTTATCGCATATATGAGCCACGACACGAGAAAACCAACAAAGTTGTTGTGCGCCCAGAGCAGACTCAGATCAGCCTGGGTATCCGCCCATTCTGATCAGACAGTTTGCTAAACGCTTAAAGGGTGGCTAAGGGTCTAAGCTACCTCCATGCGGACAGCGAAGACTCTGATCAGACTGGGCGGATGCCCAGGCTGATCTGAGTCTGCGCTGGGCGCACAACAATTTTGTTGGTTTTGTCACGTCGCGGCTCATATCAGTTAAACTGAATCCCTCCCAATACAATGATGACTACTCAATATAACTATTACTCGTCCAAAGTACGCCGATAAATACAGGGGTATCTTCGACTAACGACCACAATGACATAGCAATGAATTCAAATATTCAATTTTCCCCGTACAAGTCAATGGAGAATTTAAGCGCCATAGCAACCAAAGTTCTGAAGCGATTTGGATAAAACGCAGTATTATTGGTCCCCCTTGCATATAAATGCTATATTTAAAATCAAGTAAAATCTCATTTAGTTTAAACATATTTTATTCATAATTTCTTTCACATGCAACATAAGATATACGCAAAAAATAGTTACTGGGATTGGAATGAAAGCAAAATGCTTATAGGATTCCTCTCCCTCAAAAATCTCATTTGTTGTTGTAGAGGAGATATCGTTTGAAAATGCTGACGGACGGATGGATGGACGACAGATGCCTGAACTTAAGCTCACCTGTGAGCCTTCGGCTCAGGTAAGCTTAAAATGCGCCATATTCAAAACAATGGAAATTTCAGTCTTTGCTTGATTTTATCACTTATATGAATTTTACTCAGGTCTACTGTAATTAAATGCAAGCGTGAAAGGCCTGAAAGGGCGAATATCTCAACGAACGTGGTCGGCGTCACTGACGTCAGTTTGTCAGTATTCAGTTCAGCACACACTCGTTCTGGGGCATTCCAGATAGTTAAACAGCAGTCCAAAAGAAAACCAAATACCGAGATGGTGGACAACTAAACGAAGAATTAAGCTGCTGAGTGGCATTAACGTAACGGAAGGTGTATTTAAGAAACGAGTGACGTTAGGATTGGACTTTCGGTTAATTTCCTGTTCTGAAGAAGAGCAATCTTTTCGGAAATGTTTATTCAACCTTGCCCCGAGGTTATAAAACTTTTTTCATGCTCAACTCAGCTGAGCATGAAATTTTTTCTGCTCATAAATTTTAAAATGCCAACAATTGTTGGCATTTTAATATTTATGAGTAGAAAAAATAGCCTTCTTGGCTTATCTGAGCCTGAAAAATGCTGAATTTCTTGGTATTTTTATATTAATGGGCATTTTAAATTTCATGCTCAGCTGAGTTGAGCATGAAAAAAGTTTTATAACCTCGGGGCCTTGTTTCTAGCAATGAAAAATTTCGTGAAAATAAATGATCCCATAAGTATCGCACAGACACGCCATTTAAATAAGAAATAGTTTAGGAAACGTTGAAGTTAAGACACAAACAGATTGATAATGTTCAACTTTGCATTTTTGACACCAAAAATGCTTCTTTGAGAGATTGACACTTGTATCCAGCATTGCTCTCAGACATACCAGAAGCCGGAGTTTGCATAAAAGCGGCCCCCCTCCCCAGCCCCACCCCTCACAAACAAACAAAAAAAAAAAAAAAAAAAACAACAACAGAGGACCAATTGTCCTATAGCTCACCTAAGACCTTATTGTCAACAGACACAATTTGTCTTTTCCCTCATTTTGTTACAAATTTCAAACCAGTGCTTTTAGAGGAGTGCATATTCTTTTATATTAAAAGATTCCTTTATGAAGAAACTGCTACCAAAGAAAACAAAATGATTCTAGGTTTAAATTATATGATTTTAACAAAAATAACCCTATGTAACGTATATAATCGATCATTATGGCCGACTAAAATATTGTAGAAGTGTTCGTTGCTGTTTAAGTAGACTGACGTATTCAATTTTACCTTTTACAGTTGTTTTCGATTCCAAAAGTGTAGTTCAAGCACTTGAATTATACTGAAAGTGATAATTGTAATATAGAACATTTATAAGGGGGTACTGTGTTCAACACCCCATTTCTCCCAAAGTATACAAGATAGGATAATAATTTTTGCGGATTTGAAAAGATCAATAAATTGTCTTTAATACAGTAACAAATAAATGGAATAACGTACAAAAAGAAAGTATTTTGGATGGAAATAGCAATTTTAATGGGGTGTAAAGACAAGTGTCACCTATATTACACCATGTAAGCTAAATTGTCCTTTCAAACATGACAACTTTTAGCTACTGGATTGTTCTATTAGAGTCTATTATAATTTCAAACATAAGAAAGTGACATATTTCTGGAGGGGGGTGGGGGGGGGGGGGGGCGGGGGAGGTAAACCATATCTGGCTCATGGCCTAATCTGTATATCCGTTAAGGCCATAATGGTTTCGGAACAGGTTTGGAGACGAAGAAGGGGAACTTGCCACAGATACCTTTTGTTTACATTAGCCGTGTTTAACACAGTTTCCACAAGAGTCCCCCATCGGACACCTCAACCACTGCGTCTCGAGAAAGGCGACAAATAAGGGCATCAGGAAGGAGATGTCCGATGCAGCAAGAAACTGCAAAAAGTATGTATTCATACCGAATTCATTGCGACAGACGCGCACCCCTGCACTCAACCTCCCCAGTGTCGCTAAATTCCAAAACTTTAAAAGAAAAGAGATGATGCGCAGCTCTCGGCAGGCAACGAGCATCCCTCTACGAACCACACTTATATTGTCACAATCCGCGGGACACATTGGCCGCAGACATCAGGTAAGAGACGCCTACGTTTAAACCTGCGAGCGCAGGCGTCCCCCATCGGGCCACCTCGACCCCTGCGCCTCGAGAAAGGTGAAAGATAAGGGGATCAGGAAGGAGATGTCCGATGCAGCAAGAACCCGCAAAAAGCAAACAAGAGGGCCATGGTGGCCCTGAATCGCTCACCTGAGCATTAATCGGTTCACTGGCTCTGGTGAAGATTTATAAGAGTTTTTACCATACATGGGAATGGCAGCCACCTTGGTCATGTGACCAATATCATTTGAAGAACTTTCAATCCTTTGACCCATGTGCAGGCTCCATATGAAATTTGAGTTTAGTCTGCCCAGTGGTTTCAGAGATGTTTGAAAATGTTTATGGATGGATGACAGAGGCAGCTAACACCAATACTGTAAGGCTCAGGTGAGCTGAAAATGGCAGAGTCGCTTCTCCGAAAAGTTCCCGTTCATGTTGAGTTCCTTCTCCGAAAAGTTCCCGTTCATGTTGAGTTCCTTTGATGGATTTGAAAAAGACTGAACTAAGCAAAGACAGATGATAGAATGGTAGCATCATTATCTCACTGTGGTGAAACTAATGTATTCCAAGGAGTTTGTGGCTGGCATCATTGCAATGTTAGTTCTGATTCTTGCAGCATAACTTAATTTAGATTTGACCTAGTGACCTAGCTTTTGACCCGACATGACCCAGTTTCAAACTTGACCTAGATTTTATGGAGATAAACATTCTGACAAAGTTTCATGAAGACTGGATTAAAACTGTACCCTCTCGGGTGTGCACAAAGTTTTTCTAAAATTTGACCTAGTGACCTAGTTTTTGAACTGACATGAACCAGTTCAAACTTGGCCTGGATATCGTGAGGATAAACATTCTGACAAAGGTTCATGAAGATTGGATCAAAACAGTGCCCTCTAGAGTGTTCACAAGGTCGTTCTTATATCTGACCTAGTGACGTAGTTTTTGATGCGACATGATCTACTTTCAAACTTGGCCTAAATATTGTGACGATAAACATTCTGACAAAGTTTTAAAAAGATTGGATCAAAACTGTGTCCTCTAGAGCCTACACAAGGGTTTTCTAAAGTCTGACCTAGTTTTAGACCCGACATGACCCAGTTTCAAACTTGGCCTAGATACTGTGAGGATAAACATTCTGACAAATTTTCATTAGGTTTGGATCAAAACTGTGACCTCTAGCTTTTACACAAGGTTTTCCTAATATTTGACCTAGTTTTTGACCCGACATGACCCAGTTTCAAACTTGGCCTGGAAATTGTAAGAATAAACATTCTGACAAAGTTTCATTGAGATTGGATCAAAACTGTGCCCTCTGGAGCGCATACAAGGTTTTCCTTATATTTGACCTCGTGACCTAGTTTTGACCCCACATGACCCAGTTTCAAACTTGATCTAGTTTTCATAAAGATAAACATTCTGACAGTGTTTCATGAAGATTGGATCAAAACTGTGCCCTCTAGGGTGTACACAAAGTTTTTCTTAGATTTGACCTAGTGACCTAGTTTTTGACCCAACCTGACTCAGTTTCATTGGGGGCTTAGATATATGGACAATAAACATTTTGACATAGTTTCTTGAAGATTGGAAATCTATGCCTTCTAGTAGGTATGCAAGGTTTTTCTAAGATTAGACCTAGTGACCTAGTTTTTGACCCGACATGACCTAATTTCAAACTTGGCCTAGAGTTTATGGAGATATACATGCTGACAAAGTTTCATGAAGATTGGATCAAAACTGTGTCCTCTAGAGCGTATACAAGGTTTTCCTATGATTTGACCTAGTGACCTAGTTTTTGGCCTGACATGACCCACTTTCAAATTTATACTACATATAATAAGGATAAACATTCTGACAAAGTTTCATGATCTTAAGTTGAAAGCTGTGCCTTCGACAGCATACACAAGGTTTTTCTAAGATTAGACCTAGTGACCTAGTTTTTGACCTGACATGACCCAGTTTCAAACTTGGCCTAGAGTTTATAGAAATAAACATTCTGACAATGTTTCATAAAGCTTGGATCAAAACTATGTCCTGTAGAGTGTACACAAGGGTTTTCTATGATTTGACCTAGTGACCTAGTTTTTGACCCGACATGACCCAGTTTCAAATTATCTTAGATAGTATAAGGATAAACATTCTGACAAAGTTTCATGAACTTTGGATCGAAACTGTGCCTTCTAGAGTGTACACAAGGTTTTTCTAAGATTTGACCTAGTGACCTAGTTTTTGATTCGACATGACCCAGTTTAAAAGTTGGCCTAGAGTTTATGAAGATAAACATTCTGACAAAGTTTCATAAAGATTGGATCAAAACTGTGTCCTCTAGAGCGTACACAATGTTTTTCTATGATTTGACCTAGTGACCTAGTTTTTGACCCAACGTGACCCAGTTTCGAACTTGTCCTACATATTATAAGGATAAACATTCTAACAAAGTTTCATGAATTTTAGATGAAAACTGTGCCTTCAAGAGCGTACACAAGGGTTTTCTAAGATTTGACCTAGTGACCTCGTTTTTGACCCGACAAGACCCAGTTTCGAACTTGGCCTAGATTTTATGGAGATAAACATTCTGACAAAGTTTCATTGAGATTGGATCAAAACTGTGCCCGCTAGAGTGTACACAAGCAAAAGTTGACGGACGGACGTCCGGACGTCCGGACGGACGTCCGTCCACACGTACGACGGACGACGACATCACGGTATCCCAAAAGCTCACCCTGAGCACTTCGTGCTCAGGTGAGCTAAAAAAACTCAAAAGAATGGAAACCAAACTCCGCTAAGATTCATGTCGCTATGACAAGTCTTAGTTTTAGAATAATTTAGATATTTAACCAGATATACATCAAATTGAAATAAGAAATACTTTGAATTAGTATTTAAGTAGTGACCCCAATGCCAGAGAACCAAAACCAACACTATAACACTGACTTACTGTGTTAATGATATCCTCGGGGACAAATTGCCCACCAGCAATGGTTCTAATACAAACGTATTCATACCAAATTTAGTGCGACAGACGCGCGCCCCTGCACTCAACCTCTCCAGTGTCGCTAAACCCCAAAACTTTGAAAGAAAAGAGATGATGGGAGCCCTTGACAGGCGACGAGCATCCCTCTCCGAGCCACACTTGCTGTCACATTCCACGGGACACATTGACCGCAGACATCAGTTAAGAGACGCCTACGTATTAACCCGCGAGCGCAGGCGTCCCCCATCGACCCACCTCAGCCCCTGGTTTAAAAGACATAATAAGCCAAAACTGATGTCTTAACATCTATGGTCCGGCTGACTGGACTTAGGGGGCAAGTTCGACATGGCCCCCATAATGTCTTTCGGCAAACGTGGCCAGGAAACTAATTTCCTTTTTTTTTGTTTTTGTTTTTTTTTGTTTTCGTTTTTCTTTTGTGTTACTAAATGCATGACTACAACTGACATATACATATCCCTTCAACGAAGGTTCCCTAACTGTTGTCAGATTTTACCAAAGGAGCTTGTGAGTAATGGCAGCCTAGCGTGAACGTCTTGCGCACACAGCTTCAATCGTATGAGCTGCGTGCGTATTTCACTTAGGGCATTGACAGCATGGGTTGTCTCAACGAAATCGCCAGTGGTGCATTGGAACAAAGTAAGCCGAAATGGCTGCTTGACCCTAGTGCCGTATTTATAAAACTACTTAAGTCGTTGTTATGTTGTTGCTAATGCTAAATTACTTTGAAGGAGATTCCCTACAACTATCTGAAAAAGACTGTTCCTACAGAGCAAATTTCATAGTTATAGGAAATCTCCTTTATAGAAATCAAGCCTTAGCAACAGCATAGCAACGACTTAAGTGCATTTATAAATACCACCCCTGGTGTGTAGCGCATCATGGATCAAACCAGACAAGACAAATGACTCGGCTTGTGAATGCATTAGAATATTTGCCAAAATCATTGTGCTTGTTAAAAAGCAAACGCATGTAAGTCTGTGGGGAAAATCATTTCTGGAAATTCTTATAGCCTACGGGCGTGTGTATTGATTTAATATCATCGGAACAAACTGCTTCAATTCTGTTTGCAAAGCTTTTAAATAAATAATGACAATGCACAAACTATTACGAAAGAGCGACAAAGCGAAAAATTAGAAAAGATGCAAGTTTTCTGAGTCCTGATAATTGCCATATGAGCCTACTTACAAGAGAAAACAAGGTAAGCGGACGTATCTTAATATCAAATTATTTGGATTAGATCTAATACTGTCGAGCAAATGTATATTTATATACACTGGTTTCACAAACTCGGTTTATAAGGGATGAAGGGGGATGGGGGTGCCTCGGCGTACTAGTAAATAAGAGCGCTGACTTAATAAGAGGAATCACCCAATAAAACTGAAAGTGATTTTTGTTGAAACTTCACACAGAGGTAGAATGTCATGTGCTGAGTGGAAAAAACAACATCTATATGCCTGTGTGAATCGTGGTTTTGTCTATTACAAAGACTATATTCGAGAAAATAGATGACAGATCGTTTAAAAATAATGATTAACTTCTCTTACGTGGCTTTTTGATTGAACATTAAACTTGCCGTTGTCGTTTGTCATCAAGTACCATATAGGATATTTGAAGTTAGCAATTTCCCGCCCTTTTCCATTATTGGAAAAAAAACAACAACATAGAATTCTTTCAGTATAGGAAAATTTCTTAAGTGATCTTTTTGTTTGAGAACAGTAGCTGAAAATGGCGTCTTGACTGCTCAGCCACGAGGTTGGAAAGAAAGACCACGCGTTGCCCTGTGCAGCATCAAAGAGGCAAACCGACCTCCAATCAGGAAGCTGGGATCACACGTGGCAAGGGAGGGGCCCTCAGGGCCTCCAACTGGGCAAATATTCGGGGGTAACAAAAAGGGGCTGTTTCTCGATAAAAATCGCTATCATCATGATAGCTTGTATTTATCTCACCTCCGCCACCATAATAAGAGCAGAAAACACTACAGAGGGGCATAGCATCCCCTCTGCTTGTGAGATCCGCACTGTCACATTTCTAAAAGTGTAGCATTTGCATCCAGGGGTGTGAATCAAACCCTCCCAGGAAAAATTGCCAGAAACCGGGGTGTGAAAGGTATAACACGTATAGTCAAAATAGACTATCTGCAAGGACTTACAGTATAAAAGGGGGAAGCCCCCTCGCATGACAGACCCCCTGCATGCAAATGCAACACTCTAATTTTTAGCTGAACATAAAATAACCAACACAGTGCTGCTGCTGTAGATACAACTGTGTTGTATCCATGGGTTTTATTTATTGGAAAAATTTCACAAAACTAATTAATAGTTCTGAATCTTGTAAATTCTCATATAGCATGTAATGAAGATAAACTTCCCAAAAGATAAAATAATCTTATGTCCTCATCTAGAAAGCAGATGGGGCAACACTACTGCCATACATCCCAGGTCGCCGTTTTGCCGAACATGGCACTTTCCACATTCACTTTCAATTTTCGGCAAAAGGGCGACATGGTTTGCCCCATCAAGAAAGAAAAACAGCAGCAGACTGATACTGATCTCAGTGGTAAATATTCAAATTCTTGACACAATCATAACTCGTCTTGTGAGGAAATTCAAAGTATATGATAACTACCATAATATGGTATATTATAACACATTTACATGCATGAACCTCAGATAACAGCCAGCCAACGCAAGCTGCTTAACTATGAAAATCTCCATCCACATCATCACCCAGTGCTTGCATCATGTAAATTCAGCACAACCAGTGTAAAGGTGTTCGTAAGTATGATTCCTCAACTTTACAAAAATTTAATACAGAAGGCCATAACAAATGTTTTAGAGGCTGTCAGCAAACGCAAACAGCCTTAATTAATCCATGATCAGCTCATCTGCAGTATCCACCAAATTTTATACATGACAGAAAATGTAAGATGCTTGGACTTCTGAGGCTGTCGGCAAACGCAGGCAGACTCAAACCTTGCATGTTTGTTACCCCTATTACAAGTATCCCTGCACATACCTGCGTGGACTTATATCAAGCAATTAGATAAGGGGTGCCAGCAAACGCAAGCCCCCAGTGTTTCCTAGTTTCAGGCCACGATTACTCGAGTAACAATCATACTTTATGCCGAATGCATCCTCAGGTACTTCTTGAATGCATTGCTGTTCCAACGTCCAAGCGACCTTATCAGAGCATCAGAATAGCCCAGCTCGGCCTTATGAGAAGCTGCCCCTATGCGAAAACTGTGACCCTTGTATCTAGCATTATCCAACCGACAGAAAGTAAGAGATCGGTACAATTGCTGATCAAAAAAGGACCTAGGTATAGGTTTCCCTGAAACGGTACAGAAAAATGGTCCCTCTGCTGAACCCCTCAACTGGAGATATTCAAATACAGAGCCTGCAGCAGAACAACAGGCCGAGCCCCTTCCAAAACTTATCATATGTGGTGTTTTTGTTAAATTATGCTTGAACTGATGAAAAGTTACCTCTACTTGCTGCCTACCCTGTTCCGCAACCATGCGCACATCAGAGAACTTGACCACAGAGGCGAGAGAATTATTTGATGTGATCTCACCCACTGTGTCCATTCAAGTACGCCTATAAATGCGAGTTGGAGCAGTGTACGCCGAGTTAGAAGAAAACACGTCTCGGAAATGTCATCATGGCTTTAAAGTAAGTTCATTTATCAGGGCTTTTCGTCATCTAAATGTAATAAACTAGCATGAGTGTATCTGTAACTGAATAAGCTTTCAGACTGATATAGTTTCACGTGAATGCCATGTTCGATTTACAGAATATTTAACCAAATCTTACATTCTTTCAAGTGAGACTGCCTTTACTGAAAAAGAATTCAGTATTTCTTTACAAATACATGTATCTTTTGATTGATAGGTTCCTTATTAGCTAGGCAGATATATATTGAAGCTATTGTAATAGATGAATCGGTCAAAACCTGTCCGCTTTGAATATAGAAATCATTTGTATGCAGGCTGTAACGGTTTGAAGTGCACGCCGAGTTGCAAATACATAATTAACGAAAATACGGCGAGTTGGAGAACCCATGTACGCCGAGTTTAAGCTTTTTTGTCAAAAATGGTGTACGCCTAGTTGGAATAAAGTACTGCTCTGTGTATTTTTTTTTTAGAAAATGGCATTAAATTTAGTTGCAGCTGTCTAGCTGAGCATTTATTGACATTGCTTCGTACTAACAGTGTCTAAAATACCAAAGTCAGTCAGTTGTTGATGGCTGTCCGATTGCTTGTATGAAAAATCATTCTATTAGTAAATTCAAAAGAATGATTGAGAATATTGTAAATAATTAAGCATCCACATTTTGCTTGTCTTCCAGATATGATGAGTTTGCCTGCCAATGTTATTACTGTTCATTCAGAACATTTTCTTTGCAAGAGCTTTTAGATCACTGTTGCTTATACCATTCGACGTGTGAACTTTCAGTTCGAAGATTCACTTTATCTGTTGACAGTGGGAAAAGTAAATTCCAGTCTTTACATTTTAAACTCATTCCAAAAGAGTACAAAAGAAAACATATGTACTGACTTCCTCATTAAAAAAAAACTTCCAAAATGGGGCTCTTCTCTTAAAGGAAGGCATTTGCTGCCTGGGCAGCAATTCTTCTCTTCAAGAATTTAGAAGGACGGAAAGAATGAAAATGACAGATTTGCTTCCCCTGAAAGTTTATTCAGTCACCCAAGCAAAGTATCATTTTCTAAAGAAAATGAAAGTTACTGATATGCTAAAGAAAAGGACTATGATTTATTGACTCTTTTGTAAGGCTCTTTTCTGATTGAAATAGCTTTGAACTCTCTCTCAGTCGCTCTTTATTGGCAGACGCATTACTCTGTACGCTTCTCTAAATCAGATGGGTATATACGCAATAGTTCTACAGTTATTTTGCTTCACTCCAGGTCGGGCAACTCTGATCCCTCAATTCTTCAAAAGCAACCCTCCAAAAAATCTAGTTGCCTTTTTCTGTTATTTTCGTGTCCGTCCCAATTTTCTTCTCTCCGCACATTTTCGTAGAATGTAATTGTCCCTACGTCTGCACAGGAGATCTATTCTTTTCTATCCCATAACCTTGCTAGGTCGTTGGGGGCACCACAGATGACTTCGAAACAATCCCCTTCCACCTTGTTCTGTTTTCAGCTGCCCTAGTTGAGCTGGCACTCTTTAATATTGTCTTCCCACCTCTTCTTCTGTCTACCTCTTCTTCTTTTTCCTTTAAATGCCCTGTAAAATCATCTTTGCTAAGCCAGAAGACCTTGAGACGTAGCCAAACCACCTTAGTTTCCGTTTCTTGACCAGCGTCAGGAGTTCATCATAGTCTCCAATGGCTGCATGGATCTTTCTGCGAACCTCCTCATTTGTTATATGGTCCTTGTACGAAATGTTCAGTAACATTCGGTAGCATCTCATCTCAAAGGCCTGCGTTCTTTTCTCTAATTCTGCTGTAAAGGTCCACGATTCACAGGTATGCAGAAATATGGAAATGACAACGGAGCGCAAAAGTGTCACCTTTGATCCAAGAGATATGTTGTTATCTCTTCAACTTGGTTTCAGCTTGGTAAGAGCTGAAGTGGCTTGTTCAATCCTTGAGAGAACCTCCTGCTTTGAGCCATCATCTGAGACAACTGCTCCAAGGTATTTGAAGCTTGTTACAGTACCCAGCTTCTGTCCTTTTACCTTGATCTCCCTCTGGATGCCAACTGCACTGTTTGTCATCAGTTTAGTCTTCTCAGCACTAATCTCCATCTTATACCTTGTTTCACGTTTGGTCGAGACTTTCAACTAGGGCTTCTAGTTCCTGCTCTTCCTCAGCTAGAGCATCTATGTCATCGGCAAACCGCAGATTGGTAATATTCTGCCCCCCACCCCCCCACCCCCTATGCTAACCTTTCCGTCATGTTCTTCCAGCGCATCAGACATGATCCGTTCGAGAAAAATGTTGAAGAGGGTGGGTGACAGAAGACATCCTTGTCTTACTCCAACTGTTTTTCTCAACCATTCTCCTGTGCTGCCATTCATCAGGATTGCACTTGTAGCCTTGTCGTATGGCTGCAAGGGCATAGGAGATAAATATGTTAAATAGGAGACGGTCTCGCAGATAAAAGTATGCTGCATGCATGTGGAGGGCTGTTATCAGATTATCCACTATACAAGGCGCTACACAGGGTGTGGCGGTGGGGGTGCTAAGGTGTTGGATACCGATATTTTTATTGAGTTGTGTCAAAAGGGACTGCAGCTTATAACATACTTATCAGCCTGTGGTTAAGGGTATAAAGCTTATAACTATGGGCAGACTGCTTTTGCACTATGTGATACGCAACCTTTTTACTCGCAGCTTAGTCAGCGTTAATGGTTGGCGCTTGCTTGTTTTAGCTAGGATGCTTCGAAATTTTCTTCAGGAACAGTTTATTTTTTATTTTCTTTTTTTCTTCGTATTATCACTGTACTTAAACGCAAAATGTGGCTTCTTAATTAACTCTATCAGTGGAAGAGCGTTCAGATGCACTTCCTTTTAACAAATACAAAATCTGTTATTTTTGCCAGGTCAGATAAGGCCCATAAATACAGAGCATGGCACATGTTTGGTCATTAGTCTTTGAACTTGACATTTATATACTCCCACTCACGGTACACCCTTATGTCAACAATGATTAAACTCGGCGTACACAGGTGCTGCAACTCGGCGTGTACTTTGGCAACACCCCTGGTGCAAACAAATACAAACAGCTCTCTCAGTTTTACGATTACCATTTTGTGGCTTCGCTCTGATAGTCACAATTGGATCATTTCTTATTCCATTTTATAATTTTGGTAAATGAAGACAGTGTTTGCGTATATTGAGTACAATTTAAGACCAGTAGCAAATATTTTGACATGTTTTGCAAACATTTCCGATGTTTCTTGTGTTATTACAAGAGGTGGTGCTTTGAAAATTTACCTGCGGTTGTAGATGATGTTTAAGACGAAAACTGCGAAGAAGAGAGGGACATAAACCTCAGTTAGCTGTTAAAACACATGGCAAACACTTACCTCTTGTCCGCGAGTATCTCTGAATGTGTTCTAACTCGGCGTACACTGCTCCAACTCGCATTTATAGGCGTACACGAATGGACACAGTGTCACCTATGCGAGCAAATGTTTCAAATGCAAATAAGAACATTGCGCGGAACAAAACATAGTCATATCTACTAGCTGTGGTATGCTGTAAAGAAAATATCTGTCTATTGAGAATTGGAATGGTAATGGGCAATCTTAAATCATATGTCGGACGCAGTCTGTATGCCCTAGCAGTTAATTTGCGCACCAAAAAGGCCTGAGTAGGATCATCTAATCCTCTGATTATATGTACGTAAGATATTGCAGATAAATATGTGGAAATTGTTTTGGGGGCCATACCCTCATGGTGCAAATTTGCTACAAATAATGCAACGTCTATCACCGAACAAGGCAAAACGCACCTTCTCTGCATTATATCGGAAATAAATTTTTCGATAGCAGCGATTGCGTTTGCATATATCTTATTAGTAGAAGGCGCTAACGACGAACTCAGCAAGATGTTAAAGCTCGCCAAAATTCCACTGGCTCCAAGCTTGGTGGCACTGGCGTTGGATGTGGGTTGCTGTTGGGACTCAATGCCTTGAACTTCTCTACCTGTTGGCGAGAAAGACAGTCAGCCAAAATATTATCAGATCCTTTTACAAACATGGCCTGAAACAGAATATTATATTTCAAGCATACCAAAACTAATGCCCTAACCAAATACATAATGCTCGTATCTCGAGAAGTTTTTGAATTGAGAATGTAAACCAATCCCTGATTATCTGTATGGAATATTATGCAGTGGTTCTTCCAAACGTGTCCCCATATGTGAACTGCGAGGACAATTGGGTAAAGCTCCAAAAAAGTTATGCAAAAACTCTGCCATTCGCAGGGGAAAAGTCCATATAACCAGGAGGATCCATATAAAGCACCGTAGCCTAAGGACTTTGCAGCATCTGTATATAAATGGAGTGCCACGCTGGAAACCATTCTGTCCGAAATAAACATAGATTTGCCATTAAATTGTTGCACAAACTTATACCATGTTTGTAGGTCCTTTCGAGCCTCATTATCCAGCCGAACATAGTAGTATGGCTGATCTACGCCTATGGTCAAATTATATAAGCGTCTCAAAAAAGCTCTCCCACTCACAACAACCAGGCTGCAAAAATTCAGATAGCCCAAAAGCGCCTGCAGGTCACGTAGTTTACATGATTTCTTATTGATGAAGTCAGTAAGGACCTGCAAGCACTTTTGAACTTTCTCCACAGGCAATCTGGCTTCCATAATACAAGCATCTAACGTAATACCCACAAAGTCCATCGATGTTTTAGGAAAAAAAGTTTTGTCCTGCGCTATAGGAAAACCCAAGTACCCACAGAGCTTCAAAATTGTAACAGGGCTTCGAGACATGTTTCGTAATTTGAACCAGCGAAAACGAAATCATCTAAAATATGCACCATCAAACAACCAAATTTGTGTTCTGCTATCCAGTGTAGGGCCGAACTGACTGCCTCAAAAATCCTACAACTGGAACTGCCGCCCATACTTAGGCATCGATCAAAAAAAAAATTTCCCTGCCATGTAATCCCAAGAAGTTCATAGTCAAGAGGATGTACGGGAACCAGTCTGAATGCATTTCTCAGGTCGGTTTTTGCCATAAAAAGCCACTCCCTAACTTTTTTACTAAAGATATGGCATCATCAATAACCGCATAGGATACTGTTGCACACTCACTGGGGATATTGGCATTTACAGATGTACCCGCCCGCCCCCCCCCCCCCCCCCCCCCCCCCGAGGGTATGATAAGTGGTGAATTAACCTGTATTCCCCGGAGTTTTCTTTTCAACCAGACCCAAAGGTGATAATTGTAAGTTGTCAAAGAGAACCTCTTTAAATGGACCCTCAAAACGACTTTCTGCCACCTCTTTCTCAAGCTTGGCAGTTACAATGTTTGGATGCTGATTAGCTGACCTCAAATTGCGACATGACTGAGGAGAGCGAATACCATTAAACCCAATGCGAAAATCATTTGTAAACCCATCGATGACATACTCGTATTGATCCCTAGGATAGCCAACTAAAAGCTCTGCTAGGCGCTCTACAATGACAGGAGTAGGTAATTTTTTCCTAATTGCTTGGCCTTGGTCTAGCCGCTCCACGTTGGACTGAGTTTGGCCCCCCTGACCTCTTTGTCCGCCACCGGCACTTGGGGCATTATTCCCCTCCCCCCGGGACTTGTTTGATTGAAGCCTCCTGTTTTTATTCCAACACCTGAAAAAAAAAGGTGTGGTCCACCACATTCTCCGCACTTATGGGGGTAGGAGCACCCAGGACAGTTGCTTCCCTTATTGTATTTGAAGCATGACACAATTTTGTATTTCCTTTCTTGGAAATTTCCCCTTTCGGGACGAAAAAGCTGACGCTTATTCAAGGCTAAGAAAAAAAGTTCATCCTCTCTTTGATCCAATCTATACTTTAAAGATGCCGAGTTTGCCTTTAGTTTACGGAATTGCCTATCATAATTGAACCATGCTCCACGCTTGCTCGCAATACGTCGTATCAAACTCATATAGGAAGCCAAAGCTTCAGCCTCCTGTGCATACTTAATGCGGTAAACTGATGCATGAATTGAAAAAGCATCCGTCCACTGCTCTATTGTAAGGAATTTTTTCTTGGATGGTGCAGGTGTGATTTTGCCGGTTTTCATATTAAACAACACATCATCTGGCTCCTCCTCCTGCAGGGTTGACAACTCGACAAATTCGCCCCGCCAAATCTGCTCTCTTTTTTTCATAGGAACCATTGCGTACAACGGCAGTTTAGATGGGACGAATGTGGGCCCGTCAAACCAACTGGAGGATGAGGTGAGCCCTTCAGCTTGCGCACCTGACTGTGCTTGGCACCCAGCCACTAAATGAGATAAATGTAGGTCATTTATATTATTAGGAAGTATGTTATGTTGTGTCTGTGTTTGACTGTCATGTCCTTGAACTGAAACGATTTGTACATCTCTTGACTCCTGATGCGCTTGGTCATCATGTTCACTATGCAAGTCCATTGGCTCGATGCTGGACCCCTGTTTTGAATGTTCATTGCCAGGTTGGCCTGAATATTCTTGGCCAAATTGGCCTGAATGTTCGCCACTCTGTTGCACATCATTCACTCCCCTATTACTATGCTCGCTGTGACCTTGACCCCTGTCAGAACTGTGTTTGTCATTGTGCATTTCACCACTAGCACAGCTGAAGCCCATTTGACTCAATGTAGCTGTGATCGTGGGGGCCAACGCTTGGCCCAGAGCTGAAGCTAATGCCGTCGCATCCACTGTAAGAGGACTCGTACTGTTAGTAGTGGAATCAGTTACAGCCCTATTCTGTCCCTCTGACTGAACAGTTTGGTTGCTACGGCACCTTATCACTGAATTACGGCTTCTGCGCCCTCCAGCCCTTGCTTGGGAAACTGCAGCCGCCAGAGATCTAACTGCCATCCGGTTTGTCCTAGTCTTAGTACGACCCCGCTCCATCCTGCAAAACATAATCAACTTTGCATTTTCTAATCGACTCTGCTAGAACCTGTTCGCAACTGTTTTGAAACATGCGTGACTCAATCATGCATACACATTTCCAGGGCACGAAATTTACTCCTTGCTAACTCGCAAAGATATTGAAATCAAAATAAATAAATAAAAATGTGAAATTTATGATTTTGCATGGCATTTGCGATTTTTCCAGGAGCAAAAGTGCCCTAATATTTCGTATATCTCCATGCAGAAATGAAGGGATGCACTAAACCTCAACATATTTTGACCAGACGTAAACACAAATTGTCTAAACCATTGAAAATAGTTTCTGAATGCCTGTCATGATGGCACCCTGGAGGCTAAATTTCAACATCCCATTTTCTATGTTGAAGGTTGTTTTTGCCTTTTAATTGCTAGATCTATTCAAAAAATTTAATTTGCGAGAAACATGTCTGGGCACCTGCAAAACTATAGAAATATGCATAGGAGTTAAATTCGCGCCCTGCTTATTGTGCAAGCTGTAGGAGTCAATCCTGCACCAGCGTTCCCGTGCTATTTTAACACAAGACAGATCCCAGAAATCTAACCATCTATGCCCGTTAAAGTTACCTCCCTTCATTTCAAATTTGATAGCTTGGAGCGAAACTGTCACTTTCTATAGACTTGTTAGTACTCACACGATTTCATAATTTTAATTATAACAAAACTTCCATGCAATATTAGCTGTGATGGAATGTGCATGCAGCACTATCAGAAATCTACCATTTAGCCTCTTAAGAGCTCATTATAAAGAAAGAGGCCCACCAGAAATTAACAATCAGGATATACATAGCCTGAAATCCAGGATCATTCACTTTTTCCAAATACATGAACTGGGATAAGTACAGTGGCATTATACCGTACCTATTCCCTAAGATGAAAAACCTTTAAAATCAATGGACGTGTCCCAGTTTGGGGTTTCTCCTTTCCCAAATGCATACCATTTGACAGAGTAAAACAACAGCAGAGAGAGAGAGACCACTCCCTAACAAAAAACAATAATATGATTCTGTCATGGAGGCACTTAGTAAATAAATACGGTAGCTCTAGCTACAAACTAGGGATAATATTGCCACTGTACACCCAAAAGGCCGGGATAAGTGTTGTAATGACTCAAAAAATTAACAATTCGCACACTGTCTTGCCCAAGACTTTCCAAATTAATAAATGCATGCAAGAAAGATGCTTCTAGACTAGCCTAGAGCCTAGATCTGTTCAATACAAGTATTTTATTTTATTTATTTATTATCATTATTTTTTATTATTATTATTTAATTTATGGGTTTTTTTTTTTTTTTTTTTTTTGCTGCCATATTACTGAAGCTTGAGGTGCTATACCACCAGAGCCCACCACAATACCCCGCTAAAACCAGGAGACCAACTGCAACTGGTCCTGCGTGCTGCCAGCAAACGCAAGAAGCTTCAAGCAAAATGACCCCCTCCCAAAGTTCTGAGAAAACGGGGGATTTATCCAAATTCAACTTTACCTTTCAGCTAAAAGGAGCTTGTTTGAGAGCCGCCAGCAAACGCAAGCAGCTGAGCAAACTGAACTCTACCTAGGGTTCCGGAAAAACAAGGGAATATGTCCTTTATAAGAAACCAATGTTTAATGTCTCAACTTTTTTTTTTTTTTTTGGTTTTTTGGGAACAAGGGAACAGAGACCCCCTGGGAGGAGCTCATAAAGGTAAATATAATTTAAGCCTGCAATGCAACAGGGATCACAAAACTCAATTTGCATTTTCAACCGCCAGAATTATGGCCTGTCTAATGGATTTATAAAAAAAATTCATTCCAGCCTCATTTAGATGGCATCCATCGTTCACAAATATGTAGAACGGACCTTCACAAATTCTATGGTGTTTCCATAATTTTAGGGAGGCCGAGGCTTCCAGCAGGACCTCCAAATACTCATTTACTTTTAGTCGCCGCTCCTCATACACTGCAGGCGACACATTTCTAGGCCGTGGTCGTGTAAATAATTGGCAGATATAGACCACCTTTACCCCACATTCTTTCACCAACCACTGCCCAAATTCTTCCAACAATGATGCCAACCCTAATGCACTGAACGACCCACTGTTGCAACAGTCGTTGTCCCCCAGTTGCATCACTACCGCATCAAAATGCTCCCTTTGAAACACCAGTCGCACACTTTGCTGCAAAGGATCAAATTTATTCGCTTTGTCCCCGATCGTCCATCCCGGGACCGTAAAAAAATTTACACTGCATTGCAGCAAACCAAAATTCGGAATGCAATATGGATGCTTCTCTGAGAACAACGCCTGCTGCAACCGACCATTAAAACTATGGTCCATCAAAAGCACTTTAGGCAAAGAAAACGCCATTACTCACGCGGTTTATGTGACAAGATCCCTCCAACAAAATCCAGATTTTCGACTAAAACGTTTGAGAAAAGGAGCTGAAAACGTTTGAGAACATGAGCTGAAAATGGCGTCTTGACTGCTCAGCCACGAGGTTGGAAAGAAAGACCACGCGTTGCCCTGTGCAGCATCAAAGAGGCAAACCGACCTCCAATCAGGAAGCTGGGATCACACGTGGCAAGGGAGGGGCCCTCAGGGCCCCCAACAGGGCAAATATTCGGGGGTAACAAAAAGGGGCTGTTTCTCGATAAAAATCGCTTCATCATGATAGCTTGTATTTTTATATATATATGTGTACTTTTGAAATATTAAAGAACTAATCTGCCGCGTGCAAATGATTAAATAAAAACATAGGTCACCGGCTAAATATTCGAGTTATTGAAGGGAAAACACTGTTATTTCTGACCGAAGATCGGTTTCTGAACGATCATTACATGTGTAATCCACATTTCTTGGTTTCCATACGTTCTTTTTCTAATAGAGTTTGCTTCCATCCTTCACAGCTACCTCCTGGGTTCAAAACGTAGCGCTAGACTATGTTCCAAGCAGGCACATGACGTTGAAATGACGTCGTACTGACGTTGATGCGACGTAATGACGTCGCATCGACGTCAATATGACGTCATTTTGACGGCATGTGCCCGCTGGGTTGGCAAGATCATATCGAACGTTTATAAACCAACGAGCATAATTACCGTTTTTAACGTCTGATTTTCACCTTGCTGATGAAATCACAACTGATGCAGTCTCAAAATTTCTCCAAGCAGTGTTTGGAATTATAGTTAACTGTTGTTCTTGGTGTGTTTGTAGAACTGACGTTAGTATCCCAAGCATCTAAGAGTCTGGTGAATAAAAGCATGACGTGTGATTTCCTACTGCTGATCTTCTGTTTGGGCGGTTTTGAATTTGTGAGTGGGTATACTTTGAACCAGTCTAAAGCCTTGATGGCGGACATGTTGAACGGCTATGACAGAAGACCAATCGGAACACCGCTCGGCCAATTCCGTGAATCAACCTCGGATGTATGACGTGGGACTACTTACGTCACACGACTGTTGTTAGGAACAACGATATAAACAAAGATGGCCGCACTGTCGCACCGAGTAAAAAATAAAATGAGAAGAAGCAAATGTATTTTCTGTCTCGTCATTAATAATTGACTATTTTGCAGCAAAGCATTAAATGAATGTCCGTGCAACAGCTGTAAAAGGTCGCAGGTCGACAATTAATTCATTCGTAGACCTAGAGATCTACGGCTTCGGCGTATACTTTCGGCCGAACAACAAAATGTTGGATTTTACTGCATATTGCTCCGCCTTACATACGCCCGAGGTCTGATTCATAGAATTGGCCGAGGAGTTCCGAATGGACAGAAGACATCGACCAATAGAAAACCAGTCCACGCCTATACAGGTGAGTTCCGTAAAACATATAAATATTGGGCAGACAGGTCTGACCCAACAGTACAAACCCACATTAGAGTGCAGGAGCAATCTGACCTGGCCTCGAGGTTATAAAACTTTTTCATGCTCAACTCAGCTGAGCATGAAATTTTACCTGCTCATAAAAGGCAAATTACTGATAAGTACAGTTGTTTTCTTGCTCAGTTTAGCTGAGGATGTAATTTTCTCTGCTTATCAATATGAAAATGCCAACATTAGTTGGCATTTTCATATTTATCAGCAGAGAAAATTTCTTGCTCAGCTGAGTTGAGCACGAAAAAAGTTTTATAACCTCGGGGCCAGGCTCTGCACTGTCTGCATTTCCATCTGCACCATTTAGTCGCATTACTGCATTGTAAAATCAAATTGAAAATTTTTAAGACACTTAGGACTTAGGGTACCCATTATTGGTGTCCCATTTTTTCTACAAAAACATCCGCTCTAGCAACTTACAGGTTAACTTTTTAGGGCAACTGGCTTCATACACCGATGAACGACAATTGGTCATATGATGTTGTCGTCAAGCGACGTCTCAGTTAAACAAACGCCTTGATTGGTCCACGAAACGTTCGACTGACGCAACATCATGGCGACGGCTGTTTAACATAAATGCCGAATATGTCGTTACTATCTTTTCTTCGACGCATATTTTGCATTTTCTACATTGAATTAACACGAAAACAGCACAGGAAGAGTCTAAAAATAAAGTGTAAATACATGTTTAATAATAGAAATTTGAATTTTTACCATTCATTGTGTAACGAAGCCAGTAGTGGTCGTTAAAATTCTATAAGAATGAATTTTAGCTCCGCCCACTGGCTTCGTCACACGATGTTCGCTGAAAAATCAAATTCCAATTCTTAAGCAAGGTCATGACGCTGTGTTGAACTAAAAAGACGTTGAGCCACTAAACAAGGGCGTAGCTACGTATACGGCAAATACGCAAGTGCGTATTGAAATTTTGTCAAAATTGACAAAATTTCAAAACGCACCTGCATATTTGCATGCTGAAATTTTATAAATTAGACAAGATTTCATTACCAGTTACCAAAGTGGCTGAAATACTAGCTTTCCTTTCAAGAAGTAGAGCATAAAACATGGTTGTGCGTATCATGAAATTGCCCCTAGTTACGCCCCTGCTAAACATTGTCATATGGTTTAGAACTAAACAATTCAGTTTTCCTATGATGAGCGAAAGCAGTGTCCAGAACACTGATGAGTGGAGACGGTGAAATGCCTCATTTCTTTATCAGTATGAAAAAGGACCTCTGACAGTTGTAATGTAAATTTGCTTATAAAAATGGGGAAAAATGAACTTTCTGCATACTTCAAAATTTTTATTGAAATGTGTTGCTCTGAACTCGCTACAATTGGCACAAAAATAATTTTTCAAATAGACATAGATTTTTGGTGTAAAAAGCAAGTTTTTACCATTGAATGTATGGAAAATAGGAAAAGTTTTACAGAGATGCTCCCCTCTCCGTGCCTCAGCAAGCCACTTTGCATGCATATGTGTACTATCAATATACACATTATACATATGAGTGGCGAGCTAAGGCACGGGGGAAAGATAGTCTACAGCTGAAAAACTGAAAAGTGGGGGGGGGGGGGGGGGGGGGGGGGGGGGGGGGTGTAATTAGACCCTCTGTGTCTAACAATACGGCTACCATACTTTTTATTTACATATCATTGCATACTATGAGAGCTATAGTGTTTTACTTCATTTTAAGTATATTTAACATATAAAATTCATTAAATAAGAAAACGCGAAAGGTATATGTATTTAGGATGACTGAAAATTTCACTTACCCCTCTTGCGAGAATCAGTGAGAGTTAGTATGCAGATGTAATAATTGTTCAAAAGCAATATCAAAACCTCTTTATAATGAATAAGTCTACCCTAATACGCTAACATTTTTATTTTTTGATTCCCAAGAAAGCGGCAGTAATTTGTCGAAAAATAGGCAAATTTGCATGGAAACTGTCAGAGGTCCTTTCATAAGATAGATTTACATAAGCATTAATGATACTCATTCAAAATTGTTTACAGACTTAATGACATTTTGATGAAATAAATCTCTGCAGATCATAAGATTATTTTCTGCAGGTCAACGTTTCCTTCGATATTGCTGCGTTGCGAGACGTTGACGAAGTTGAGGAAAAGTTTTCAGTCTCAGGACTGATGTATATCAAGTGGATGGACGAAATAATCGCTTGGAACCCTGCATCTTATGGTGGTATCACAACACAACGATTTCAGCTGACAGATGTCTGGTTCCCGATTCTTAGTCTTGCTAATCCCTATGAGCATGCAGTCAAAGTAGGAGAGAAATGGATGACTGTACGATATTTCTCTAGTGGAACCGCCGTTTTTACCGCTGGAGCGATATTCACGGCGACTTGCAGCGTCGACGTAGCATACTACCCTTTTGACTCACAGGTAAGGCTAGCTACAGATGGTCACATTCAACAACAATCAGTAACATCCTTCTGCATTAACGTAAAAAAAAACTAAAAAGATGTGACACCTAACATTAACAGGGTAATTGTCCTAAAAAGGAACAGTTTGGTTGCACAATGCGGATACCCGTCCAAAGATGCAAGATAGAATGGCAAACAGTGTCGACTCTGATCGGACTGACGGGTTTGCACAGTCAGCTCAGACCTATCTGTCCCACTCCCAGGAGTTGTACGGTATTACAGAAACTGGACCTTGGTATGAAAGCCTTTATCTTTTTTATCATATACACTTCCAAAATATAGAGATTTTTCAGTCATGGAGGTTGGCTCTACGATTTATTTCACACCAGAAACATTCAGTTATATGAGCCGCGACACGACAAAACCAACAATGTGGTTGTGCGCCCAGCGAAGACTCAGATCAGCCTGGGCATCCGCCCAGTCTGATCAGAGTCTTCGCTGTCCGCATGGAGGTAGCTTAGACTCTTAGCTATCCTTTGAGCACTCAATGAAGAGTCTGGTGAAATTGGGCCGCTGCCCAGGCTGACCTGAGTCTGCGCTGGGCGAACAACCACATTGTTGGTTTTGTCGTGTCGCGGCTCATATTTTTTAAGAGTCCCATGACATGAGCCGCAACGTTCTTAGCGTATGTGTTACAGGCCGTATTTGGTGCCGTGACCATGATATGTTTTTCTGTATGTTTTGTTTCTCTTCACCAGCTTAAGAGAATTCAAAGTATTTTGTATCGAGGTGTATGGGTACAGTTCCATGCTTTTTGCCATTTTGCAAAAGGGAACACCTATGACCTCTTGGCCGCTGTCTTGACGGCGTTGCTTTTCCATAATTGAGATGTCACACATGGTGTTTGTGCAATTGGTTGAAACATTTAACTTGTACGCATTCACGGAAAATTCACGACGGGCATGTTATTTAAATTTTGATAATCAGTTTAAAAAAAATTGATCAAAGAACACGATTACATGAGGCTATACTATTATTTAAATGAATCAGTCGTCTGTCCGATTCACGAAGTTGTTGCGAAACGCGTAAACTGGCAACACGGAGAGTCATTTATCTTATTCAAAATAGCTAATTTAGTTTTTTAATTTGAAAACTGTCTGTCGCTGCCAAGGCTTTCCAACATGATAACGTCGAGTGAGATTGGTCGTACATTACTCAGGTCCGTAACTGATTTGGCTCTCTGTTGTTCTTACACACATTTGTATTGCTATATGCCTCATACTTTCAGATTTGCTATTTGACATTTATACCCTGGGGATACAGTCCAAATGAAATTGCTCTGGTCTCAACGCGGAATGACGTTCTACAGACATTCTTCAGTGAAAGTGGTGAGTGGACGATAGTCAAAACTTACGCCAGTGTCAGCGATAACTTTTTTACGCTTCAATTTACTCTGAAGCGCAGGCCATGGTTTCTTATAGTAAATGTCTTGTTGCCCATAATTTTCATGGGATGTATAAATTTGTTTACGTTTACGCTCCCAGAAGAATCTGGAGAAAGGATTTCTTTCTCAGTTACATGCTTGTTAGCTATTGCCGTCTTTCTAACCTTGGTGAGTGATAATTTGCCTAAAAAGTCACAACCAATGTCAGTCATGTCTTACTACTTGATGATCATTCTGAGTATTAGTGTACTTATTTGTCTCGCCGCAATATTCAATTTGAAAATATACTTCACTGATGTCAGCATACCTGTTCCATCTTGCTGTGAGAAATTCGTGCGCATTATGACTTGCAAAAGTAAACGAAAAGAGGAGAAAAGTTCCAGCAATAAAGTGAGTCCCTCTCGGAATGAAAATATCTTAGATGACAGGGCTCAAGATTCCGTATTTAAAGGAAACCAGGAAAATCAAGAGAATGCAACGGTCTCGTGGAAGGAAGTTAGCTATTCTGTAAACAGGCTGTGCATAATTTTCTTCACTGGAATAACACTCATTGTGACAGTCACTTTCTTACTTATCTTATACTGTCATGGCTAGAACACAACTATGTATAACCCTGATTGCTTGTCACCAAAACGAACGTAACATACATGTAGGAGGATCTTTACGTATATATACTTTATAGAACACAACAGATTACTTTATTTTCAAATCATTGCTCAGCCAATACGCAGATGGCATGGGAGAAAAGTAAAGATAATTTCAGACGTCCATAGCATGTACACAAAACTATATTACAAAGGGCACTGCTGTCATTATAATTGTAGTCACGAAAAGCTTACATTCTATCTATTGTTTACTCCCTTATTCGTAATATCATAAAGTGTTTTTTTATCTGTTTATTGAAACCAATTCTATTTGGTATGTTTTTGCAAGTCCTAAAATAAACTCTGAATGCCACTCACGGCACTTACAACCGGCTGCAGCGAATATTTAAATCTGAAAGAAGATCCTCTGGAAGCAAGGAACACATCAGAGAAGTGAAAATGACAGACTCCGTTTAATTAAGTCTGTTTATGTGCAGTTATGTAATTTCGCAACACTGCCCACGCCCCCTAACACCGGCTTCAGAGACACTCAATTTCCAAAATGACTTTGAATGAGCCCAATGATCCCAAAGGACCAGAAAATGTCTAATCTTCGCTCTGATGACGTACGGGGAGATTTTTATGTCCGCCACAAAAGTTTGTCAAAGTATTGTGAGATAGTGTGAAACGCGAAGTTTCAAAACTTTCGCAAATGTCTACTGATGCAAACCATGACGAAACATGTCTCAAGAGACAAGGGTAAGACTGCCATGTTTTTAAGCCAGTTTAAAGGGATGCAATTATTGTGACTACTGGTTTGATTCCCTGGACAATGAAACCCTTCGGCTAGGAGAGATCTACTAAAAATGTTGCTTCCGAGACAGCAATTTTTTTCCTTTCACTTAGGCGTGATTTCCACGGAAAAGGGCACAGAACTAAATGGCAGAGTTGTTTTCCCCCGAAATGCATATGCTTTCAACTTAATTCATATACGAACTCCGCATACTAAGACCAGGCACTACATCACCATTACACAGCATGGCCAGGACCCAGGCATTGTAACTTTAAAAAACGTTGAATATTTTATCAGGTGAACGGCACATACCCTCGTCGGACTTTCGTCTACAGTACTTTTACATCCATTGGCTTGAAAAAACGAGAAAAGACCGGTAATAATTACACATGTAAACAGTGTTTATTAAAATTCTTTAACATAAATGACAAATGAATAATACAGGAGTTGTCAGAAGACAACAAAGCGCGCCTTATGGGTGCCTGACTCTCACAGTCACAAAGACCTACAAATATATCCGGTCATCTGTAGTGCCAGACTGAGCCATTACCCCAGGTATATGATGAATACATACTAAATACAACTCAAAATATGAAGCAAAAGCACTGAATGATTATATTTACGTCTGAGTGACCTCAAATTCCCAAAGAAGATGTTAATCTATAAATAGTTTGGAGACACAAGGCAAAATCAATGAACCATGAAATATAGGTCATAGTGATCTATAAATAATATAAGGTTATTCTCCATGTCAGACTGATCCACTATGCCAGATATGATGTTAATCCATCAAACAGTGCTTGAAATATAAGACAAAATCACTGGTCCATGAACAAAGGTCAAGGGCACAGGAATCTGCATGGTAGCTTTGCAGCTGCTGCAATTATAGGGATATGCTATTTGACCAAGTATCAAGTCTCTTCTGTCAAAGGTTTCATCAAAACTAAAAAATTTTGCCTTAAAAACAGTGCCAAACAGCAAAGTCATTCAATCGTAACATATAGGTCAAGGACATACAATTGCGTCATGCAGCTGCTGCAGTCATATGGATGTATATATGTACCAAGTATGATGATTGTAGCTGCTGTAGTTTGTAAGATACAGTGTTGAACATCGAGTTAAACGCAATTGTTAACATTGGTTAACCTGATCACGGACGCCGACGAGGACGCTGACGCTAACGCTAACGCTGACGCTAACGCTAGTTAACGCATACTCGGACTACGACGCCGGGGGTATAGCATAAGCTCTGCTTTGCTTCGCAAAGGCGCGCTAATAAATGAAACAAAAAAGATATTAACAGTCATCATCTGCGTGACGATAGCTGACAAACTGACATACATATACAGCAGATACTATCCATATATGAGGACATATAGCTTTTTGGCAAAAAGCTTTACAACCCCACAAAATGTGCATGGAGAGTATGCGGCATCATAATTATCCTCAAAGTAATTAATCCTTATTATCTGAAATCCAGCATGTTAAAGACATTTAAAGTGGCAGTCTGAACTTTAAACAATGTATATAATATAAAAATAGGAAAATTATTAACCTGATTTTGGATTCTCAAGCTTTTTTTGCATTGCTTGGTCGTCAAGTTATAATAACCCATTTATGCCTTGTAAACTATTCCATCCGTATCAGTTGGACGGGTCCATTCATCATTTAAAGGGTGCCTGGTTTATTTATTTTCATCATTTTGATTCCGCAAGATATGAGCCTCGACACGAGAAAACCAACAAAGTGGCATGTGCGCCCAGTGAAGATTCAGATCAGCCTGGGCATCCGCCCAGTCTGATCAGAGTCTTCATTGTCCGCATAAAGCTAGCTTAGACCCTAAGCTACCCTTTGAACGCACAGCAAAGACTCTGATCTGACTGGGCGGCTGCCCAGGTTGATCTGAGTCATCGCTGAGCGCACATGCCACTTTGTTGGGTTTCTCGTGTCGCGGCTCATATGTAAATTGATGTGAAGTTTATGCAAACAGTAAAGACCCTGATCAGACGCTGCGTTCTGCGATGTCTGATCTGGGGCTTCACTGATTGTCCTTATTATGGGACACTAGGCATTAATGGGTTAAGAATACTGGTACATAAAGTTCACTGAAACTATAACAAAATAAACAAGAGCTGTCGCCTGACAGCATAGCTCGCCTTATTGGTGCTTGCCCATCACATAGCCACTTTGGCGGTGTGGACTGCTATGCATAAAACTTCAGGCAAGCATGTCCAAAATAAAAACACATTTATAAACAAAAATTAAAATAAAAAAAATGAAATAAAATTTCAAAGTCCAAGAGCTTAAGGTAAAGGGGGGGGGGGGGGGGGAGGCTAGGATGTACCATATACCATTATCTAACATCAGTCCAAGTATTAGTATCAACTGAGTCCATCATCGTGGCACTGTGAAATTATGTCTTCATAAATATAAATTTTTAACCAAAATCTTTTAGACAAAATTCTAAGTCGAAGGTCATCCAGTGGGGTAAGTATAAGGTGTTTTATAAAAACTCAAAAAAGTGTCAAACATCAGTTCAAGTATAAACTAAATCTCTGCAAAGCATTATGAATCAGCATGACGTTACAAAACTTTAATAAAGACCAAAATTTCCTTAGTCCCTGACCTTGACATCAAGGTCACTGAGCGGGGTTGGGGTAGTACTCTGTAGCTCTAACTACAGTGCAAATATAAAAAGAATTCATCTATGGGTTCAGGAGATATGTGTCTTTAAAAAACTTTAACCAAAACATCCAATCAATAAAAAGACAATTTTCTAAGTCCATGACCTTGACATCAAGGTCACTGAGGGGGGTGGGGGTAGTACCTATGAAAACTTTAGACCAATATCTAACTTCAGTGCAAGTATCAAAGGAATCCATCCATGGGTTAAGGAGATATTAGGCTTTATAAAACTTTAACCAAAACATCCAGTCCAAAAAAACTCCCAATTTTCTAAGTCCATGACCTTGACATCAAGGTCACTGAGAGGGGTGGGGGTGGTACCCTGTTAAACTTTGGACCAATATCTAACTACAGTGCAAGTATCAGAAGAATCCATCCATGGGTTAAGGAGATATATGTCTGTAAAAACGTTAACCAAACATCCAATTCGAACACCGACGCGGACGTGGACGCCGACGCCGTGGTGACAACAATAACTCTTCCTGAACTTTCGTTCAGGCGAGCTAAAAAGAATTCATCTATGGGTTCAGGAGATATGTGTCTTTAAAAAACCTTAACCAAAACATCCAAGCAATAAATTTTCTAAGTCCATGACCTTGACATCAAGGTCACTGAGGGGGTTGGGGGTAGTACCTTGGAAAACTTTGGACCAATATCTAACTACAATGCAGGTATCAAATGAATCCATCTATGGGTTAAGGAGATATTGGGCTTTATAAAACTTTAACCAAAACATCAAATACAAAAACACTTCCCCTTTTCTAAGTCCATGACCTTGACATCAAGGCCACGGAGTGGGGTGTGGGTGGTACCCTGTTAAACCTTGGACCAATATCTAACTACAGTGCAAGTATCAAATGAATCCATCCATGGGTTAAGGAGATATAGGTCTTTAAAAAACTTTAACCAAAACATCCAATCCGGACGCCGACGCTGACGCGGACGCCGACGCCAAGGTGACAACAATAGCTCTTCATGAACTTTCGTTCAGGCGAGCTAATAACTAAAATAGAAACAAGCAAACATATAAACAAATAAGATGACAAAGATGAAAGGAAAGTTGTTGTTGTTGTTTTATTGTTTAACGTTCGTGGTAAACAGCTAAGGTCATGTCGGGATGATCAGTTAACCTAATCACACTATTTCTGAGCAGGCTTAGACCTCCTAGGTGGTTAACCAGTACTAAATGCACTTACTTTCACCAGTAACTGACAACTGCCCTTCTTGAATCAGCGGAAGGGGAAATGGAAGTAAGCGCCAGACAGGGTATCGAACTGATAGGAAAGCAACACTTAGAATAAATATATATAATGAGAGAACTTGCAAACTTCCACCCTAAGCTTGTATTTTGAGTATGTACAAAAAATAATGAATGTACGTCCATTAAAATTTCATGTTATGCCCATATAACAACCATGAAAACTATGAGTTTGGTCGACCGAATCTTTCATGATTTAGCACATGTTCTTTGTGTTCTACCTAGTTCACATACAAGCAAACCACATTTTGCATACAAATTTCTTCTTACGACATCAAGCTTGAAGTCGGACTGGAGCTTTGTTTGACATTCCGCGCCATAATATCGAAATCAGAAGCAGAATATTTTGGTCCCTTGTAGGATGGAGTTTTAAAAACAAATGTCGCGAGACAATTGTACGGGTAAATGACAGCGATTTACAACCTCAGATGACGTACAGAACAAAAGCGGCCAACCCTCATCTCCTCAACAGTTTACCACGGCAGCGATTACTGCAATTATAACTAAAGGCAAACGTGGACGACATATCGATGCTTAGACAGTAAACAATCGTCTAAGACACCGCCAGCCATACAAACATTTGCGTTTCATGTTTGTTCACTTGTAACGCTGTTTCGCTGAATGATGAAATAAGCTGCCTAATCTAAAAATTGACTGTTTTCAAGCATTTTATCGTAAAATACGACTGAAACTATCAACAGCCATCAAAAAAGTAAGGTATTACATCATTTCAGTGTAAATTTCAACAGAACTTAGAAAAAATGACTGTAAGTGAAAATTCGATTTCAAAGTGACATAAAAATGTTTATCATATGACGTCGCTGTTATTTAAGAAATAGATTCTTGCTTACAGTGATTTGTTGCCCAATATATCACTGGTTGGAGGTCAGTCGTAAAGTGATATATCACGAGCGCGAAGCGCGAGTGATGTAGTCACTGACGACTGACCGACAACGAGTGTTATTTTGGGCAACAAATCAGTTGTTACATGTAGCAAGAATCTATTTCGATTCTAACACGCCAAAAACGATGACAACGCAATTGTTCCCTTCAGATTTTTCCAGTTTTCCGCCATGATTACATGAAGAAATCCCGCCAACAACTTTGACTGTAAAATAGGCGTTCACATGTATTTCGTAAGATTTGATGCGAGAAAATGACGTTATGTACCGTCTATCCTCATGGAAATGAAAATTGACGTCACCAAACGAATAAAAGTGACGTCCAAACGGCGCTAAATAACGTCACGCTAGGCCGCCCAGTGATTTGTCACGCAATATATCACTAGATTTTAGCATTGGCTATATAGGTGACCAGTGTTAGAATCAGTGGATAACGTCATGTCATAAAAATCATACCACACGTGTAATAACACTTTGGCGCGTACAGGTAACGTCATTGACAACGTCCATGCCAGCAATGCGTTTTCTTGTTGAAATAATGTTCAGTTTGAAGGCGTTAAAAACCTCATTTAAAGGGTCATATGATAAACAGAATCTTACACTCGTGGTAATTTTCGTATGAAATTTATGAAACTCGCCGAAGGCTCGTTTCATAAATTCCATATGAAATGACCACTCGTGTAAGATCCTCTATATAAAAGAGAAAAAACTATCAGGGACAGGAACGTTATGCTTTTTGTGAATTCATAAAGTCTCATTGAACTAAATCATATTTGTATTCCTTGTATATAATAAATGACTATATACATGTACTAGTACATGTATCTTTATTTCTAAGAAAAACGGACATTTCAAATTCAGTAAAGTGATGCAGCCTTCAAAAAACTGTAAACACATTCTGTACGAGTCATGTTATGTTCTCTTTAATGTCATTATCAACATAAGATGTCATGACAGTATGATTTTCATAACATGACAGACTGCAATACCACTTTTTCCGCTAATAGGATCCGAAAATCTTTAGTTTGTGTACAAATAAAGAAAATATTGATCTATCACAATATTGCCACGAACAAATAATTTGGCCTTCTAAGGATCCTGGACAGATGCCCACGTGTCCGTGATGACCTATTTCAACAGTTTTCAAGCCTGATTTCAACTGTTTGGAATTAAATGTTTTATTTCTTGTAACTTGTCTTCATTCCACCCGACTCTGTCCACATATGGGCCTGATAGTCACTGAATAATGCGAGATTCTTCCATGAATATGTTCTAGGGTCCACGTAATTTTCATTTTTGTACCTGAAAATCAAGAATGGAAGAAGTTAATCATTTGAGCCGCGACGCGAGAAAACCAACAAAGTGGTTGTGCGCCCAGCGCAGACTCAGATAAGCCTGGGCATCCGCCCAGTCTGATCAGAGTCCTCGCTGTCCGCATGGTGGTAGATTAGACCCTTAGCTACTCTTTGGGCACTTAATGAAGAGTCTGATCAAACTAAGCGGGTCCCCAGGCTGATCTGAATCTGTGCTGGGCGCACAACCACTTTTTTGGTTTTCTCATGTCGCGGCTCATTTAACTGTTTTTCATTTATAAACATGTAGTGGCAAAGAATTTAAAGTTACACAGAAAGTAAGGATGCATTGGTTATTATGCATAGCCCTAGATAAGAGGGAGTATTTGGTGATAATTAGGGATAATTTTTGTTAATTCTGGATAAAAACGTATGTTGTGACCCCTCATCTGAACCGTCTCGATGAGACGGTTCAGATGAGGGGTCACAACATATGGTTTCAATGAGAAATAAAGAAAATTATCCCCCAATTATCATCAAATACCCCTCTTATCTAGGGCTCTGTTATGTAATGAATAATTGAAATACTCTCTCTCTCTCTCTCTCTGAATAGTTAAACTTTACTTTCAGCTCTTATTACATAATACATACAATGTTGCCCTCAAGCATGTTAGTTTGAATTGATGTGAAAATGTTCGACATGAAGTTGTTTTGAAATGCATATATGCTCCTTATGTTGTTACATAAATGTAACCTAAGTGTAATAAAAAAAAATGAATTTGATTTGATTCATATGTTATATTTACTTCCATTTGAATTACAGAACAAAATTCGATTGGAATTCCAAACCGTTTTCGAAACATTGTGCCTGTTTGATTTCAATAACAAATTAATTGAATATTAAAGAGTTCTTTCATGAGCAGAGAACAGATTCAAATGAGGGAACATGGGCCATGCCTCGAAGTTTCGGCTACACAAGTCTCATCAGTGACCCTGACAAAATCTGGCGATAAAGGCCAGAGAAAAGCATACTTTAGGCCTACTTTCTTGCTTTTAATAAGGCAGTCGATTCCATGACTGATTAGTTTCAAAGAGAGTCCAAATGATTAAAAAACGATGATATAGAATAAAAGTCTGATCCAATACAAAATTTTAGATTTCTCATAATAAATCCTCTGATCTCAAAGGAAAAAAAAATAATCTGCATTGTGGATGATGAACGGGGTGGGGGGTTGGGGAGACGTTTTACGGCCACCGCTCGACAACAGTCAGTTAATTCAGAACCTTATTGCAGATGTGCTTAATGGAAATAAAATGCATTAAGAACACTACTCAATCAACAATGGCACTTTTCGTTTTCATTGACTTGTATGTGTAAACAGGTGATATTTTAGTTTTGCCCCTTACGATCAGAGGATATATTCTGAGAAATCAGAAATTTTGATTGGTTTAGATTCTTATTCTAGAGCATTGCTTTTTAATCATTTCGACCCTTTTGATACTGCCGGTCTTTGAATCGACTGCCTTATCAAAATTAAGAAATTATAGAATAGTTTTCTCTGCGTTCGTCACCAGATATTGTCAGGGTCACTGATGAGGCTTGAGAAGCCGAAACTTCGAATATGGCCGATGTTCCTTCTTTTGAATGTTTTCTCTGGTTTTACAGGACCCACTTAAGATTTTAATTTTAATTGTCCGCGTAAGTCCGATTTATTCAGAGGCACATATATTCAGTCGAAAATGAATGTCGACACCCCTATCACCCGCGTAAAACACTACGATGTAGTAACATCGTATGCGGAGCTGCAAAGGCTGAAATGAAAAATATAAGGTTCGAAAAAAAAATGTACATGTTTAGAGTGTATGCATTCTTTCTTTCTTGTATGCATTATTAAGGCAGATATCAGTGCACATCAGGTTAAGGACAGGAAATATTAGTTTTCAACAGCAATATAGACACTTGAACTTGTACAGGCTAACTTTTAACATGATCTCCATTTAATTACATAATTCCATTTAGAGAGCTAAATCAAATTGTCAATATACGTATCATCTGACCTGGCCCAGCGGTTATAAAACTTGAGTACATTCTCAAACTCAAAATAAAGCATACTGATTGGCTGCTTCCGAGCTCGGAAGCAGCCAATCAGTGTGTTTTATTTTGTGTTTGATATTATTCTCAAGTTTTATAACCTCGAAACCTGTCACCACGAAAAAAATAAGCATTTGCAAATAGCGCAAAGCATACCATTCCAGAAATATTGCAATTTTCCAAACAGACATGCGAACTTGTTAAATAACAATAGTGAGCCTGAAGTTGTTCTAATTCACTTTCTTAGAAGGCTGCATACAGCATTTGTAAGATACTGTATTTATGTTTATGGGGGCAAAAGTTCGAATTTCACAATTTTAGAAGTATGAACGGGCACTACATTTCGCGGATTTATTATACTTTCCTTTTAAATTGTATTTACTTGTTAAAAAAACACCATGTTCACATGTATGTAAGCATGTTGACTTGAAACATCGCGAAAATTGGTGCACTGCAAAAATTTGTACAACTACAGTATTCCAGATTCAGAGGAGGCTCAAAAGCTGATTGGTAAGGCTGATCACATCTATTATTTGCAAACAAAAAAGAAAGATGAAATAAAGACGGTTTATGGACCACAGAGCTCCGGAACCACACAACTCCTTTGTGCAGTTGAAACCCTGGCGAATCACGTTGATAGTATGTTCAATTTCTAGTAAAAAAATAAATTAATATACCATTTCGATTTCTTTGCACTGCTCGACTTTGTGTCTCTCTGCATCCGGGTAACTATCGAGGGAATACGACTGCTGGGTAGCTTATCTGGTGTATTTGGAATTCCTCGGAATATACTGTTGAACATACCTGGCAAGTATAAAAGACGACTGAGAAACATGACAATAATAAAGCAGGGCACACCCAGTGACTACGTTGCCTTAACGTCGATGCAATATTAAGCTGGACAGTAACTAGTTTGCTATGGTTAATCAATAATATTTTACCATTTTCCGCAGCACTATGAGCAGCAAAGCCACTTTGTGTTCGCTTGTACTGTTGGCGAACTGAGATTACCCAGATCGAGGCACATATTTTCTTGCAAACATCTTTAACTTATACTTTATTCTGCAGATGCTGGACAACTGCTGATCACTATTTTTCTGAAAGTAGGTTATAAGCATTTCTCTCTCCAAAATTGAAGGTGAATGCATTGCAAATGACTGCGTGATACCTTGCCACTGCAAACTTATTGTGCTTGTCGTTTGTTCTCCTGTTGTATTTTATTCTCTTTTTTTACCCCAGGCAGGGGGCAGCAGAACCCCTCGGAACAGAATTTTCATAAAAGGACATTTTGCATTACCCTGATCACTTGCTGTAAGTTTCAGAAAAAATCACTTTCCTCTGTTATTAGATTTGTTCTTTGTGGTTTTGGTGGACAGACTTCGGCTCATCTTATTATTTATTACCTGTATTTGGTTAACCATCATAGGGGCTCACTAATGCAAGTAACAAAATACATATTAGCCGCGACACGAGAAAACCAACAATGTGGTTGTGCGCCCTGCGAAGACTCATATCAGCCTAGGCATCCGCCAAGTTTGAGCAGACTCTTCGTTTAGTGCCCAAGGGGTAGCTAAGGGTCTAAGCTACCTCCATGCGGACAGCGAAGACTCTGATCAGACTGGGCGGATGCCCAGGCTGATCTAAGTCTGCGCTGGGCGCACGACAACATTGTTGGTTTTCTCGTGTCGCGGCTCATATATACCTGTGTTTGGTCTACCGTCAGATGGCTTCGCTTGTGAATTCGCTGTCGTTGGATTACCACTACCAGCCATAGGAATTGACTGGCCTATAGCAGCCACGGACATAGTGAAGAGTTTTCTGTGAAGAGTTTTCTGAAGAAAAAAAAGTTCGTTTAACAAATTGTAAAAAGCCTACAGTTCACCAAATATTTAGCAACAAAATATAGGTGTCATAGGAGCAGAACGCGTCATCTTATAGTTAGTGTGGAATAGTGTTTGCAAATTTAAGGCAAATATCTTACTACATGTACTTTATTTTGTTTAACCTTATTGCACTCAGAACAGCCAAAACTCCATAGAGTTTTGCCTGTTCTGAGTGCAATAGGGTTAACAGAAATATAGCTTTAAAAGAAACGTAGCCGACGTGTACTAAATTTTTGCTGATCGGGAGTCAAAATATCAATATCCTGTCAATAAACCATATACCAGCACAGTCAACCCGCAAAAAGATCTGAAACTCGGTCAGGTGTGCATTCTTAAAACAACCTGAACAAGTAGAATATATGTCTCAAACATGGGTATGAGGTGCGGATAGAAAAATACGCCACAGGAGTCACTATTCAGAATAACGTAAAGAGCCGAGCGTCGGTCGATACCAGCATTACCTCTTCCAAAATCAAAGAGGAACCTCTCAACACTCAAGTTATGCATTTCAACAAGTTTTACGGTTAAATCAAATGTTGTCAATCAAAAGGTATGCAAGAAAAAGTATTTGTCATGAGTGTAAGGTGCGGACAGAAAAAAAATCCGTCACTAGGGATCACTGTTCGTCATTACTCAACAAGCATTTTGATGCCGAACGGTGACCATCGGTACAGTTTTCAAAGTTTTTCAACACCTCACACGCATGAAAGATGCTTATATTCCGCTATGGAGAGATAGTCTAAAGCCTGCTGAAGAGATAGTTCAGTGCATTAGCGGATGAACCAGCTTCAAATTAATCAAACCTAATTTGCGCATAAAAGAGATAACTCATATTTGTTTGCGTTTTCTAGAATGGATTTGAGCAATTATTTCTGCCTGCTGTATTGAAAAACTCATATATTATGTCGACTTCAAGGTTGAAAATGTATCTGTCTCTGTGTACATACCGTTGGCGCAGCTGGTCTTAATGAGCCATTGCCCTCTATATATGCCTGTATATAGTAAGACCTTAAATTTTTTAATGCAGCTGAGTAAAAGCAACGATAAAACGACACTATATACATGTACATGTAGTTGAAATTTATTATTCTGGTATATTTTACAGGCTGCACTAGTTCAAATTATTTTTCCCCTGAATCAGCTCCTATCATTTTTCAGATACAACTAAATGTATCAATATTTTGATCATCGATATGAAACCTTCATCAATATTTGTTGGATTTTTTCGATATTTCAAGTTTATTCTGATCAGATGGAGACTTTCAACGAATCCAATACAGTAACAAGATAATATTGCAGGCAAATTTGTTAACTCAGCAAAATGACGCGCTAACTTAAAACCAGAGGACCAATGGTCCTGTAGCTCAACTGCACCTTCTGTCGACAGACACAATTTGCCATTTCGCTCATTTGTTACAAATTTGAAACCAGTGGCTTATAATGAATTTATGTTTGTATTTTAAAATCTCAGTGACCTCGAGCAAAGTTAAAAACTGACCTTGACCTTTGATGACCTTATGTCTTCATGTATTCATAGAGTTAACCATATTTTCCAATTATCATATCTAGGCTTAAAATTGTCATGAAATCAACTGTCAAAGCATTTTCCCATATAAAAGCATAACATACCAAAGTTGACCTTGCCATTAATTAGGTCAAGGTAAATGCACACTCATGATTTGTATAAACTATGACGGGCCCGAGTCCCAAATCCTACATACCATGCCACAAGGTCATTGGGACTTTGATTCTGGAGTAGAAGATTTTTGAAAGGTTTTTACCATATATAGGCAAGGCGGCCATCCTGGTCATGTGACCATCTGAATAAACTTTGGTTCCTTTGACCCAGTGAGGCCCCATATGAAATATGGCTTTGATCAGCCCAGTGGCTTCAGAGGAGAAGATGTTTGAAAATGTTGACAGGTGACAGAATCTCTAAGTCCTTGAACAAACGTCAAAGAATGACCTTGACCTTAAGTGACATTATTTCTTTATTTGCTCATTTATTTTAACCATATATTCCAAATAGTATACCTCAGACTTAAAAAGTTTCTGAGAAATCCACTGTTTAAGTATTTTCCCATACAAAAGCATAACATACCAAAGTTGACCGTGTCGTAAATTAAGTTAGGGTCAACCTACGGTCATTATTTGTGTAATCTATGATCGGTTTGAATGCCCAATGCTACATACCAGGTTTCAAGATCATAGGCCTTTCAGTTCTGGAGGAGAAGATTTTTGAAGGGTTTTTACCATATATGGGCGCAGCGGCCATCTTGTCATGTGACCAAGACCATCTGAACAAACTTTGGTTCCTTTTGCCCACTGACGCTTTGTATGAAATATGGCTTCAATCAGCTTAGTGGTTTCAGGGGAGAAGATGTTTGAAACTGTTCACAGGAGACAGAATCTCAGTGTCCTTGAACAAAGGTCAAAGAATGGCCTTGGTCTTAAGTGACATAATTTCTTCATCTAAGCATTAAGTTAACCATATATACCAAATATTATACCTTAGACTTAAATGGTTTTTGAGAAATCCACTGTTTAAGCATTTTCCCATACAAAAGCATTACGTACCAAAGTTGACCGTGTCGTAAATTAGGTCAGGGTCAACTTACGGTCGTCATTTGTATAAACTATAATGGGCTTGAATGTCAAATGCTACATACCAGGTTTCAAGGTCATAGGCCTTTCGGTTCTGGAGAAGAAGATTTTTGAAGGGTTTTTACTATATGGGCGTGGCGGTCATCTTGGTCATGTTACCTAGACCATCTGATCAAACTTTGGTTCCTTTGGCCCACTGACGCTTTGTATGAAAAATGGATTCAATCGGCATAGTGGTTTCAGAGAAGACGATGTTTGAAACTGTTCATGGGAGACAAAATCTCAGTGTCCTTGAACAAAGGTCAAAGAATGATCTTGACCTTCAAAGACATAATTTCTTCATCTAGTCGTTTTGTTAAGTATATATACCAAATGTGATACTTTAGACTTAAATAGTTTCTGAGAAATCCACTGTTTTAGCATTTTCCCATACAAAAGCATAACATACCAAAGTTGACCGTGTCGTAAATAAAGTCAAGGTCAACTTACGGTCATCATTTGCATAAACTATGATGGGCTTGAATGCCCAATGCTACATACCAGGTTTCAAGATCATAGGCCTTTCAGTTCTGGAGAAGAAGATTTTTGAATGGTTTTTACCATATATGGGCTTGGCGGCCATCATGGTCATGTGACCCAGATCCCCCGAACAAACTTTTGTTCTCCCAACCTAAGTAAGCTCCGTTCCAAATATGGCTTCAATCAGCTCAATCAGCTTTCAGAAGAGATGTTTGAAAATGTTGACGACGGACGACGGATGCCTGGCTATACTATAAACTCACCTGTGAGCCTTAAGGCTCAGATGAGCTAAAAAATGACTGAAATCGGGCGGGTAAGAACGCTAGGAATCTCACTGCTGCGGGTTCGAGTCTTGCTCGAGAAAGCCACTTTCTGCTTGCGGTTGATCATGTAGTTTTCCACAGTTGAATCCATTTCTATAAACTTACAGCTAATTTTCAATTAATAGTTCTGACATGTGTGTTATTTTCACCTTGTGGATGCTCTTTTCATGACTGGCAGCTAATAAAAAATCTAGTGACACCTCATGCACATCATTGACTGTCAATTTCATTTTGCAAATTTGCATGCATTTTAAATGACAGGTAGCAGCAAATGGCTTTGTTGTTGATCATGTAGTTTTCCACAGTTGAATCCATTTCTATAAACTTACAGCTAATTTTCAATTAATAGTTCTGACATGTGTGCTATTTTCACCTTGTGGATGCTCTTTTCATGACTGGCAGCTAATAAAAAATCTAGTGACACCTCATGCACATCATTGACTGTCAATTTCATTTTGCAAATTTGCATGCATTTTAAATGACAGGTAGCAGCAAATGGCTTTGTTGTTGATCATGTAGTTTTCCACAGTTGAATCCATTTCTATAAACTTACAGCTAATTTTCAATTAATAGTTCTGACATGTGTGTTATTTTCACCTTGTGGATGCTCTTTTCATGACTGGCAGCTAATAAAAAATCTAGTGACACCTCATGCACATCATTGACTGTCAATTTCATTTTGCAAATTTGCATGCATTTTAAATGACAGGTAGCAGCAAATGGCTTTGTTGAATTAAGTGTGTAATTAATTGGGCTGTACTATATAGCAATGATTGACATTTTGAGCAAGCTTTCTGAGCCTAGGCTGTAATAGCAGGCATAGATAAAAAACATCTCAGACAGCTCTAGAAAGTGATATTCTTGTCCAATGGGTAAGCATTCTCTATCTCGGCCTGCTATCCCAGCCGAGGAAAAGCTGTCTCAAAATGTCAGTCACTGCTACATAGTACAGCCCAAGCATGTTACACATTCAATTTCACCAAATCCACTTGCCACCTGCCAGGTGCATTGCATGCAGTATATGAAATTGACAGCCAAAGGTATGCATGAAATGTCATTGTAGATTTCTGATAAGCTATTAGTCATGAAAAATGCATGCACAAGGTGAAATTAACGGGGCAGAACAACAAATAGAAAATTAGCTCGAAGTTTGTAGGAATGGCGTCATCAAGCAGGCCCGTCGCCATGTAGTGAAAACTGGTCCGGCGGAGGATAGCAGCGAGTGTCGAAGGCACGAGAGGGGGGGGGAGCACGAGAGGGGATTTCCCCCACTCGTAAGGGGGGTTTGGGGGACCTCCCCGAGAAAATTTTCGATTTATGGGCGTCTCTATGTGCGTTTTAAATGTATTTTGGATGCGTTTGGGATAAAATTTCAGTCGTTTTGGTCACGAAGTTTTGCTAGTTAAATACGAGAAAGAAAAAAACGCAAGACTCAAGAAGATCTTTAACAACAAATTTCGACCCCTCTGCGAGTCTCATCAGGCGCTGCAATCAATGTCTGCGTTCAAGCAAAATTAACCCTGATTCAGATATAATCCCCACTATATAGTTGTGTATTTTTGTTTGTTTTATTTGTTCTTGGCTTTTCCTCCTAAACAACTATTTCGACCCCTCTGCGAGTCTCATCAGGCGGTGGCATCAAATTTGAGGTCCGCATTAATGCAAAGATTAAACCTGATACAGATATCCTGAGATTTTCCTTAGCATGTTTCTTTGACATTTTTTTCACCGATGTCCCCGCAGATTCTAGGCAAAGCCTGTACTTTCAGCACTGACTCCTGATGGCACTTTGAAGACTCTTGTTTTCAAAAAGATACACAAGCGTCTTTCCAGTTAAAATACCCATTAATGATGTAAGCTTTGTCTGTATTATGGCTGCGCAACTTTCCTTGCCGATAGGCCAACACAGAGAGATGACAAAAACGCAAGATCTTTTGCTTCATCATAATGAAGCCACGGCCTACTGTCAAACCACGACGGCTGAAAACTTCTCTGCTCCGGCTTTTTTACTCCAAATGCACGTCGTGGGAACCGAAAAGTCTTGGGCTGATTTGGAACTGGCGGCACTTGTATATTCATAATGGAATAACAACATTGACATGGAACTTTCGATACAGTCTCAGGACTTAGAATGCGCATACAGTTCAGTTCAGTTCTCCTAACGACTTTCCCCAAGTGGCTCAGCGGTACGTAACTTTAGTTGCACGCACTTGGCGCCGTGTGTCCGTCCATAACAGTGGCGGATCCAGAGGGGGTTCGGGGGTTCAAACGAACCCCCTTCTCAGCTCAAATTATCTTGTTTTCATGGGGAATTTCAGGAAAAATTGGTCAAACTGCATAAATCGAACCCCCCTTTCAGCCAATTTGAACCCCCTATCCAAAATTCCTGGATCCGCCCCTGCATAATGCTCATACTTCAGTTCAGTTCTGTTCAATTCTCTTATCGACGTTACCCAAGTGGCTCAACGGTACGTAACCATAGTTGCACACACTTGGCGCCGTGTGTCCGTCCAAATAATGCTCATACTTGTAAATTTAAAATGTTTTATACATACTTTGCCGCCTGACATGTTCTTTGATTTAGAATAATTAGAAAAAATACATTGAGGGATGAAAACTTTCTTCTGCTGCGCCGAGAAAAACATGCCGCTGTATGTTGTTTTCATACCATTGTTGGCATACAAAAATCAAAACGAAGGAGTTCTTTTTATACATTCTGGATCAAAGAATCTATCATGTCTTTGATAAATCGTACACTGAAAATAATCGATTTTGAAATGAATCAAGCAGGTGTCATTATAATAACTGCATTGTTTTGCACGGCGTGTGACTGCATGTTTTCACACCTTGGACAGGTTTATTGATGACACGAGCAACGAGCGTCATTGATAATTTCATCGAGAAATTGCGGCACTTTTGATAATGCGATTCAATAAAATCACAGGTAAGCAGGAAAGAAAAATCGGCTGAAAAATAAAAACAAGAGGGCCATGAGGCCCTGAATCGCTCACCTGGGCAATTGGCAAGGTGGCTTTTTCTTATCATATCAACCCCTGGAGGCTCTATATGAAATGTGTTTACAATTGGCCCTTTGACTGTTGAGGAAATGGTTACAAGAGCCAAAATATGAGCGATCTGGATCAAAGGTCAAGAAATGACCTTGACCTCTTGTACTCATAATTCTTCATGACCTCATTAAGACAACTGTATATACCAATTTTTAGGCCAAAATCTTCAAAACTTTCCATGAAATCTTATGTTCTAGGATTTTCCCATATTTGACCTTGCCGTCAAAAAGGTCAAGGTCAACACAAGGTCATAATTTGAATAATCTTGATAGTACTCAAGTACCCAATGCTGCATACCAAGTCTCAAGGCCATCAGTTAATTGGTTCTGGAGAAGAAGGTTTTTAAAAGTTTTTACCATATATGGGCATAGTGGCCATGTTAGTCATGTGACCATGACCGTTAGAATAAATTTTTGTTCCCTCAACCCCTGGAGGCTCTATAGTAAATTTGGTCACATTTGGCCCAGTGGTTTTTGAGGAGATTGTTTGAAATTGTCAAAATATGAGAGTTTTGGGTCAAAGGTCAAAGAATGACCTTGACCTCTTGTAATCACAAATCTTCATGTACTCATTAAGATGACTGTATATACCAATTTCTAGGCTAAAATCTTAAAAACTTAATCATGAAATCTCATGTTCTAGCATTTTCCCAAATTTGACCTTGCCGTAAAAAAGGTCAAGGTCAACACAAGGTCATAATTTGAACAGTCTTCATAGTACTCAAGTACCCAATGCTACATATCAAAACTCAAGGCCATCGGCCAACTGGTTCTGGAGAAGAAGATTTTTAAAGGTTTTTACCATATACGGGCGTGGTAGCCATGTTGGTCATGTGACCTGGACGGTATGAATAAATTTTTGTTCCCTCAACCCCTGGAGGCTCTATATGAAATTTGGTTTCAATTGGTTAAGTGGCTTTTGAGTAGATTGTTAGAACTTGTCAAAATATAAGAGTTCAGGGTCAAAGGTCAAAGGATGACCTTGACCTCTTATACTTGTAAATCTTCATGTAGTCATTAAGATGACAGTAGATACCAATTTTTAGCCCAAAATCTTCAACAGTTTCCAAGATATCTTATGTTGTAGCATCTTGCCATATAAAAGTATAAGGAAGCAAATTTGACCTTACCGTAAAAAAGGTCAAGGTCAACCCAAGGTCATAATTTGAACAATCTTGGTAGTACTCGCGTACCCGATGCTACATACCAAGTTTCAAGTCCATCGGCCTATTGGTTCTGGAGAAGAAGATTTTTTCAGGTTTTTACCATATATGGGCATGGCGGCCATGTTGGTCATGTGACCAGGACCGTTTGAACAACTTTTCGTTCCTAAGGTCCCATGAGGCTCTATATGAAATTTGGTTACAATCGACCCAGCGGTTTCAGAGGAGAAGTCGTTTGAAATTGTGGACGGACGGACGGACGGACGGACGACGGACGGACGGACGGACGGACGGACGACGGACGACGACGGACGACGGAGCCTTACCATCCTATAAGCTCCCCCGGAGCCGCTGGCTCAGGTGAGCTAAAAAGTGGTACAAAAGATAGCATTCTCGGCCAAAAAAAGTGGTCCGGCGCTCGCCGGACCTGCCGGACCGGCGACGACGGCCTTGTCAAGACGTTTTAAGAATTCAGTAAATAATCTGTTCTATAAAATATAATGGGTGAGAAAAATAATCAATGATGGGGTTGAGACCTCGACAAGGAAATCTCAGGCTCGTTTTCAGATAAATAAAAGTCTTATGCTCGGCAATCCTCGGATAAGACTTAACAATCTTAAAACTAGCCTGAGATTTCCTTGCCATGACCTCAACCCCATCATTCTATTCAATTGACTCGATCAAGCCAAGTCTAATGGTTACGTGTTTTCCTTGAAATTCATCTATTTTAACTTGTCCTCACAACAGTAAATGTTAGGTGCTGTGTTGCGACCGTAAAACTGTTTATTATAGTTTCTTGTTAAAGACATCTTGCAAATAGATATCTGCCAAAACCGACTAAAACTATGTACAGATACATGTACGTAAAAGGCATTATTTATCATCGCGTTGCTCCTGTCAATGCTTAATCATGGAGGCTTATGATTTTGCAGTTTCTGGACCATTCTAAGGTCCTCAAAAGGTTGTGCTACCGTAATTATCCTAAATATTGACACTACTCTAATTATTATTTAAAATTCAACTACCCGGCGATGTGAGCAGCTATTCTATTGGTATAGTCGACCCAGATTTAACAAGCCCTAAGTAGCAGTCTCATCTTTTTCACATAAATCTCTGTCCCAATATTTAGGCTTATTACGGTAAATTTAAAGGGTAGTGTGTCAAGTGCCTTATTGGTGAGCCACAAAACGGAGCAAAACTGGGCAGTTGGTTCACAGCCAAAATCCTTTAGAGCAGTTGGGCTGTGTACTGTTTACTGTATGATTTATAAAGAAACTAGCAATACACGTCAACTGTTACTTCTTTCATACTTAAGTCAAGATCATGACTGTAACAGGTGGATGCGAATCATTTAACATGCTTTTAGATTGTGCGGAAAGCACCATGTTCCTTGTGGTTAGACACGATTTATGCTTATAATCTTCTGTATTACATGGATTAAAATACAAGTAGAAGAATAATCTGTATAAATGTTAATAAAGCAAATTAATCCATAACAAATCAATGTGGAAAAAATCCATAGAATTTTGAAAATAAACTGTATGCTTATGTACAGAAACAGTGTAGATATAGATCGGCTTCTTCAGTAAAGGATCAGTCAGACTGATCATGATCCAAACCGTTTTTACCATTCAGACAAGACATTATAATGTTCATTTGGATGTGTTTAAGGGAAATAGATACGCTTTCAGGGGAAGTAACTCTACCAATTCTGTTATGTCTCTATTCTTGTCGACTCTAACAGGACAGAATTTACTCTCTTTTAGAAGCAAATGCTTCCCTATAAGATCAGACCCTATTTTGGACGCATTATTTTGCCCTGGAAGCTACTAGGAAGTCACGAAAATTAATCCTTTTGTAAAAAATTGACAGGAAATACATGAATGTGTATCCTTACAACTTAATTTGGGCCCAGAATGAGTAACTGGCAGTAAGGCAGCGCTTCTCATCGCTGCTCGAGTCATATGGGGTGAGAGGTCTGTCACCCCGCAAAATGTTATAAAACGCAAAATGTTGCGTTTTTATAACATTTTGCGGGATGACAGCGGTCGGACGAAGATGCAGTGGTGGTTTTCAAAAAGATGCAATGACTTATTTTATAAATTCAAAAAATATTGTAGGTAGCTCTGATTTTTCTGATCAGTTAAAAAAATGTCGTTCGTTACAACCGTACTGGAGATAACATAAATGTATTGCTACAGTCTGCATGTTTAGTAGTTAACCCAATCATGGTTAATAACTTTGCTTCCCTCTTTAATTGCACACCGGTTGGTCAGATATCAGACTTTATGACGGGCCCGACATAAAGCTACTTAGCTTAGTTGGTTGGGGCCGGAGTTTGCCTTGTCTGTTGCTTGGTTATTCGGGGTCTAACTAATGGTTTTCTTTTGATCCGGTATTTCAGTGGTGCGTTTGACTTCCCAGGGGGTCTCCTGGTGTTGCAATACGTTATTTCCGTCGAGTCCTCGTCTCTGATTCATCATACGTGATTTGTTTGTTTCCGATGATGTTTCTTGGTGGGTTAGGAAACTTTCATGCGGACCAAACTGCTAACTAAATATTTCGAACCATTGCAGAAGCAGAGGGCGAGGTTTGGTACCAGTGAAACATGTTTAAGCTCCCCAGTAATCTTTTGCTGACCGTTCCAACGCGGTATTTCTGTTGTGGTTCCTTGATGTTAAATCGTGCTATGTCTGCTTGTCTATGTTCTTTGGCGGTTTGGTCACCTGTTTTGCTACCCAATCTGCTTTTTTGTTTTGTTTTGTAAGTTAAAAATAAAATGGATAAAAATAGATGTTAATGCTGTTTTTGATTAGGGTAGCTGAATGAGCACCTGTTTGGGAAAAAGCTGTTCATTCGGTTTACCGTGCGTGCCTTTCGTGAAGTTGTGTCAATTTTTCCGTGTGTGTGTGTGCTTCTTTCCCTATTAGTTTTGAGAGCGAGATGTGGGATTTGATTGTATTAATTCCTGATCATTGCGTATCTTTTTACTTAAAACGGAACAGGGCCTGCTGTGATAGCAGTAGGCAGTACGGATGGGGTTGTTAGGATAATTACTTTTCTTTCATCTATCCTGTCTCGCTAGTCCATCTCCCTGTCTCCGAAATACGGCTCGACATAGACTAAACTGACGTCTCAGAGGGCCGTTAAACATAAACCCACTGTTTTGAAATATGAATGGGTCATTTAAATGACTAACTTTCAATATCATAAATTTGAATAAAATGGTAAAAATACAACGTACAGGCATGGACCCCATTCAGTGTGCCACTTTTGTTTATATTGCATCGCTCGACCGGGAACCAGAAATGGAAAAACCGCATTTGGTGGAGCACTTTGTCATTTTCCAAAAGCGTGTTCTCCCTAGTTTTTGCAAGTTATATAACTAAATACAGACGTGAAGTTTGAACCGTTTTTTTTTTTCATAATAATTTGTGTTTAGACATGTTTGCCACTCGTAGGACCACGGAAGCTTTAAAGTCTCCATATTCCTGGAAGTGGTAAGAATCACCAAAGCACAAATCATGATAAAACTGGTACATCCGTCCGAATTCATGATAAAATGTCGGTTGGTGTGGGTTTTCGTGTCATATAACTGGTAAAAAGGAGAAACAGAGGTTTTTGAAAAAATTACAAGTCTCTCCATAGAAATATATCGTCTTTATTTCTGGTTCCTCGTTGAGCAATGAAATTACGCAACAACGGGACACCGAATGGAATCCTTGCCGTACATTTTGTTCTGTTCTGTTCAATTCTCGTATCGACGTTACCCAAGTGGCTCAATGGTACGTAACCATAGTTGCACACACCTGGCGCCGTGCGTCCGTCCACTTGCCGTACATTGTAATTAAACCATCTATTAAATACCTGTACCTTGTATTTTATCTACTGTACCTTGTATTTTTATCATGTAAATGGAGGTTGTGAAATCGAAAGTAAGTCATTTTAGTTGGCAACTAAAATGACCTAGATATTCTTTTAATCGTTTTTATGAGAATCCCAAGGATGTTTTAATATCTTAAAGCCGTCCGATCACGATCATATACCGTGACGAAACTGTAGTGAGAAACATGCAGCGATACTTCACAATAAAATATTTCCTTCTGATAGAGCAATGGGGCCTTTAAGTATAATGCCTGTCAAAATGCTTAACACTTTTAGCACATTCAAATACAGCGTTGAAAACACATGACTGATGCTGAAATAAGGGCTACACATTTCTTTGCCTACATTTGTATTACAGGCCAATAGGCGTAGGAAGAGCACCCCCACATTAATTTTAAATGCGTGGTGCTCCCCCTCGTGTCCCCCCCCCCCAAAAAAAAAGGTTGTCTAAGGTTTGCTCCTTCCCCCCCCCCCCCCCCCCCCGAATATTGAGAACCTTCCTTCCTACGTCACTGATACCTTTTTGCTCTATCAGTGGAAAAATCCATAGATTATTTTATTGTGCGGTATAGCTGCAAGCTTCTCACTACAGTTTAGTGATTATAAATGGCTGTGATTAACAAACTTTAAATAAATAAAACATCAAGTTTCACATAAAAAGTTTTGAAGAATATTTGGGTCATTATAGCTGGCAACCAAAATGACCTACTTTCGATATCATCAACTTGAAAAATAATGGTAAATATACACAGTACAGGCAAGGGAAGATTCACTATTTCGCTCGTGTTTGTTAATGCACTCAAATTAAATTTTCTTGATGCAGAACCTGAAAAGGAAAGTTTATTTTGCGGAGCGAGTTGTCATTTTCAAAAACATGTTCCCCCTATTTTTTGCCAGTTATATCACCCAATATATGCACATCAAGCCAAAATTTGTCAGCAAAAGTGAAGGTTGAACCACTTTTCATTTGTGTGTACGTGTGCTTACACTCTAATATTACTGAAGTAATAAGGGGAATTTTTTTATTTCAGTCAGTTATGGTGTAATATTTTACTATAAGAAAAATATTCACTAAGCTAATTTCTAAATATATGACTGAAATTTCAAGTTGACAATGTCATCAATTAGAAATAAAGAAATGCATACCTGTTGTTAAAAATCTACCAGTGGAAGACTATCTGACTTCAGTTTGGCTCCTCAATAAATCTGTGGTTCCTGCAGACTTTCTTCATACAGGCGTTGTTACTACACTTAAGGTTAAATACACTCAAATAGATGTTTCTTATTTATAATAAAACAATAAAATTTCATTGCCTCTGTTTACAAGTTCATAATAATCAATTGCGTCCTCACGCTTGGTTACCGCTGATTACAGAGTAGTCATTCAAAGACATATTAAAGATCTCGCACCTTGACAGACATATAAATTGTTCTCGCAATACAACGCACTGCGAGTCTTAATGGTATCGGTGAACCAAATCAAACGCCTAATACATACAATCTTGTTAAGCGAAATAAAAACAATAGATTAAGTCAGTGGATTAGTTTGAATTACCCGATAGTTTAAACCAGGCAACCTTCAGGTAAACGCTAAACCCACGACAAAAAATAATATTGAGCCGCGAAACGACTAAACTAGCAAAGTGTCAAGTGCGCCCAGCGAAGACTCAGATCAGCCTGGGCATCCGCCCAGTCTGATCAGAGTATTGGATGTGCGCTTAAAAGGTAGGTAAAGGACAAAGCTACCTTCATGCGGACGGTGAAGATTCTGATCAAACTTGGCGGATGCCCAGGCTGATCTGAGTCTTCTCTGGGCGCACATGCCACTTTGTTGCTTTTGTCGTGTCGCAGCTCAAATGTATTAGTTCAAGACTGTAAACCTGTTGATAAAAGGTACAACATCTTTTGATATTTAACGTCTGCTCTGAATCCAATTCCAAACCAAATGCTGCTGTTCGACATTTTTACTAAAAGACTTGTGGGCATGCAGATAATGATGATTGGACGGTTGATATTCAAACTTGGTTTGGTCAGATCTGTATTTTATACATTGAATTATTTGGGGCAAAGCATTTTTTAGACTCGCAAAGAAAATTGATCAAGACAATCTTTCTCTCATCTCACGTTTCAATTATCTTATTTGTGTATATCTAAGATTCAAGCGGTGCTGATATGTTGCTTTCTGATATGTGAAAGGAAGCATTTTACTGATTAACTTACAAATAACAGATCGCTGGACGCGATGCAAGGCCATGCCCCAGGCTTGTCTGGTGAAACGAGTTTTCAAATAAACCAGTAAATAAAATAAATGTACCCCCTGAGGTTGAGATGCATTAATACTGTCCCGAAAGAGGGAAAAATGAAGACTCAAGAAAGAAGTTGACCACATAGCAAGAATGTATGTTTCAGATGCTAAGTTTATGTCAGTTGTTCTGACTCTGTTAGGTTAGTCGCTCTGGACGCTCCAAGACACTACACCAAATTCTGCACGACCGAAAAAGTTTATGATTTCGATAATAAGCCAAATAATTGTTCGAGTTTCACGAGAAACTCAAAGATGTTTCATTTGTTTAAAGACAGGAGTGGTACTATATAAGGAGGATAAACTTCCACAGTGTCATTCTCACAAACATATACACACAAACACGCACGCAAGCCGGCATACACGCAAACACGCAAGCACGCAAAAAATAACAAGTACACGCACATTGTGCTAGCACAAAATAAGCAGGCCCACACGCATGCAAAACATACTAACAACCAAACTTGATGCTCTGCCACCCCTGGGTGAGGCGTGTTTTTAATAGCGAGCGCCCTATGGTGGCATCATCATACTCACAATAAAACTTACTAACGGCCATCAACTTACCAATATTATATACTTAACTAACTGGGGTTAGTATATAACAGCCACAACTTTTTTATATGCTTGACCATACAGTGCGAGACCCATGTTACGAAATGGATCTAATCGTCCACTATGTCGTCGAGATTATTTTAATCCTTTCAATCAGTAAGGCTACAGTTTTTAGGGTAACTGTGGTAATAAAACGTTTACGGAAATTGTGACTACGTTATGCATGGGTTGTTTGTGAATACCTCTCGTGGACAGCGTATTGCATGATTTTAAGGTGAATACCTGCACGAGTCTTTTGATTGTGGACAGCGTGTTGCATGATTTTAATGTGAGTACCTGCACGCTTATATTCGAGTCCCATGATTTAAATGTGAGACGCATACTATTTATACGCCTATCTTTTATTGAAAAGTTAGACGTGGCTGTTTAATTCTTATACTGAGGATGTTATATTGTTGTGTGCCCAGATTCTGAGTTTAGACCAGAACGGTAAGATTTTATTATATTTATTTTAGAATTGTTTGGCTAAGAATGAAAAATGTGACTTCTGATTGATATGGTATGACTATATGTGTCGACTGATTTGATTTTGTTGGCAGTGATCAGGCTGCGCATATGTCGACCAATTTTGTTTATACTGACCATGCTGCGCATGGTATTTGTATATTAGGAAGTTTTGTAAATTACGGAAATAGTTTTTTCACTGATGTTGGTTGCAATAGTGTGCGTCTATTTGACGTCCAGTGACGTCAATTGCATTCATATTATTCATGTGACGTCAGTTGCATTCATGTTATTCATATGAAGTCAGTTGCATCATGTTATTGCGACGTCAGCACTTTTTATATTAGTTTCACGTATACGTGGCTTATAGAAGTAGATTGATTTGTAATGGAACTAATTTATATACTCGTTACGTCAATTGACGCCATAGCATGCACCGCATTAAGGGTTTTTTCCATAAGTTATAATGGTAACATTTGGTCATCATGCGTTTGATTTGCCTTCATTAGACGGCGTCATATGGTATAACATCATTGATGTCATGATGTCAGATCAAACGTTATGATCCCAAATGTGTGAGAAACGCTTATTCAGCTATTATATTCTATGGCAAATGGTATTACGCTTAGTTTAAAGAAATGAATTAATACATATGCGAGTTAGATTTTGGTCAATCAATTTAATGTAAATAAGTCATTGTTTAGATTATTCATGTTTTATGTGGGGTATGTCATGGTAATGCCTGTTGACGTCAGTATACTTCTTGACAATGTTTGACGTCAGATCCTTCGACGCACATGCGTGGTAGGATATGCGTTTCTTCATTGGCGGAAGTAGTAAGCACAATTTTGGCTTTACATCGTGAGCGCGAGTTGTGTCTAGTGACACGGCTGGCGTGTGCACGTTATGCTCGGCATTCGCCGAGGGCGTTGTATGGTATTTCCAAGACAGGCCCAAGTCTTACGTATTGTTATTATGTAGTTACAATGTATTAAGTGTAAGTTCGTTATTTTTAGGCACATCAAGTCCGGCAGTCAGCTGTTAGGACTTAGAGCCACGTCTCACCTGGAGATTCGATATACGTCTCCAGGTTAATACCAACCCGGGTAGAGGCAGTTACAACGCCGTTTGTGCATGGTTCCTAAGCAGAGGCGGGAAGCACAAAATGTAGGCGGAAGTGGTTAGCACAGTTTTGCCAGATTCTGTGATAAGATCTGAAGGTCACATCAAGTGTGGGACAGTGTTCGTCCACTAAAGTGTGTTAATATATATAGACTGGTCCCTGGTACGATCCAGGGAGCGACCAGTATATAATCGTGCACGTGTTAATATAAGTTGGTGTTCCTCATGATATATGGACTGGCCCATGACATGATCCAGGGAACGACAAATTGAAGTCTACCAACATAAGGCCTTGTTTTTTTTGTATGAGCTCAAACTAACGTTTTTTTTTTTGTTCTTTGTGTTTTCCTTTAGTTCATGGCGCTGAGCCGAGTACGGTGTTGACGTCAGACGGTAATCTATTTGCGTATTGTACGCAAATCGATTACAGATTTGAAACAAACACCTTACTTGGGCCAGCGACATGAACTGATATGTGTTGTATATTATTGTAATTGTGAATTGTTGTAAATTGTATCGTTGTATATAGAATTTACATTATATATAAACTTAAAAAAATTCTAACGTTGTTAGAGTTTCCTTGTTAGTGAAATACACTGGTAGATAACCCTTTAACCGGAAGTCACCCTCCGCCGTCCTGGCGACGCATAAGGCTCTACACCCGTGTCGACCAAGTGTAAAACCTTCTGCGCAACAACCCATCCCTATGCAAAAAACTTTAAGCCATTCCCAACTAACTTCTGCTCTTTTCAATGTCCTTTAGCCCCGTGCCAACCGGGGGGTATAAATAGTTGGATGCTTTCGCTTGAGCAGGTGGTGAAACCCCACTATATAAGCAACCGTCCGTTATATAGTTCATACAGTTTAACTGATAAAATTTAAATGATCAAATCTTACGTACAAACAGATCCAACGTGCGAATTTAAATAAACCCCATTTTGAAATTTTAGATATATTTAAGTAGGCATCAAACGCGAATTCTATCCTTTCGATCTTTACTATTTCATGATACTAACATGCTTCATTTGTTTGTGTATCATTCTGTGCCCGTGGGTCGCACACGGGACGAAGATTATTACCTCATCTGTGTATAACATTTGTCTTGTGTTTGTATCACTTCTCCAAACTCGAGCACGTTGCACTTTAAAATAAGAAAGAAATTTGTCTCAACAGAAAAATAATAAACAATTTGTCTTCTGTAGCAATTGTCTGCTACGTTTTGTTTGCATATGCCTTAAAGTTTCAAATCATTTAACAAATCTTATATGTTGCTACCTCTTCTTACCTATATAGTAACTTTGACAACTTCTTAGTCTCATTGCATATACTCCGGATATGGATCTCCTATTCCGACAACGCCAAAGACGTCTTTTCAGCAAACGGTTCTCTTTTTCCCTTTGTCTGTGGGGAATAAAATTTACAGGCCACTTTACTTCTGTAGTGGACGGGGTGAAATTCCCTGTCAAAACAGGAGCCACCTGTTTGCCGTGGGTGGCATCTCGTATGCTGGAAAAAGGGATCCTGGTAGTTGAGGGAAGCCCAGGGATCTCCAGCTTTCCAACACACTACTTTGGCCCTGGCTTCAGATAGACGAGCGTTTCGGGTTAGACCCGACCCGTTTCAATCGGCTCAGTCGTGCTAATCTCTAGAAATGCGCTTCTTGATCCTTCACTTCCTTCTTTCTTTATACGTATCTATAATGGTACATACCGGGCTTAAAATTTTCCCTTCGTTTCTTTCTATATGGGTATTTTCGATGGGCAGCGGCTGATGGGTTAATTGACGGGCACATTTTTCGGCCTTCAGCATTGGGGGTTTAAACCGAGGGATTTGATCGTTGAGTATAATGGTTATGTAGCTTTGGCGTTGGGAATAGGAGATCCGTTCCCCTAAAACGTCCCCTTGTAGGACTCCGCGGAGGGTGAAGCGCATAGCCAATAAATAATAAACACCAATCATCACACTGGTCTGGCATTCATCACAGGCAACGAAAGCAACGTACTAAAAACTTGATTTTTTTCGCATATCTCTTAGATTAATTTCGAACTATTATTCTTACGGACCCGGCAGTTTGTTATACCTCTTAGTTAGACTAGATTTTTGAAGAAATTCCGTCTAGTATATATGCAGTGTTTGAATAATTTTCTTTACCAATTCGTTGCATAGACGTTGTAGTCCAAAAATTGTTTTCAAGCATTTCTTGAATATGCATACGAATTCATTAAAACTTTTGATTCCTATTTCGAGAGCCGGGGGTCGGATGGTCCGTGAGACTATACTTCTGAAACAAACTTATCCTGATGAGCGGAACAAGCAAGATTCATGTACGTTGTCTTCGTTACCTATGTTGAATGCCAGACCAGTGTGAATCATGGGATCCTCAAACAAGAGAAGATTTCTAATGGACTCTGATGACGACGCGGACCGGCCCTCATATTTCACATTTCAAGGTAATGTTAGTTTCGCTAAATTTCTAGTCATCCAGTCACTTGAAGAGAAGGCGGTCACGACCCTTTCCCCTTTCGTGATTGAAAAGCAAATAGAAAGTTTAATAGGAACTCCAAAATCTGTAAAAAAACTAAAAAACAAGACTCTGCTAGTTGAAACATGTCGAAAAGCTCAAACGGACAATCTTTTGAAAATTTCTACCTTTTTTGGCCTTAAAGTCTCTGTCACGGAGCATACAAGCCTTAATTCTTTTAAAAGGCATCATCCGTGACAGGATGCTGAAAGGGGAAAAAGAAAATGAAATCGTTGACTACCTAAGAGAACAGGGCGTGACCGCCTGCAAACGCTTTACCATCAAAAAAGATCATGATACTGTTGAGACTAACACTTTACTTCTTACGTTCAACACCGTCACGGTACCAAAATCATTAAAAATCTTTTACCGAGTTGTTCCGGTTGACGTGTATGTGCCAAATCCTCTGCGGTGTTTCAACTGTCAGAGGTTTGGCCATCACGAAAACAATTGCCCCGTTGATCCCGGATCTGTTTGTGCGACTTGTGGCGCGGGAGGTCATGACCACCATACCTCCACGTGCAAAAATCCGGCCAAATGCGTTAACTGCGGCAAATATCACGTCTCTCGATCCAGCGTATGTGAAATATGGAAAAAAGAAAAAGAAATTTTGAAAATTAAGGTCAACAAAAATGTTACCTATTTGGAAGCTAGGAAATTATATGAAAGTCAAACTCAAACATCGGATTTGGACTTCACAAAAATTGTACACTCACTGGCAAGACCCGAAACAAAAACTACTGGTACCCAATTTTTCGAAAAAGATTTTGACATTTTACCATCTTCTAAAGTTATTTCACCATCTGTAAAACCAACATCTCAGCCAACATCTCAGCCAAGAGCAACTACAGCCCGCTCTGGCTCAGGTTCACAGCCTCGGGCCGCTTCGGCGGCTCGTCCAACTAGTTCTCAGTCTAGTTCTCAGTCTAGTTCTCAGTCTAATTCTCAGTCTAATTCACAGTCTAGTTCACAGTCTAGTTCGTCTGGTTCGCAGTCTGCTAGACAGACTAAGGAACAGCTTAAAGCGGCGGCTAAAGCGCAGAAGGAGAAGGATACTCATCGTTCTCCTTCTGGTCACGGCTCTGGCCGTCGATCACATTCTGGCGGAGGCTCGTCCTCCAATAAACCTGCCATCGGAGGTTCGTCCTCCAATAAGCTCGGCAAAGGATCTCCGGATCCCGTTAAAACGGTCAATAAATATGGCGCTTTGGAGGATGACATGGATACTGCTTAGGGTAAGTTTATTCTCCTGATTGGTCTCCTGACACGTTTTTTTCTCTCCCATTCATTTAAACATGGATAAAAAGTCAATAATACAGTGGAACTGTCGTGGTCTTAAAGCAAATTATAATGAATTATTAATTTTAATGTCTCTTCTATCTCCAAGTGTCATTTGTCTTCAAGAAACCTTTTTAAAGCAGTCAGATAATGTTAGTTTCAGAGATTTTAGTATGTTTAACTATATTTGTCCTGATGGTCAAAGAGCATCAGGAGGAACTTCGATTCTTGTAAAATCTAACATTCCACATAGTCAGTTTAATCTGAATACAAACTTACAAGCAGTTGCTGTCAATGTTACTTTATCCAAAAAAGTAACGATATGCTCTATCTATATTCCGCCAAATGATGTACTTTCTAAAAATTCCTTGGTCAATCTAGTAGACCAATTGCCGCAGCCATTTATGTTAGTTGGTGACTTCAATGGTCACAGTAAAACCTGGGGTTGTTTGAATACAAATGACAGAGGAGAAATTATTGAAGATGTAATTGCTGAAAATGATTTGTGCATACTTAATGAAAAACAGCCTACATATCTTCACCCTCCCACGGGAAATTATTTTGCCATAGATTTGTCTATTTGTCATCCTAATATATATTTAGATTTTGACTGGTCAGTTTGTGATGACCTGCATGGAAGCGATCACTTCCCAATCATAATTAAAGAAATTGATTCATCTCATGAAGAACAGCATTCTCGATGGAATTTGAAACCAGAGGGCCAATGGCCCTATATCGCTCACCTGAGCACTGAGGCACTGAGGTTACAGAAACAAAACACCATGCACAACAGCAATAAAAAACACGATTTATGTAGGATAATATCACAAACATTTATGCAAAAAAAAATAAGCTTTATCCCCCATTAATGGCTTCTCAGAAGATCTTTGGCAAAAAAAATAAAAGTGAAAATTTGGCCTTTCAGCTGCAATGGCAACCAATCAAAATTGGGTAATTGGGAAAAATTCATATGGCTGGTAGAGGACTACTCCAGGAACATTTCTGTGAATTTTTGTCAAAATATCTGCAGTAACACAGAAATAAATAGCAAATGTCCACTTTCCTCATTATAAGTCTATGGAAACTTTAAGTTGCCATAGCAACAAATTCACATGGGCAATGATAATATAAAACATACTTTAGGTAGAGGTTAAAATTATTAATATGTATGCTAAGTATCAGCTTCATCCCCCTCATGGCTTCACTTTTCCCATTATGAGTCAATGGAAACTATAAGTCGCCATAGCAACCAAAGTTCTTATGGGATTGGAAGAAAAAGAATAAAATTTATGTAGAAACTACTGTCATCAACATGTTTGCCCAATATCAGCTTCATCCCCTATATGGCTTCTGAGCAGAAGATTTTTTTTTTTTTTCAAAATTTACACTATATTTTGCAATGGCAACCAATCAATTTCAGCGATTTGGAGAAAATTCATATGAATCGTAGAGGACTACTGAAGAAACATGTCTGTAGAAAAAAAATTTAAATAACAGCAGTTAGTTTGACAGCAAAAATTGCTAATTTCCATTTTCCTCATTATAAGTCAATGGAAACTCTTTGTTGCCATAGCAACCAAACTGCTAGAGCAATTGCCATGAAAAACAATAATTTTATAGAGGCTAGTACTAAGGTTCTTTCTGTAAAGTTTGAGCTTTATTGGGCCACACAGTTTCTGCGAAGATGATTTTTTAATATTTTTCTATTTTTAACCATTCGGTTGCAATGGCAACCAGCCAAATTGGGCAATTTGCATAAATTTAACATGGCTGGTTAAAGACTACTCAAGGTACATTTCTATGAAAGTTTTGTCAAAATATCCGCAGTGGCATAGCAATAAATGCAAATTTTCCATTTTGCCATTATAAGTTAATGGCAACTTTCAGTTCCCATAGCAACCAAACTGCTAGAGCAATTGCCAAGAAAAACATAGCTTTTATAGAAGCTAGTACTAAGATCCTTTCTGTGAAGTTTGAGCTTTATTGGTTGCATAGTTTCTGAGGAGATGATTTTTGAATATTTTTTCTATTTCTTAACCATTCGGTTGCCATGGCAACCAGCCAAATTGTGCAATTTACATAAAGTTCATGTGATTGATAGAGGAATACTCAAGGAACATTTCTGTAAAAGTTTTGTCAAAATATCTGCAGTGACATAGCAATAAATGCAAATTTTCCATTTTGCCATTATAAGTCATTGGCAACTTTCAGTTCCCATAGCAACCAAACTGCTAGAGCAATTGCCAAGAAAAACAGTACTTTTATAGAAGCTAGTACTAAGATCCTTTCTGTGAAGTTTGAGCTTTATTGGTTGCATAGTTTCTGAGGAGATGATTTTTGATTATTTTTTCTATTTTTTAACCATTCGGTTGCCATGGCAACCAGCCAAATTGTGCAATTTACATAAAGTTCATGTGGTTGATAGAGAAATACACAAGGAACATTTCTGTAAAAGTTTTGTCAAAATATCTGCAGTGACATAGCAATAAATGCAAATTTTCAATTTTTCCCATACAAGTCAATGGAAACTTTAAGTTGCCATAGCAACCAAAGTCCTGAAGCGATTTGGATAAAAAACAGTATTATTGGTTCCCCCTGCCTATAGATGCTATATATGAAATTTGGTAACAATGGGCCTTGCAGTTTCAGAGGAGATGTCGTTTGAAAATATTGACGGACGGACGACGGACGGACGGACGACGGACGACGGACGACGGACGCCTGCCCATACTATAAGCTCACCTGTGAGCCTTCGGCTCAGGTGAGCTAAAAAGCAAATTGGGAAATGTTCGTAACATCATGTCAGGAGCGGCTTAGCTCTGAAAAGTTCAAAACAGCAGAAGATATGTCTGCTTTTACATCAGCATTACATGCAATTTCAGAAGAAAGTATTCCGAAATCCTCGACAAGTTCAAAAAGACGTAATCCATGGTTTACTAATGAATGTAAAACTGCAATCAACAAACGCAAATCGTCTTTACGAAAATTTAATAAAAATCCGTCTCGTGAAAATCATGTACATTCAAAAGTAACTCGTGCTAAAGCACGAAGAACTATTAAAGAAGCGAAACGTTCATCATGGCAACAATATGTCAATAAATTAAATCCTAAAACGCCAATAAAAAAGATATGGGAAATGATACGAAAAATCAGTGGGAAAAACAAGAAATCTGAATGTGTTCATATTAAATCTTCCAACGGTAACAAATGTTTTTCCACTGCAGAGATTTCCAATGCATTAGGCGAAAACTTTCAGAAAAATTCATCAAGTTCAAATTACAGTCAACGATTTCAGGAACTGAAAACTGAAAAAGAATCAGAAAATTTAAATTTTCAGTCGTTAAATAACGAAAAATATAATCTTCCCTTCAGCATATCAGAATTAAAGGAGTCTCTTGATAAATGTAAAGATACGGCCGCAGGGCCGAACGATATTTATTATCAAATCCTTAAGCATTTACCACCTGATGCATTGGAGACCTTACTTAATATGTTGAACGATATATGGCATACTGGAAATTTTCCAGAAGACTGGCATAAAGCAATCATCATTCCTATTCCCAAACCGGGAAAGGATAAGACGGAAGCTACAAATTACCGACCGATAGCGTTAACAAGTTGCATATGTAAAACAATGGAGAGAATGATTAACGATAGGCTCGTTTGGTTCCTGGAGTCAAATAACTTGATTTCCAGAAATCAAGCGGGCTTTCGTAAGAATCACAGTACTGTAGATCATTTAGTTCGATTAGAAACTTTTATTCGTGATGCATTTGTGAAAAAAGAACATGTCGTCGCAATATTTTTTGATCTGGAGAAAGCGTACGACACGACGTGGAAATATGGCATCATGAAAGATTTACATAATATTGGCCTTCGAGGCCGACTTCCAAACTTTATTTCGAATTTCTTATCTGACAGATCCTTTAATGTTAGAATAGGGTCTACATTGTCTGACACTTTTAAACAAGAACAGGGTGTTCCTCAGGGAAGTATTTTATCACCTACTTTATTCAATATAAAAATCAATAACATTGTTAAATGTGTTAACGATACCGATTCTTCATTATATGTTGACGACTTTGGCATCTTTTACAAATCGAAAAATATGGAAAACATAGAATTCAGACTTCAAAGATGCCTGAATAAAAAAGAAACCTGGGCCACAGAAAACGGTTTTAAATTTTCAAAAACTAAAACCCAATGTGTTCATTTCTGTCAGTTGAGGGGTTTGCACCCCGACCCAGTTCTTAACATTTATGGATCGCCAATTCCAGTTGTAAATGAGGCCAAATTCTTAGGCCTTCTGTTCGATAAGAAACTCACTTTTATTCCTCACATAAAAGCTTTGAAAGCTAAATGTTTAAAAGCTTTAGATGTTTTAAAAGTGCTCTCCAATACAAATTGGGGAGGAGATCGTACTGTACTTCTAAACCTGTATAGATCTCTTGTGAGATCTAAACTGGATTATGGTTCAGTCGTATATGGTTCGGCACGAAAATCATACCTTAAATGTCTTGACACCATTCATCATCAGGGGTTACGTCTTGCTCTTGGAGCATTTCGAACATCTCCCGTAGAAAGTCTTTACGCAGAGTCGAATGAACCGTCTCTATATATCAGAAGAGAGAAATTATCACTACAATATGTATCAAAACTAGCTGCAAACCCAAAGAATTCTGCTTACGATTGTGTTTTTAACCCTCGGTATGAAATATTTTATAACAACAAACCAAGATCTATTAAACCCTTGGGTTTACGTATTAAACCTGTGCTAGTAGACTCTCATATTGACATTAAAAACATCCAGAAATTTTCTTTACCTGTCCAAGAGCCATGGACATTAAAACCTCCTAACGTTATTTTATCATTACATAAGAAAAAAAAAAATCACAGACGAACCCTGACCTTCTTCAATCAGAATTCTTGCAAGTAAAATCTAATTTTCCGAATCATACCACAATCTATACGGATGGTTCAAAACAAGAAGATAAAGTTGCATGTTCGGTTGTAAGTTCCCTATTCACAGATACTATACGATTTCCAAATGGCAGCTCTATATTTACAGCCGAAGCTAAAGCCATAGATTTGGCCCTCAATCAAATTTCAATTCAAGAGAACAATCAGTTTATTATATTCTCAGACTCACTTTCTGTTTTATCATCACTTAAAAACGTCAATCACCCCAATCCTTTAATACAACAATTACTTCGTAAATATTTTCGGTTACCATCAAAAGAAATAATCTTTTGTTGGGTTCCAAGTCACGTCAATATTCGTGGAAATGACCTGGCCGATAAAGAGGCCAAGGCGGCTTTAAATTTACCAGAAAGTACCTTCCGAATTCCGCACTCAGATTTTAAATCTCAAATTAATACATATATCAAATCAAAATGTCAAACTAATTGGGAAAATCAAATTCATAACAAACTCCGACAAATTAAACCAGATTTTCACAGTAAGGACAATATACTATCAAATAGAAAAGAACAGACTGTCATTACCAGATGCCGAATAGGGCATACCAGAATTACACATTCGTTTTTATTAAATAATGAGGTTGCACCATTTTGCATACCATGCAATGAAGTCATTACAATCAAACATCTTCTTGTGTCATGCATTGACTTTAACCATATTCGTTCAAAATATTACAACATTAAGACCATGATCGAGCTTTTTAGCAGAGTTTCTTCTATCCAAATTATTTATTTTTTAAAGGAAGCCGGACTTTTTAACAAGATTTAGTCTTTTATTGTACATAACATTTTTATCATTTGGACGTAACATAATACTTTAAACATTTAATCGTTTTTGAATTTGTCTTATAGAAACGTTTTAAATTGCTGACGTTTAGACGCTATATGCCCTTACCAGGGTTGAGCGTCTATAAATAACTTAAACATTCATTCATTCAATGTCCTTTAGGATCATAAATGATTAATGAGCAAGGCGCTAGCATCCTAAAGCCGGCACCACGCTAGATGCTCACTTTTGACGGGGGAGTTCAAAATTCAAACTTAATGTTGCACTCATCACTTGGCAAAATTACTCGACCAAAATAACAGAAGTGCAACAGCCTCAAAGGTACCTGAAAAGGTCCCTACCTGTGACTGCGTCAATCCCCACCTAAGGGTAAGGTCAGAATAAGGGACCTCCATCCGGAACCAAATTACTTGGATACGGGGGAGGGTTAAAATTAAGGGCTGTAAGTAATATGGGACCCAAACAGGTCCCATCCTTGAAACCTAAGTAACGCCTGCGTGTTCTCTCGTTGGGACCTGGGTTTCGGTGTGCTCCTCCTCTGCGGGCGGGGTTGGCCTGTGTTTCCCTGGACTTTCCGCTGGGGTGGCTTTCATGTGGCGCGCGCCTCCTTTTCCGGGCAGAACCTGACTTGGAGCCGCAGAAGGCAAACATCTATGCATAAATACTGGTTGGGCAGCACTGACCGACGAGACATTTACAGACTGAATGACATTGGACGGACACACGGCGCCAGGTGTGTGCAACTATGGTTACGTACCGTTGAGCCACTTGGGTAACGTCGATACGAGAATTGAACAGAACAGAACAGTGTCATTCTGTCTCTTGATCTCATAGTGTCAACACCTCTAGTCAGCCAATGAAATTATTATAACTGGTAATTCTGGTCCACTGATTGGTTGAATAAATGTTCACACCTTTACCTGTACAGGTGACATATACTGTTGCTGAGAACCAGACCCCCGGCAGAGAAGTCCTGTCTTTAAGGCTGACCCATCTGACGAAACTGTAATAAAAGTCTTGCAACAATATCTCACGATGAAATATTGGGACCGGTTGAAAGTATCACGGGTTGGTTGATCCTGCCCAGTTTGCGAAAGCCTCTTTTTTGATGTCAGAACCTACCCCGGAGTCAGTTATAGACAGTCCTGTCTGCGGGGTAGGTTGTGTCATTCGACTAGCCGTCTTTAGGGCCTCATCCCGGTGCAGGCCTTCAATATATCCGAATAAAATGGTGCAAATATGCCGCTTTAGTGTCACGTTTAAAGCAATGTAATACATGCAAAGATGTAGCTCGGGAGACTGAAATTCAAAAATGGCACTATTCATCCCCGGCCTCCGTTAACTACAAACATTGTCAGCAGACACTGTTCACACTATTAGTGACAAACTGTGTCAGATGAGACTAGCAGTGACAAACGGTGCCAGCGGTGAAGACAGGTGTCAGCAGACACTGTTTCACCCTACTAGTGACAGTGTCAGAAGGCACTAGCAGTGACAAACAGTGCCAGTGGTGAAGACAGGTGTCAGCAGACACTGTTTACCACCAGCAGTGACGGAAGATGACAGCTTTTTCTATCATGGCCAGCAGACACTGCTCACCTCTAGCAGAGACAAACGCTGCTGGTGGTGAACACTGCTGGCAGTAAGCAGTAACTGACAATGCTGCTTACTTCGTGTTCTTTAACCAATGGGCAGCAGTGGCAAGAGCTATTAATCCCGAACATCCTGCAGGCTCGTGAGATAGTGCTCAAAACCCATTCAACAAACGGTGCGTATGTAGACCCATGGTGCACTAGAAATCAGGGTCGTTCAGTCGGAATACCGCTCGGCCAATTCCGGAATTGGCCGAGCGGTGTTCCGATTGGGTCAGGTCATGCATGCATATTTGGCTTACTCTGTCTTTTTCGTTGCATCACTGATGGTCGTGATGCAACCCATGCGGCTCACGCCTAAATTGATGAACAGGTGAACAATTACTGGCCCCATAATTCATGAAATAATTTATCGTGAGGTATCTCTGCAAATTCTCTTCACAGTTTCGTCATTGTAAATGACCACGAATAGCCAACTTGAAACATATAAAACATCCTTGACGTGCACATAAAAAAGTGTTGAAAAATGATTTGTTAAACGAAAATACCTACTTTCAATATCATAAACTAAGTAAAATGGTAAAAATCCAATGTATAGTATGGAGCCTAATTCATTGCCCCGCATTTGTTTATAATTGCATCGCTCGACGGGGAACCAGAGAAGGAGAGCGATTTAACATTCTCTCCTGGTAAACGCGCTAATTTAACCACAATTGCAACTTCAAAATTTAAGTTTCCGCATATAGTTAGCCAAAATATAGCGATGCTATTCTACATGAATGCACGAATATGTGCACGAATATGTAAAGCATATACTCGTTCATATACGCAATATTTGCTGTTAAGTAAAAGAACTGGTGGAGTTATAACAAAACTCCTGAAAGAGGCCAAACCGAAGTCTCGGTTTGGCCTCTTTCAGGAGTTTTGTTATGTTTCGGTTTGGCCTCTTTCAGGAGTTTTGTTATGTTTCGGTTTGGCCTCTTTCAGGAGTTTTGTTAAGTTTCGGTTTGGCCTCTTTCAGGAGTTTTGTTATGTTTCGGTTTGGCCTCTTTCAGGAGTTTTGTTATGCTTTTTACAAAGCTGAAATATTTTACAAATAGGCTTTAGAAATAGGCTTGTGATGTCTTTTTCCTATATGGTGTCTTGAGTGGGATCTGTCAGTTCCTGAGAATTTTCATATTTACTTTAACATATGTAGGCCTACCAGGGCTCGGTAAAGTTAGCACTACAAGGCGGTCGCAAGATCGATCCCCCGCTTCTCCGGTTTTCGGATGAGACTGAACCTAGGTCCCGTCTCCATATGACCTAGTTGTTGGTGGGACGTTAAACCCGATTTCACTCACTCGTGCCAAAATGGCGAATTTGTCAACCGTTTACCACTTGCATGACCCAGTATATGCACACCAACCCACATTTTATCACCATACGTGAAGGTTGAATCGCTTTTCATAATAATTTTGGTTAAGACGCTTTTACCACTTGGAGTACTGTGGAGCCTTAAATTATTTGATACATTGGTATGACGAGTTTGTCTGCGTGCACGCCGTCAAAGGGGCGTGATATCCGGTGAACTGTTAGCAATGGAATAATGCCTCTGGTAAAAATATGGCGGTAGTTTCCAGGTCTTCAGTTAGAAAAGGCATTACGGGGGTCCGGTTGACCCAGGCTAGCGTTTGTGTGTGTGTGTGTGTGTGTGTGTGTTCCACGCTCCGCGCTGGTCACGAAGCAACAGGACAGCCATTAGCGCTAACGGACGTGGATAAAGCAAGGATATGTAACTTTCAAATCACCACTGCAGCCCAGGCTGGATCCCAGGTGTCGACATGTGACAAATAGTGGTCGTCTAACTAAGGTCGACTTCCGAGCACATGCTTGGAGGCAGCCAATCAGTGTGTTTTATTTTGAGTTTGAGAATGTACTCATTGACAAGTTTTATAACCTCTGGGCTAGGGTTAGAGAGAGTAGCGAAATCACTACAAGATGTGCCGTGTAGCGGAATCACAAAGACAGAAAGAAAGAAATTCAGAAACAAAGGAAGATACAAACGAACCAAAAAGGCCATAAAAGATGTGTGTGTTTCCACACCTCAGTCAATTAAATTTAAGGTTAATCTGGTAATAAATCATTGGGACCAGGTTTTGTGTATTGTCGTGATATCAGCGGATTAATCGGTTAATCAACTGATTGACAGAAATCAAGAAGAAACAAATGACTTCCATAAAAGGGTTTTTTTGCACTTGAATTTCAAATGTATGGCCAAGCTCGTCGAACTTGTTGCTTGTCAATTTCGGCGAGTGCTTGATAATCAACTGTGACCTTTATACACTGCTCGATCATTAGATTAAATGGAGCACTATATCATCAAAACTAATAAATACCGTATTAATCCCAATAAACACACACGCTCTAGTAAACGCCCCCTGCCTCTATCCAAAAATAATAGTATATTGACTCGCCAATCTCGGTGTTTTCTATCAGCTTTATAAAGGGGAACAACTAGAAATCTTGTTTGTTTCTCTGGAGGACGTAGCTCTTCCAGATGGGATCAACTCTCAGTTACGGAACGAATTTGCTCCTGGAGGAGCAACTTCTTTCCTTAAAGGGCTGGCCCCTATCGAGAGGAGAGGCAAAAAAGAGAAGAAAACAGTAGAATTGCCTCTTGTGAAATTATCTTAGTTCACCTTATACTGTTAACAAATACGGTAGATCTGGTACCTTAGGCTCTTTGATAATGAGCTGTCAAAAAAAAAAAAAAAAAAAAAAACTGGCATAATACGAAAAAATAGACCAGTTAGCACGTGTGTGTTCAGGCCCGTGCGTTCGTGTGTCTTTCTTATTAATTAAGCAGCTAAGAACAAAATAGGAAAAGGGGATTCTGTCTTTCCGTGTGAGACAAAGGTGTGCGTGTCCATCGTAGTTCGCAAACGTGTTTACATGTTTATATGGGGAGAGAAAGAAATCTCACAAAAGCTTCATTGTCAAGTATAAAGTAAGACTTACGTATAAAGAATTCAGCTATAATGAGACATTCCATTAATATGCATCTGTAGGGGCAAAACGGACAGGAGGGGAAAGGGAGGACTGTGTGTGTGTGTGTGTGTGTGTGTGTGTGTGTGTGTGTGTGTGTGTGTGTGTGTGTGTGTGTGTTGGGTGGGGTGGGGGGGTGGAGGGGGAGTGGAGAGAGAGGGAATCTAATCATTAAACGGTGTAAATTTGTAAATTGTAACCAAGCGATTTTGGCTTTGCGCCTTCATCAGAGTAACACACTCACACATACAAATAGGTAAAACATACAAACAAATGAACAAAAAATCACACAAAGGCCAATTTAAATGCTGGAAATCAAAAGTACATAATGCTATAATTACAAATATACGGGAAAAGCGTTTGATATGCCCTTACCGGGCGCATGGACTAAAACAATTGCGAACGCAAGAATGGCGTCACTATATATTCAGAGCTTATGTAACAAAATGCAATAAACACACCGCTACAAAACAAATTCAAGGACGCATGGAACCAAACTGAGTTTTGCGAACGAGAAAACTTTGATAAACACACCATTGTAATTCGAAAGCTGATTGTTTAGGGTTCAACGACCCTTTGAGACAGTGTTTCAGACTATAACAGAAGCCTTCAGAAGGGCAATGATAGTCAAAAGAAAGTGAGAAAAAATGTCCAAACAGTTCCTACCCGCAGCTGCTGTAAACACCGTAGGCCCTCGCTCTACTATAATTGAAATTAGTAGGAGGCCCCGTCACTGAAAGTTACCCATAGCCCGAACCGCCAACCTCACAATTCGAAATCAAGTGACTTTATATCGTGTAGTTAAATACCTGGGGGAAAAAACTGAATGGATGTCACATATTAATTAAAACTGTACGGGTAAAGCATACAGACAAATGAACAAAATATCACAAAAAGCGTACAACTGCCAAAACAATTAATGTTTAAAAAACAAAAATACATACATGTATGCTGTAATTACAAATTTACATAAAAAGTGCCGGGGCGTCCTATTTATTTGGATAAAAGAAGAGCAAGGGCCTACTGTGCTGGCAGTAGGTGCGGGCGGGGGTTGTTTCGATTTTTTCTCTCTCGTCTATCATTTCTCTTTTCTTTATCCCTCTCTCTCTCTCTGGGAGACGGCCCGATATAGACTGAAATACTGTCTCAAAGGGCCATTAAACCCAAAACAACCAATCACAATAAAAAGCGTTTGAGATGCCTTTGTTGGGCGCATTGACTCAGAAGTTTGCTACCTACAGAATGGTGCCGCTATAATCAGTCCTTATATAATAAATTGCGATAAACACACCGCTACAATGAAAATCAAGGGCACATGGGCAAAAGTTTGCGAACAAAGATATAGCCCTTATGACACTAAGATAAACACACCGCTACAATTCAAAGTCGAGTGAGGACATAATATCGTGCGGTAAAATGAATGGAAAAAATGAACGGCTGTCACAGAAGAAAAATGTAGCTTTTAACGTGGCTGTTAACTGGTCGCCTGAGCTTAGGGCAGAATATAGTCTTCTTTGTAGATACCACTGGGATTCAGAGTGTTCAGACGACGGATCCAGTAGCTGCCTCGAGTTTTTCTGGCTTCTGAGTCCATGCGCCCAGCCGCTTTATATGTAAATTTGTAATTTCAGCATATGTTTTATGTTTTTCAAACATTATTTTGGCTGTTTTGGCCGTTATATGCTCTTTGTGATATTTTGCTCATGTCTTTGTATGTTGCAACTTCATTGAACGCTTTAAACTTTATTTTTGTCTCAGACTAGAGACTGTGCAGATGTTTTAATTAGACATAATATTAGGAGGCTTTTCGTTAAGGTGTACATAGCGTTTAAGATAATCGAAATACGTATGCAATGTCAGACCGTGACTCTTGTTACAGACGCCATCAATGTAGACTTATATTTTATAGTTCGAGCGATGATACTGTTCATATACTGTCAAGACTTTTAATGATTAAGTTGGATAAAAAGACGTAAGTGCGGTCTTTTAAAATCGAGGATGCTACTTTAACACTATACCAAAACGTCTCGAACGTCAAATCGCGTGCCAACTGCGTAATGTACGTACGTTCACCAGGTTGCATTCCACCATTAATTTTCCATAGACGACAATGTTAACATCTGGTCATTTTATCACAAAACTGTACATACAAAGTTTTCCAAACCCGTCTTGCTTTAAAGTGTCATCCTAGCCTATCAATTTGAGACGAAAACACCCAATGCCTTCCCAACTCATTTAGCCGCTAAGCTAGGTTAGGTATTGCAACCACCAATTCGTACCACAAAAAATAGCATATTTTTTCAACAGAGGGTAAGTTACCAAAATCAACCCCATCTCCTTCAGGTAAAATATTTCTCAATTAAACATGCCTTTTTGTAACTATCTTTATACTGCAAGAAGTCTAACATGCATGACTGACAGATGACGTCATCTCTCTTACAATGTAAACCTAATCCCCGAAAAAGGCGGGGCTATCCTCATGAATATTTAGTGGACTGTACCCACCACTACCATGCCTTCCGTCTATACCGATGGCTTTGTGAGACCGTAATATTCACAGAACGCATTTTCACATGTGAGAAAAATCCGGTCACATTTTTCACACGTGTGACAAACAAAATATCACAAAAACGCAATTTTCACTTCTTGACATTTTTATAACCCTGAAATTATGAAAGTTATAGTGGACGGAAAAACGGCAGAGTAGACAAAAAGAAAGCTAGAAAATTGTTTTGCTCTTCCACGCAGAAAGTCGCAGGTTCAAGTCGCCAGCCGGGTCAATACTGAAACATTGACTCTGTCATCCCAGCAGTAAATGGGTACTTGTTCCGAATCAGGGAAGGTGAAGGCTACGAAAGGAGAGGAATAGGTTCCCTCTTTCACAACCTGTTCCTAAGATGCTGTAGGCTCAAACAACTACTGTCCCTACGACCACAAGACTGTGGTAAACCTTTACCTTGTTTGTTTTAATTCACATGTATGCTGATGACGTAGGCTGTAGTGCCCAGGTTCTAGTACTAACTTTTGAGCGGTGCCATAATCCAGCGTGGGGAGACCTTGCGGTATCACTGTGCAAAATTAGGCATTTCCAATAAAATAAGGAAGAATCTAGTGACAAACGTCTGTCACCAGTCAATATGCGCTATGTTTGCTACTATCAGTCGTCTGTCACTAGCCAGTTATCGCTGAATTTGCTACTGCCAGACATCTGTCACTAGCCGATATTCGTTGAATTTGCTAGTGACAGACTTAGCAAATACGAGTTTTATTTTGAGTATATTTAGACAAGTTATGATAATTGTCATGAGCTACTGGGTTTATGGTTCGTTCAAATTGGCGAACGGGCAGCGCCTATGGGCACAGAAGTCGTTGGCTTGAGGCTGCTCTAGTCGTGACTTTTCTATAGCCTCTGGATTATTTCATCCACACCACCATTGGTTGGAAATAACTGAAACACCGTTGAAAACACCGTAAAACAATATGTGGAAAGTTGATTGTTGGTTGGTTGTTTGAGGTTTAACGACTCTTTAAGATTTCAGTCTATATCGAGCCATCTCCTAGAGAGATGAAGAAAGAAAAGAGAGATATGATAGGGGAGAAAAAAATGTCCAAACAACCCCCACCAGCACCTACTGCAAGCATAGTGGTATTATCCAAATTAGTAGGACACCCCGACACTAAAAGTTACTCATTACCATCGCCCGACCACGACCATCCCCTATGAACAGACAGTCAGTAAACATGATGAAGTTTTTTTGCGGCATTGCAATTTGTCTATGTCCTTCGGTTTTACACACAACATTGGAGAATCATCGCCTCTCGAATTTCCACAGCTGATAGAAATATTTTGGCACGATACATTTACTTTATTTGAAACCAGCAAGCCAAAATGTATCTGTCACCAGCAAATTTATCGAGTTTTGGATATTTACAGGCGTTTGTCACTAGCAAATTCAATGAAAACTGGCTAGTGACAGACGTCTGTCACTAGCAAATTCTACGAATATTGGCTACTGACAGACGTCTGTCACTAGCCACTCCGATAAAATAAATGGGAGGAAGCTTCTTAACAGTCCTTTATGCCGCAGCAAAATTAAAGGTATTGGTATATTCAATTGCGTGTTTATATTCATCTTCACTGCAGCTGGTGTTTGTGCCGCGTGCCGGCCGTAAAAGGTTTCCCCGTACACCATCATAGTGCAGATTATAGTTTCTGGTCCTAGTTCATTTGAAAATAGAGTTCTGCTTAAGCCGGTGATAGGGGCGTGGCTGGTGATGCTCATTTTATCACTAGTCATGAACAGACTCAATTAAACCGACTGCTATTTTCTATTCTTTGGTGTGTTCCTTGCTTCAAAAGGATCTAACTTTTCAGAACATATTGTATAGGAAATCTATATCTGGGTAGAAATGGGAAGGAAGACATATCGTTTTCCCATAGTTGTCTGCCTGTCTGTCCGTCACAAATCGTGTCCGCTTTATAATTTTAAAAGGTTAGTTTTAGAAAACTTGGTACAAATAAATATAAAGCATGCAGAAAAAGTTGGAAAATGCCAAAGTGGACAATAAGGCATAGTTCAGTCATGTATTTACGAAATGTGCCTGAAATTTAATCAGATGATCTAGATTCTACGCCAGCTTACAGTAATACCTAAAAAAATCGAAACCCAAGTTTAGATATTTTCTCGCAATTTCTTGACGATGTAAACTCCCTAAGAACCGAAGGCCCAGAACAGTTGGGGTTCAAACTCATAGGTGTATTTAGAAAGGGAAAACAAATCATTCATTCTCATGCCTCCCTTGTCGTATATGTGAAAAGTGCGTTTCTATTAAAATCTCTGTAAAATCCGAACGCATTTGTCACACTGGCAAAATGTGAAGAATATTACCGTATTCATTACACACGTGTGAAAAATACGTTCTGTGAATATTGCGGTCTCTCATAGCTTGATGACTGTGCAGAATACAAACAGAATACAGTGTTTGGGCATCGAATTTTGTTGCTCGCTTTACACTCTGCACGGTCACATAACTTAAGAATTGAAATTTGATTTTTCAGCGTTCATCGTGTGATGAAGCCAGTGGGCGGAGCTAAAATTCCATGAAAGCGCGAAGCGCTTCTAGCAGAATTTTAGCGACGACCACTGGCTTCTTCAAATGATGAACGCTGAAAAATCAAATTTTTTATTCTTATATTTACACCTTATTTGTGAACCTCTCTGTGCCGTTTTCCTGGTACCGTTTTCGAGGTATTTGGTGTAGAATAGACAAAATATGGGTCGAAGAAAGGTTAGTAACGACCTGTTCGGCCAAAATGTTAAACAGCCGTCGCCCTGACGTGGCGTAACCAATCAAGACGTTTGTTTACATAAGACGTCGCTTGACGACAACGTCACATGATTAATTGTCCTTCATGAGTGTATGAAGCTAGTTGCTCTAAAGGGTTCACTTATGGGAAGTCAGTGGCAAGTGTTAATATTGCTGAATGAACCTTCGACGTTATGAGTGCGTGTACGTTTAATTTTTAAGATTTTGTTACAAATTTTGTTGTACATCTTTTCCTCCATTTTACATAATAGTGTTTTGGGCAACATTTAAGAATTGAAATTTATTTTTCAGCGTTCATCGTGTGATGAAGCCAGTGGGCGGAGCTAAAATTCCATGAAGCGCGAAGCGCTTCTTGTAGAATTTTAGCGACGACCACTGGCTTCTTCACACGATTAACGCTGAAAAATCAAATTTCTATTCTTATATTTACACTTTATTTTTAGACCTTTTCTGTGCCGTTTTCGTGGAAACTTCATGTAGAATATGCAAAATATGCGTCGAGAAAAAGACAGAAACGACGTATTCGGCCATCGTTACGTGGACCAATCAAGCCGTTTGTTTACCTTAGACGTCGCTTGACGACAACGTCACATGATCAACTGTCGTTCATCGGTGTATGATGCCAGTTGCTCTATACGGTTTATCTATGGGAAGTCAGTGGCAAGTGTAAATACTTTGAGATAAATGAAAACTTTTTGCAACCAATGCGCAGATTAACAAAAAACATGCCATAATATAGGCTTTGTTAAATTGAAAGCTGAAGCGGAAAGATTGGATATTGTAATGTATTAGCCAGAGAGCTTATGTGAGAGTTTCTGGTAATAGCTAACCTCTCTTGTAGGCCTTAACTTTAATTAGGTTTGACATGATTTATACCGTATGTATGTTGTAGCATGCTTGGTCTTTAGAATAGATTAAACTGTAAAACTAGCAGGACGTATTTTACTTGAGTTCCAACAATAGATGCAAACAAGAACATTACAGATATAAATGGACAAAAATGGCTAAAAACAAATATGTAATAATCTGGGTATGCGCTTCAAAGAACATGAATCACAAAAATTCTTCTCACTTTGAACTTGTTAGATTTATTTGCCCTTAACATTATCGATCACTTGGTCACCTGAAGAACGAATCGATGAAAGTTACATGTTTGTATATGATTTATTTACATGACCCAGCTTAATAACGATATACATGTATAGCAAATCTTCAATACAAACTCCGCGAAATATATAGGTGAAGGATTTTTCAGCGTCGGGCACTGCACAATGGCTGCAAGTCGCCATCCATTACAACTTTCTCCAAACAGAATTGAATTTGGTATGTACGAGTTTTTTTTTTCTTTTTGTTTGAGAAAACACTTCATCGAACCAGTGTAAAGTTCAAAACAATTTAATTTCTACCTGCCATTATTTTGTGACAAATTCAAGTATATGCATACAGAATGTATATGTATCGTCTGCATTTTATTAAAACCAGTTCAAGGGCGTGTTTCTATTTCTTTTATTTATTCGTTCTGTATTTATTCAGCATCAGTCTTAATTTATCCTGTGCCTTAATCTAAAATCTAGAAACAGGCTAAACACAGAAACAAGGAACATGACAGGATTACTAATTCTCAACGATCGGACGAGAATACCCTGTTCTAGAACTGTCTGAGATTTTTCTGTCTCGTATTGTTGTCTCAAGCCTAGGCCCTGAAAGTCGTCTAAATCTGTCAGCCATTGCTTAATACAACCCAGTCAGGTTTATTTCAACAACTCCAATAATTATTGTTATCTGCCATGTAAATTGCATGCAGAAATAAAATGACAGCAAATGTGTGTATGAAATGTCACTGTAGAATGCTGATTAGCTGCCATTGCCAGTCATGTAAAATGTATGCCCAGGATGAAATAAACAGGACAGAAGTTGAAACAGAAAGTTACCAGGTAGTATAGTAATGTTAAACATTCAATTCTAACACCCCATTGTTTAAAATATTGAATTATCAGTGATGGCGTTGAGCTTTGACAAGGAAATATAAGGCTCGTTTTCAGATTATTTCAGTGTCATGCACGGTAAGTCTTGCATAGAAATAAATATTCTGAAAAAGTAAGAAAAGAAATCTCAGGAACTGACACAATTCAATTCCAGATCCAACCCAAGACACCATGTGGGAAAGAAAAACACAAAACTAATCATCACCAAAGACAACACCAGCGACAGCCATGTGAACAGAAATTCCTATGTAGGTGGTCAACGGGCTAGCCTGAACATCACAAACAAAAACTAGCAAGAGAGTAATACAATCTATGATAGGCTTGAGGCCGAGACAATGAATTCTCACCCATTGGACAAGAATATCCCTTTCTAGGGGTGTCTGAGATTTTCCTATTTCGGCCTGCTATCTCAGCCTAGGCTCTGAAAGCTGTCTCAAAATGCCAATTATTGCTAAACAGTACTGCCCAATTAATTACACAATTAAATTCAACAAATTCACTTGCAGGTAAATTGCATGCAAAATGAAATGACAGCCAGTGATGTGCATAGAGAGTAAGGGGACATAGCTTCGCACACTTTTATGACTTTTGCAGCATTAGCTGACAAAGCTTGTAACATAACGCCTGTTTGTTCATATTATGATTCTGGAAATTAAGGCTGACAATATTTGGTCTCAGACTCTTACGTCATATTTGGCACTTGCCGTAATATGTACTGCAGTCCTGCGTGATATTTTGGGCATATGGGGACATGGCTTCGCACACCCCTTCTAGCAGGATATAGAGACATTCTAGATGTCTTTGAATATGCGGTCATATACCTTACGACCATTTTAATGTAAACCTTAAAGCAACAGCTAATAAGCTATTATTATTTATAGTTTGCAAGGTAATGGGGAAATGTCAATGCGTCTTCCATAAAGGGAACGACGAACATCAGCGATTTTCAGAATTTGATTTCATTTTATAAGACTGGTTAATAAGTGGCTGGCAATTTGTTGTTGTATCCATTGCATCTCGACTGTGTAATCTTACAGTGGACTTACGACTAGATAGGATGACAGCTAAAAATAATATGCGGACTTTTCTAAAAAAAGTGAGGGACAAAATTCACACCCCATAACATCGAAAATCAACCGGCATAGTTTTTTTTATGATTGTGCACTTTGCATTCTTAAAAAAGCAAGTAAAAATAGTGACACTTTCATAAACCCTTCAGGAGGCAAAATTCGACAGTGTGCTATCAATAATATTGCCTGTTTTAAAACTGTTAAACTTTGCCGACTTTCACCTGAATGTTTTAAATATTTTGGCGCCAAAATGCACGTGATGCACTGCACGCGAAAGTGATTTCCAAAGACTCTATTCATCAACCTTGAAATATTGGCAGAACAACTCTTACTCTAAGGTGTCACTGTAGATTTCTGATCAGCTACCACTCATGAAATATGCATGCACAAGGTGAAATTAACACACATGTCAGAACTATAAATTGAAAATTAGTTTGAAGTTTACTCTGAGTATGGGAATGGCTTCAACAAGAAGTTAAGGTATTCAATGGATATTCTGTTCTATAAAATAAAATGGGTGAGAAAAATAGGCCTAATCAATGATGGGGTTGAGGCCTCGACAAGGAAATCTCAGGCTCGTTTTCGGATTATTTATCTTATGCTCGACAAGCCTCGCATAAGACATAATAATCTGAAAACTAGCCTGAGATTTCCTTGTCTCGGCATAAACTCCGTTATAGATTCTATTAATCTCGGGCTAGCTTCCAGATTAAGTAGTCTCCTGCGAGGCTTGCCTCGCACGGGACTTAAAAAATCTGAAAACGAGCCGGAGATTTCTTTGTCGAGGCCTCAATGCCATCATTGCTATTTTTTCACATCCATTTATATATTTAATAAAACAGAATATCTACAGAATACAAAATCTCTGAGTATCTATTGAAACTTTCTGTTCAGAGAATTCCTATATATTTGAAGCAAATTCTGTTAATCTCATCTGGTGCATGCATTTTTAAAACATGACTGGTAGCTTACAGAAATCTAGTGACATTTCATGCGCACTGTCAGGGCTGGTTGTCAGTTTCATATTCTGCATGCAATTTTCACGACAGGTTGCGAGTGGAATTGTTGGATGGATGGATGACTTGCAGTTGTAGCCGCATTAGTAGCGACAAATGTTTGTCAACAAATATAGCTACAAAGACACATTGTATGAATAGAGCTAAAACAGTAGCTGTGTTCGAGGGTAGCCCACCCTATTCGGTAAACCATTCCCGGAATGTTTTTTTTTTTTTTTTTTTTTTTTTTTTTTTTTTTTGCAGTTCTCGTAACGATGGCCTTCAAGAGACTTAGATTTGTATCGAAAACTTCAGTTATGTACTTCTTACTAATTTGCTTCCTGACTTTTCACAGCGGACAGCCGAACAGAAGAATCTCTGCAGATCTGTTTTCAGAATACATCCTCCAAGACCTCGTGTTTTAAGATTCGGCTTCCTGCAACAGCTGCTGGCCAGTTCACTGTGAAGCCGGTAACCGGCAGTATAAAAGCTGGAGGGAAAGAAAATGTCGAAGGTATACCAATGCTACAATGTAACTCTTAATAATAATGAGCCGCGACAGGGGAAAACCAACAAAATGGCATGTGCGCCCAGCGAAGACTCAGATCAGCCTGGGCAGCCGCCCAGTCTGACCAGAGTCTTCACTGTCTGCATGGAGCTAGGTTAGACCCTTAGCTACCCTTTAAGCACACAGTAAAGACTCTGATCAGGCTGGGCGGCTGCCCAGGCTGATCTGAGACTTTGCTGGCGCACATGCCGTTTTGGTGATTTTCTCGTGTTGCGGCTCAATTATGATCATCCTTGACCAAAAACTGAGGGAACTGAAAAGATACCAAGAGGCCTTTTTGATTTTACTGCCCCTTAATCTACTGGTTAGCGATTATAATATACTAATTTCGCTTTAAGTGACTTTCAGGGGAAACCACGCTGCCATTTTCACTTTTGTCCCCACTGCTATTCAGTTGAGATCAGCTCTTAAAGGAAATAATTTACACCTGTATGAGCAAATTCTTTCCTTTCAGAAAAGCCTTTGTCATCCAAGGAAGCCAACAGGAAGTCACAAAGGTTGACTCTATATGAAAACAATGGTGTGAAAATATGGCAATGTCCCTATCACGGGGCTATTTCGGTTCCCTTTGTTCTATATTTGCACTATTTGCCAGAGTCCTTTTTATGGGACACTGGGCATTAATTGGTTGAAATGGTTAATAGGTTAAAATGGCCATGGACAGTAGATGGTGAATTGTCTCTTACTAACTTATAATTAACATTGCAGACATAACATTTTTTACAGAAATGTTCCTTAAAGACATATAGATTTTGTGCTTGTTGCTAAATTGGCTAGGTTTCCTAGCAGCTAAATTGGCTAGGTTTTTATAGCAATTGAAATGCCAAAAAAGGCAAAATATCAAAACAAATATTGTATGCAATGCCTCGTCGACGGTCCGGCCATGGACGGACCACCTTTTCGGCCGAGCATACAATTTGCTGTACCATATTCTCATACCTTCATATTTTTTCTTCTCTACCGCATTGATAAAAAGTGCGGTTGAATTGTTTGCTCATGGATATTTATAAACCTCGAGGAAAAAGAATGAGTACGCCTCATATCCATTATCGTTGCCGGGCCGGGTAGCGCAATCGGTAGGGCACCTGACTCGTAAGTCAGAGGTCCTGGGTTCGAATCCCGGTCTGGCCACATACTTTCGTTTTTCCTTCCGCTGATTCAAGAAGGGCAGTTGTCAGTTACTGGCGAAAGTATGTGCACTTTGTACTGGTTAACCGCTTAGGAGGTCTAAGCCTGCCCAGGAATAGTGTGGTTAGGTTAACTGACCGTCCCGACATGACCTTAGTTGTTTACCGTGGACGTTAAGCATCAAATCAACCAACCAACCAAATCCATTATCGTTAAAACAATATCTTGGACGGACACACGGCGCCAAGTGTGTGCAACTATGGTTACGTACCGTTGAGCCACTTGGGGAACGTCGATAGGAGAATTGAACTGTACTGAACTGAACTTAAAACAATATCTAGAAAGGACGAGGCACCAAAGACAGTAGCTGGATGTTCATTTTTAATGCCCCCGCCCTTAAAAATGGGGGGGGATATAGTATCACAGTTGTCCGTGCGTACGTCCCGTCCTGTACGTACGTCCCGTCCGTACGATAATGGTTTCCGTTTGATATCGAAAACATTGGTGTATTGAATTCATATTATATATACAGGTATATAATCATAAAATACAGGTCAAGTTTGATGTTCGATAAAATCCGTCTATTATTGTAGGAGTTATGGCCCTTTTTCGACTTCATTTTATATGAAAAAATGGTTTACGTTCATTTAAGAATTGAAATTTGATTTTTCAGCGTTCATCGTGTGATGAAGCCAGTGGGCGGAGCTAAATTCCATGAAGCGCGAAGCGCTTCTTGTAGCATTTTAGCAACGACCACTAGCTTCTTCACGCGATGAACGCTGAAAAATCAAATTTTTATTCTTATATTTACACTTTATTTGTGAACCAATCTGTGCCGTTTTCGCGGTAATTTATGTAGAAATGGATGCCATGCAACTTAAAGTTACTTTCCATAATATTTGACGGAATTAACCCTAAATCAAACTTGACCTGTATTTTATGATTATATATCTGTGTATAAAATAGGAATCCAATACACTAATCTTTTCAAAAGATAATGAACGGGAACCAGTTTTTCATACAAAACGAAGTCGAAAAAGGGTCTTAAGTCCCACAATAATAGACGGATTTTACCCAACATCGAACTTGACCTGTATTTTCTTATTATATATATTCCGTCAATTATTATGGGAGTTATGGCCCCTTTTCGACTTTATTTTGTGCAAAAAATTGTTTCCGTTCATTATCTTTTAAAAAGGGTTAGTATATTGGATTCATATTTTATACACAGATATATAATTATAAAATTCAGGTCAGATTCAATTGAGGGTAAAATCCGCCAATTACTTTTGGAGTTATGGCCCTTTTTCAACTTCATTTCATACAAAAATGGTTTCCGTTTGTTAGTTTTCGAAAAGTTACTTGTTTCCGGGCTATTTCTTGGCATCCATTTCTGTGATAAGATACAGAATGTTATCACATATCACAATCATGACCCCCACCCACCCACCCACCCACACACACACACACACGCCCACACTTCTCTTGCTCCGAGAAGCACAATACATCTGCCTACGGAAAACAATAAAACATGTACCACACAAGTCTGCCATCTGCCTAAGGAAAAAATAAAACATGTATCACACAAGTCTGCCTTTGTGAACCTAGTTATCCTACAAGTGCCAGTACCTTAAACAAGGCGCCATCTTACTTAGGGCACCAGGCGGGGGGATCCGTGTCGTATGGACACATTCTCGTTTTTTTTATTTCATAAAATTATGATGATTTTCTCGGCGTACGAAAATGAAACCGAGAGTTAATTATTCAGATGCTACTGACTAAGCTTTTTTTTAGAAAAAAAAAATCAAACAACACGCAGACAGACAAATTATGTATAAAACTTTTGAAAACTGGCAATATGCATTTTATACCATCTTGAATGCTCCGCCAGTTTCAAATCAACCAAATGGTGCTGGGTAACCATCAGTAACGGGGCGTCCTGCTAATTTGGATAATAGTAGGGCAAGGGCCTACTGTCCTTGCAGTAGGTGCGGGTCGGGATTGTTTTGATATTTTCTCTCGCCTATCAAATTTCTATTTTTTTCCTCCCTGGCTCTGGGAGACGGCTCAATTTAGACTGAAATACTGTCTCATAGAGCCCTTAAACCCAAACCAACAACCAAATCAGCCAAATACGCTTTGAAAATGTTCAAAAATGAGCTATTGGTCAGGTTAAAAAAAAGAGAAGTTATCAGCCTTCGTGGAAAGAACTCTAGCTGGATTATTTGTATCAAGTCTTTTCTTTGCATGTAGTAGGTAGTTGCCACTACCTGATGAGACTCGCAGAGGGGTTCAAATAGTTGTTTTCTAATAAAAACAGATGGCTTAAATTGGCATAAATAAGATCTTTTATTTATTTTATTAATTTTTTTTATAACTCATTGTCCTCTTGTTGATTTCTTTTTGCAGTGAAATACACGCCAGATGGGCGAATCGTAAAAGCTACAAAATTACAAGTAAAATATCTACAGCTGGAAGAAGGAATGAGCTTCAAAACTGACGTGGTATGATTAAAGATCAGGTTATAAAGTCCGTCCGAGGCCATAACTAACTAACCAATGAATGGAATTCCATGAAACTTAAGACAAGTGTATGCCACCATAATGCGCTGATGCACGTCAAGTTTTGTAAGAATGACATCAGTGTTGCATGGGTTATCGCCCTTGAATTGATTTAAAATCAACAAATTGACCCATGAATAAGTAACCAATCTGACTGACAAAAACTTTATTAAAAATAAAGGCCTCCGGCACATAATATAGGCCATTAGAATGAACCTTCACAATTTCATGAACCTTATGATAAAGTATGACTATCACATAGATTTGCATATAAAAGTTTTTCAGAATTGCTACAATAGTGTATGAGTTGCGGCCCTTGACTCAGTGTAAAATTTCGCCAAATTATGCCATAACTAGGTAACCAATAAACAGAATTTCGCGAAACTTACAATATTTTCCTCTATAATCTGAGTGCATATTAAGGTCTGTCTTACTGGCTTCAGTAGTGCGTGAGTTAGTGCCCTTGAATCTGTGTAAAGTTAACAAATTAACGGTAATTAAGTTACCAGTGAACAGACTTTCATGATACTTTGAGTAAATATGCATCATCATCACATGGTGGTGCATACCAAGTTTTATCAGAATGGCATCATTAATGCATGAGTTATAAGCCAAATTTCATGAAACTGAATATATAGAGGATCTTACACGAGTGGCCATTTCATATGAAATTTATGAAACGAGCCTTCGGCGAGTTTCATAAATTTCATATGAAATGACCACGAGTGAAAGATTCTGTTTATCATATGACCCTTTAAAATGGGATTTTAACGCCTTCAAACTGAACATTATTTCAGTAAGAAAATGCATTTTTGACATGGACGTTGACAATGACGTTACGTGTAGCCTACGTGCGCCAAAGTGTTAATACACATGTGGTCATACGATTTTTATGACACGACGTTAGCCACTGAATAACAGCGACGTCATATGATAAAAATATATATCACCATGTTGCGTTGATGCATATGCAGGTTTTCAGAATAGCCTCGGCACTAATGCATGAGTTAGGCCCTTGAGTCGATTTCAGGTCTGCAAGTTTAGCAAAAACTACTTTAAAACTAACTGTAAACAGGTCAATCACATCAGCGGGGAATGAAAAATTCAACGAATTTGTCTGTCTTTCAGTTTGATGAGAAGAAAGAACTGGTTAAAACCATACTACTTCCAGTCACTTTCTTAGACACCGAAAACGATGTAAGTCATGCTGTTTCTATACTACTACATGTACAGTCAACATTCGATATCCCATAGTCGAAGTTCGTCTGGTCCCAGAAAATTTACTTTGAGATACCAGTAGTTTGAGATTACATGGGTTGAAATGTAACAAAAAAATCGGAAATGTGTCCAAACAATATGTTTTGATATAAGAGGTTACTTTGAGATATCAGTGTTTGAGATAATGAGAGTCTACTGTATTCATCGTTGTAAAATTAAAATCTTAAAAAGTTCCTTCAAGAGCAGAGAATACATACAGAAGTAGGAACATGGGCCAGACTTGTAGTTGGTTGGTTTTGGGGGTTTAACGGCTCTTTGATACATTATTTCAGTCTTTATCGAGCCATCTCCCAAGAGAGAGGGAGAAAGGAAAGAGATAGGGGAGAGAAAAAATGTCCAAACAGCCCCAACCTGCACCTGCTTTAAGTACAGTAGGCCCTTGTCCTAGTCATAGTGTAATCCAATTAAGTAGGACCTCCGGCACCGAAACTTACCCAGCGTCATCGCCCAACTAAACCCACCCCTACATCGTTGTAAAAGTACCATATCAGCGTCAGATATAAGGTGAAAGGGTTTACCTTCAGGGGAAGTAACTCTGTCATTTCATTTTTTTGCTTCCCTCATCCAGGGAGGTCAACCTCAAAGTTAAAAATTTGATTCCCTTGGAGCAAATCTTTCTGTTAAGAATTAAATCCTTTCTAGAAGGACTTTCTATGTGCATCAGGGAAGCAAACAAGACGTCACAAAAATGACTTACCTTTGTGAAAATGGCTAAACCCCCCAAAAACATGGAGGTGTATCCATGCATTCACTTTAAGTGAGCCGGGTTACTGGTGATAGTTTTCACACCTGGTTAACTATGTTTTCAAGTATGTTACGAAACGAAAAAGAGCTGTTACGAAACGTAAAAGAGCTGTTACGAAACGAAAAAGGGTCATAGTTACCAAACGACCTGGTGACCAGGTCGTTTGGTAACTAGGACTCTTTTTTGTTTCGTAACAGCTCTTTTTCGTTTCGTAACAGCCCTTGTATAACATAGTTAATCAGGGATGCTGCTATTCAGTGCAAAAGCTCATTATGAGAAACGATGACTGAATGGATGACTTGCGATTTTACGCCTTTTTAACAGTATTTTGCGATAAAAGGCTGTGTCCAATGGAATCCCGTCTCCAGTGGGTCTCGAACCCGGGACGGCTAGACCAGCAGGCCAGTGCTTAACATACTGAGGTACCGGAGCTCCACAATGAGAAAAGAAAAACTTAACAAAGTTTCATTTAATTCTACTTTACGCAAATACATATGCAGTGACTGAGTCATGCAAGAGACATTAAATTATGAGAAAGCTTGCGCTTAGAAAACTTTACATGACGTGCGTAATGGGTCAGCATTTTCTTTTTTGGAACTTACAGTTAGGAGTCCCATATTTAGGGTAAATTACCCGAATGTTTCATTGTATGCACTTAAGGTGGATGGGTACACTTTTAGGGGAAGCAACTTTAATTTATTTTGTTTTCCTACCTCGACCTTTAAGAGAAGACCCCTTTCAAAGGGTTTCGTCGACCAGGGAAACAAACAGGGGGTCAAAAAGCCGTGCCCCTTTGCAGAAATGGCGAAAACATCATGAAGGATACCCACACGTCTAAGTTGTGGAGCAATTCCTTGGCTACATGTATATGCAACCTGTGCAACGCAGCGCTGCCTGTGCATATGGGCAGACATCTTCGAGCGTTGCTCATATTATCAGTGCTCCAGATAAGGTGGAGTTTTGAAGATAGTTCTGAGATTCTGAGATTTTTTTTTTTATTTCGCAACTGAAACATGTTATGACCCCTCATTAGAACCGTCTTGCCAAGACGGTTCTAATGAAGGGTCACAACATATGGTTTAATGGACAAATAAGGAAAATTGTTCCAAAATTATCTTATATGGAGCGCTGTAAATATATTGTGTTCTTCCAGACTGATGACATGTTCAAGACACCAAAGACGTCTCACGAATCCCCGGCACCGACTGGTCAGTGGTGGAAAAGATAGCAGGAATTGCACCTTTCCTTGCGAAGATGTTCTAAATATACATAATTATTACTATGCATACAGCATAGTCCCTTTATTACGCTGTGAAGTATTGAAGTCTATAACAGTCAGCGAAAGGAAAGGCATGGGCTCTGCCTTTCATATGCTGAGCCCAAGATATAGTGGACCCCTAACCCTTACTGCCCCTACGGCCACTAGGCTATAGGAAATCTATACCATTTACAAAGGAATGTAAAGCATATGAGCTTTATATATACTATTTGCTTTGTATACCCTATAAAGGAGGGCCCATGACATGATGTCCAGCGTATTATAAACAAGGAAAATCTTTAAAAAAGAAAATAATAATAATCGGCGCAGATTAAATGGAAGTGTGTTTTGTAATATGTCTCTGGGTGTAGAGTTGACAATACCTTTCATGAATACGGCTCAAGTGAGCTATATCGGTAGGCACCCGCAATCGTAATTTTGACACTGGGTAGCTACAATAACAATCTCAAGATTTATCTGTCGAATTTGGAATTCGAAAATGGACCGCGGTCATTCTTGAGATTGACCTGATTCCAAAACAGTTACCAACATGATGCAATGTCTGTTTGTGTGTATTAAACCGAAAGTGGAAGATGAAAAGTAGATATACACTGAAGAAAAAGGAAGTTTTGAATTTCTGCGTCTGTTTTCAATAAAACTTCCATTGTAAAACAAACAAGAGAAACATTTTGAATTAACATTAACAATGAAAAATAAGGAAGATTAAATACTCATTGACCTTTGATATTATAGGCTAAACTTTGACATACGCGTTATTTGACCAACGAAATCTTATGAAATGTGGAATAAAAGTGAAATTATACTCGGCTGCGCCGAGAAAAATGGGTGCCTTACATGTATCATTATAATTAGAATGTACTGTGTCAGGAAAGGATTCAGCACCTTTGCCGCGGAAAGCAAAACATATAATAATAATAAAAATATTAAAAAAAATCTCATAAAAATTCAACCTACTGTGGTTTCAGTGTCTTTAGAATGAAGTCATAGACCTTTAAGGAGACTGTCTCAAATTTTTGGAACCTGTATTATCAGCCCTAATCTTTTCTTAGGCATAGCCGATAGCATGCAAAATAAATGTTCAAACTAAACAGGGACCTTCGATTTTGCCTCGAGTTCGTTATTCTGAGTATGTCTTTGTTAGTTGGTGACATTATATACTCTCTGACACTGTCTGTCGCTCTCTCTCTCTCTCTCTTTCTCTCTCTATTTAACCATAGAAACAACAATTGATATCAGTTTCACATATCTCCGTAATGTATTTTACAAACACTACGGATTAATTTGTTGTAATACATTTAAAACGGCAAGTTTCCAACTGCAGTGCAAATATCCTTGAGGGGAAATAGCATTTCAGGGGAAGCAACTGTGCCATTTTCTTTTTGTCTACCTTTTCATTTAGGGGTAAACTCTTACGGTCTTACGGGAAAGAATCTGTTCCTATATGAATTCTTTCTTGTAAGAGTAGACCCCATTTCGGACGGAGTATGTTGTCTAGGGAAGCAATCGGGAAGTCACAACAGTTTTTTTCCATTGTAAAAATTGGCGAAGAACACAGAGGTGTATTAAAAGATGTTACAAATGTTGAATGAAACCCATTTATTTTAAATATTCACACATTAAGGTGAATTGATAGACTTTGATCCAGCGGGCACATGACGTCGTAATTACGTTGTACTGATGTCTGCGAAACGGTATGGCGTCGTATCGACATCAGGACGACGTCATTTTGACGCCATATGCTCGCTGGGTAAGTGGAAGAAACTGCCATTTTCATATTTGTCCCATCTCAGAAGGGGTCAATTTTGTATTTATAGCTTTGTTTACTTTTTTATGTACTTGGAGAAAAAAAATCCAAGTTCGAAAGATATTGGATATAGTTTCATCTTACAGCTCTGTTTAACCAATATAGAACCGACTGACTGACTGATCGATCCATTGATCGATCAATTGATCAATCGATCGATTAGATCGGTCGATCGATCGATTTATTGGTTTATTGAATAAAGTTAAATGACCGTTTGAAACAGAGTTTAGTTCATATTCTAGAGGGGAATGAGAGAGTAGTAAGTCCTGACAGAAAGACACAGAAGGAGACCCGGTAGCTCACTAGGTTAAGCTGTATGGGCGGCTGATCTAGTGGGCCCGGGTTCGAGACTCGCTGGAGGCATAAATCTTTCCGACCGGTCACGGGCTTCTATTGCACACAGCCTTTCATAATCACCCTCCCGTCGTCCTGATATGACCGACACATTCTTAGAAAGGACGCTAAATCTCAAATTATCTATCCAGTCATCTGACACAAAAAATGCGAAACTATTTTTGTTCGCCATGAATGACATGGATAACTGAAGCAGAAATGTTGATTTTACTGTCAAACAAGACTCAACAATCTGGCAGCTGATTCACTTTGCACATCTTGATAAGAAGAATGCTTATAAACAGTCTGATTTTGGCCTGCATTGTTTGTTCAGTTATTTATAAAACCATTGTGGAAGCCTGACAAGGACTTTTTAAGCTGTGCCATAGGTACCCATATGAAAAAGAATTGAACCAAAACACACCCAATGCACTATCAAGGTGCTATCAAATCACTTTTTTGTAACTTGGTGAAGTGCCTTGGTCTGAAACACTAACCAAAACACTACCAAGTTACTTTTGGAAAAAGTACATTTATGATGTCTTGGTCCCCTTTGTTCATGGAGTAGTAAATTGATGGTGCATTGGTGAACTTTGATGAATGCCACAGTGCCTTGATAATGTCTTGGTAAACTTATACCTGAATCCTGCAGTTTTTAATGGCCCAGCAGCCAAACTTAGTGTCTTGGTAATATCTTGGATTTGAAAATTTCTGACCAATAGAAAATCAGATTTAGCAGCCACATGTAATGACTCATTTCCTGTGTTCAAATATTGGAGGGAGTGTTTGAATGTGTTTCTTCTGTTACAATTAGTTATTTTAGTTCAAATGTTTAATCATGAAAAATGTTGTAAAGGAGTTTCTTCAAAAGCAGTGTAAGTAGTTTAAACATTATTTTAGAATTAGTTTATTTGCATTTTCATGTTGTTCCATGTGTTTATGCAACTGCAGCAATTAATTAATTAGTTTGTCTGATCATGCTTACCTGAACATTTAATTCATATACAGAAAAAACATCATGCAACATTGGAATCACTGGAGTGTGTGATATCAAGCAACAAACTGACTTAAATCATTTTGTTTAAGGAATTTGGAAAGTGCTTTATTGGCATATAAAACTCTTTGTTTGGCCTGAGAAGCATACGCTCATCAGCATATAAAACAGTTAAGCAACTAAATATTTACAGAGAACAGTCTTATGTATTCACTACAAGCTGTTCTCATTGTATGTTGAGTTGCAATTGTTTAAAATTTAGGTTATCGAATAAAAGATAGGGCATAACTACAGTTGACACGATTTAAAGGCATGTGCTCGTGTAATTGTATACTGACCTGACCTTCAGTTCACCTTTGAAATTGCTAGTGTCTTGATAGTGTTTTGGTCAAAGTGTCTTGATAGTGTCTTGGTCAGTGTCTTGATGGTGTTTTGGTCAAAATGTCTTGATGGTGTCTTCGTTAGTGCCTTGGTAGCCCATTTGCATGTGAAATTTTGCACTATCAATGCACTATCAAAACACTATGTTTTCATAGTGTCTTGGTTGAGTGTTTTGGTCCCTTCTTTTTTTCATATGGGTACATAAGAGTCGATCATCTAGATGATAACTGAACTCAGAATTGTCATTCGGGGAGGTTGTTGTTGTTTTATTGCTTTACGTCCACGGTAAACAGCTGAGGTCATGTCGGGACGGTCAGTTAACCTAACCACACTATTCCTGGGCAGGCTTAAACCTCCTACCGAGCAGTTAACCAGTACTAAGTGCACATACTTCCGCCAGTAACTGCCCTTCGTGAATCAGCGGAAGGAGAAACAAAAGTATGTGGCTGGACCGGGTATCGAGCCCGGGCCCTTATTTGGGGAGGTCAGTTATCATTTTTATGTTGGCAAATTTCGTTTTACGGTGAGGCGCCAGCGGCGCAAGAAACGCAAGTTGCAAACATAAAAAACGACAATTTACCTCCCCATATGACGATTGTCGATACAGTTATCCCAATTCTAATGCATGTTTTAATATTTTCATCTTTACAAGTACTTTTTGCATCTACAGCAAGCGTTTTCAGCGATGTAAAACCAGACGTCAGCCAGTGAGAAGCATCGTCTCCTCATGACCTCGAGTTACCGACGGTATATTGCAGGATGCATGCGCGATCGAAGAACGGGTTCGGCTCCATGCCGGGGTTCAATGCCAGAAAGAGCACGACAGAACAGACCTTCCACCTCAGAATCCTATGTGAGAAGACCTTCCGCATCAGCAAAATCTCAAAACAGCCTTTGACAGCGACATGGTATGCAGTATTAGGCCGGCCACCATGCGGAAGCACAATATCGATCGTGCCATTTTAAAGCACCTCAACGACGTGGATACTTTGTAAGTGCAGTCCTTATGAATGGCAGCACAGAATCCTGGTTCAGATTAACGGTTGGAGCTAGGCAATCTATCACACATCCTCTTCACCATTTATCCGAAAGGATCATATCTGATGCTCTTGAAGAACGTGGAGGAAAGGTTAATATAGGTGGCAGAACTATTTACAGTTGGCACTGACACTTTTCCTGAGGAGGAACAAGAATAAGAAGCCCTAGTAGAAAGTCTCGACTAAAGCTCCACAAGGTACAAGACGGAGATAAGTGCTGAAAAGACCAAATTGGAGACAAACAGTGCCAATGACATCCAAAGTGAGATGAGGTAAAAGGACAGAAATTGGAAACTGTTACGAGTTTCATACATCTTGCAGCAGTTGTCTGAGATTGTGGCCCAAAACTTTGAGTTTTCTCAAGTATTGCAGAAGCCACCGCAAAATGCTGCAGCCACTTTGGGGAGATAATAACATGTCTTGCATCAAGTGTGAAACTGGTGCGCTCCCTTGTCATATCCATCCTTCTGAATGCCAAAGGTTACTGAAAATCTCGGTCTAAGATCAACTGATGAGGATGCCCGCAGAAAGATCCAAGCAGCCAATGGAGAACATAACGAACTTCTGTTCAAACAACGAAAACTGAGACGGTTTGGCACGAGGCACACCGCTCGGCTGATTCCATGAATCACGAAATTGGCCGAGCGGTGTTCCAATTGCATCTGAATGTCTTCTGGCTTAGCGAAGAAGAAGATGATTCTGCATTTAGAAGAAGAGGTGGGAAGACAAAAGTAAAGAGTAGACAATAACGGACTTTGTCATCCGCACTGGGGAAGCTCAATCAGAACCGGGGGGAAAGAGATTGTTGCAGCTCCGTTATGGGACAGAACTGAATAGAATTCAGTATATACTCCGGTAATTAGGTGTATCAAGGGCTTCTGGCTTGAAGGACAATTCTGCAGGGCACGAAGAAAGAAAAAAGAAGAAGAGCAGACAGAAGAAGAGGTGGGAAGGCAATATAAAGAATGGACAGAGACTGACTTTGCTAGCACAACTAGGGCAGCTGAAGACAGGACAAACTGAGAAAGAATTGTTGTAAATTCATCTGTGGTGCCCGAACGACCTTGCTAGGTTATTGGATAGACTAGACTTATGGATATAGTCTTGCATCTGTACGTGGTGCCCCAAAGGCCTTGCTCGGTTATGTGATAGACTAGACAAGACGGCATAGTCCGATGTATTCCGGTATATTCTGTTAATTTGGAGTATTCCGATTTCCTCTGTAGTAAGTTCAGAATCAGGTGTTTCGTGAAAATTAGGGCAGAGTATTTGAATATTTGACTTATTTCTAACCGTCAGTGCTCTGTAGTCTTGCAAATTCAGAATCAGGATTATTGCTGGTCTTGTTATACAGTAGAAAGTAGTTAAATTATGTCAGAAGACCCCCATTCATGTTTCCAGTGGTAGTTATTGGTTTCATTCCATGGAAATGGTCAAATGGATCGGACTCTGCGGACCCAAATTTGGAGTGTAGATTTAGTAGCGAAGTGTTTGCGGACAGATCTTTGCATTGCTTTGCTACTACAGTATAAAATTGTGCAAGGTACCTGTACTAGTATCAGACAAAATAATTTAATGCGTTGATTGTGAAAAAAAAACACTTTCAAGCAAAATGCTCAAACTTGGGTGCTGACGAGCTGTTAGGGATTGAAACTGGCAACAGAGATTTGTATTTCACAAACTGCAAGGCTGATTGCGGCCTGTGCAGTCGTGCCAGTCTTAATGGCCATAGGGCAGTTCAATGCGATGGTTGCGAACTGTGGATTTTCACCTTGTTTGATTTTCACAATGTATACTCATTCATTTCGGAGGCTAGTTATGAAAATATATTGACGACCAGATCTAGATGCACATGGATTTGTAAAACAAATGATTTATTTTTTCTCAACTTTTCGGATTCTCTGATGATCAGTTGAATCTGGTGACTGAGACTACAAAGGAAAAGAATGTTTTGCTTTCATCAAACAGTTCAAATGAGACAAACTTTAGCAACAAGGCTCTTGGTGGATTGAACCCCATTAGCTTGAAAATAAACAGTATTAGGGGTAAGAAATTAGATTTATTAGCTTTCCTTGATGTCCACCAACCTCGTGTGGCTATTCATGAAGCCAAAATTGACAGTTCAGTTGCAACTTCGGCGGGCCCCGAGGTTATAAAACTTGAGTACATTCTCAAACTCAAAATAAAGCACACTGATTGGCTGCTTCCGAGCACATGCTCGGAAGCAACCAATCAGTGTGCTTTATATTGAGTTTGAGGTTATACTCAAGTTTTATAACCCGGAATCGTTCCATGAAACATATCCATACAATGTATTCATGAGAGACGGAAACCTTCATGGTGGCGGAGTGATGCTTTTGATCCGTAAGGACACTCCACACATGCATTCATCAGAATGAGAAAACGACTCGGGAGACAATCACATTGAATTTAATTCTCACTTCGCTTCCTGGTCAGTTTCAAGAAAGACATTCCCCAATCAAAATAAGTGATCATGATGTGATCTCAGGAACATTGAAAATTTACAATCCCACAGAAAGAGACCTCGGGGGAAAGTGTTTTTGTACCACAAGAGAGCTTTTGAATCGATGAGGAGAGAAGCAATAGACTTTGCAAAAGATAGGCACTTCAATGGTTATACTCAGACAATCGCTCGGTTCAGGAAAACTTTGACTTGATAACTTTCTTTATTCAGGAGACTGCTAAAATGCATAATCCCCCAGAAACCAGTGAGTCGACCTCTTCTGTTCTTTGAAAACCCCTGAGATAAGAAGAAAATTCGTAAAAGTAAACGGGCAAATTCTAAGGCTAAAAAGACTGGCAGTAGCAAACTTAGGTCAAATTTTGGATCTTTGAGAAGGGAAATCAAGGCTGATGTGAAAAAGCAACATGATTTGTATGTCTATAACTTGGTTGGTGACATTAAGGCTAATCCCAGAGACTTCTACCATTACATTAATAGTCAAAAGAAAGATTCAAGGTATCCCACCTCTAAATACGGGAAATGGTTGCGGTGTTACAGAATCTGAGTTGGAGCAGGCGGGTGAATTTAATGATCAGTTTACGGATGTGTTTAACAAAAGTGAATACACCCAAGTCGCCCTCCCTAATCGCTCGGCTCATTTCATGGAGGACATTTTTGTTTCGGCTGAAGGAGTAACATAACCTCTTCTTTTATGTTTAACCCCTCCCTCCTCCCACCCCCTCCCCTTAAAAAACACTTTAGGACCTGATGAAATGCATCCTAGAGTCTTGAAAGATCTCGCATCTGAATTAGGCACAATGTTTGCTCACCTCTTCTAACAATTTACTGACACGGGAAAAATCCCAAAGGAAAGGTCTCTTGCAAATACATATGCCCGCTCTTCAAAAACGGAGATAGGTCTTTAGCTTGCAATTACCGACCGGTTTCTCTAACTTGTGTACCATGCAAATTACTTGAACATATTGTTTGCTCTTATATTATGGCACATTTAGATTAACATAAGCTTTTGTCGGACAACATGCATTTTGGAAGAGGCATAGTTGTGCAACTCAGTTGATCACGGTTATAATTAACAACTGGGCTAAAATCTTGTATAAGGGCAGACAGGTTGACTCTTTTATCTTGGACTTCGAGAAAGCTTTCGACCCCGCCCCCCCCCCCCCCTCCCCTCATAAATCACCTAAATGATGTAAGGTATACGGCTATAGTATTGGTGGGAATACACTGAAATGGATAGATTCTTTTCTCTGTGACAGGCAGTAGCTAGAAGTAGTAAATTTAAATGGATTTAACTCTGACTGGGCCTTCGTTTCGTCAGGTGCCCCCCCCCCCCCCCCCCCGGGCACCGTTATTGGACCACTGTTGTTCTCGTACATCTCGAAATCAGAGATCATGAAGACACGGTGAAACTTCAGGAAACGGACCAAGAAGATCAATGCTTCCTATACCTTAGAGGGAACAGTCTTCGATGACGTAGAGAACAGCATAACCATAGCCAGTGATTTGAAATGGAACACACGTTTCAACAATATTTGCTCAAAGGCTAAAAGGACCCCTGTTTTTCTTAGACGTAACTTGGCGACATGTCCACAGGACGTTAAAGAGTCAGCATACAAAGGACTGGTGCACCCAGTCCTAGAGAACGGTACGTAGTTCAGTTTGAGACCCCCAAAGTATACTTCTTCAAGATGAACTTGAGAATGTGCATGAAAGGGCGGCTGATTTGTTATAGGAAATTACATCTATGAAACTGGGAGTATGACTGGCATTCTAGAGAAACTTAAGTGGAAATCTCTGAAAAAGAGGGAGATAGTAGACTCATAATGCTTTACAAAGGTCTGAAGAGTGCACACAGTATGCCCATAAATGACCCTGTTCCCCCAAGCAGGCGTACCAGGATCATCTATAGTCCCTGGCATTTCAAACCCAATTGACTGGGACTGACATTTACAAGTCCAGATTCTTCCCCAAGTCTATTAGAGATTGAAATCACTGGCAGAATCCCATAGACATAAGACATAAAAAAGACATAAGTAGGCCTATAAGAAACTTTATTTTACGTAGGTTTTCAATCTACAACATAGTGGACATTAGAAACATGTCCGTTTTGCCTGAAACGTGGTCCGTTTTGTCTTAACCGTGGTCCGTTTTGTCTGGTCCGTTTTGTCCATGGTCCGTTTTGTCCGAGTACCGGACATTAGACCGGGTAGGCTGAGTGTGCAGAAGATTCAGTTATTAAGTTAACTTCTCTTGTAAACACTAGCTAGGGCCTAGCTTCCTTTGCCCGTTGAACTGGACGTCACTGCTGGACGTATCACGAGTACATAATTCTGATTCTGGTTCCGGTAATTCCGCGGACTGCTTTCTTTCTTTTAGAAAGCTGTTACTTGCAAAGTCTCAAACCCAACATTTTCCGGACAAATATATCAATAGGGCATAATAGTTAAAATAATAGCAATAAACAGTTTTATTTATCTTTAAATGATATATTTTTGTTATTTTGAAGGTGAAATTTGTATTCAAATATATATTTCGTTGTCACCATCTCGGGTAGAGACTACAAATATTTTGACATGGCTGCCGATGTCAAACAAAATTCACCACAGAAAGTTTGATTTTAGACATTTGTTCGCGTATCTATTCTAAGTTTAGTCATATCATTAGCCAGCATGCAAGCAGAAGATGCCAGATATTTAAAGAGGTGGAGTAGACCATTTCCTTTAATGATCTAGCAACCAAAAGTTGATAATTAGGGCCATTTTCAAGTGTGGGTGGGGTATAGTGTTCCGTGTTTTTGTTTAATATTTATGCACCAGTCATTTGCAACCACGGCCCCCATGGGGCCTGGGATAGCGGGGTCAAAGCGGGGCTTAAGTACAGTGTTTTTACCTAAGAGGTGTCCCGGCAGTGCCGTGGATACGCCGGGCTTTTGATTCCCGCCAAAACGATTGCGAGAAAAATGGTGGAGTGTTTTTAATGAAATTGTCAGAATATTGATTTTTAGCGCGCCTTTGCGAAGCAAAGGAGAGCTTATGCTATACCCCCGGCGTCGTAGTCCGAGTAAGCGTTAGCGTCAACGTTAGCGTCTGCGTTAGCATCAGCGTCCTCGTCGGCGTCCGTGATCAGGTTAACCAATGTTAACAATTGCGTTTAATTCGATGTTCAACACTGTATTTTACAAACTACAGCAGCTAAAATCATCATACTTGGTACATATATACATCCATATGACTGCAGCAGCTGCATGACACAATTGTATGTCCTTAAGCTTGACCTATATGTTACGGTTGACTGACTTTGCTGTTTGGCACTGTTTTCAAGGCAATTTTTTTTAGTTTTGATGAAACCTTTGACAGAAGAGACTTGATACTTGGTCAAATAGCATATCCCTATAATTGCAGCAGCTGCAAAGCTACCATGCAGACACCAGTGCCCTTGACCTTTGTTCATGGTCCAGTGATTTTGTCTTATAATTCAAGCACTGTTTGATGGATTAACATCATATCTGGCATAGTGGATCAGTCTGACATGGAGAATAACCTTATATTATTTGTAGATCACTGTGACCTATATTTCATGGTTCATTGATTTTGCCTTGTGTCTCCAAAACTATTTATAGATTAACATCTTCTTTGGGAATTTGAGGTCACTCAGACATAAATTTAATCATTCAGTGCTTTTGCTTCATATTTTGAGTTGTATTTAGTATGTATTCATCATATACCTGGGATAATGGCTCAGTCTGACACTGCAGATGACCTGATATATTTGTAGGTCTTTGTGACTGTGAGAGTCAGGCACCCATAAGGCGCGCTTTGTTGTCTTCTGACAACTCTTGTTAAACTTATATGATCCCCTGGGGGGCGGAGACCTTTACCAGGGATTTGACATAAATAATGTCCCCACAGTGCAGGTCATATACCAGGGCTTTGCAGAGTGAAAAGTCAATATCTCCGCTATTCCCCGGCCCCAGGGGGGCCGTGGTTGCAAATGACTGGTGCATTACAGTTTACTGTTTCCATTACTTACTGTTGTAGAGATCCTCTATAAGCTTCCGCTTCTCTGATCCATTCTGGTATTTTGTGTCTGGTTTGTTGGCGCATGCGCATCGTAGGTGTAGCAGTTTGGCTGAAATTTTATTTCTTTGTTTTTCCAGTGGTCGTTGATTCTTGATTTGAACTGGTTGATGGAACTTGATTCTACTACAAATTCTGGGAGAAAACTGCAAATTCTGGGAGAAAAGGCAGTTGTGGAGCCCATATGGCTCATATTTCCCCCTCTGTAGTTTCTCTATACTGTATGGCTTCCGATGTGATATTAGATTCTTGTTTAATTTAGTCAGGGCTGGAAAATTCGGTTCCGGGACGTTTCGTGCCAAAACCAGTTCATATTACTGGGACGTTTCGTCCGGGACGATTCGTCCCAGTTTTTCATCCGGGACGTTTCGTCCCACTTTTCGGGACGATTCGTCCCATGCAATGTTTTATGCCAAAAGTATATTTTTATACATTTGTTCATTTGCATATGAATTTTGGAATAGCTTGTGATATGTATTTTATTGTATAAGAAAATAAATTTTATATAAATTTTGATAGTGTTTTTCCTTTTGCTACTTTGTGACTTGGACATGCTATATGGTGAATTTTGACATGTTCATAGCGCTGGGATCTGTTAGAGGGCTTGATAGACTGATATACATAAAATGCACATTAACACTCACGGTCTGTATCTGATGCATTTTAATTGCATTTACAAGGTTAATTTAATGTGTTTCTTGGTACTTTTAACATGCTCTTAAATAGAATATTTGATACCTTGGACTCGTAATTAGCCCTGGTTTAAATTACTGCATGACAGACCTGACACATCTTAATTAAGTTCAGTACTATATTGTAGTGTGAAATAATTTATAATACGAAAAAATATTGTATTTTAGTCTATGTTAAACAGTTCTACACTATTTTAATAAATTTCAATACTATATTATAATGTGAAATATTATATCTATAGAATTACAGACGTTTCGTACCCTGGACGTTTCGTACCCAACCCTGGACATTTCGTACCCTTATCCTGGTCGTTTCGTACCCTGACCCTAGTCGATTCGTACCCAGCCCTGGTCGATTCGTACCCTAACCCTAGTTGATTCATACCCTGGTTTAATTAAATCTTTCATGCAGATATGGTCGAACCTATTTCTGGGTCAAAACATTGACAGTGTTTACTCTGTCTTTTGCCAACTGACTGTACTAATAAACTCCAATAAACTTTATTATAACATATTTATAAATAACCATAAACTGACTTGAAACACAATTCATGATTCAACCAAAATGTATACTTATGTTACAAGTCGGAGTATAGGTACTATAAAGATGTGCACATGAGTTTTTTTTTGTTTTTTGTTTTGTTGTTGTTGTTTTTTCTAAATAATTATTAGTTGGCGACCTGTCACTTTAGCCTATGTGATGAAAATACATCCATAGTTTCCAGCTGGTACCGCGTGGAGGTGTGACTAGGACTTGTTGCTATAAAACTAACATACAGTTTTATGACAACCATTTACCAGCCTTTTTTTTTTTTTTTTTTGGTGGTTCGTTGCTAGTAGCCACAGGCTGGTCACTTGAGGTAACCAGCTGTATCCCGAACCACTGTTAACTGAAAGTTTATAAAGTTTCTTATGTCCGTTCATAAATGTTTTTTTTTTTTAATCACAAATGTTTGATTGATCATACATGTACGTCTAAATCAGGGCTACAGAAATCCGATTTTTTGTCGGTCCGGACCGATTTTGAGTTCGAAAAACCGATTCAGTTGGCATAAGGCACATTTTTTTCGGTCCGAAAAAACACGATTTGCGATGTATGATGACATAATTACCTGGATTTTAGCCATGTGTCTTATTATTAATCCAATAATCACGCACTGCTGTCAAAAGTTATCACAGATAAACAAAGTGTCGATTGTCTTGCCAAGGTGTGAACAGACTCAATTTTAGAAATCTTCGATAATTAGCACGTGTCACAATATTGGCCAGCGGCGAAGATTTTCTACAACTCGTAATACACACATACACGTGCTGATGCACGGAAAAAGGCTGTGCAACGTAAGGTTACTGGCTATTGTATACTTTCATAGATAGCATAAGGAAAGAATTTGATTAGCAAAAAGAAAAATTAAACCGGACTTGATTATGAGCAGTCTGGTCAGGTTTTTTTTAGCCGACGTCATTTTTCGCGCAGAATTTTTTTTTTCTTCGTCCGAGGGTACCTTTTTGCAAGTATATTCATATTTCAAGGGAATTAATTCGAATACAGTAAAGTACGTCAATCGTAATACTTCGGCCAATTCCGTAAATGAAGATCGGCGAGGATGTCCGAATGTGTACCAGCCATGTGTACTTTCGCTTTCGGTCTGACTGTCTCTGCGCTTTAAAGCGCATTTTTCACGTTAAGTAAGAACATGTGGACTAAATGGCTACTTCAGCGATGACACCCGTGTTATAACGGCGCTCCAGTGTAGTCATTAGTTTTCGTGACTTTTTTTGGATTGTGGAATACACTGTGTAGTCATTAGTTTTCGTGTCTATTTTGGATTCGTATGACGTCATTGGCCGTCTGGACCGATTACGATTTCAAAATTTCTGTAGCCCTGGTCTAAATCTAAATATATAGTTGTTTTTACTCAGTGGTTCGGTGCTAGTAGCCACAGGCCGGTCACTTGAGGTGATCAGCAGTATCCCGAACCACTGTTACCTGATTTTTTTAGCTCAAAAGTTATTTTTTTATCCTTTCACATAAGTGCTTTGCCGAATCTGGAAGTCACAATTTTATGCTAGTTTAATATTTTTTGTTGTTGCTGTATCTTAAACCACTGTCATGCTGAAGTTTACCTTGTATAAAAGTTGTATTATCCGCTCATGGAAGTTTTAAAACCACTGTTTTTATAAACTGAACATATTTACACAGAGCACATATTTAAACATTCTTTTTTTCTTTTCGTTTTTTTTTTTTTTTTATGCCCCCGTGACGATAGTCAGGGGGCATTAAGATTTGCCCCTGTCTGTCTGTCTGTCTGTCTGTCCATCAGTCTGTCTGTTCGTCACGCTTTATGGTATAGAGTTTGTGTAATCAACTCCTCCCACAGTTTTCAATGGATCTGTTTCAAACTTTGCATACATGTTGGGGACATATTGAAGATGTGCATATGGATTTTTGTTGGACCTATAATTAATTTTGACAGAATTACGGCCTTTTGAACTTAGTCATTTTAGGCAAATTTTTGCATTGTAGGGTATAGAGTTTGTGTAATCAACTCCTCCCACAGTTTTCAACGGATCTTTTTCAAACTTTGCATACATGTTATGGACATATTGAAGATGTGCATGTGGATTTTTATTGGACCTAAAATTAATTTGACAGAATTACAGCCTTTTGAACTTAGTCATTTTAGGCAAATTTTTGCATTGTAGGGTATAGAGTTTGTGTAATCAACTCCTCCCACAGTTTTCAATGGATCTTTTTCAAACCTTGCATACATGTTGTGGACATATTGAAGATGTGCATGTGGATTTTTGTTGGACCTATAATTAATTTTGACAGAATTACGGCCTTTTGAACTTAGTCATTTTAGGCAAATTTTTGCATTGTAGGGTATAGAGTTTGTGTAATCAACTCCTCTCACAGTTTTCAATGGATCTTTTTCAAACTTTGCATACATGCTGTGAATGTATTGAAGATGTGCATGTGGGTTTTTGATGGCACTAGAATAAATTTTGACAGAATTATGGCCTTTTGAACTTAGTCATTCTAGGGAAATTTTGCATTGTAGGGTATGGATTTTGTGTTATCAACTTGCTCCACAGTTTTCAATGGATCTTTTTCAAACCTTGTCTACATATGGTGGACATATTTGATGAGGCATATTGATAGGTCTAGAATTAATTTTGACAGAATCACAGCCTTTTTAACTTAGTCATTTTGGGCAGTTTTTTTCATGGCAGGTTACGTTTTCAATGGATTCTTTGTAGGTGCTTTATGGATATACATATCATGTGACAGGCGCTGCACGGGGGCATCATTAGTGTCTTACAGACACAATTTTCTAGTTTTGTATTGGTTTCTATTTAATAATACACCAAAGTCACTCAAGCGACACCTCAGGTCCATACACACCTCCACACTTTTTCAGTAGCGAATTGGTTGAAATTGTCCCATTCTTGTAGCTATCCCATAAGTTAAATAACTTCCCTTCAATCTGGCGTGTCCGCTTGCGCTGAAGTCGCTTTAATTTCCCCTCTGACACAAACTTTACTTGGATGGGTAACAACTTCGCTTCCTGATGCAGTAGAATCAACAGAAGATAGAAGGGTGGCTTCCCGTCAGCTGCTTTCTTGTTCATCCTTCGATGCCACCCCTCAACATCGTTGTTAGTTCTTATCGACATTCCGAACACACACCAGTTTTCCACCTCCCAGACCGTGCTTTCTAACCATGTTGACTGAACATAATCTGTTAATTCTTGGAGTCTTGGCTTTTCAGATACGGCTTCCTGAAGATTGTGAAATGCCTCTGGAATGTGTTCTTTCAGAAGGAAGGGAAGGGCAAGAAGTTTCCTCACAAACTTGTAGACATCGTCTGTGTGCGTATAGGCTACCTGAAACAATTATAAGAAAATAGTGAATATGGACCTCTACCATTTTACCGTATTGAAACTAAAATATGACCTTGCTCTAATAAATGCCCCTTGCCTGATATCTGTAAAATATTGTTTACGGCCTGATATAGACTGAAATACTGTCTCAAAGGGCTGTTAAACACGCAACAACCAACCAAACTACGTTAGGTATTCCACACAAGTGTCAGATATTTGGTGATAACATAGAATATTAGTATATGCAGTTGATATATATGTGTATATCTTACATTCTGATGCACTTTCGTATGTAACGCGACGTCTGTTTGGATAACGTCAAAAATTTGCGACAGTATATCCTGTGATATACTGTCGGAAACCAGATGCCATTACGTAACGTCACTTCTCATTAGTTGTATGGTTTTACGACGCTGAAAGCATTTGCTATTGCTATTGCTATTTGGATACAAAATCAGAATAAAATAATCAAGCTGAACATAGATGCTACGAATGACGGAAAAGGGCAAGTTTTAACGTTTCTAACTCTTATAATTAATTCGATGTATGTCTGTGTACGAACCTTTAAACCAAGTTCCTGTACTTTTCTCCAGACTGCTTTTTCCCAGTGAAACGCACATTCTTGTATAGCTGGGTTCTCGAAAACTGATCTTAGAGCCTGCCAGAGTCCACTTTCGAAATCAGCCACAAAACGCTCTACAGCTGGTGCATCCGCCATAATATCCTTCAGCTTCTTCAAAACCTGGATTAAATAAATAAAAATAAACATTGTAAATGGTGGAGGCAGAATTGCTTTCAGCCGTAAACGAGATTCCATAGCACACAGTCTTTAAATTTCACCTTCCCATCATTCTCCTGTCATTAGCATATATCAGAGATACTGTAGAGAAAGGCGTAAACCCGTTTGCATACGTTCCATTTATTAATATCAAAATGCCAGTTTTAATTTTTGCGAGTCATCGTGATATCATGATCAGCGGTACATTTTTGTAGAATAATTAAAGCAAAATGTGTTTAATACTGTTTGCGTTGTACCTATGCTTTTAACTCAGTGCGTCTAAAGAAGGATACAGTTTATGAAAGCCGGGCCGGGTAGCGCAATCGGTAGGGCACCTGACTCGTAAGTCAGGGGTCCTGGGTTCGAATCCCAGTCTGGCCACATACTTTCGTTTCTCCTTCCGCTGATTCAAGAAGGGCAGTTGTCAGTTACTGGCGAAAGTATGTGCACTTAGTACTGGTTAACCGCTTAGGAGGTCTAAGCCTGCCCAGGAATAGTGTGGTTAGGTTAACTGACCGTCCCGACATGACCTTAGTTGTTTACCGTGGACGTTAAGCATCAAATCAACCAACCAACAGTTTATGAACATATCACAGCATATTTACAGCATGAACGCGCTGGCAGGAAGGCTGTGAGAATGAAAATAATACTTTAATAGTTCAGTTCTATCATGGAATTGTTGAGCAATAATTCACTGTTGGTCAACCAGTTATAAGTAGATATGTCACTCTCGCTCCGAGCTCGTGATATCGGCCACTTTACAACTGACCTCCAACCAGTGAAGTATTACTCAGCCATTCAATGCTAAAGCCGATCTATTTCTTAAATGTACTCAGCTTAGTGGTTTAAACTCACCTTCTTATAGTCTTTCTTACGTCGTCTGGACATCAAGACATAGACGAGGGGGACTTGCTTTGAATGTTCGCCAGACTTCACAAAACCATGGATGGACAACAGCTGTGCAAACGGCTTGCGGACGATCTTGAATGTTCCGTCAATGTACCATACTTTTGCCTTGGCCAATAACTCCAGTTGTGTGTCTGTCGCAAACAGTAGATGGCGCTGCTCGTCAACTGTTACGTCCGCGCGATGAAAGTTTTCAGGCAGAAATTCAAAATCCAGCTGTAAGTAAGAAACATATGAGGGGCATCATGATAACGTAGACTTTAAGGAAAGACTCAGGCATGTTGATTTTGACAATAAATGTTTAATCATGGCAAAAGGTCAATTATATCTGGATGCTGTTCGCTATGATAATATTTTTGTTTGCTGATCCGGTGTCAGATAATATTTTGACCCGTATAATATTTTGACCCTGGGTCATTATATTATGACCCCCGCGTCAAAATATTATTATAATATTTTGACCCCCCCTATAATATTTTGACCCGCCCCCATGAAAAAAAATGGAAATAGAGGAAAGTATATGTAACACCTACAGTAACCAAGCAAATATCAAATACAATATTAATTCGCTGCTCCTCCTCATTTTGAAAAATCTGTAGGGGAGGGGGGGGGGGGGTGTCAGAATATTATAGCTATAATATTATGACCCGCCCCACTTGAAATTAAAAGTTTGAATGTTTTGATGGTACTATTCATTTGTTGATATCTGTTATGATAAAATTAAAATTCAAACACCATCAGATTTTCTGTTTCATAATTAGAATACTTAAACTACTGACGATGGGCGTGAGTGGGGGGGGGGGGGTCAAAATATTATAGCTATAATATTTTGACCTGCCCCCATGAATTAAATGGAGATTCATGACAGTATATGTAAGACTACCAAAGTCAAGCATGAAATACAATTACAGTTTACAGCTCCTCCTCATTTAAAAAAAACAGTCCAGCAAAGATGTTTGGTTCGGTGGTTTTAGGGGGGGGGGGGGGGTCAAAATATTATAGCTATAATAATTTGACCCGCCCCACATGAGAGTTAAATAGGTCTTTTGTCATTGTTTCACTGGTTTGTTTATAACTATTCTGCTTGAATTAAAAATTTAAATATCATCTGATTGTCTTTCCTATAAGTCTAAGTACTTCATAGACTAAAGATGGCTCTCATAGAGGGTGGGTCAAAATATTATAGCTATAATATTTTGACCCGCCCCTCTTGAGAGTTAAATAGGCCATTTACCATACTTCTAATGGTTTCTTTATATCTGTTGTGACAGAATTTAAATAAAAAACACTAGAATGGATAGAATTTGAGATTTCAATACCATCTGATTGCATTTCCTATTGCTATAAGTCCTTCATATAGTAAAATGGCTCTGAGACAGGGTGGGTCGAAATATAATAGCTATAATATTTCGACCCGCCCCTCTTCAGAGTTTCATAGGCCTTCAGCTATAGTTCCACTGGTGTCTTAAGATCAGCTGTGATAACATCTAAATTAAAAACGCTATCTGAATGTTAGTCCCAATGTTATAAGACTTCATATGCGAAGGAAGGGTAAGGGGGTGGGGTTGAGGGTCGCAATATTATAGGTATAATATTTTGACCTGCCCCTCATCAGAGTTGAATCTCTTAATCTCGCATACTAGAAATTGCATTAGTCATGAAAATTGTTTAGCGCAATTTAACCATACAACTTTGAAAAACTTCGTATCAACATTGATGAAACGTGAAACGGCATGACGCTGACGTTTTGTCGAGGTTAATTGCCAATTGGGAATGCCGCGCTGCTAGTATACACATGTGGCAGAAAAAACCCCACCTCAAACTGCAAATCTATTGGATCTGTTGGTCTGAGCTGTTGCCGCTTCCGATTGGCTATGCGCACCAAATTGGCTTGTGCCGGACGACTGTCTTCTGGCTCACGCAGGTCAACACTTTCCAGCAGAATACCTTCTACCAAATTTGAAGCTGGTTCAAATACATTATTGCGGTCTACAGCTTTTTCTTTAATCTACAATACAGTTAAAACATACATTTATTGTGGCATAAGTTTCTGTCACCCAATAAAATAACGTCTAAGCAACTTCGCCTCAACATATCGTTACGTAACGAATGCAAATATAAGCAATGAACTTAATTTTTCTGAGGTTTATCGAAGTGTAAACTACATTAGGTCTCTGGCAAATGATTTAATTAACTTTGCACGTGACCTAATGTAGTTTACACTTCGATAAACCTCAGAAAAATGAAATTCATTCCTTAATTTATTTTGACATTCGCATGATGTTAGCTATATTTATACAGGGAATGGCTGCTTCTTTGCAATCTCCCATAATTTAAATTTAAGAAATTTGCTATTGCAATGAAAATTTCTTACCTCAACATCTTCAACCTCTCTGCTTGGTAGCCTGTTAGTACATGGTACACAGATGAAATTTAGATCAAACTTGCCCTCCACTGCGGCCCTGTAACACACGGGTTATCCCGAGAAAACGGACGCGACATAAGACAACCAACGCAGTTCGATTTGGTGACGTCATAGGACTACCTAAGGTAGGAAAACAGCGATTTTTAACCTTGAACATGAATGCTTTTAAAAGTTATTAGGCAGAGTGAAAGCAGACTAATGTTGGTACCGACCGATTAAGTTCCACGGAGATTTGTTCATTAAAACGAGAGATAAAGCTCGCAACGTTTCATTTCTTTCAATTTCACCTACCCCTTTCTATTTCGGTTGTAGTTTTTGGCTATGTAAGACATCTTATTTCTTATTTTTTTCGAATGTAGATATAGTACATTGTCTATGGTTCTAATTCATTGCAAGCATCTGTCTGAAAATTTATTGTCGATTGTTCAAATCCATGGAACAGTGAACACTTGAGTTTGTTCCTGGACACAACATACCACGGGTCATGAAACATCTGAACGCGGTTCGTCAGCATACTTCGGGAACAACGAACGCAGTTTGTAAAATATCAAGTCCTTGGAAAAAAATCGATGTTACCACTCGCGATTTCCTTGAAACTGCATTATTTGCAGTTTCAAGGAAATCGCTGTGATAGCAAGCACACACCTAACAGGCACCCTTTAAATGGTAGATGCGAGTTCAGCAGTGTGAGTGGTTGTTGATGGTCAGAGTTATTCAGCTGAGCGCCCGATAGCGCTGGGGCTGCTGAACTCGCCTCTGTCGGGTATAAACTACTGAGTGACATTTGGCATAAGCAATATGGCTTAGTTACACTTACGAAATCTGAATAGATGGATTGGGTGGAGTTAATTGGAGAACCATAATATTATATCAGCATTTTCAAGTCATAGAATCGAAAACGTTCAGCTTTCACAATGAGCTGTCGAGTTATACATGTAATCCGCTCTTCGTCTATCAGTTGCAAGACGGCCTGGACATATTTCTCGTGCTCTGTTCTTAAGATGCTGTCTACTAAACAACTAACTCCTCTATTCTATTCTATTCTATTCTATTATTCTATTCTATTCTATTCTATTCTATCCCTTAACCTTACTAGGCCGTTGGGGCACCACAGATGACTTCGAAACAATCCCTTTCCACAATGTCCTGTTTTCAGCTGCCCTAGTTGAGCTGGCAAAATCCATCCCTGTCCACTCTTTAATATTGTCTTCCCACCTCTTCTTCTGTCTACCTCTTCTTCTTTTTCCTTTCACTGTGTCCTGCAGAATCATCTTTGCTAAACCAGAAGACCTTGAGACGTGGCCAAACAACCTTAGTTTCCGTTTCTTGACCAGCGCCAGGAGTTCATCGTATTCTCCAATGGCTGCTTGGATCTTTCTGCGAACCTCCACAATGATTATATGGTCCTTGTACGTAATGTTCAGTAACATTCGGTAGCTTCTAATCTCAAAGCCTGCGTTCTTTTCTCTAACTCTGCTGTCAAGGTCCACGATTCACAGCCATACAGAAATATTAAAATGACAAGGGAGCGTATAAGTTTCCCTTTGATCCAAGAGATATGTTGTTATCTCTCCAAATTGGTTTCAGTTTGGTAAGAGCTGAAGTGGCTTGTGCAATCCTTAAGAGAACCTCCTGTTTTGAGCCATCGTCTGAGACAACTGCCCCAAGATATTTGAAGCTTATTACAGTACCAAGCTTCTGCCCTGTTACCGTGATCTCCCTTTGGATGCCATCTGCGCTGGTTGTTATCAGTCTGGTCTTCTCAGCACTGATCTTCATCTTATACCCTGTGCAGGTTTTGTCGAGACTTTCAACTAGGGTTTCAAGTTCCTGCTCTTCCTCAGCTAGAGCGTCTATGTCATCGGCAAACCGCAGATTGGTAATGCTTCTGCCGCCTATGCTGACCTTTCCGTCATGTTCTTCCAGAGCATCAGACATGATCCGTTCGAGAAAAATGTTGAAGAGGGCGGGTGAAACATCCTTGCCTTACTCCAACTGTTGTTTTGAACCATTCTCCTGTGCTGCCATTCATCAAGACTGCACTTGTCGTATAGCTGCTCAATGGTGCGAACTAGATTTGCACTGATATTGTACTTTCGCATGGTGGGCCATAAGGTTGCATGCCACACCCTACCAAAGGCTTTCTTGAAATCAATGAAGACATGGTACGGATTTTGTTGACGTTGGAGATACTTTTCACACAGGATTCTAAGGTTGAAGATCTGCTCTGTGGTGCTTTTTCCGGCTCTGAACCCATCTTTCTGATTTTAGTTATATTACTCATCTCATCTTGGTAATATTACGTTGACAAGATCGTGCTAAGGTTGACACTTAAAGCCGCGTTTAGATGGAGAAAGTACATCCGGGTGTAAATTTGCACCTGGGGTGCAAAATTGCACCTGGGGTATATTTTGTCCATGTAAACGACGTTTATAGGTAGAATCAGTCACCTTGGGGTGTACTTTGTCCATCTAAAAAAGGTTTTAAGCAAAATCGGGGATGCCAATTTGCACCAGGGTGCAAATACACACCCGGGTGTATTCTGTCCGTCTAAACACGGCTTACGAATGGTTGTAACATATTTGTTTTTTGTTCACACAGATGCACATATGCTGAAACTGTGTGAGAGCTGACTCTATACTAAGTGTAGGCTTGTTTGACCTGTATGCGAATGATGACGACCATACTTTGCTACTTCCTATCGTAAACGCGGTTCCATTGCACACAGCCTTTCATCATCACCCTTTCATCGTCCTGATATGACTGAAATACTGTTGAAAAGGACATAAAATCGAAAATTATCACTCCATTCATCTTGGCTGCTGGACTTTGCACGTGCGCCTTAGTCACCCGATTATATTTCAGGCGCGACGTAACAATTCGTGCTTTATGCCATATGCGAATAACGAAGACACAAATTAGCCTGCGCACCCGCATAGTCTTAGCGTCTTTATTGTTCACTGTATGGATAGAACAAAGTCTCCAGAAGGGTCATGCCAAATAGCTAGCCTCAAACCAGCATGAGTAACTCTATTCTGGCTTGTGTCTACGCTGGTCGGAACTCTTGAAGACACCATATCTCACTGAACCGGCTCAATTGTTTTCACTATGATCCGTTGGTTTGTGTAACTGTTTGGATAAGATGGGGTTGGTTTCACTCGTTCGATAAGGTTTCTCAGAAATTCAAGTGAACGCTCTGGGAATAAGGCCTACATGCAATTTTCATCAAATAAGAACCTTGTGAAGTTTATGCATAGACATTCAAACGTTCATACATAGTAAAGCGTTCGCAAGCGTCACCCCGGTTAACTATGTATATACAACGGCTGTTACGAAACTAAAAAAAGAGCTGTTACAAAACGAAATGAAGTCGGGGTTACCAAACGACCCGATGACCAGGTCGTTTCAAACTTTTTTTCGTTTCGTAATGATCGGCTCCTTTTCTTTTGGTAACGTCCATGAAAACATAGTTAACCAGGTGTGAGTGTATGTAGGTTTGGGGTTCAGGCCCACTTATACATTGTATTCAAGCTTTTGAGAGTGGACGTCGTTCCCCAAATATGAAAGAAAACAAGAGGGCCAAGTGGCCCTGAATCGCTCACCTGAGCAAAAAGGATAAAGGTCAAACTAGGGTCATAATTTGAACAAACCTGATAGTTTGCAACCATTTCCAAATGGTTCTGAAGAAGATTTTTGAATGTTTTTCTATTGCCATGGTTCAAACCCTGGACCCTGGGGCCATCATTTGAATAATCTTGGTAAAGGACCACTAGGCAATGCTATAAGCTAAATTTCAAGCCTCTGAGCCAAGTGGTTCTGAAGATTTCTGAATATTTTTCTATGTATTTCTATGGTTCAAACCCAGGACCCCTGGGGTGGGGCCATTTTTGACCCTGGCACCATCATTTGAACAAACTTGGTAAGGGACCACTAGGCAATGCATCATACAAAATTTCAAGCATCTGCACTAAGGGGTTCTGGAGGGGAAGGTTTTAAAGTACATTTTAATTTCAAACCCAAGACTGCCTGTCCCAGGGCCACCATTTACACAAACTTTGTAGGAGTCCACCAGGCAATGCATCATACCAAATTTCAAGCATCTGAGCCAAGTGGTTCTGAAGAAGAAGATTTTTTAATAGTTTCCTATGTATTTCAATGGCTCAAACTCAGGACTCCCTGCTGCAGGGCCATTTTGGACCCTGGGTCATCATTTGAACAAACTTGATAAAGGACAACAAGGCAATGCATCATACCAATCTTCAAGCATCTGAGCCAAGTGGTTCTGAAGAAGAAGATTTTTGAATATTTTTCTATGTAGTTCTATGGTTAAAACCCAGGACCCCCTGGGTGGGGCCATTTTAGACCCTGGGGCCATCATTTGAACAAACTTGGTAAAAGACTACTAGGAGAAGCTACATACCGACTTTCAAGCATCTGAGCCAAGTGGTTCCAAAGAAGAAGATTTTTTAAATATTTTTCTATATATTTCTATGGTTCAAACTTAGGACTCCCAGTCGCAGGGCCATTTTGGACTCTAGGGCCACCATTTAAACAAACTTGGTAAAGGAATACTAGGCAATGCTACATACCAAATTTCAAGCATACGAGCCTTGCGGTTCTGAAGTAGACGATTTTTTAATATTTTCTATGTATTTCTATGGTTCAAACCTGGGACTCCCTGCCCTGGGGCCACTTTGGACTCTGGGGTGCCCTTTTGAACAAACTTCGTAGAGGACCACTAGGCAATTCTACAAATCAAATTTCAAGCATCTGAGCTAAGCAAATCTGGAGAAGAAGATTTTTAAGTAGTTTTTAGTTTCGAAACCAAGACCCCTGCCCCAGGGCCATTTTGGACCCTGGGGCCACCATTTGTACAAACTTGGTAGAGGACCACTAGGCAATGCTACATACCAAATTTCAAGCATATGAGCCACGCAGTTCTGGAGAAGAAGATTTTTAAGTAATTTTTAGTTTCGAACCCAAGACCCCCTGCCCCAGGGCCATTTTGGACCCTGGGGCCACCATTTGAACAAACTTGGTAGAGGACCACTAGGCAATGCTACATACCAAATTTCAAGCATATGAGCCAAGCAGTTCTGGAGAAGAAGATTTTTAAGTAATTTTTAGTTTCGAACCCAAGACCCCCTGCCCCAGGGCCATTTTGGATCCTGGGGCCACCATTTGAACAAACTTGGTAGAGGACCACTAGGCAATGCTACATACCAAATTTCAAGCATCTGAGCCAAGCAGTTCTGGAGAAGAAGATTTTTAAGTAATTTTTAGTTTCGAACCCAAGACCCCCTGCCCCAGGGCCATTTTGGACCCTGGGGCCACCATTTGAACAAACTTGGTAGAGGACCACTAGGCAATGCTACATACCAAATTTCATGCATCTGAGCCAAGCAGTTCTGGAGAAGAAGATTTTTAAATATTTTTTAGTTTCGAACCCAAGACCCCCTGCCCCAGGGCCATTTTGGACCCTGGGGCCACCATTTGAACAAACTTGGTAGAGGACCACTAGACAATGCTTCATACCAAATATCAAAGCCCTAGGCCAAGCGGTTTCAGAGAAGATGTCATTTAAAGCAAATTGTTGACGACGCACGACGGACGACGGACGACGCACGACGGACGACGGACGACGGACGACGGACACTGGGTGATCACAATAGCTCACCCTGAGCCTATGGCTCAGGTGAGCTAAAAACGGATCGAACATGTGACCCTTATATTGCTATTTTGCTGGGTGATTGCATGGTGAATGAGCTCACGGCTTCTACAGCTTGGAGAGCGCTGGTGAGTGTAACGTTTTAATGCCTCTCAACAATATTTATGATGTATCATAACGTCTTTCATCTGTGTGTGGCAGAGAACCCAATGCTTTTTGTTATGCTGATGTTAGTACTGCATTGATTTCTCATTTGTATAAAAAAGCAAGTGCAGGAATAGTAGACAAGCGGTTTCGGTGAGATATTTCAATCACTTAAAAGATACGCGCGTATGCAGAGACCAGTTCAGATACAGCAAGATGTGTGCGTCAAATGAGACAATACGTAATGCCGCAGGGATCGAGTAGTGCCCATCTGCAAGCACGAGGCAAAATATGTTACTTACAACTAAAACAAATAGGAATGGAATGGGTAAGAGACAGTAGGGTATTTTCTTTGGTTTAAAACTGCGTTGGTTGTTTCTGGCGAACCGTGTTCATTATACTTGGCCTAAAATGTGAACCGTGGTAAGTTGTTGACAAAAGAAAAGACAGTACCTAACTTGAAATGCTTATAATTCCATTCTACAAAGTAATTTATGATTTATTACAATTGACATGTTTTCTGTAATCCCTGGTAGCATTGAAACTGTCGGAATCCCCAAGTTTGTACAATTGGTAAACCGTTCACGGCCCTCTGAAATAAAATATTTATTTTTTTTTGCTTCGTCGCTGACATTTCAAAGTTTTTTGTCGCTTTGTTGATTATGCTAGAACCCGGGATTTCTCCATGACATGTAGAAAATTCCCCCCTTTCTTAATATGGAAACCAGAAATTTCGATTCAGTCTGATTAAAGAGAAAATAAGGGAAAAACGGCAACTCACGTCTGTTTTCCGCCTTACCTGTTGAACTGCGTTAGTTGTCTTCTGTCGCGGTCGTTGTCTCGGGATAACCCGTGTGCTGTAAGCAACACTGGAAATTCCTGCAAAAATAAGACAGTTTGACATAGTTAAGGACCTGAAAGAGATGCATGTTATTAAATGCAGTTATACACAAGACATAGGGTGTAAATTACATGAGGAAAATTCAAAGCTACATAATAAAATATTGCCATACAAGATTAAGCTTCAGCATTGCCTTCTGCTATTCTTAGCCTACACACGGTAAAAAACGTATATTTCACGGTAAAAGACCTTTTTAACATGGAAAATGAGAACATTGTGTATACTCCTTGTTTAGAACTTGTGGCCCAACCCCATTGCATAACAATATGGCAATTAAATATGTTTAAACTAAACCTCGTTTGGATTCCTAACAAATGCGTATTTAAAGCAAGGAATTTATACGGTTTCCATATTACTTAAGATTCTATACCGTAGTTTTTTACGGCAAAGGGCCAGTTGCCAGCTCCTTTACAGTAAATCCGCGGGATTTTTTTTTTGTAATCATTAAAAATGGTAATGAACTCAAATGACCCTTGCTCGACCATGCTCGTTCCACGCATATTTTCTGCGGTAAAAATACACACTACCCATATAAATCTAGTATCGTCAGAAAGGTCACACATTTATCTATCAGATGGCGTGCATTAAAAATCATATACTCTATCAGAAAATCCATATTTGATCGTTTATTTTTTTAGTTTGCCTGTTCTGCATTTTCGACACAGTATCAACATCTGGTTTCCTTCCGCTGTTTTGTTACGAACGATCTGATTGGCTCGTTGCTACAGAATATTCAAACATCAACCGCCGCCAAATTTGAATTGAATCTAACAGCGTGAGAAGGCACAGGGAGTGTGATGGGCAATTTTTGAAAACAGAAGACCAAAACAGTTCCACCTTGACCGTGGAAACCTCTGTTGAGGCTGACTTTTGTACAATGATAAATATTATGCATTTTACTCCCATGTCATAGAATAGAACAGAATATGTGATGCGTCTTTTGCCAATACGAGCACATCTATATAGATCAGAATAAAATTGTATTCATGACTATATTTACACTTTTACTGTAATAAAGTTGTAAAAAAAAAACACCTATTGCAATTATTTCAGAAAATTATGTTCTAGCGTATTTTCTAAGTCTGATCCCGGAGGGAAAGGGGTTGCAATGGTAGTGGGGGGGGGGGGGGTGCTGTAGATCAGAGTTACTGGGTGAACATGTTTGTCTGCCACCTCTGAAGAAGCACCCTGCACGAATGGCTGGTCTCACAGGTGATGGTATCGTACAAAAAACAACTTCTTTAATTCGTCATTGTCCCTGCGATATGGTACAGTGATTAAAAAATGTTATAGTTCCATATATAGACTATATGGTATGGTACAGGGCCATTTTATTTTTGTTTTACTGAGGGTCACAGGTACGATACCACCAAATGTGGATAGTCTTCAATAAACCATACCATTTTGGTTGACTACAACATGAAACATGAAATTTGCAACGAAAATGAACATGACATCCTTGTCAACTGAAATGTAGTCAGATGATGCAGTGAAACCACGCACACCAGTCCCATGGCCATGTTCAGAACCACCTCGATGATCGCCTAGATCTAGTAAATTCCTATTTGTTAAAATCGGATCAGTATGACAAATAGATTACTCATTAGCGTTAATGTACCCATGATGCATGTTTTATGATACATGTTGTAGTATATTGACCCGTGAGCAGTCACTGAGCACTCATTGCATAAGAAAAAAACGGGCCCTGCCCGGTTCACTGCGTCGCACACCACTGAACCGTGCATCGTATTCTGCTGTTAAAATTTTTGTCATCAATGTAATTTCCGATGCTGTGTGTTTGTGTGTGTGTGTGTGTGTGTGTGTGTGTGTAAATTGGATTTGTGCATCGAAATTAATGAATACAATGGAGCAGATTTGGAGCAGATTTATATTATAAACTTATTTTTCAGTGGTTTGCACCAAGGTGAATCGTTATTGGATCTACCGGTATTGTTGGCACTAAATAACAAACATAAGAGCTAAGAGCTTTTGTTGTAAGTCACTGATATACTTTTATTACATTAGAGAATACATCATTTTGTTCGTCAGCAATATAAATTCAATGGGTTAAATTTTGTACAGCTTGTGATTTTAAACAAATGGAACTCAGCATGTCTGTTGAGGCAGTGGAAATATATCCGTGTTTATTTGGCAACGTATCACATTCGTGTGTGTTGCTTAATGCTGACGTTTCATCGCTGTACCTTTCTAGAGGGACATGCTCATGTCCAGTTTGGACAGAAAAAATCTCTGTGATGGACATTACTGTTGGTGAGAGAGTTCGCACAAGAAATATATCTGGCAGATATTTTCTGTAATTTAATACGAGAATAAAAACAATTAATATAAAACACTGGTTGGGAGCGTACAGTACATGTGCACCGTTGTCCGATGTGTATAGTGGGCAAATCTTTGTCCGTTGTTATGACCTTCAGGGTGTGTTTGTGTGAAATGTGTTTTCTTTTATCGTTTGGACGTAAACCACTTGGTAAGAGTGTTTTCTCTATTTATGTTTTCCATTATGGTCATCTTTGGAGATGGCTAGATGTTGCTTTCTTTGCTCTAAATTCGTATTTTCATCTGCAAATCACTGGTGTTTGTAATCAGATCACGTCACGTGTAACCAGAAAATCGGCCGAGTTAGCGTTTTAATTCGAAAAAAATGTTAGTTAGTCCCTTTTTAAGATAGATTAATGATCTATTAAGAGATTTACCCATGATAAGTATCCTTTAAGTACGGAACGAATCCACAAGACAAGCAAAGCTGAGCATCCCCAATTTTTTCTGACTGTATGGGATGTCTCACTGACAATCGGTTTTACGACCCACGATACAGAATAGTGTTTGACCCCTCTTTTGTTTTCTTTGAAAATAATTGCCCTTACCTAGCCTGATATCTAACAAGATAAATTAATCCTGAACCTAAATACACCATAAAATATTTCTAAAGAAAACACGGTTGTTTCATATACAATTGATGGCAAAATTTGAAGAAATGGTACCGGCGCAGATTTCGAAATCGAAAGTAGAGTAGTGATTTTCTCAAATTAAATGTGAAAATAAAGCATATCATAACAATTTACAAAAAATTAAGGTGACATGTCGAAAGGATCTGTATTAAGGCTTGTCGAGCAAGCTGTTCTACCTACACTCAATGATTTTAAAACACAAAAATAAACAATTTTGAAACTTACCCGACATATTGGGACAAAGATGCGTCCACTATACAGATCGGGACAACCGGTCACTTGTACTGTACGCTCCCACCCAGTGTAAAATCAACTTGAGAATAACATCTTTGTATCACGATAATTATTTCATACTTTATCCGTCTATGTCACAACTGCCTTGAAAGTGTAAGTGAGGCTGAACTTATATGCACTTTACCAACTAATCGAGTCTGCAAAAGTCAGACTCTAAGGGAATAGTTATTATTTATCACCGGCGGGATAGGGGTGTAATGTTTGATAGTTACAATACTAACAGTTTGACTTACCATTCTCTGCTAGGTGGGGCGGGGTTGGGTCGGGTGCGAATAAGTATATTAGTATGTTTTGCGGACTTTTTGTCTGCTCGGGTGAGGGGAATGGGTGGGTGAGTGGTGCTTTACCACACGCTCGACCCCATTTCTGTCTAATAATTACAGTAATTTCCTATATATGAATATATATTGGAATGTTCTGTTGAATGTGATTTTTTTGCCGGGAGGTTGGGGAAAATTTTATTTCCCTGATGGGGGGGGGGGGGGGGGAGGGGGGGGGGGGGTTGGACAAACAAAGCAGACGTCCAAGTCCATGTGCGGGTCAGAAAAAAGTATGCAAATCACTGTTTTCCTGAATTTTCCTCCAACCCTCACCCCATAAATTTACCTCCTCCCCGTCCCCGCTAAAAAGGCACATTCAACAGAAACATGTATAATGTATATTCGTTTATCAGAAAAACAGAACTAGTGTGTGTGTGTGGGGGGGGGGTGGGGGGGGGGGGGAGGGGGCGGTGTGGAATAATGAAAACCTAACTCTATGGGTGGGTAAAAATAGTCCATAGGACCTCGGGAAACATGCGTACTTTACTACAAACAACACCAACAACAGCTAATGCTAGTTTTTATATAGCATTGCATGTACCCGCTTCTCCTAAAACCATTACACCTTGTTAGAATGCGACAACAAGCTGCTGAGTTGTTTCATGACACTTTAATATTACATGTACCTGTGTACTGTGGTTGATCCTGTGTATTGGAGAAAATTGGAGGCACCCCGTGCCTTTTGAGCATAGTATAGCAATTCTGGTATTTTCAAGCTACGTATAACTTGTTGCATTAAAAAGGTCTCTCCAGTAGCGGCCTGGCCAGTAATTAAAATGTTATGGCCAGCCACGACCAAATTAAACGCCAGCGCTTGCTCCGCTGTCAACTTGGTCTGGATCTGACGTGCGGCGGGAAATTTTTAACACAACAAGAGGTGTGTCGCGTCGAGCCAATCAGATCGTCCGAAACAAAACGCCGAAGAAAACCGGATGTTGATAGTGTGTCGAAAATTTAGAACACGTAAATTAAACAAATAAACGATTAAATATTTATTTTATGACAGGGTATATATTTTTTATGCACGTTGTTTGATAGATACATGTTTGACCTAACTGACAATACCAGGTTTATAGGGATTGTGCAATTTTTACTGGAGAAAATATGCGCGGAACGAGCATTGTCAAGCAAGGCTCGATTTTGAGTTCATTACCATGTTTATCATTAGGGACAGGATTTATGGATTTACAATCTCTTTGGAATTCAAGTGCCAGTGGTCCGCTTGCCTCGGCGAGTAAACATTCCCGGTGGATGTGTGGTCTCTTTCCCCTGCCTGTTGTACAGGATGAGTGTGATTTTCTCTTGGATCCGATAGCAATAAAAAAAAATCAATTATCTAAGCAGAATTGCTAAATGATTGTGCGCTGTCGCAAATTTCAGCAGAAATGGCTGCAAATCATTCGTTGAACTCCGTAACTGCATGTTTACAGTAGGGTTGTCTATAGCAACACTTTATGCCAGAATGAGGCTGACTGTGTAACAAAAGTGATAGCGTTTTTTATGGCAAAATAAACCAAACCTGTCTGTATTTACTCCTGAACAAATATGTTGGAAAAAATCCAATATTTGTTCGTTTTTCAAGTGTAGCGAGGGACCCAGATGGGCTGATGACAACAAGTGTGGGGTTAATTAATGGGGAGCGACACTGAAAAAGCTAATATAAACAACAACATAAAGATAGGTAACTATATATCATGCTCAGGTAAACTTACTGACATTTTGATGTAGGACAAGGAAAATTATGTAAGGACGAGTGAAATTACAAAAGCACTCATCCTACAGGACTAGCAGACCTTTGTAAAAATTTCCAGCCCTGTCAGTTTTGGACGCAAATAATAGTTTACACATTAGTATATCTCACTTGTGTCAAAACATTGTATAAGGTGTTTATCTAATGAAGTCTTGAAACTGATGACTGTTTAAAGTGTTTTTGCAAGGAAGTGTCTGCTGACAACTGGTTGTCACCAGACTTTTTAGGCCAAATATAAATCCTGACATACAAAATTTCAAGTTGCTACATTTACAGGAACCCTAAAATCTACCTCTTACAAAAATCTTAGCCTTGAAAAATAAGCTTAAAACCAAAGTCAGTGGACCGTGATGTATGGATCTTCATGACCTGATTGTTGTATATTCCTGTTGTACTTACAGATATAAATCCTCATACAAAATTTCAAGTTGCTACAATAAAAGGAACCCTGAAATCTACCTCTTACAAAAATCTTTACCTGAGTCTAACAGGATCATGTACGTACATACAGACAGACATAAGGGCATATGTACATAATAACATACACACATACATATGTATGCACGACCAAAACACTATATGCTCCCGGCATCTTATGATTCAGGGGCATAAAAAATGATGATAAAATCTACATAAAGCCTTAATTTAAACCGCTTTTTCTAAAACTTACAGCTAATAGTAGAAGTAATAAAAGCTTCTTGTTAAAAGCTTCTTATGGTGATCAAAATTAGGCCCTAGGGTCATCTGCCCTACCCTGTGGCCACATGTATATAAAGTCACTATAAATGTAATTGATCAGAATGCAAAGTGATTTTTGTGAAGCTTACAGCGAATGATCAGCAGGGCTCAGCCTAGAGGGTGTTTTGGGAGAAATAGTCTCCCTAAGCTGGCTAACTTCTCCCTATTGTGAGCTGTGGGAGAAGTGAAAATGTATAGAACACATAAGGAAATCCAAAATTTCGACCAAATGTCACAAAACTTCTCCCTGTCTGAAAGCTCTAGGCTGACCCCAGGATCAGTCATGAAAGAGACCTATGATCAAGGTTGCCATGACAAAAAGATGTTTCCTCCAATTTCAACTTATTTTTTAGCTCGCCTGTACAAAAGTACAGAGAGCTATTGTTGTCACTTTGGCGTCGGCGTGGGCATCACACTTTAAAGTTTTATGTTAAAGTTTTTCTATGTGATGGGCAAGGCACTGCAGGCGAGCTATCCTGTACACGGACAGGTCTTGTTTTCTGCAGACATAATTCCAGTAAAAAAAATCCAGTGACTTAAAATGCCACCAGAATTCCCATGAAACCAAACCATCAACAACAACAAAATCCCTGGATTCTAAAGAATCAATTTTTATAATAATATATAATACATCAAATGAAGCAGCTTCTCTTCCAGCTTGGACTACAGGTTATCAATTCTAAAACATAGATATGATAGGGTAAGGCTGCTGTGGTCTTGGATGTAATGGTGTAGATATTTAACTTCGTTGGTTTCCATACATTCAAGTACAAACAGGGATACAGACTCATTTTTCATAGGAGCAAACTAGGCCCCTAAAAACTGAAAATTAGTCGCCCAGCCAGAAATTTAGGGGCCCACATTTAAAACATCAGAAACATGAGAATTTTTTATTCAGAATCTGCGTGAGATTTGCATCGTTTCCGTAGGCTTTGTAGTAAACCCTCCTTTCTTCAGGGTTTTGCTTCCTTTTAGTTACCGGGTGTGAAACACCAGCAATGTATCGCCACATTATGCACGAAAAATTTACAAATGGTCAAGATTTTTGGCTGTCAGACGGAGGAGACGGCCATGTTGTTTTTCGATAGTGAATAAAGTACACATACAAGTATGACGGAACACTGAATATTCAACGCAGATATCGGCGCGGAAGATTGCAATGCGCTTTGAGGTGGCGGATTTTACTCCAAGGCGCAAATACGCCAGACACTCGCTGACAGCTGATGATCGCAAGCTGTGCGACTGTCATTTTAATTTTAGGCGCCCACCCGATTTTTCCTTTGCAGTGGGCGAGTGGGTGACCGCTAGTCTCTATCCCCGACAAACATATATAGGAGCAAATTCTTTCCTGTAAAAGTTGACCCTCATTGAGAGGGGAGGCAAAATTGAAAAGCCCTAAAGTGTATCCATTCAGTTTAACACTGTATGGCTCATACCATCCATCCATTTTGCATGTTGGGCTGAGGTTAAAGTTGTATTTATGTGTGTTTCACAGGAAAGTGAAGGGAGGAAGTATAGATGTCCATCCGACAGAGAAGGCTCTGGTGGTGAATTATGAGCTGGAAGCCACCATTCTGGGAGAGCTGGGGGACCCTATGCTGGGGGAGAGAAAGGAGTGTCAGAAAATGTAAGAAATCCTTCTCTGTCTGGTTTTGTGATGGTTTTAATAAGGGGTAACAAATTATGTATTTGCTTGAAGAATTATCAGAGCTCTAGATAAGAGGGCGTATTTAATGATAATTAGGGATACTTTTTCTTATTTTTCATTCAAACCATATGTTGTGACCCCTCATTTGAACCGTCTCATTGAGGCGGTTCAGATGAGGGGTCACAACATGTTTTTATGCCGATTTCGCAAAAATTATCCCTAATTATCACCAAATACTCCCTCTTATCTAGAGCTCTGATTATGAATAATTATCTCAGAATTATCTTCAAAACCCTACCTTATCTGGAGCTCAGATAAAGTTGCTTTTTGTTAATAGCATACTCTTTGCAGTCATGAATGCCCTAAATGTAAAATCAACATGATGTAATATTTACACTTGCCAGTGCACTGACTTACCATAGGTAAACCCTTTAGACCAAATAGCTTCATGCACTGATGAACGACAGTTGATCATGTGACGTTGTTGTCAAGCGATATCTAAGGTGAACAAATGTCTTGATTGGTCCAAGTAATGTTCAATTAACGCCACATCATGGCAACTGCTGTTAAACATTACGGCGGAACACATCATTACTAACTTTTGTTCATCCCATATTTTGCATATTTTACACTAAATTACCACAAAAACAGCACAGAAAGGGTCTTAAAGGTAGGTTCCTCTACTTTGGAATGCATCATAATTTTGATGATCTTTCATCCAAGTTGTTGGAAAGCACTTATAAAAGGGAATAAATAAGTTTCACTAAAAAGTGTAAATCAAAAAACTATTAGAAAAGTTGTTTTGCAAGGGATTTCCGAACTCTGCTTCGCACACCAGTTAGGGCTATTTTTAGTTCGCGCCAAAAATTGATAACGCAGCTGAAGTCATGCTGCATTGCATTTTGGGATAGTTTTAACCCATCCACCATGCCAGGACCTCTAGGAGAGCTCACGACAAGGGAAAATTGACCTTTAGAGAATGGCATCAGAAATCGCGCACTTATAGACATAATAAACATAGTTATTTTTAGAACTGGAATTCCAACGAAAGAAAATAAACCAAAAGGGAAAACGACTATTTTCTTCAACATCTGACGAGTTTCTCAGTAGCAACAAATTCAGAAAAATAAGGGAATTCAATACTGCTCAGAAAAAGACGAAATTATTTTGTGGACATAATTTTTATCGCTAGTACAGGAACCTACCTTTAAATAAAGTGTAAATATAAGAATTAAAAATTTAATTTTTTATCTTTCATCATGTGAAGAAGCCAGTGGTTGTCGCTAAAATTCTACAAGAAGCGCTTCATTGAATTTTAGCTCCGCCCATTGGCTGCATCACACAATGAACTCTGAAAAATCAAATACTATGATTCTTAAATAATGGCATCAGTATGGTGTCACTGTGTTGCCACATCACAACGATGTCATCATGAAGTCTGACATCACCCATGCTGCAGCAGTGTGCAATGCATACTATTGCTAGCGCATGGCAAGTGAATTTGAAAATTTTTTTTAAACGAATAAGTATTATAAAAGCATTTATGCTGTATGGGTGCATCTTCATGTTTATCCTCCATTTTTACAAAGGGAGACAAATCTGTTGATTTCCTCCTCCTTTCCTAGACAACATGGCCTTCTAAATGAGTCTACTAGGAAGAGAAAGAATTCACTCTAAATTAAATTTACCTAAAGGGAGCAAATTCTTCCATTTAAAATTTGACCCCCTTAAGAACGTCAGAATGTTGGCAAAAATAAAAATTGTAGAGTTACTCCCCCTTAGAATTTACCCCTTCACCTTAAGAAATCCCTTTTTTTGACACTCTTTTAAGTACCGTAAAAACTCTGTATATTGGGACGCCAAAAATAATTACCATAATTGACCTGAAATTGGAACAGTTTGGTTTTACAGTGCAGTAATGTGTCTAAAAAATAGAAATGGGATGGCAAATTGTGTAAACCCTGATCAGACTGCTCCTTGAGCAGTCTGATCTGGGTTTGCACTATTTGCTCAGACCTAACTGTCCCAATATATGGAGGTTTTACGGGAAAACTTTGTTAATTTCAGTATTCGAGTGAAAAGTTTGAACACAAACAGTGACCTGTCAGCTCTTGCAAAGGAGATCATAGACAAGTGTAAACTTATACATCCCAGTAAACTGCCGGAGGTAGAACAGCTGTTGTATTATCTACAGAACAGGAAAGAAACAGCTCCCAGTAAAGGTATGTTGGTCCTCAGGCGCTTGAAGTTTGATGCTCAATGCTGCAGTGTTTCCCTCAGACTGAAAAAGGGGCAGGGTGCTGCCGATAAAAAGGGCACTTTTAGCGCGACGAAGGGCATCTGGAGGGGCAATGTTACTCACGTTGTTCCGCCTTCATATAATAATTAACCGCAAAAGTATGACATTTCAGTGCAGTAACACTACCATTATGTGTCAATATGTAGTGTAATTCAGCAGTACTGTTCATAGTGTTAGTGTGACCAGTCTATTGTTGAATTACTCGAAAAAAAATAATGTTGAATTGCTAAAAAAAAAAATCTGGCATTCTTAAACAGCAATTACCTCCCCACCTTTCCCTCACCCTCAATACACACATCCAAAATTGCACCTCGGATGATGGGTCTGATTTGTTCGTGATTTTTATCAAAGCTGATACCTGTTTACACTCAAAAGCTGTCTATCTCAAAACCGAGTTTAATTCTACACTTAGATGAACATACCTACCGTAAGACCTTTCTACTGTAGTTAAATATCAAATAAGGATCGCATATTGTTGCATATCTGGGCCGGTACATTTGTGAAATCGCAAATTACGCCTGGTGACAGCTCTTGATATGCTAAAGATCGCGGATTTCCCAAGGTACTATTAATAAATTGACTGGTTCTCGTTCCACAGATAGTAAACCTGAATCGGCGGGAACTAGATAGAAAAACGCGGGAAACTAATCTTAAAGTGAACGAACCGACTTCCATAAACCGAAATCACCGGCACCTGTGACGATTTCATGAAAAAGTATGATCTGATTAGCCTGCGCAAATTTAGCATGATCCGTATCTGTGATAACCGTTCATTATGTTTCTGACATGTTTACCGGGAAAATAGATATTGAACCATTGCATTGTCGTACGCGTCTTAGGCCTCGAATTCCATAGTAGATCTAGCGCAACGTGCAAAATATAGTTATCAGTATTGATGCGGCAAGCGGCACCGTTATGGCGAATGAATCCCCACCTGCCACACCCTCACCTAAGCCCGTATTGGAGCGAGTTTAACGGTGCTACCCGGTAATTTCACAGTCGGAACAGGCTGGTCATTTTAACGAGAGTCTTTATTGCCCTGGTTACTATCACCATGTTCGCAATGCATTTGACACCTTCAAAGCCGGTAGCCAGCATGTGTTTTCAGTTAGCGAAGTAAATTTCCGCTCCAATTAACACAGGACAGTTGGGGTATAGTGAGGTGATAATTGCCACAGATTAATCACCATGATTGGTGTTTATTGATGTGCATGTGTACAGATTATTGATCGACTTGAGTTGTCAGTTGGACACAATGGAACCGAATCGCAATAGCAGCATGGGAAAAGGGACTGGTTACTAGTATTTTTCGGGCAGAAGGGCGCTTATGACACGTTTTGGGGGCAGAAGGGCGGGACCAAAATGGGGCAGGGCGCGGCGCCCCGCCATTCCGCTTTAGGGGAAACACTGTGCTGCCACTATGAGCCATTTCAGAATGGTGTTTTTCATCTCTAGAATCACGCCAAATTACCTAAATAGGTCATGTAATTCAGCTACATAACAAGATGGGTTTTCCCATCCAAAACAATCCCAAAAATCTAGCTCCATCTTACAAGAAGGATCTAGATTTTTGGGACTGTTTTGGGTGTGGAAAACATCTGTCTTATAACTAAGAAATATAGTATACTGTACAGACCCATTATTACACAAACGTATATGAACTGCGACATGAGAAATTTAACAATGTGGTTGTGCACCCAGTGCAGACTCAGATCAACCTGATTCAAATAGTTTGGGTTCAATTTAAGACTAAAATACAAAGGAATATAAGTCAAATGAGCATTTGATTACTTTGAATATAAAGTTTACTTTGAATATAAAGCATTCAATAAAAAGGTTAAGTCTTTCTATCAGCCCCTTGGACATGTATAATGTAATGATGGGACTGTACTGTGTAATGTATTTCTGCATTTTATAACACAGAGGTTTTTCCCCTTGAAACCCAATTCACCTTATCTACAGAATGTGTGAAAAAAGCTTCAAAAGCTCTTGAATTTCCCTGGTAGGTATTTATAAACTGATGATTAGACAAGATTTTGGTGAGCCAATTTTAGGTGATCCAAATATTCGTTCTGGTAAAATACGAAATAATTCTATGAGGTATTAAGCAGCCAGGTTGTTGGCACTTAAACATGCATATTTTAGTGTTGTTTTGCATCCTATATGACATTTGTCTCCAAATGTCAAAATATATCTTAAAGGGGACATATTTCCAAAAAGTTTCAGCTGTTTCTACAAGATAAATTGAGCTGCGACACAAGAAAACCAACAAAGTGGTTGTGCACCCAGCGGAGACTCAGATCAGCCTGGGCATCCCGCCCAGTCTGATCAGAGTCTTCGCTAAGCGCTTAAAGGTTAGCTAGGGGTCTAAGCTACCTCCATGCGGGCAGCAAAGACTCTAATCAGACTGGGTGGATGCCCAGGCTGATCTGAGTCTGCGCTGGGTGCACAACCACTTTGTTGGTTTTCTTGCATCCTGGCTCAATTGTTCTATGCAAATAGGCATCTTTAACATTCTTTTATCTTTCTGTTGTGACTCATCATGACTCTATACTAAAAACAGTGCTCCAGATAAGAAGGGGTGATGGGGATAATTTGGGTATAATTTTCCATATTTCTGCATTAAAAAACATACATTGTGACCCCTCATTAGAACTGTCTGCAAGGGTTCTCATGAGGATCACAACGTACTGATATGCTTTTATTGAGAAATAATGAAAATTATCTCCAAAGTATCTTCGAAAACCCACCTGACCTGGAGCTCTGTAAAAATAAGATTGAAATAACTGCAAGTGAAACTTTTCTTTATTTACAGCATCAGGAAAGACAACTCTTCATGAGACTCCGCAAGCACCCACATTTGACGCTACAGAGACAGATGAAGTGGCTAACATAAACGATGTGGACGAGTATCTTGAACTGTTGTATGAAGATGTGGCAGAAAAGATCAGAGGATCTGCCTTGTTGTTGCAGTTGTCAAGAAATCCTGATAATCTAGAGGAACTCTTTCAGAATGGTTGGTACTTCTGTAAATTTGTCAGACAGGCAGTCTAAGTTTTCAGTCGAGTAAAAATTTTCAAGAATTATCAAATATTTACCATTCAGTAGGTGAATGGGTACACTTTCAGGTAAATCAACTCCACCCTTTTCTTCTTTGCTTCCCAACTCAGTGAGGGCAACTCTTGAAGGAAAGACTCCAGGGGAGCAAATTCTTTCCCTTTAAGAGTAGACCTCTTTTTCAAAGGGCTACATTGCCCAGATAAATTGAGAGACTTTACAAAAAAAAGTCAGATTTATGATCAAATTATAGTTTTGGGTAATAAGAAACTATATTATTTGAGGTAAAATGTTACCTTGCTTAAAGTATTTGAGCTACGAGATGACAAAAGCAACAGAGTTGCATGTTCACCATGGGAAGACTCCGGTCAGCCTGGGCATTCACCCAGTCTGTTCAGAGTATTCACTGTGCACTTAAAGGATAGCTAAGGGTCTAAGCTAGCTTCATGCAGACAGCAAAGATTTCGCTCAGACTGGGCAGATGCCCAGGCTGATTTAAGTGTTCACTGGGCCACATGCCACTATGTTGGTTATATTATATTGTGGATCATTTCTCACTCCAATGTGTTAACCACATTTTATTTCAGAAACTATTGTTGGTGCGTTAGCAAGAGTGTTACGTGAAGACTGGAAGAAAAGTACCGAGCTCGCCACAAATATCATCTACATCTTCTTTTGTTTCTCAAGTTTTACGCAATTCCACGGTGTCATCCTCCACTTCAAAATTGGTGCTCTCTGTATGACGATTGTTGAACATGAAATAAAAAAGTATGATCTCTGGAAAGAAGAGCTTGACAAGAAGAAAAAAGCTTATATCCTTTTCCATTTGACATTGATTTAAGCAGTTAACTTTAGGTACTTGGATAAAAGATTTAGGTTTAACGGCCCTTTCAAAAGTATTTCAGTCATATCAAGCCGATGGAAAGGTGATAATGAAAGGCTGTGTGCAATGAATCTCTGTTTATTGTTGAAAAGAATTCAGCTTATAGCAGAACTGGAACCAGAACCACTACCTTAGTTGGCTAACGCTTAACATACTGAGCTACCGAGGCCCCTTATTACTTGGAATTGGAACACCTATACTTATACCATATTTATCCATATATTCAGATAGGGGTTAATATTTAAATTCCTAAGATATTTTTTTTGATTTCCCACTACAGCATAATTTGAGCCGCGACTCCTTAAAACCAACAAAGTGGCATTGCGCCTCGGGAGGACTCAGACCAGCCTCGGCATTTGCCCAGTTTGATCAAAGTCTTTGCTCTGTGCTTAAAGGGTAGCTAAGGGTCTAAGCTAGCTCAGTGTGCACAGCAAAGACTCTGATCAGACTGGGCGGATGCCCAGACTGATCTGAGTCTTTGCTGGGTGCACATGCCACTTTATTGGTTTTGTCATGTCGCCGCTCATTTGATTTTTTTTGTGGCCTCTTATTAGCACAGCTGACAGTATTCTTATGGGAGGCTGAAACAATTACTTCCTGAAGAAATATGAGGCATAATCCTGTTATTTGACCCACGAATTTGCATATTTTAGACCTAATTTGCATATTTAATTACCTCCCTTTACATGCGGTTTATTCCGTGCGGGTCAAATAACAGGATATTGCCAAATATGAAAATTATCAGTTTATCACAGGGTACAGGGTCACTTAACAGTTTTGATCCGAAAGTCACAACAATTGTTTCATGGAGAAATTTGAAAACTTCACTTAGTGCCAATTTCACATCTTATTTATATCACCATAAGTGCTATAAATCACAAATTATTCCATAGACCATAGTGTGAATAATTCTTGTTCAGAGACTAACCAAGATTTTAAGGCGACGCTAAATTGGGTCATATTTATAAAACCACTTGATCGTTGCTATGCTGTTGCTAAGGCTAAATTTCTATGAAGGAAATTCCCTATAACTATGCAATTTGCTCTGGAGATACAGTCTTTATCAGACTGTTCCTCCAGAGCAAATTTCATAGTTGTTGGGAATCTCCTTTATAGAAATTCAGCCTTAGCAACAGCATAGCAACCACTTAAGTCATTTTATAAATACGGCCCCAGAGCTCCAGATAAGGTGGGGATTTAAGGATAATTCTGAGATATTTTTTTTTTTTATTCTTTTTTATGAAAACATGACTTCTGATCAGAATTGTCTCGACAAGACAGTTGTAATGCTGTCTAATGAGGGGTCACAACTTACATTTTTATGCAGAAATATAGAAAATATCCCCAAATTATTCCTGTAACCCCTTCATATCCACCAAATTATTTTCCAAGAATTTTCTTAACCTTACTTACCTGACTCTGAGAAAGACATCAGAAAGATGAAAGATGAGTATGAAAGAAGTCTAAGAAAATTTGAAGGTCTGGTGAAAAAGCAAGAACAACTTCTCAGAGGTAGGTATAGCTTGATCCAGACTCCGAGGTTATAACACTTTTTTCATGCTCAACTTAGCTGAGCATGAAATTTTACCTGCTAATAAATAGCAAATTACCGATAGGTACAGTTGTTTTCTTGCTCAGTTTAGCTGAGTATGAAATTTTCTCTGCTTATGAATATGAAAATGCCAACATTAGTTGGCATTTTCATATTTATCAGCAGAGAAAATTTCATACTCAGCTGAGTTGAGCATGAAAAAAGTTTTATAACATGGGGGCCAGGTCTTGCAAGAAGGAGGCTCAGTGTACAGAGCAGCCTCACCGCAGCAACAAGCCATGGGAAAGCACTAATTGAATGTTGTAGAGAAGTGACCACGGTGTAAAGGTCAAATTTTGGAGTTGAGGTGTATGGCTACACAGTCAAGGAGGGCAACTCTGCCTTTTTCATTTTTCATCCCTTCTGTATTGGGACACCGCTTAAAGAAACGAATTTTCTCCTTCAGGAGGAAATTTTGAAGGAGAAAATTCTTTCTTTTTAGAGAAGACCCTAGTTTGGAATGTCTTCATCTTTCAGGGAAGCAAACAGGAAGTCATAAAAGTTGTCTTCCTTTGAAGATATGGGGTGAAGGGGCACAAGGAGGTGTTCACATACACCTTATTTGACAACACTATTGAGGTAACCAGTATGGATAATCAAATATGGAGTCAAAATGCTTTCTTCCACATGTAGGCACTGTTGTTTAATGGGTAACATCTTGTCATAAAAATCGTTTGACATTTTACATAACACAAGGTTACTGGCATGTAACCTGATGAGGCCATCCTATATATTGAAATAATGTCAACTTTTAAAGTGATGAAAATCGTTTTAAAGAGTCATATGTTAAACAGAATCTTACACTTTTGGTAATCTCATATGCAATCAGTAAAACTCGCCCTAGTCTCCTTTCATTACACCCCCGGTATACGAAGTATATAGGGGTATATAGTTTTTGGTCTTTCCGTTAATATGTTTGTGTGTGTGTGTGTGTGTGTTAACATTTTTTCTGTCACAGATTTCTCAGGAACCCCTATAGCTAGGACTTTGAAATTTGGTACAAACCTTGGGTATGACTAGTTGTACCGTGTAAGAGAGAATCAGCCTTCTCCTGCTTATCAGTCCCTTTGTTTGTCCATTTTTTCTTTCTCTCCAATTAATTTTTTTGTCACAGATTTCTCAGGAACCCCTATAGCTAGGACTTTGAAATTTGGTACAAACGTTGGGTATGACTAGTTGTACTGTGTAAGACAGAATCAGCCTTCTCCTGCTTATCCTTCCCTTTGTTTGTCCATTTTTCTTTCACTCCAATTAAATTATTGTCACAGATTTCTCGGGAACTGCTTAGCTAGGATTTTAATATTTTGTACAAACATTGGATATAATTAGTTGTATCATGTGAAAGAGAATCAGCCTCTTCCTGCTTATCATTCTCTTTGTTTGTCCGTTTTTCTTTCTCTCCAATAAAATTTCTTTCAAAGATAACTAAGGAACCACTTTAGCTAGGATTTTGAAATTTGGTTCAAACGTTGTGTATGACAAGTTGTACTGTGTAAGTGAGAATCAGCCTCCTCCTGCTTTTCATTTCCTTTGTCCTTTTTAGCTCGCCTGAACGAAAGTTCAGGAAGAGCTATTGTTGTCATCCCGGCGTCGGCGTCAGCGTCGGCGTCTGGATTGGATGTTTTGGTTAAAGTTTTTTAAAGACCTATATCTTCTTAACCCATGGATGGATTCTTTTGATACTTGCACTGCAGGTAGATATTGGTCCAAAGTTTAACAGGGTACCACCCCCACCCCACTCCATGACCTTGATGTCAAGGTCATGGACTTAGAAAATTGGGAGTAGTTTTGGACTGGATGTTTTGGTTAAAGTTTTATAAAGCCCAATATCTCCTTAACCCATGGATGGATTGCTTTGATACTTTCACTGTAGTTAGATATTGGTCCAAAGTTTTCCAAGGTACTACCCCCACTCCCCTCAGTGGCCTTGATGTCAAGGCCATGGACTTAGAAAATTGTCTTTTTATTGATTGGATGTTTAGGTTAAAGTCTCCTGAACCCAGTGATGAATTCTTTTTATATTTGCACTTTAGTTAGATATTAGTTCAAAGTTTTGCGGAGTACTACCCCAACCCCGCTCAGTGGCCTTGATGTCAAGGTCGGGGACTTTGGATATTTGTTCTTTATCAAAGTTTTCTAATTGCATACTGATTCATAATGCTTGGCAGAGATTTAGTTTACACTTGAACTGATGTTAGACACTTTTTTGAGTTTTTACAAAACACTATATACTTACCCCACTAGATGACCTTGAAGTCAAGGTCATCGACTTAGAATTTTGTCTTAAAGATTTTGGTTAAAGTTTTAAGTTTTATATTTATGAAGACATAATTTCACAGTGCCACAATATAATGGTTCAAGGTTTTGTTACATCCTAGTCCCCCCCCCCCCCCCCCCCCCCCCCACCACCACCACCCCCACCCCTACCTCTTAGTTCTTTGACCTCAAGCTCATGGACTTTCAAATTTCATGTGGTTTTTTTATTTTAATTTTATTTTAAGATTTATTTCTTAGATAGCTTTTGTTTATAAATGTGTTGTCATTATGGACATGCTTGCCTGAAGTTTTATGCATAGAAATCCACACCTCCAAAGCAACTGTGTGATGGGCAAGCACCTATTCAGGCGAGCTATGCTGTCAGGCGACAGCTCTTGTTTCTTTCTCTCTAATTTTTTGTCACAAATTTCTCTGTTCTCATGAGAGCAACAGTCTTCAAATTTTGTATACATCTTGAAAATGGTAGGTTTAAACTGATTAGTTGACATCATTTGGATGCTGCTGCTGACTTTAGGACGAGGTTGCAAACATAGAAGTTAATGTAAACTTACACTGAAATTTTGTGTTAAATTTGTATATTTTTTGGATAACATAATTTGCATTTATTTTAATGAAACCTTTTGGTATTTGTCTATAGGCCTTTCACTGAATTTTGTAATAGATTGTCCATCTGTCTGTCTGTTAGTTAACATTTGCTTGTATTAAATGTGTTTTTATTTGGCGGTGGCACAGGCCGGGGGTATAGTGAGCCCCTGCTCACATGCTCTAGTTATTTTCGTATAAAGTGACCTCAAGTGTGAGGGCCTGTATTGAAGAAATCCAAGTACTTTATAGAAAGATGGTCTTTGTTTAGAGGTGGCTATTCATAGAGGTACCACTGTATATTGCATTGATGTAAATATGCCATTTCACTGATTTACAATATAAAATTTATCCCCAAAATTTTCCTTACTGGAGCTGTGTCTGTATCCGGTGGCATACTACCTACTGTTGAACCTACATATAGCATAGAAACATAGGTTGTGACCCGTCTTTAGAAGCATCTCACCGAGACGCTTCTAATGAGAGGTCATAACCTATGTTTTTATTGAAAAATAAGCAGAATTACATGTTTCTCAGAATTAGCCTCAATACCTCACCCTATCTGGAGCTCTGGTTGCATCAATGTAAATACGTCCTTTCACTGTATAAAATTTATCTCCAAAATTTTCCTTACCTAGAGCTTTGTCTATTTCCAGTGGCGTACTACCTACTGTTGAACCTCGCAGAAGATCTCAAAGTTGAAATGAAGATGAAGAATAAAGCCGTAATAAAGATGTTGGTGAAGTCACTCGAGCGAGACAACTTTGAACTGTTGATACTTGTTGTCTCATTTCTCAAGAAACTTAGTATCTTTGTGGAAAACAAAACAGAAATGGTGAGAGAAAAGATGTAAAACAAGGCCTGTTTGCTCAAAGCACCATTAGATTAACAAAGTCATTAGTCAAGGATTCGTAAACTTTTCTATCACACATAAAACCTAGTGTGCTTATTTTTTTGTTGAAAATTTTTTATTTGATGGCTTTTTGTGTTTGCAGTGCAAAACCTCCTCCCTTTTTTTCAGCAAAACGTGAATGTTGTTGCATACAGTATGTTTGAAAATGTTATTTCTAACTCATCATGTATGAGAACAAGGCTCAGAATTCTAAGTACAGTAAAACTTTAGTGGCTCCAACAGGCTTTGGACCCCAGAGCTCTAGATAAGAGGGAGTATTTGATGATAATTTAGGATAATTTTTAATATTTCTCGTCGAAACCATATGTTGTGACCCCTCATCTGAACCGTCTTGTCGAGACGGTTCAGATTAGGGGCCATTACATATGTTTTGTGCAGGATTAAGGAAAGTTATTCCTCATTATCACAATACTCCCTCTTATTTAGAGCTCTGGGACCATGAAAGTTAGTTCCAGCCAAGGGTAGTTCTAGTCATCCAGGGTTAGTTTCTATATAAAGTGATGTCTAGGGACCTAGGAACCAGTTCTAGTCAGGTAGGGTTAACACACCATCAGGGTTTGAGCCATTGAAGTTCTAGCCATTGAAGTTCTATTGTATTGGGGCAAAATGCCTCACTAAGAAAGAGTGTAGACACAGATAAGACTGCCAGAGAAGCAGTACGATCTGGGGTTGGTATGTTTGCCAGTTGTAGAGCAGTGTTTTGACACTTCTTTGGATGCCCTGATAATCTGGCTATTAGACTGGGTTTTCTTGCACACCGGATAGAAAATGCCATTCTTTTCACCTTGGATAGAAAATCTTATCTTACCCAGGTGTTCTTACCCAGGACCGAATAAAAATCACGAGCACCCAATGCATTAGTTGTCTTGGAGGTCACATATCTGTGTCATCAAGTGACGTTGGCATTTTGGATAGTGGCGAAACGAAAACGGCAAAAATAATGTCAGTTTATGCACGTCAGACGTTGATGTAAAGAACCGAATGGCGATTGTTGAAAGAGGCACCTTCTTTGAAAATCATATAGAAACCTCTCAAGTACTAAAATTACGGATTTTAACAATTTCTAAAGTTAAAACGAAACGTGGTGTGCAAGAAAAAGTATCTTTCATCAGTCTGAGATGCAGATAGAAAAAATCTGTCACTCGGGATCACTGTTCGGCATCATTCAGCAAGCCTTGTGATGCCGAACAGTGACCCTCATGACAGATTTTTCTATCCACACCTCACGCCTATGAAAGATACTTATATTCCTTCTCCAGAATCACAAAATATTTGCAACAGTCGTGTACACCATATTGATCTTAATAAATGCTTTAATAAATGCCCCTGCTTCTTTTCCCAAAATAATGTTAAATTTTTAACTTTCATGAATTCTTGTTTGCTTCTCTGGATAAAGTAACTCTTTGAAATGGGGTCTACTTTTAAAGGAAACAATTTGCTCCTAGAGGAGCAAATTGTTTCCTTTAAGAGTTGACCCCTACTGAGAAAGGAGGTAAAAAAATAGTAGAGTTGCTTCCTCTGAAAGTATACAGATCACCTATACATGATATTGCTTATTAGAGGTTTTTTGGCAGTGGCTGATTTACTACACTTTAGGCTATAAATAACACCTGCCTGTAGCAAAATGCTATGCCCTCAGACATTTAATAGGATTGACGCTATAGTTCTCCTGTAAGATGGGCTTTTTCGTCCGAAAAGTCGCAAAATTTTACGTGGGGGGAAAACCTCTGTCTTGTAAGCAAAAAAGTATGGAGGTAAAGTGGACTGTTCAAATTTATGATAAATGCAGTGATTGAGGAAGGTACCGTAAAAATTATAAATATTGGGACACCAAAAATAATTACCATGATTGTCGTAAAATTGGAACAGTTTGGTTTTACAGTGCAGTAATGTGTCCAAAACATGCAAACGGGATGGCAAATAGTGTAAATCCTGATCACTGCTCCTTCTGGAGCAGTCTGATCTGGGTTTGCGCTATTTGCTCAGACCTAACTGTCTCAATATATAGAGTTTTTACGGTATTACAATATTAAGCTGAGCTACAGATAAGAGGGGGTTTTGAGAATAATTCAAGAAGGTTTTTTCTTATTTCTCAATGAAAACAAATGTTGTGACCCCTCAGTGGAACAGGCATAGCGAGACGGTTTTAATGAGGGGTCACACATATGTTGTGATACCTCATTGGAACTGTCTCAGTTATGTTCCATTGGAGTAATATGGAAAACCCAACCCTAAATTATCCCCTTAACCATTTCTTGTCTGGAGCTCTAAATTAAGGGCAGTTTGGGTAAACTTTGCAGCAAACTTGATTTTTTATGTACCACAACATGTGACAAAGTGCCATAACAGCAAAGATTCAGATCAGTCAGAACATCTTTGCAATCAGGCCCCAAGGTTATAAAACATTAAATTTTGTCGAGCTCAACTCGGCTGAACATGAAATTTTCTCTGCTGAAAAATATGAAAATGCCAACTATTCAATTGTTGGCATTTTCTTACTGATAAGTAGAGAAAATTTCATACTCAGCTAAACTGAGCAAGAAAACCACTATACCTATCAGCAATTTCCTTTTTATTAGCAGGTAAAATTTCATGCTCAGTTGAGTTGAGCATGAAAAAGTTTTATAACCTTGGGGCCTGATCTGTCTTTACAATTTGTTTGCATCAGTGGCTGCTTCCGAGCATGTACTCGGAAGCAGCCAGTCGGTGTGCTTTATTTTGAGTTTGAGAATGTACTCACGTTTTATAACCTCTGGGCCTGATTTAGATACTTGGAGTCATTGTAGAATTGGAAAAACTCTTTTTTGTCACAGAATGAATACATTAAGTGCTAAAATTTTATTAGGGCCCCGCCAGACGAAGTCTGTGGAGGCCCTATAGTAATCACCTTGTCCGTCCGTCCGTCCGTCTGTCCGTCCGTCATCATTTCGTGTCCGCTCAATAACTCTGAAACCGTTAGAGATATTTTCACGAGACGTGGTACAAATGTAAAGCATCATCAGACGATGTGCAGAGAACAAGAAACATAACTCTGCCTACATTTTTTACTGAATTATGCCCCTTTGTAATTTTGAGTACAGAAATCATGTCCACTTCATAACTCTGAAACCGTTAGAGATATTTTCACGAGACTTGGTACAAATGTAAAGCATCACCAGACGATGTGCAGAGAACAAGAACCATAACTCTGTCTACAATATTTACTGAATTATGCCCCTTTGTAATTTTTTGTACAGAAATTGTGTCTGGCCCCGCCAGACGAAGTCTGCAGAGGCCCTATAGTAATCACCTTGTCCGTCCGTCTGTCTGTCTGTCTGTCCGTCCGTCCGTCTGTCCGTCCGTCATCATTTCGTATCCGCTCAATAACTCTGAAACCGTTAGAGATATTTTCACCAGACGTGGTACAAATGTAAAGCATCATCAGACGATGTGCAGAGAACAAGAACCGTAACTCTGCCTACATTTTTTACTGAATTATGCCCCTTTGTAATTTTGAGTACAGAAATCATGTCCACTTCATAACTCTGAAACCGTTAGAGATATTTTCACGAGACTTGGTACAAATGTAAAGCATCACCAGACGATGTGCAGAGAACAAGAACCATAACTCTGTCTACAATATTTACTGAATTATGCCCCTTTGTAATTTTTAGTACAGAAATTGTGTCTGCTTCATAACTCTGAACCCTTTAAAGATATTTTCATGAGACTTGGTACAAATGTAAAGCATCATCAGACGATATGCAGAGAACAAGAACCATAATTCTGCCTATGTTTTTTACTGAATTATGTCCCTTTGAAATTTTGAGGGCAGAAATCGTGTCCACTTTTTAACTCTGAAACCGTTTGAGATATTTTCACATGACTTGGTACAACTGTAAATCATCAACAGACGATGTGCAGAGAACAAGAATCCTAACTCTGCCTACACTTGTTACTGAATTATGCCCCTTTGTAATTTTTTTGAATCCGCTGTATAGCTTTTAAAGCATCAAAGATATTTTCATAGAACTTGTACATAATATAAAACATATCTGACAATGAGCAGAGAATAATAACTGAAACTTCATCTACATTTTTTACGGAATTATTCCCCTTTCTAGTAGGAGCGGCTGTATTGTAGTGGATAACACTCCAGACTACCAATCCAGGGGTCGCAAGATCGATCCCCCGCTTCTCCGGTCTTTCGGATGAGACTTTAAACAGAGGTCCCGTCTCCATATGACCTCGTTGTTGGTGGGACGTTAAACCCGAGTTCACTCACTCACCCCTTTCTAGTTGACAGTCTGGAAAACATGTTCAACCTCTAACTTTAAAATTGTTGAAGATATTTTCACAAAACTTTGTACAAATATAAACATCATCGGACAATGTGTAGAGAAAAAGAACCATAACTACAACTTCATTTTTAACAGAGTTATAACCCTTTGTTATTTTAAGTACTTCATAGAGTTGTTGCCCATGTTTTAATCAATCGTGATTTGGTATTTTGCCCCTATCTTGATGACACTACCAGAGGCTTTATTTCAAACGACATATTGAATATGAAGGAACAACATGATAACAGAAAGCTGGTAGTGTTATTTCTGGTTGGGCACATATGACTTAAATGTTGTCAACAGTTTCATAAAGGCGGGGCCCTATTAGTTACCATGTTTCTAGTTTCACTTTTTTTTCTAGGCTGAGCTGAACATAATTGAGAAGCTAACGAAGATTATACCATGTGACCATGAAGACTTGTTAAACATAACACTACGACTGCTGCTCAACCTGTCCTTTGATAGTGATCTTCGGAGCAAGATGATCAAATTTGGGTTACTACCTAAACTAGTCAATTTACTTAGTAAGTTACATGGTGTCAGAAGTTGGTGTTTAAACTAGTCAGTTTAAACTGAACTAGTGCCTAAACAAGTCAGTTCACTCAGTAAGTAACATGGTGTCAGAAGTTGGTGTTTAATTCTAATCTTGCTCAAGACTGAAAGATACACATCTGCAAAAAGTATAGACCCAGATCAGACTGCTCCTCAGGAGCAGTCTGATCAGGGTCTGTACTGTTTACATTGTTTAGTTCAGCTGTTAGAAGACACATAAGTGACTGGTATTGTTGTTTTAATTTCTCTTGTAAAATGCCTCACCCTCTCAGAAGATGAAATGGACTAGCCACTGAGTTAATTTCTTTTTGTACAAATGGGCCTAGTTGTTCAAAGCAGCATAAGCTTAATGTAGTATTAAGTGTTCTTGCACTCATAGAAGCAATATCTTTCATACTTTTTGGACAAAAAAGGCAGTCCTTTTGCATACAATAGATTTGAAAATATCTGGTCTTGTTAGCTCACCTGAGCCGAAGGCTCAGAGGTTAGTTTATAGGATGGGAGTCGAGCCGTCGTCCGTGCGTGCGTGGGTGTGTGGGTGGGTGCGTCAACACTTTCAAACATAAATATCTCAGAGACCAGTGGGCGGATCGCAATCAAATTTTATCTGAAGCATCATTTGGGTGGGGGAAAGGCTGCATTAGGTTTTGGTGCCGATCAGCTCTGAACTCTGGTTTCCATGGCAACTGATAGCCCCCATAGGGTTATAATGAGGAAAATGGCATCATCATGTTTTCTCGACTGTTTTTGATTAGATCCTAATCATACTTGCAGGTAATGATAACATACACAAGAGCTTGGATGAGTTCAAAATTTGGTGGGATTCGAGCACAGACTACGGAGTTAGCTGCCCTTGAGCATTTGAAAAAAATCCCATAGGGTTATAATGGGGAAAATGGCGTCATCACCTTTTCCCAACTGTTTTTGCTTAGATCCTTATCATACTTGCAGGTAATGATGACATACATAAGAGCTTGGATGAGTTCGAAATTTGGCCGGATTCGAGCACAGACTTCGGAGTTAGCTGCCCTTGAGCGTTTGAAAAAATCCCATAGTGTTATAATGGAGAAAACAAGGTCATCACATATTTTAGAAAAACTTTGTCATCACTCTATTGCCTACATTTCTCAATGGATTTTAAAATAACTTCACACAAATGTAGGGCATGACAATATCTCCAGCAAGTTCGACTTTCAGGATGCTGCGCCCAAGGTCAAGGTCACTGTGGCTATTTTTAGAAAATCTTCGTCAGCGCTCTAGCACCTACATTTCTCAGCAGATTTTAAAATAACTTCACAGAAATGTAGGGCATGACAATATCTCAAGCAAGTTCGACTTTCAGGATGCTGTGCCCAAGGTCAAGGTCACTGTGGCTATTTTTAGAAAAACTTTGTCAGTGCTCTAGCACCTACATTTCTCAGCAGATTTTAACATAACTTCACACAAATGTAGGGCATGACAATATCTTGAGCAACTTTGACTTTCAGGGTGCTGCACCCAAGGTCAAGGTCACTGTGGCTATTTTTAGAAAAACTTGGTCATCGCTCTAGCGCCTACATTTCTCAACGGATTTTAAATCAACTTCACACAAATGTAGGGCATGACAATATCTAAAATAAGTTTGACTTCCAGGGTGCTGCGCCCAAGGTCAAGGTCACTGTGGCTATTTTTAGAAAAACTTTGTCAGCGCTCTAGCACCTACATTTTTCAATGGATTTTAAAATAACTTCACACAAATGTAGGGTATGACAATATCTCGAGCAAGTTCAACTTTCAGGATGCTGTGCCCAAGGGCAAGGTCACTGTGGCTATTTTTTGAAAAACTTTGTCATCGCCCTAGCACCTTCATTTCTCCATGGATTTTGAAGTAACTTGACACAAATGTAGGGCATGACAATATCTCAAGCAAGTTCGACTTCCAGGATGCTGTGCCCAAGGTCAAGGTCATTGTGGCTATTTTTAGAAAAACTTCATCATCGGTCTAGCACCTACATTTCTCAACGGATTTTAAAATAAATTCACACAAATGTAGGGCATGACAATATCTCGAGCAAGTTTGACTTTCAGGGTACTGCAATCAATGTTTTTGATTAGATCCTTATCATACTTGCAGGTAATGATGACATACATAAGAGCTTGGATGAGTTCGAAATTTGGCTGGATTCGAGCACAGACTATGGAGTTAGCTGCCCTTGAGTGTTTGAAAAAAATCCCATAGTGTTATAATGGAGAAAACAACGTCATCACATTTTCATTTTTCATCGGATCCTCTTCATACTTGCAAGTAATGAGGATATGCATAAAAGCTTGGATTAGTTAGCATTTAGGTTAGATCCCACCACTGACTATGGAGTACCTGCCCTGAGCATCCAAAAAATCAATGTCGCCTCTTTTTCTTGGGTTCTACTGATCCGATCCTTTTCAAACTTGCAGGTAATGAGGAAATGCATAATATCTTAAACAAGTTCAAATTTTGGCCAGATCAGGCCAACCACTACGAAGTTAGCTGCCCTTGACAGCTCTGTCTATTGTGCTCTTGATCGGATACTTTTTAAACTTGCATATATTAAATGAGGGCATACATAATGTTTTGGATGAGTTTAATTTTCAGCCTGATTGGACCACTGACTGTGGAGTTAGCTGCCCTTGAGCATCTTAAATATCCCTATAGGTTTACAATGTCTCTCAGGTGAGCAATTGTTGCCCTTTGGGCTACTTGTTAATCTTGTTATCTAACAATGTCATGAGTTTTGAATAATCGGGCCATGGTGTTGATTTCATTGACTTGTCCTGACAGGTAATAAGGGCAGTAACCCTTCACAGAAGGAAAAGCAAAAAAAAAAAAAAGACCATGATTGGAAAATCAGTTGCTCATATTAAGCAATTTTTGCCTGATTGTTATAAAGAATATTTTTCTTCAGTCTCCATGAAAGTACATGTTATGGTTCCTCATTAAACTGCCTCACAGGCAGTTCTGAGGAGAAGTCACAACATGATTATTGGGGGATCTGTAATCCTGGCCTGCTGATCTAGTGGTCTCAGGTTCGAGGCCTCGCTGTGGGTGGGAATGTTTTCAATCATAAGTGACGTTCCATTGCACACAGCCTTTCATTATCGCACACCCATTTTTCTGATATGACTGAAATACTGTTAAAAATGACGTAAAAGCACAAGTCATCCATTCATCCATCCAGCCATCAAGACACAGGCGCAGCCTGAGGCAAAATATGTTTAACATATTTGCAAACAGCAAAGACTAAATCCAGTCTGTGAATCTGGACAGTCTAACTAGAGCCTTCATTTTATGCCTGTAGAGATCCCTTAGGGTCCAAACATGTTGTATACACACAGTAAATAGAACTCCAGATAAGAGGGGGTTCTAAGGATAATTCAAAGATAATCTTTCCTATTTCTCAACAAAAACTGTTTTTATAAAGAAATAGGGATAATTATGCACCAGTCATTTGCAACCACGGCCCCCCTGAGGCCGGGGAATAGCGGGGATATTGACTTTTCACTATGCAAAGCCCTAGTATATGCCCTACACTGAGGGGACATTTTTTATGTCAAATCCCTGGTAAAGGTCTCCGGGCCCCAGGGGATCATATCATGCGCGGATCCAGCTATTTTTCTCATGGGGGGGTCTGACCGAACCCATACACGTCTTGTTATATAATACTTTGATTTCCAGATTTCTGTGGATGTTAGCCATTTACAAGAATAGTCAATATTTACGGTTTTTAACATGCGCAGATCCAGCTATTTTTCTCATGGGGGGTCTGACCCAACTATACACGTCTTGTTATACATGTATAATACTTTGATTTTCGGATTTCTGTAGATGTTAGCCGTTTACAAGAATAGTCAACGTTTACGGTTGTAACCACGGGGAGGCCTCCACATTTAGAACATTTGTTTTAGTTTTTTTTTTTTTTTCATATATATTTTACATTTTTATTGAACTTTAATTACTTTTTTACATTTTCTATGTCTATCTTAGTGTGTACAAACGTTGCATAACAGAGTCCGACCAAAGTTTAGACTGCTTTACCTAGGGCTTTACCTGACAGTATATTGTTTACTGAGGAGACAGAGCCATTGGTATCTAATCATACAAGATACTCGATTGGAACATTCGCCTTTTGTTTGTTTGGCAGATTGCCTTTGTGTCAATGTTTCCTGCATGGTGCAAATGCATTAGTGCTAATGCTGACAGTCTGTCTGCATTCATGGTGCTTCGCATGTAGCTTTTAATGCGGCGAAGTCCAGAAAAATGAACACTCAGCCTCACATGAACTGACAGTAAGAGTAAGAGGAGTGCAACATATGTGCAGAAGGGTTTTGATATCTGGAAATCTAGCAAAAAAATGTCCAAACAACCCCTATCCGCGCCTACTGCAAGCACAGTAGCCCCTTGCCCTACTATTATCCAAATATTTAGGGCCCCCTGGCACTGAAAGTTACCCAGCAGTGGCTGCCTATTCATGTGGCATTATTAAATACAATTATTGTGGAGAACCGATGCTCAAATGACTCATAGTGAACTGTCAACATTACATGTATGCAACAATATGCACTTGTGAAATAATCTCAGCGGTTTATTCTAAGAGGACAAAGTGTGAGATTATAAGTGTGTATTTACATGTAATGTTGACAGTTTGCTAGAGTCATTTGAGCTAGCTTCTCCGCAATAATTGTATTTAATAATACATATAACGATGTCAAGGCATTTTATTTACTTAATTCGCACTCGATTTCTCATTGTTGCATAAAGGGCTGTTCACATGCGTTAAGGGTTAAAACGAAATGCTGTTTTTAATTTCAGACCACATCATATGCCACATCTAGTCAGGATCCTATTTAACAGCGACCACATGCAATATGAATCTGGTCCCAGATTTGCCCATTTAAGACAAATTGGATAACCACATCTTTGTGAAAATTTCAGAGGGGGTCTGGACCCCCGGTCCCCCCCCTCTGGATCTGCGCATGCATATAGATATAAAAATCCATATTCTGACACTGTGTCACGGTAAATTTAGTTAAAAACAAGCCACTATTTTCCCTGCTGTTTTGGCAGGAATCAAAAGCCCGGCATATCCACGGCACTGCCGGGACACCTCTTAGATAAAAACACGGTACTTAAGCCCTGCTATACTCCCGCTATCCCCGGCCCCATGGGGGCCATGGTTGCAAATGATTAGTGCATTATCCCTAAATTATCTCTGTTTCTCCTTATTTGGAGCACTGAGTAAAGGCTGTGACCAGACAGCATCCATTCACAGGCTGGTCTGAGACTTTGTTTGCTGGTTGCATATGTGTTAAGTACCAATTTAGCTTGTCACAGCACACAATACAGACTTTAGCTTGTCACGACACACAATACAGACTTTAGCTTGTCACGACACACAATACAGACAATCTGATTATTCTGTAGCTCCAGTTAAGGCCGGGGTTTGAGGATAATTCTGAGATAGTTTTACTTATTTCTCAATGAAAACGAATGTTGTGACACCTCATTAGAACTGTCTCAGTGAGACAGTTCTAATGTGGGGTCACACATGTTTCTGTGGAGAAATATGGACAAGTATCCATGAATTAAAGTGTCCATGAATTATCTCTTATACCTACTTATCTGGAGTACTGATAATGATCTAAGTATGGTAAGACTGTATTTCTCATGTCTTGGCTTCAATGGAAATTATAAGTATTTTCAGTGTCAGGAGCAGCTTACTCCAGCATCTTCACGGTGACTGTAAGTCTGTATTTCTCATGTCTTGGCTTTAGTGGAAATTGTAAGCATTTTTAGTGTTAGGAACAGCTTACTCCAGCATCTTCACTGTGACTACAGTCATGATTCCCAATACCTCTATGATGACAATCAAACAGGGAGGTTTCACTTCCAGTACAATGAACATTATCAAGCAAGATCTCTCCAGTTCCTGGTCCAAAGCCATGTACATTACCTTGATATGCTGTGCCACCACTGTAACCAAGCATCCTGCAAACAATTGTTGCATCTTGGTCATCCCAGTCATCATCACAAACTGTTCCATAGGTTTCATCATAGTAGAGTTCAACTCTGCCTTCATTAGGCTTAGATCCACCGACCAGTCTGAGGTTTGGAAGAATTACTTCAACTAACTCCAGAAAAAATGGTCTTAAGCATGCTTCAGATTTTTGGTTGTCAGTATATTTTGATTTGTCATCACAGTTTGTGCTAATAGATGACATGAAGCTTTCTGCAATAAGCTGCAAGGTTGAGTTTTGGAAGTAGTGTCTTTCCATGATTGCAGCTTTCATATGTTCAAGGTTTTGTTCCATTACAATTCGGTGCTGAGATATAGCTAGGGAGTTGTTAGCAGCTGAATGTAGTTCTTGTTCTTCTAGTTCTGCTATTTTGTTTGCAAGATTTCTGACATCATCAGCTAGGTTTTCCAATGTCTCTTCAGTTTCATTTGCAGTGAAGTCAACTTTTGAAGTGAGGGTGTCAGTCCTTGAAAGGATAGCATCTGTTTTTGAAATGACTGATGCAATCTCATTTTTCAGTATATTTATGATTATTTCTTTGTCTTGCTTCCGTGCAGCTTTCTCTTCAAGAAATCCACGTTTTGTTCTCACTAATTCTTCAGATAATTGCTTTATAGCAAGGGCATTATTGTTAGTGGAGCTACTATCAGTTTCTGAAAGTTTGATTTTCATATTAACATGTTGTTCCTTTGTTGAAAGCACTAAAAAATCATTAAGTTTCTCAATGGTCTCATTAAGAGTTCTCATCACAGTCTCCTGTTGTGCTGCTACAGATGTTATTTCTCCTCTTAGCAAATATATCTCAGTTCGGAAAAGATTCTCCAAAGCTTTCAGTTTTGATCCAGAACTAACAAAAACAATGTTAGAAAAGCACAAGTACACAAAAATCAAACATTGCACTATACGAGATCTCATTTTGATCAGTTACTGACTAATATCTGTTTCTGTTTCTCTGTGAAATTGAAGTGCTGGACTGATGGAGATTTCCATGCAACTAATTTATTTATTGTAAACTTCTTAGTATTTGGATACGTGTACTTATAACAATTACTATAACTGTCCAAAAAATTGGAACAGTTTGGTTTAACAATGCAAAAAAGTGTCCAGAAGATGAGAGGGAATGGCAAACTTTATAGACGCTGCTTCGGAATGGCAAACATTGTAGACCCTGCTTTGGAATGGCAAACTTTATAGACCCTGCTTTGGAATGGCAAACTTTATAGACCCTGCTTCGGAATGGCAAACTTTATAGACCCTGCTTTGGAATGGCAAACATTGTAGACCCTGTTCAGACTGCTCCTAAAGAGCAGTCTGTTATGGGTCTGCACTGTTTGCTCAGACCTATATGTCCCTGTACCTAGATTATTTATGGTAAAACAATTTTAAAACACTGAAGAAGAAAAAAAATGAATGAGGGTTGTTAAAAAAATTTCAGGCTTAAAGTACAAATTTTCAGTGAGCAACTGCTAACTGATGGGTGAAGGTTAAGAAATTTTACCATTAATGACCAGAATCACATCAGAGGGACCTTTGTAAACAACATTGACCCAGATCAGATGTCACAGAATGTTGCGTCTGATAATGGATCAGTGCTATTGACTTAAAATACAGAACTTTTAGAAAAAAATAAAAAATAAAATAAAAATGAAAAAAAAAAAAATAAAAAAAAATAAGAATCAAATTACATACCCTGTATATTGGAAATGGATTTTTCTGATGGTATAGTGATGTAGTGCCATTGGGCAGCAAAGTGAGTTAAAGGGTGAGCAAACAGCTGTATACTAGCATAATGTTAGCAGTTTTAACCACAAATTAACTTTATGAACCATTACAATTAACAAGGCTGTGAACATCTGGGCCCAGGTTTACACTGAATAGAGGAAGCCCTGGTAGCTCATTGGCTGATCTATGGTCCTGGAATAGATTCCCACTAGAGGCGGAAATCTTTTCAACTGTATACAAGGTTCCATTGTACACTGCCTTACATTATCCCCTTTCCATTGTCATGATACGACTGGAATACTCTTGAAAAGGATGTAAAATGGCAAGTCATTCATCCTGTTTAAGAGGTTATTTTGTTATTGTTTATAGAACGTCTGTCTTCTGTGCCTGGAGCTCAGTAATATCTACAAGACAAATGAGCTGCACCATGCAAAGTGTTCTTTAAGTTATATGGTCTGCAATTTTCAGCAACTTATTTTGGGAATTAATGTTTATTATTTTCAAGAATAAAATACAGTGGACTCGACAGTATCGGATCAAGTTCAATAAAACTCGTGTTTTGTTGTATCTGAATGCTAACATTCTGTATGTAATTACACATAACAATTGCAAAATATCCCTTCTATCAATCCATGTCAAAATATTTACGAAATTTATTCCTTTAAGGGCAGATAACCTATCCAGACTTACAGGAGGGTCTTACGACAGTAACGAATCAGTTGCGACAGTATCGGATCATATGATACTATTTTATAAGAGAATTCCTCCGAGGCGTTCTGCCAAACTTCTTAGCTTCAATAATTTGGCTACAAAACAGTTGGACCTATTAAACTTATACGGCCTTTCAACAATATTTTTCACATGGCCTGTCACCAGCAACGGTCATGTCTGTTGAATGTGTACAAATGTACAAGCATGTGAATAATTCTTAACTCAGTTATCCCCTGCGTTCCTTTAGCACGGAACTACTCAAACAGTATAGACCATAATCTGACTTCGCAAAGAATACACCCTGATAAGACCGTAGCGTCTGATCAGGATCAAGAAATTTATGGTGATTTTCTGCCTTAGCACTGGAATGTCAGTGCAAACAGTATAAACACGGTCATTCAACGAGTTCTGCTGCATTAATCTGAGTCTTCACAGTGTCCAAATGTCCAGCTGATGAAAGCAAAACATTAATGGGTTCACACACATGCGAGCTGATCTCGAATGTTTCTTCAGAATGTTTAGCGGAAGCTTAGATGTGCTACGCATAACTGTCATTATCAGACGGTAGTGTGTGGGGCGTGAGATGGGGGATATTTTACAAAAAGGATATTGTATTATTTTTATACCGATCTTTTATGAAAGAAGACACGGCAGTCATTCAGGTAGTAGATTTATGACTTGCTTTCAGCATCCGGCCTGCATTTGACATAAAGTTTTCCAGCTAATGCCTGTATTTCAGTTCAAATTATATAATGATCCGTTACTGTCGCACATCGGTGCCCAACTTTTCAAGTCTTTAGTTTCATCAAATACTGGGGATTTCACGAAAATAATGACTGCCTGCAATTTTAGGGATGCCAGGACACATTACAAAGCAGAATCGGTTTCAATCGCCTAATCATAAAATTGTGTAAACAACCGAAATTTGTTTTGTGGGTAACGAGCAACAGACAAAATGCAAGCGCCGCTCAAGGGGGCCAAGCTTTTCAACATAACTGTTACTCTGATTTGTTTCACAGCCGCACATTTCGATTGAATTTTTCACCCTGCTCTTTGTCATTGGTCTAACTCGATGACTGTAATATAATGGTAAAAAACATTTGCTTCATTTATTAGAAAAATGGGTGATAACATGAGGGTGATCCGATACTGTTGATGATCCGATACTGTCGAGTCGACTGTAATTGAGCCCAGATGGCCTTGAAACACTCAAAATAATAAACCTAAGCCAATTACTGCTACAAAAACAACAGGAATTAAGGTAAACTATGGACTGTCGAGAAATTCATTTGGTCCAAACTAAATTATTTCAAAGCAAAAGGCTCCTCTTTCACATAGGTTATCATATTTTAGTGCATTTTCCAGTGGTAATGCACAGATTTATAATAAAAGCTTACCTTTATTCAACTTTTCAAGAGGTAAAAATAAATGTTTTAAAGTTGCCAAAATGATTAAAAGTTGCAGACAATATAACTTTAACTCTTAACCCTAATTTGACAAGTGGACTTGTCCAGCCTTATCATTAAGATGAGTCCATTTCTAATTTTAGGGGTTTCTGGTGAATGTTTTCAGTTTTGTTGTATTTTGCATAAAAATCCTATAAGCGGATAGTGTAAACCACAGTCAGATGCCACATTCTGCAGTGTCTGAACTGGGTTGGCACTGTTTGCATATGTCCCCAAAATGAGTTCATTAAAAAAAAGCATAAAAAAAGAAAAAAGGAAGAAGAAAAAAGAAAAACAACTTGAAGATATGTTCTAATTTGTACTGCCACACTTGAAAAAAAATTTATTTGCCTATTAGCTTCAATTACACTTCAGGCACTTGGAAGTTAGTCTGTACTAGCTTTCATTGTATACAAGTGCACTTGACATTCACACAAATGGCTGGAAGTGTGTCCTCATGGTGTTGTTTATGCCTCCGGGTCAGAGGTCCTGGGTTTGAAACCCGGTCTGGCCACATACCTTCGTTTCTCCTTCTGCTGATTCAAGAAGGGCAGTTGTCAGTTACTGGCGAAAGTATTTGCACTTAGTACTGGTTAACTGCTTAGGAGGTCTAAGCCTGCCCAGGAACAGTGTGGTTAGGTTAACTGACCGTCCCGACATGACCTTAGCTGTTTACCGTGGACATTAAGCATCAAGTCAACCAATTATGCCTCCGCCACAAAGTGGGGAGGGGCATACAGTTTTAGCCTAGCCCATACGTCCTTCCATACGTATGTACATTACACTTTGTAGTAATGTTCGTGTCTCTGCAACTCCTCCTACAGTATTTGTTGCAGGGATTTGAAACTTGCAATACAGTTCAGACATGCATTGAACATGTGCATAAAGGAAACAGAACTTGGTTGTAGGTCATTATTGCAGAGTTATATAATATGAGAAAAAGTTACATGTACTTGATGGCATATCTGAACATCAAAAACTAAGCTCAGCCTTTACATCCACCCAGTGTGATCAGAATCTTCATTGGTCACATAAACAATCTTTGAATGGGGCAGGGGAGAGAATGTAAATAATGAGATGTGAAGACTTCGACCAGTTGCGATAGTTGATTTGAAGAAGTGCTGAACACGCATGGTGTAAGGGACTGACCATTTGATATTCTGGGGGGGGGGGGGGGGCCTGGTATTCTTGATGGAGACACAACATTTTATTTTACTGGCCTCTGGAAACAATTTCTTTTTTTTTCACCTTGTGGGAGCTAATTTATTTTTTTTACAAACTAACTCAAAATGGTTATTTTTTTTTATTATTTTATAGCTGAAGTGAACTATCAGATCCTTGTTTACTTGACCTTAATATCCTTTTATTTTACCCACATCAGTATTTTTTACACCTTTTTTCTCACAAAAAGAACATGGTGCTGTCTTTAACCAGGCCAAGGGCATGGCTTAGCTTGCTTTTGCAAACCAGTGCCTGGAGCATGTTACTCTTTTCATCTAAGGTACAGATACAAACATCCCTGTATGAGTTTGGCAAAAAATTAGGCCCTAAATTAGGAAAATTTTGGCCAAAATTTAGGGCTAACATTAGGAATTTAAGGGTTTTTTCTATCCCAATATATGCCCAAACATGCTTTATTGGTACTTGAGAAAGTTTGATAAATACTTACTGATAGAGTCACATTATACATGAATTGCAATTAATAAAATGGCTGAAAGTTATGTACTAAGGAGTTAACAAAGGGGGGGGTCTGGGGGGCATTGCCCCCCAGAAGCTAAAGCAATTTCCCATTTCAATGGCAATTTTAAGACTGGAAACAATAGAGAAAAACTAGGAATGATGATAAAAATAAGGGTTTTTATATTAGGACTTTTGCCTTTTAGAGTGTTTATTTTGCCATAATGGTTTTGTCTCTCATAAGCTAGTGACTCTTTTGCAATTCAGTTTTAGTGGAAACATTTTATAGTAATGTGGCAGATCATTAATACATGTATGTGAATGTTGCATTGTATAGGATGTTTTTGTAAATGTATGCACATGCGGGCCCGCTGGTGTAAACCAATTGTAGATAATATTAAAATATTACTATAAATGTGTCCCCCCAGAGGCCAGAGACATTATAAATACTCAATTCCAATGGAATTATCTGCAGACTATATTTTTTTTTTTTGAAATTTTGGGTGGAGACAGGTTATTTTTTTCTCTTACTTTTGAGGCCAGATTATTTTTTTGAACCCCCTTATGAGACAGGTTATTTTTTTCTTGCATATCTAAAGACAGGGAATTTTTTTGATAAATATACCAGGCCCCCCCCCCCCCCCAGAATATCAAATGGTCGGTCCCTAAGCGGAATGGGTACACCTCTATGTTTTTGTGCCACTTTTAACCCTGTTGCACTCAGAGTGCAATAGGGTTAATTCACCTAAAGGAAGGTTCAAGAAGACCCATTGTTGTTATCCTGGTATTGGTGTCAGGGGGGTGGTTGGGTGGTGCGATGGTGCTGAGTATAACTTCTAGTCCCGGGGCCTCCTATACTGATTTGGGTAATAGTAGGGCAAGGGCCTACTGTGCTTGCAGTAGGTGCAGGTGGGGGTTGTTTGGACATTTCTTCTCTCATCTATCATTTCTCTCTTCTTTCTCCCTCTCTTTGGGAGACGGCCCAATATAGACTGAAATACTGCTTCAAAGGGCTGTGAAAGCCAAAGCAAGCAAGCAAGCAACCAACCAATTGGCATCAGCTTTCAAATTGGATGTTTTGGTTAGAGTCTTGTATGTGGTGGACCAGGTGCTGTCAGGAGAGCTATCCTGTATGCAAAGGTCTTGGTAGCTTGCCTATACAAAATACACGAAGAGCAAGTATTGTCACCCTTGCATGGGTATCAGCTTCCGATTTGGATGTTTCTGTTAAAGTCTTGTATGTGATGGACAAAGTGCTGTCAGGCGAGCTATCCTGTATGCTGACAGGTCTTGTAACAAAGTGGAGCAACTTCTGTGACTTCCTGTTTGCTTCCCTGGAAGGCATAGCCCTTCCACAAAAGGGTCTACTCTTAAAGAAAAGAATTTGCTCCTAGGGGAGCAAATTCTTTCCTTTTAGAGTCGACCCCTATTGTGAAGGGAGGCAAAAAAGAAATTGACAGAGTTGCTTCCCCTGAAAGTCCGTCCATGCCCCTTTATTCAAGCAGCATAGCTCATATATGTTATATTTTCTATTTTCAGACAACGAGAACCACAAGCTGATAGTTTTGTGTATTCTCTATCACATTTCTATGGACGACAAGTCAAAATCTATGTTTACATATACAGACTGTATTCCAATAGTAAGTGACATATGTTTTTATGCCCCCGCCATTTAAAATGGGGGGGCATATAGTATGGGGGGGGCATATAGTATCACCCCTGTCCGTACCTACGTAGCGTATGTACGTACGTATTGTACGTACGAAATGGTTTCCGTTCAATATCTTTTGAAAGCATTGGTGTATTGAATTCATATTTCATACACAGCTATATAATCATAAAATTCAGGTCAAGTTATATGTAGGGTAAAATCCGGCTATTATTGTGGGAGTTATGGCCCTTTTTCGACTTCTGTTTCTATGAAAAAATGGTTTCCGTTCAATATCTTTTGAAAGCATTGGTGTATTGAATTCATATTTTATACACAGCTATATAATCATAAAATACAGGTCAAGTTCGATGTTGGGTAAAATCCGTCAATTATTGTTGGAGTTATGGCCCTTTTTCGACTTCTGTTTCTATGAAGAAATGGTTTCCGTTCGATATCTTTTGAAAGCATTTGTGTATTGAATTCATATTTTATACACAGGTATATAATCATAAAATACAGGTCAAGTTCGATGTTGGGCAAAATCTATCGATTATTGTGGGAGTTATGGCCCTTTTTCGACTTTATTTTGTATGAAGAAATGGTTTCCGTTCGATATCTTTTGAAAGCATTGGTGTATTGAATTCATATTTCATACACAGCTATATAATCATAAAATACAGGTCAAGTTTGATGTTGGGCAAAATCCGTCGATTATTGTGGGAGTTATGGCCCTTTTTCGACTTCATTTTGTATGAAAAACTGGTTTCCGTTCATTATCTTTTGAAAGCATTGGTATATTGAATTCATATTTTATACACAGGTATATAATCATAAACTACAGGTCAAGTTCAATGTTTGGTAAAATCCGTCAATTATTGTGGGAGTTATGGCCCTTTTTCGACTTCATTTCATACAATAATGGTGTCCGTTTGTTAGTTTTTGAAAAGTTACTTGTTTCCGGGCTATTTCTTTTGGAAAGTTTCATGGCATCCATTTCTGCGATAAGATACAGAATATCATCACATATCAGTCATGACACCCCCCCCACCCCCATGTACTTATCAAGAAGCACAATACATCTGCCCAAGGAAAACAATAAAACATGTACCACAGAAGTGTGCCTTTGTGAACCTAGTTATGCTACAAGTGCCTTTACCTTAAACAAGGCGCCATCTTACTTAGGGCACTAGGCGGGGGCATCTGTGTCGTATGGACACATTTCTAGTTTTTTACTGGTGTTGTCTTTGGCGTAAACTTTTGTCAAGTTTTCTGGTTTAGTTCTGTTTCTCAAGAACTATGACCCAGAGTGATGAAACATGAGACACCCTTACATCTGGAGGAATGAAACTCAAAGTTATCATCAATATTGCATCTTGACCTATATTTTTTGGAATGAATGACTCAATCTGATTGACAATTTATAGAAAGCATATTGTGCACTCCATTATACTACCAGATCGGATTATAAGTACTACTTGTGTGGGTGAAATAATTTGGGAGAAATAAATGGTACCAGTATGTTTAAGTTCAAACTCAAGATTCCTTTGACATACGATTCTGATTTTACTTAGATGATTTGGGACAATGACACGGTGGATGATCACGTGGTTTTCATGTCACAGAAAATACTGGGAATTCCAGTACATTGACTGTTTCCTAGTTAGTTTTTCTCAAAATGACTTCTTTGTTGCTGAATGCAGCCTAAAGAATATAGTGCAGTGAATGCGTGCTCGTAAATACTCTAAACTGGTATTCTTGTCTTTACTGAGAGTTTACTTGTTTTCACGTTTAAACCTCCCCCAGTTTTGGAGCTACAACATCATTCACATGCCACAGCCTACTTTTGGTTTCGGATGTAGGGGGGGCGATTAAATTCAAAAACTATAAAAGCAATGATAAAAAGATAAAATCACGAATATTGTCTGAAAGTCCTCATGAATACACATTCACTACACTGCATTTTGAATGAATGTATACAGAAACAAAGAAAATGTGAAAAACTTGGGGGTATCCTCGTTCAGAATGATGTAAGAAAATGACGCAAGAAAACACATGATCATCCACCCTGAATGTAATCTAAGGCTGAGGTCAGTGTTTCAGGGTTGTCATGGCCGTCTTGTTCCTTATGGACCAAAATGTCAATTTTTGTCTCACCCATGACGAGCAGAAGCAAGCCATAGGTATAACTTTTCTGGTGTCATTGAAGGCTGGGTAAACTTTGCGTCAATTTCCCCGTAGTAGCTCTGTTTTGTTACAATGCACAGACAGGGGAGACACTACATTCAGGGGAATTCTTGTTCAACTCAATTTTATGACAATGCAAGAATTGCATAAGAATTTCCATTTATCATATGGCGTCGCTGTTATTCAGTGGATAACGTCTTGTCATAAAAATCGTATGACCACAAGTGTAATAACACCTTGGCCTGTACATGTGATGTCATTGACAAGGTCTGTATCAACAATGCGTTTTCTTATTGAAATAATGTTCATAAAACTCATATGACCACACATGTAATAACACTTTGGCGCGTACATGTAACGTCATTTACAAGGTCGGTATCAACAATGCGTTTTCTTATTGAAATAATGTTCATTTTGAAGGCCATAAAATCCTGTTTTGAAGGGTCATATGATAAACAGAATCTTACACGAGTGGTCATTTTATATGAAATTCATGAAACTTGCCTTTGGCGAGTTTCATAAATTTCATATGACATGACCACATGTGTAAGAGCCTCTATATAATCAACAGCTAACTCTTGTTTTGTTACCATTTTAGGCAATGAAGATGCTACTAGAATCTCCAGAGAATCCTGATATAGAATTGCTCTCACTGTGTATAAACCTGGCAGCCAATAAACGAACAGCTCAGATCATATGTGAGGGCAACGGGCTCAAGATGTTAATGAAGAGAGCATTTAAATTCAAAGATCCATTGCTGATGAAGATGATCAGAAATGTATCGGAACATGATGGGCCTACTAAAAACCTCTTTATAGTATGTAGTTTTGTTTATGAGGGGGGGGGGCACATATTAGAGGAGTATTTGAATGATTGATTGATTTGGTGCTTAACCTCTTCGGTAAACAGCTACGGTCATGTCCGGATGGTCAGTTACCTAACCACACTATTCCTGGGCAGGCTTAAACCTCCTTAGCAGTTAACAAGTGCTAGGTGCACATACTTTTGCCAGAAACTGATAACTGCCCGTCTTGAATTTGAGGAAGGAGAAACGAAAGTATGTGGCCAGACCGGGTTTGGAACCCAGGACCTCTGAGGAGTATTTGAAAAACAATATTAGACATTTCTTATTGTTTATCCTCAAAAAACATAGGTTGTGACCCCTCATCTGTACAGCCTTCTTGAGGCCAGTTCAGATGACAGGTCACAAAATATGATCCTTTAGAGATTTAGCAGAAATGATCTCAACCTCTTGATGTTTTTTTCCCATTGAGCAGATAGGATGTGGCGGCGTGTGAAAATTTGCAGTGTGCAAGTTTGGGCTTTGATGACTTCTGATGAAAACAGTGACTTCTTTCGACGTCCATCTTTAAATAGTCCTTTGGAAAAAGAGTCACAATATCCTTGCATTTTCATTCTGTATTATGTTAGAATTGAAATATTTTTCCATACTGGTAAATTATTGCTGAATAACACATGTATTGTCAGGCAGATAAGAATATTAATACACATGGGCAAAGCGTCATGTATTAATATTTCGTGATCTGCTCTCCAACGACATTTAAATCAGCGATAACTTATGGGTAAGGAAAAATTATTTCTTAATAACAGTAAATACCCGCTAATGCATAAGTAATAGGACACCTAAAACCATTAATGTGTATATTACAGGATTATATCAGTGACCTAGCAGAAGCAACACTGAACTGTGAAGATGAGGAGTTTTCCCTTGAGTGTCTTGGTGTCCTGGGTAACCTGACAATACCAGACTTAGATTATGAACTCATCTTGAAAGAGTATCAACTTATACCATGGCTAAAGCAGAGATTACAGCCAGGTAAGGGTACATTGTAAATCAGTTAGATATGAAACAGGACATGACAAAACCAGCAAACTGGCAGGTGCGCCCAGCGAAGACTCAGTGCAGCCTGGGCATCCACCCGGTCTGATCAGAATTTTGGCTTTGCTTTGCTTAAAGGGTGGCTATGGGTCTAAGCTAGCTCTAAGCCAACAGCAAAGACTCTGATCAGACTGGGGGGATGCCCAGGCTGATCTGAGTCTTTGCTGGGTGCACATGCCACTTTATTGGTTTTATCATGTTGCGGCTCATATATTGGTTCTCATCCTTTTTAGCTCGCCTGTAGGAATGTACAGGAAGAGCTATTGCACTACCAACAGCGTCAGCAGCGGCATTGGCAAAGGCGGCGGCGTTGGGGTTAGCAAAATGTTAAATTTTTACGTTAAAGTTTTTAAGGTGGTTTGCAAAGCGCTGACAGGCGAGCTATCCTGTCCTGCTGACAGTTGAGCTATCCTGTCCTGCTGACAGTTCTTGTTTTCTTTGCCATTTTTTCTAAGGGAGACAACTTTTTCTTTCCTGGATGACAAAATCCTCCCCAAAAGGGGCCTTTTCTTGAATGGAAGAATTTGCTCCTAAAGAAGAAAATTCTTCCCTTTATAAGACTTGATGCTTATTTAGAAGGCAGGCAAAAATGAAAATGGCAGAGTTGTTTCCCCTGAAATTTTATTCATTTGTTTTGATATTTGTGATATTTTTTTTATTTCATTATAATTTGTAGATTTACTGGCTCAGGGAATAAAGCATCTCACCAGTCCTTCAGATAAGAAGGGGTATCAGGGATAATTCGAAGATAAATTTTCTTATCTCTCAACAAAAACATATGTTTTGACCCCTCATCAGAACCATCTCTAATGAGGGGTCATAACAAATGTTTTTTTTTTAAAAATATGGAAAATTATCCCTAAATTATCCCTTTTCCCCCTTCTAATCTAGAGCTCTGAATCTCACTGATATTTCCTTTTCTCATATATTTTAGTGTCCACAAACTGTATGGTGTGGGTTTTTATCAAAATCACCCATAGTGGCATCTCTTTTGAGATTTCATGAGAAAAGACTTCCAGCCATTATCCTCTTGTTTGTGTAATTTACTTGTTTAGAGCTCTTAATCAGACAAGTCTGTTGAGTTGGCAGTCACAAAATTTTGAATAGTGCAAGCCTGTCTATTTTGGTATGTTCTTTTTCTCCTAAGTTATATGTCTTTGCGCATATTCTAACTGCATGAGCAAGTGTGGTGAGGATGTGTACAGTTCTCCCAATCATGTAGGTTTTGAAAAAGCTAACTGAAGCCCTAACCAGACAGTACATGTTTACAGGCTGGTCTGGGCAAACATACTTCAAGTTTGCTTGTTATATGAGCTCCAGAGAAGAAGGGGTAACAGGGATAATTTAGAGATTAAATTTTTCTTATTACACAATGAAAACATGCGTTGTGACCCCTCATTAGAAATCTCTCAGTGAGACAGTTCTAATGAGGGGTCACAACATATATTTCTATGGAAAAATAAGGAAAATTATCCCTAAATCGTCCCTGTTACCCTCTAAATCATCCCTGTTACCCCTTTTCTTTCTCTCACTGGGCTGCGTAGTGCAATCGGTAGGGCACCTGACTTATAAGTCAGAGGTCCTGGGTTAGATACTGGCCTGGACACATGCTTTCGTTTCTCCTTCCGCTGATTAAAGAAGGGCAGTTGTCAGTTACTGGCGAAAATATGTGCACTTAGTACTGGTTAACCACTTAGGAGGTCTAAGCCTGCCCAGGTTAACTCTCCATCCGGACATGACCATAGCTGTTTACCGTGGACGTAAAGGAACAAAAACAAATCAATCAAGCTTTCTCCCTCTCTCTGGGAGATGGCCCGATATAGACTGAAATACTGTCTCAAAACAACCAACCAACCCTGTTACCCCTCCTTATCTAGAGCATTAAATTTTTTCTTTTCTATGTATACCAGGTGCGGCTGATGATGACTGGGTGTTACAAGTTATAATCCTGGTCGGGACAGTGTGTAATGATGATGCTTGTGCCAAAATGTTAGCCGACTCCAACATTATACAGAGTCTTATTGAACTACTCAATGGTAAAAAATAATTTTCACTTTCACTGTATTAGATTTGTGAGACTGTTTAACATCATAGTTATTACATGTACTCTGAATATCATGACTACTGACTACTTCAGCTTGTGTAACTACCTTAAAGTTTAGACAATCTAATATTGCTTTGAGTGTGTGCCCTGTGAGGCTGGGAGCAATGAGTGATGGGGAGGGTCAGAATGCCTGCAAGTGGTGCTGATCTTGAACAGTATGACATGTATGAGGAGCATTCAGATTTGGATCTAGACGATGTTCTCCAGCACTTCTGCCAAAATATTTAACAACAGAATGAAAATAATTGAGCCATGACACGAGAAAACCAACAAAGTACTTAAGCGCACAGCGCAGACTCAGCCAGGGCATTCGCCCAGTCTGATGGGAGTCTTTGTAGTGAGCTTAAAGGGTACCTAAGGGTCAAAGCTACCTCCATGAGGACAGTGAAGACTGATCAGATTGGGCAGATGCCCAGGCTGATCTTAGTATGCGCTGGGCACACAACCACTTTGTTGTTTTCTCGTGTCTCAGCTCTACATTAAGTCAATAAATCTACATTTAATGTAGATTTATTGACTTAAACTAAACAACCTATTTTTGTCTCCATACATACACAAACATTGTATACTGTAAAACACTTTAATTTGGCGGCAGCAAAATTTTGCGGTTTTTATAAATGGACATTTTGGCGGATTTTTACTTGGAGCTTTTGTGAATTACCAAAAAAAAGCAAAAGAAAAACAAACAGAGATAGGTGGCATAGTCCATTTGAGTCCTAGTTCTAAATTGTCACTCTTTCTTTTTTTTTTTCTTTCTTCGTTTACTGCTACACCCTCTCTCGAGGATTATGAGCAGGTGTACGATGTACACTCCAGTTTTGCAGGATGAACCTTCTTGTAGCCATGTAAGTATAGAAGGGATCTTTAACCTGCACAGGGGATGTCTCTCCCTGCACAGGGGGCCTCCAGTTAACGTCCCGAACCGAAGGACGGCACACTTTTTTTTAATGTCATCCCTGCAAATGACATTAAGGAAGCGTGTTCGGACACCGAAATTCTTTAATTATGCCGCTAATTGCAGTGATTACAACTCTGCTCTATCATTATAAACAAAACTGTTAACATTATACTGGGCATTGTGTTGCTTCTGATTTAATTAAATTGGCTTAGGTACTAAGTAGCATGACATAAATATCACTATACTCCGTTTCACCTGGGTGTTTTACTTGGACTTCATTTCTACTAAGGCATATAATGTGTATTTGCTTTGATATTGAAATGGAAGGAATACATCTCTTTATGGTAGGTTTTCCCCTTGATCAGCAGTTTAATTGGCGGCATTTTAATTTGGGGATTTTCTTCCTTTCCGCCAATATCGTCAAAATAAAGTGGCAGCCAAATATAAGTGTTTTACAGTAAAGTGACAGGTTAGCTGTTCATGCTTTAATTTGAAAAACAGGATGGATTCAGCTTGATGACCTTTGTCAGGAGCCCCAGTAGCTAAGTAGATTAAGCACTGGCCTTCTGAATAAGTGGTTCCGGGTTCGATCCCCACTTGAGGCAAGATTAGAATCTGTTGAAGCATAAATGAGGTTTATTTACACACAGCCTTTCACTATTACCCTCCCATTGTCCTGATATGACTGGAGTATGGTTGAAAATGATGTAAAATCACAAGTCATCCATCCATCCATACCTTAATCAGCATACTATGGTAGACATCCATTGTTTTTACAATTTAAGTTTTATTTGCTTGAAGTATGCATAAATTACTAAATTTGAAGACAATAGGATGCCTGTTATAATATTGTTTTAAGGTGCATGGATACATCCGCATGTTTTCTGCCATTTTTGCAAAGGGGAACAACGTTCATAACTTCCTTTTTTTCTTCCCAGAACAAAGAGATGCTTCCGAAAGGGTTGTGCTTTTCAAGAAAAGAATTTGTCTGTTTAAAAGTTGCCCCTCTCTGAGAAGGGAGGCAAAAATAAAGATGACAGAGTTGCTTGTCCTGAAAGTGTGTCCATTCACCTTAACCTTAAAATGCCAGAAAAACAGACGACAAAATTTACATTAAAATGGTTTTTGGAAGCTGTATCAAATTCAGAATCCAAAGACAACAGGGCAAAAAGTGTAGATCCAGATGGGGCGGCTCATTATGAGCCGCCTCATTTTCATCTACGCTGTTTGGAAACTCAACTTTATTCATTTTTGGTGCTTGAAGGATAATGCAATTCTTCTTATTTACTTTAACAGCAAAACAGGAGGATGACGAGATGGTCTGTCAGATTGTTTATGTGTTCTACCAGATGATTTTCCATGAGTCCACGAGAGAGGTCATTGTCAAGGAGACACGTATCCTTCATTGTAACAGCCATTAACAGATACTTTTCCTTGTGGTTATACCTATTTCCCTGTCTGTGCTGTCTACCGAGTCGTTTAGATATCATATGCAAAAGAGGCTGTCAACCAATACAGTAGACAGCAGTTTCAACTCTGTCGATGGTCTTTAACAGTAGTAAAATTTAGTATTTTCTCTCTGCTGTTGACTGAATTCTCAGTTGACGGCAACTCTGTACAGTACAGGCATACGTTCGGCAGCATAGGTATGCAAATCAGTGATGTGATGTGACTGATGGTTTTGAAAATGAGGTTGTTATCTTCTCCTCAGAATGATGAACAGGCTAGTCATATTTCCAAAATCACTGCTTGACTTTCTTCCTGCAGAATACCGTGCATGTGATTATCCTTTAAATTGTTTGAGGTGAAGTGGGGTTGGGGGGTGGGGGAGGGCTTGGTGGGGAGGAGATTTCGCAAATAGTTGATTCTAGATGAGACTGCTTCTAAAAGAGCAGTCTCATCTGAGTCAGTATTGTTAGCCCTAAACAAAGTCAAAGAAAGAGCTATAATTGTTGTCAGCCCATAGTCTGCATCCTAATTTAGATATTTTGGATAAAATGTAATTGATAAAACATCATTTGGCAGCCTACCCTGCAAACAACTCATGCTTTTCATATGAAAAACACCACTTATTATAAATGAGGCAAGTCATGACAAAAGTGGCATGTGAGCCTAGCAAAGACTAAGATCAGCCTGGGCAACTGCCCAGTCTGATCAGTTTTAACCCTTTTTTGACCAGTGGACTTGTCCATCCTTATCATGCAGGTAATCCCATTTCTAGTTTTAGGGGTATCTGGTGAATATTTTCACTTTTATTGTACTTTGCATAGAAATTCCTACAAGCAAACAATGTAGGCCCTGATCAGACGCCGCGTTTTGCGGCGTCTGAACTGGGTCTGCACTGTTTGCATAATGTCCCCAAAACGGGTATCCGGTCTAAAAAGGGTTAATGTCTGCATTGAGGTAGCTTAGCTACCTTGTAAGCGCACACTGAAGACTCTGACCAGACTGAGCAGATGCCAAGGCTGACCTGAGTCTTTGCAGGCCACTTTTGCCACTTTGTTGGTTATTTGTTGCGGCTCAAATTATAAATGGGCTAGTCCAAATTCAAAGATAAAAATACTATTAAAGAGACAGAAAGTGTAAGGAATTCAAATCACATGTTTTATCTTCTTTAACACAATGTAGAGGCGCCAGCTTACCTTATAGATCTGATGCATGATAAGAATGCTGAGATTAGAAAAGTTTGTGACAATACTCTAGACATTATAGCAGAGTTTGATGAGGAATGGGCCAAGAAGATTCAGCTAGAGAAGTTTCGCTGGCACAATTCACAGTGGCTGGAGATGGTTGAGTCACGACAGCTTGATGAGATGAATGATCCATATATGTATCCTGAAGAAGGTTATGATCCCTATCTACAAGATACTGATATCCTGGACCGACAGGATCTTTTCTATCCAGGTGAGTAGTAGGTTTTATGTTTTAGTAAATACATCTATACTCAGCAGAAAAAGAAAGTCATTTCTTTTAATGCCATCATTTGCCCAGTTTTTGTCTGCATAGGTCTAAAATTCTGTGCGATATATTTTACTCAAGGTAAAATAATGTGGTGTAGTAAATTATTGAATGAAATGCTGGAATAGTGACCTATACATACATATCAATTTTGCAGTTTTTCCACGAACACCATAATTGATAATACGATTCTGCAATAAGCTCACTTTTTAACAACTGAGAATTCTATTGCTGATTAAGCAATATATATAGAATTCCTAGTTGTCAAAAAGACTGCATTCCATTTACATGATGGCAAGGCTGTGAATGGCAAATTGGGATGTCACAGGTGGTGTGTAACTGGCCTGTTGCAGTACACTACAATTACCAGAGGTCAGCTTAGAGGCAGAAGTAGGAGAAGTTGTCCTCCTAAGTTTTCTGACTTCTCCCTATTTTGAGGTTGGGGAGAAGTCAGAATGTGTAAAACATATAGAAAATCCAAAATTTGGGATAAACTTCTCCCTAAAATTCAGCAAATGTAGCTAAATTCTCCCTGTCTGAGAACCATAGACTGACCCCTGAATCACAACTGATTAACTTAGAAGTGTATACTTTCTTTTGGCTTCTGATTATACATTGAGAAAGAGTCCCTAACTAATTTTGGAAATTCTATTTGGCAAAATGCCAATTTTACAGACAGAAAACAGCATTTAATCTTAAAAAACATCAAAATACAGTTGTAAAAGGTTAGAAATCCAAAACTCTGGAGTGAAATATAGTTTGTTTCCTGTTTCTTTGCTAAAAAAACAATATGCACATTAGCCAACCAGTTGAATATCATAAAATGAAAGGATACAGCTGATATTTATACTGATTTGAATTAAGAGCTGATTGCTGTGGGGAAATACACAGTGCCTTAAAGTAAATAATCATCTTAAAGCATGTGGGTACACCTTAATAATAATCTGCCACGTTTTCAAAGGGGAACAACTTATGTGATTTCCTGTGTGCTTCCCTTGACAGTGTGAGTCTTCTAAAATAGAGTCTACTCTTAGAGGATAGAATTTGCTTCTAAAGGAGCAAATTCTTCCATTTAAGAGATGGAAAGGGGGGTAAAAATGAAAACAATAGAGTTGCTTCACCTGAAAGTTTACCCATTCACCTTAATTGTATTTCTTGGGTAGGCCTTCAAATTTTTGTAAATAATTACTGAAAGTTTGAATTTCATTTTTAGCCCCAAGAGGTATTCTGATAAGTTCGTTTCTAGCATGTGTGGGAATTACATATAGATCTAGAACTGGGGCCGTATTCATAAAGCCACTTAAGTCGTTGTTATGCGGTTGCTAAGGCTAAATATCTATAAAGGAGATTCCCTACAACTATGAAATTTGGTCTGGAGGAACAGTCTTTGTAAGACTGTTCCTCCAGAGCAAATTTCATAGTTGTAGGGAATCTCCTTCAAAGAAATTTAGCCTTAGCAACGGCATAGCAACCACTTAAGTCGTTTTATGAATACGGCCCCTGTTTTTTTTTTTTAGTTTAAGAATGTCTACTAGTACTTTATATTATAAATTTAAGTTTTGGGGATTTAAAGGATTTCTTGTAGATAGTTTAATTATTTGGTTGTGTTTGGTTGTTGATCAGTGTCTGTTAGGTTAGAAAAAAAGCCATTATCATTGCATAAAATGTGCCATTTGCATCACATAGTTTATTAGAGTCTCATCATGGTGTACAAATATAGAACTATACACATATACATATGAAATTACACCAAGTCATTCAATTCAGAATTATAAGAGACTATCAAAGACTAAAAGAACACACTGTGCATTGCCTCAATATTGAATAAAACAGATAATCTGTTCAGAAAAAAAAAAAAAACCACACACACAAACACAAAACATGGTAAATTACATGAAGAAGACTAATCGAAACAAGGATGCTGCAAGGCCATAAATAAGAAGACCATCCACCTCACACACAAAAGGGCAATGGGTGGGTACCCGTGAGTCATCAGGTAAAATAAAAAAAAGAATCAGTAGATCACTATTTCACATTTTGCAAGCTGTATGGACAGTCCACACTCACAAGTACATTTGAAGCTTGGATGTTACATGGATGTGACGTGGATTTGACATACTCAAATAGATGAGTGATTTGGGTGGAGGTCATAACATTTGAATGATGTGCAGCTATGGCCTCAACTGTTCAACATAAAGACACAAACACGAAAAATTGTCTGCATTTATAATTTTGCATAATTTTGAATTCAATAGTTGTTTAATATTATATGAAGTCTATATGGAGTAAAATTGAGTGTAAATACAAGAACTGAAATTATACTTTCCGAGGCTCATCCAGTGATAAAGCTAGTGACTGTTGCTGAAATTCTTAATAAAGTGCTGTTTTATGGAATTTAAGATCCCCCTGCTACTTTCATCACCTAATAAATGTGGAAAAATTAAAAATTTTCAATTTTTAATGCAGCTGTTTCACTAGGAATTGCATTCTATGGCATGATGTGTGAACAGTGAAGCCACTGCATATGTGCATACACATCAGTACCAGTGTTGAGACAGATAGGTCTGAGGAGTCAGTGCAAACCTAAGTCAGACTGCAGGCTGAACAGGGTCTACACTGTTTGCCATTCCATCTGCATCATTTGGACTGCAATATAAAACCAAATTACATGTATTCATTTCCAGGCATCCCAATTTAGAATACATGTATGCACATATGCAGTGCTTCACTGTTCCATCAAACACTTTTTTTTCAGGGTTGTTAGCATGCTGGTAGAAAAAATAGGAAATTTTGTCGAGATTAACATGTTTTTCAGTGATTCTAAGTGTTGGAATTTAAATTGTTCAGTTCTAACACAGCTTTGTTTATACATGTATCAGTGTTTGTTGATCAGTTGCAAATAGATAAATAACTCATTCCATGCTCATGATATGACCTACTTTACAACTGACTTCAAACAGAGATATATTACACAGCAACATACCGTCAGGGATGATCAGTTTCTCAAGTAAAGCCTGAAGTTGCATGATAATGCATTATTACATAGGATTTATCTTCTGTTTTATGTACTTTTTATGACCCCTGTCATGGAATGAAGCAAGGGGCATTATAGTGTTTCGACTGTGCGTATGTGTTTATATATATTCATATCTCTATGTACATACATACGTCCGTACATACATGATCCTGTAAGCCTCAACTTAAGATTTATGAAAGTGGTAGATTTCAGGGTCCCTGTCATTGTAGCAACTTGAAATTTTGTATGAGGATTTATTAGTACAACAGGAATTTACAAGAATCAGTGTATGATGATTTATATGCCACAGTCCACTGACTTCGGACTTAGGCCAGTCTAGCAAGGTTACAGTTTGAAATTTTAAACAAGGATATATGTCTACAACAGGAATATACAAGAATCAGGGCATAACGATCCATATTTCACGGTCCACTGACTTCCAACTTAGGCTAATTTTGCAAGGTTAAGATCTTTGTACAAGGTTGATTTTAGGATTCCTATTATTGTAGCAGTTTGAAATTTTGTATGAGGATATATGTCTATGCATACCATGACCCATATGTCACAGTCCACTGATGCTTACTGCAATCCTATGCACAGTTTTATGGATACCCAAGGCAGGGGCTTCTGTGTACATTGGACACATTTCTAGTTAAGGTATTATGATAATGCATGTTTGTAGAGAGTGATTCTTGTCTTGTATTTGTCAGTCTGTTTTTCTAATCTCATAAGGTGTATAGGTACACCTTTGTATTTTTTTCCTACCATTTTTGCAAAGGGGAACAACTTTTGTGACTGCCTGTTTGCTTCCCTGGACAGCAAAGCCTTCCAAAAATGGGGTCTGCTGTTAAAGGAAGGAATTGCTCGTAGAGGAGCAGGTTCTTTCCTTTAAGAGTTGACCCCCATTAAAAGGTGAGACAGAAATGAAAATGGAAAATTTGCCTCCCCTAAAAGGGTACCCTTTCTCCTTAATGTAGTAAGCTGTAAGTTTGGAACGTACTTGCTGTTTTTAAGCTGTTTCTTCTATAGAAACATACAGCTCAGATACACAGTTGGAACGCAGCTCCAAGGAGTAGGGATATAATCAAACACATAGCAACGGAATTTTGTTCGAAATTGTCGCCATCAAAATGGCTATCGACGAACCCCATAGTACTTTAACGCCACCATACAGATTAATCAAATCGCCCCACCGGTTGAAATTTTAAGAGCACTTTTCTGACTTCCATTATTGAATTTTTCTGTTAAAATAATTCCAGGACATCCTTTTCCGCCTGTGTAATTATTGACGAAACAGTGCCCTTTACGTCAGCGTCAAACAGGTGAACAAAAAGTTACGATTTACAGCTTATTCGACTTTCTCCAAAACGCAGACCTATGCCATGATAAATATTGATATATATTCTACTATCATGTGAAATTTCAAAAAAATTGGTTTTGGAACATTTTAAAATTGCAAAATAACATATGACCACCCGGTTTGAAAACAAACCGAAATGGCGTCGAAATCATGCTAGCTTACGCGCTATTAAAGTGTCTTCACTGCAAAAATAACAAACTCACAATTCAGCCTGTCCATAGAAACGTAACACCTCTCACTGATTAATCTTCAACCAAGACCGAATAAAACAGTCAAGCAAATACATTTTATTCATATTTTATTGTCAGATACAATAATGTCAACTCTCACCTCATTGCTCTAGCTAATCGTAAACACAAGCTTATGACGTGATTTTGAATCGATTAGAAGTTTGTATAATCATGGCTTAAAAGACGGACTTAATCAGCAATTGATGTTCATTTAGGTACAGTTCATGCTATCGTTCAGGATTAGCCCTTCCCTCATAATTGAACGGTAATTTAACGATTATTTCTTTTTTTAATTAGCAGATCACGCGCTTGATTTCAAAAGTCAAATAAACGGTTGTATGTGAGTAACCTGGGAGGGATGAGAATGCCCCCCCCCCCTTTCGTGGGACGGTTACAGTGCTGGAAACAGCCAGTGGCCCAGTGGCCAAATGCGCCTAAATTTTTGTCTGGGGCCACCAAAAACTTTCAAATTATGAACTTTAGTGGCTCAAATTTACCTGTCTGGCAATAATAAATGCATCGGATATTCAGCTAGTGGCTAATTTGGGCCACTGAAAATGTGGCCTGCTGAACTTTTGGGCCACCACATTAACCTAGGGAGTGTCAAGCACTGCGGTTAGAAGCAGGAGTGTAGGGGTTATTACACTTTACGCACAATTATGTTTATCCTTTGAAAGCAAGAATAAGAGGTGGGCCCCTAAGATACTTTACATTGCCGCTACTATTGAAATCTTGTTCCATTTACAAATACCAGCATCATCAAATATAGCGATACCTGTTGAAATTTTGTCTATTTTCCTATTTCTCTATTAAAATGACTGATGTTGCCTCACATTAGAGTAGTCTTGGCGAGGCGGTTCTATATACAGCCGCAACACGTTTTCATGGATAACTGGCACAAATTATCGTAGACTTATTATCAATACACAACTTTATCAATTTCCTGTTAGTTTTCCTGAACTGGGAGACTCTTCAAAAATTCTTTGCTCTCAAAGGAGCAAATGCTTTCCTTAAAGAGTTTACTCCCATGGGAAAGGTAGGATAAATCAAAAATATTATTGCCCAGATGCTTCCCCTGAAAGTGTACCCGGTTGCCTTAGGCCCACACATTTACATGTACACTCTCAATTTCTTTTCAGTTCCTTCCAATGCTTAACATGTTCATTCTTCATTTGTATGCCGACTAAAATTGTAACATTGTGATTGTCCGGTTGACTAGCAGGCCCGGGTATCTTGCAGGTCACCAGAAGATTTGATATTTTTGCATTTACGAATCGTCCCGAAGGCACATGTAAAGGGCAATCCAATCCACACTGTAAAAAAAAATGTAGATTTTACGGTAAAATACCTGGAAGCTGGCTGCCAGTCAATTTACCGTTATTTTTACGGGCGTTTGCCTGTAGAACATTTTTAGAAATCACGATTTGGAAGTGTTTTACTAACTGTCAGCACTCAAAAATACCTTTATAGAATTGAAGGGCTTTATGACCAAAACAACATCTGTTTTATTATATCCTACTCTGCTTGATGATACCTGCAAGTTTACGGGCGACCATAAAAATAACGGGAAATGGACTGGCAGCTGCACTGTAAAAAATAACTGTAGATTTTACGGTAGAATAACTGGAAACCAGCTGCCAGTCCTTTTCCCGTTATTTTTACGTGCGTTTGCCTGTAAAGCCTGTTTCACATCAGCCGTGCGATTTTTTGTTCGTACGATTTTTGAGGCCATGGGTGCCGTAGACAGATCGCAGACAAAATCGCAGTGTATCTGGGCGGGTCCATCGTGGTCACAGAGATCGTAAGGCAGCCGTACGATGTTCGTACGTCTGTCTCACGGGTCGCACGATTTTGCAGCTTAAAAGTAGAAAAAATAAACAACATTTCGTACGGCTATCGCAAGATGGCCGTGTAGCAGCCGTAAGACTGCCGCAAGACTGCCGTGAGACGGTCGTAAGAATTTGTCAAAACTCTTGCGGGCACCGTACGACGAACAAGAATTCGCAAGGCTGTCTCACGAATGTCTTACGATGACCGTACGTTCATCGTACGAATTCGCCTCGAATGACGAATAAAATGCAAGAGCACCACCCGCAACCCTCATAGTTTCACCATCGATTGTCGACACCACATTAGAGCCTGATGGCTATCCCACAGCAGCGTATTGTCCTTCTAAGAAGGAGGCTCCGTGATGAAGAAGAGCGTCACGCCGCCATCCTGGTGCTGCTCATCCGAGCACGGCAAGGTAGAAGAGGACATGCGAGGCGTTGGTGGGGCAAACCCCGGGGACATGCTTCTTTTCTGGAGTCAAGACTGTAAGTACCGATTTACTTTTAAGGGAGACGCAAGTGACGCAGCAATCGTAGGACTGTCGTGCGCCTGCCGTGCGGCTGCCGTGCAGCTGCCGTGCAACTTGCGCGATTGTCTTAAGCCTGTTTCACATCAGCCTTACGGCAGCCGTACGGCCCTCTGCGATCACATTTCTGGCAAAAATCGCTGGGTTTCGTGCGGCAGCCGCAAGATCGTCGTACGAATTTTAGACATCGCAAGGTCGTCGCAACGTCGCAAGCTAAATTCTCAACATGCACATTATTTCTGCGATTTTTTGGCAATCTGTGGACGCCGCAAGGCTGCCGCACGACAGTCTTGAGACAACCGCACGATTGACTCACGATTTTGCTGGAGTTCGCAAGTTTGTAGGCGGGGCTGCTGTCAGCCAGTGCTTGCGTTTGTCTTGCGACGGCCGCAAGACAGCCGCACGAGCATCTTACGACAGTCGTGCGTCCTGACAGAATGCTATCGCAAGAATGTTGCGAATCGTAAGACAATCGCGCAAGTTGCACGGCAGCTGCACGACAGCCGCACGGCAGGCTCACGGCAGTCCTACGATTTTTGCGTCACTTGCGTCTCCCTTAAAAGTAAATTGGTACTCACAGTCTTGACTCCAGAAAAGAAGCATGCTCCCAGGGTTTGCCCCACCAACGCCTCGCATGTCCTCTTCTACCTTGCCGTGCTCGGATGAGCAGCACCAGGATGGCGGCGTGACGCTCTTCTTCATCAGGGAGCCTCCTTCCTAGAAGGACAATACGCTGCTGTGGGATAGCCATCAGGATCCAATGTTGTGTCGACAATCGATGGTGAAACTATGAGGGTTGCGGGTGGTGCTCTTGCATTTTATTCGTCATTCGAGGCGAATTCATACGATGAACGTACGGTCATCGTAAGACATTCGTGAGACAGCCTTGCGAATTCTTGTTCGTCGTACGGTGCCCGCAAGAGTTTTGACAAATTCTTACGACCGTCTCACGGCAGTCTTGCGGCAGTCTTACGGCTGCTGCACGGCCATCTTGCGGCAGCCGTACGAAATGTTGTTTATTTTTTCTACTTTTAAGCTGCAAAATCGTGCGACCCGTGAGACAGACGAACGAACATCGTACGGCTGCCTTACGATCTCTGAGACCACGATGGACCCGCCCAGATACACTGCGATTTTGTCTGCGATCTGTCTACGGCACCCGTGGCCTCCAAAATTGTACGAACAAAAAATCGCACGGCTGATGTGAAACAGGCTTTACGATTCGTAACATTCTTGCGATAGCATTCTGTCAGGACGCACGACTGTCGTAAGATGCTCGTGCGGCTGTCTTGCGACCGTCGCAAGACAAACGCAAGCAATGATTGACAGCAACCCCGCCTACAAACTTGCGAACTCCCGCAAAATCGTGAGTCAATCGTGCGGTTGTCTCAAGACTGTCGTGCGGCAGCCTTGCGGCGTCCACAGATTGCCAAAAAATCGCAGAAATAATGTGCATGTTGAGAATTTAGTTTGCGACGTTGCGACGTCTAAAATTCGTATGACGATCTTGCGGCTGCCGCACGAAACCCAGCGATTTTTGCCAGAAATGTGATCGCAGAGGGCCGTACGGCTGCCGTAAGGCTGATGTGAAACAGGCTTAAGACATTGTTGAAAATCACGAAATGGAAGTTTTATGTTAACTGGACGCACTCGAAAATAAATTTGTATTCTTGAAGGGCTATCTGACCAAAACGACATCTGCTCTATTCTGTCACATCCTGCTTGATGAGTCTTGCAATTTTTACGGGCGCCCGTAAAAATAACGGTAAAATGACTGGCAGCTGATTGCCAGTTATTTTACCGTAAAATCTACCGTTTACTTTTTGCAGTGTGGTTGCCAGTTATTCTACCGTAAAAACTATGGATTTGTTTTTTACAGTGCACTTTATACTCAACTCTGGGCTTAATCATTATTCTTCATACTCTGCGTCCTGAAATTAAATAATTGGGCAGTCGATTTCCGAATCAAATAGGACAACAGTCGAAATACATTCATTAGGCAATGATAGGAATTGAGCTAACGGCCTTCAGATTCTCATCTGAACACTCTAAGCTACCAAATGTGGTGACGTGCGGGAAGGTTTTCACTTTTTACCTTACTATAGTATTTTCTGAGGGTCAGTAAGTACACGGGTGACCTGCAACAAGCAAAGACCAAGAAAGCTTGCACCACAAATGTTATAAAAGTTAAGATGAACAGCTGGCATGTGTGCATTTTATTATGGATCTTGGCTGGTAGCTTTTTTGTTCATGCACATTTTCCTAAATGAAGGCAATGATGGGTTGCTTGAATAAGTATACAAAGTTCATACGTATTTCAACCGTTTCTCACACGCCCGCTGTTTTCAACTTTCAAGCAAATTGTTTAAGTATACTGTCAATGGTCTTTACGCTTATTCGGGATGTGGAATTCGCCAAAGTGGAGCGATTCGTATACAGTTTAAGTTCATGTACAGTACTTTGCTTCCACGGAATAAATGGCTGTTTTTGTGCCACGTGCCAAACGTCGGATGGCACGTAGCAAGCCTCCAAATTTTCCCCACACCTCCCACATCCGCACACCCCGACACATTTTCATGCTCATCATCGAACACACAAAATGCTCTTCGTAACTTAATTCAGAACGGAAAGAGTTTGCTTGCAAGCCAATCAGGGTTTTGCTATTCGCTTATATATACAGTTTTGTATCTTGAAGCAGTTTTGTTAGCCTAAGCAGATGTTGCTGTTATCATATCCGACAAGATTCCTCTTTCCCTGTTGCGGCTCAGCTGTTGGTAAGATTCAAGTGATTGTAATAAATCTCAGTATGTGTAACAACAATGAAGACAAATCGGGCAGAGAGAGAGAGAGAGAGAGAGAGAGAGAATACACTGTCACAGCAACGACTGCTCAAGTCATGTTTGGGACCTATACATCACTCCACACTGTAAACGAATTCTGTAGATTTTACGGTAGAATAACTGGAAACCAGCTGCCAGTCCTTTTCCCGTTATTTTTACGGGTTTTTGCCTGTAAGACATTGTTGGAAATCACGAAATGGAAGTTTTATCTTAACTTGGCGCACTCGAAAATAACTTTGTGTGTTGTTGAAGGGCTATCTAACCAAAACGACCTCTGCTCTTTTCTGTCCCACTCTGCTTGATGATTCCTGCAATTTTTACGGGCGCCCGTAAAAATAACGGTAAAAGGACTGGCAGCTGGTTGCCAGTTATTTTACCGTAAAATCTACCATTTATTTTTGCAGTGCAGGCATCAGTCAAGATGAATGCCCCCACTTCTCTGGCCCCCACCCACCCCCATCCTCGTCACCAGCCGCCTCCTTCCATCCCCACCTGGCTTGTTTCTTTCTAAGTAACTTGAGCCGCGACGCGAGAAAACCAACAATGTAGATGTGCGTCCAGCGCAGACTAAGATAATCCTGGGCATCCGCCCAGTCTGAACAGAGTCTTCACTATCTGCAGGTAGCTTAGACCCTTAGCTACCCTTAAAGCGTTTAGGGAAGACTCTGTGCAGACTAGGCGGATGCCGAGGCTGATCTGAGTCTGCGTTGGGCGCACAATCACTTTGTTGATTTTCTCGTGTCGCGGCTCATATGTTCTCTGTAATTGTTGAGCAAATTATAAAATTCAGATCGTAAACTTTTGGAAAACTAGACAAACGAATCGACAAGAAAGAAACTCTTTACTTCGTACTGATGCATTTCAGGTTCGACGTATAATCTGTTTACATGGCATGCGGACTGGCAATCTAGCTCGAGGCAATATACGTCATTTCTTTTATTACGTCACAACAGCGACCTAATTATTTATATGACAGAAAACAGATGACTGTTTGAAAGATAAATAATATTAGAAAAGGATATTATTTTCACAAATTTGAGTGGCAGAACGTCAGATTTGTACAATGCCAATCAGGTCAGCAGTCAGGTACGGTACGTTCTACCAGTTTGTAGTCTATTTTAGCTAACTAAACTCCGTAATTTTTCTCCTCTTCAAGTATTTAGCAATCTGAGCTAATGTTTGACAAGCTGTCGACCTCAATTTTCTGTCTAAATTGTGGCTGTCCGGCAAGTATTGCTGGTGCTCATATCACGTGCAAGACCGTTTCCTGAGCGTTAAAACTACAGGTGCCATCTTTTATTTTGCAATTTAAAAATGTTCCAAAACGATATTGCTTGAAATTTCACATGCAAAAAGAAGAAATAATAAAGTTTTCGATGGCATGGGTGTGCGCATTGGAGAAAGCCTCAGCTTTCTGTAAATTATGTTTTATGTTGATGCAAGTTTTCGGTAGAATCAACATAGAGTATTGCCATTTGACGATGAATATTTTAGCATTTCGAGCAATTTTGGCCCTGAATTTTGTTGAGAAAGCCTGCTTAATACTAGTTAGCAAAACATTTTTATGTGTTTAATCATTTTAATATAGCCAATACCTCTAAATACATTTGAGAATAATGGGAAATTTCGTCAAGAACCATGTTCGCCATTTTTTGGGCCTATTTTTTATGTGGAAGAATCCACCGCTGTAAATACAATCACCGCTTTTCGAGGGTTTGCGTTCCAACTGACAAGCCACCATTCTGAGACTGAAAATTGGTTTAGTTCCTTATTTCTCCATAAAAAGACAAATGCAGCGGAGTCCCATAAAAATGATCTCAGATGATTCCAAGATACATTTGAGGTCATTCTGCTAAGATTTTCATAGAGAATTCTAAAACAGTGTGTCTATAGAAGCAAGGAAAGTTTCTGTGTTTTATTCTGCAACAATTCAAGAAGGTAGATATATCACTCGTGCGCCATGCTCGTGATATGATCTACTTTACAACTGACCTCCAAACAGTGAATTATCACACAACAATTCACTACTAGAGCTGATCTATTTCTTAAATAAAAGAAAAACTCTGCAGAAAAATTGGGTTTATATTAACTCCTGAAAGGCTTGTAAGTTACAGCTGGAAAAAAAAAAGATTTAATTTGTCTTGAAAAGGAAACTAAGAGTAGTATTCAATTTTATTGCAATGTCAATGGGGTTATTACTCACCTGATGCAAATTACTGACGATATTTAATCATTTTGTTTATTATACATGTATAGTCACTACTACATGTAGATTCTGATAAATACTGAGATCTTAATCAATACCTGTTTTATCCTGATATTTGATAAAATCAATTTTAATAGCGGACAAGTCCGACATTGTGTCCTGAAAGGTGCGAATGGAATCGCAAACAATGTAGACCAGTCTGATTTAGGGCTACACTGTTTGCTGTCTTGTATTAAATCTAAATGCATTATCAGATTTATCCTTCCTTGACTAGTGGACTTGTCCATCCCTATCATTTGGGGGAGTCCATTTCTAGTTTTATGGGTTTCTGGTGGGTGTTTTTATTTCTATTGTATTTTGCATAGGAATTCATGTAAGCAAACAGTGTAGACCCTGATCAGATGCCACACTCTGTGGCATCTGACCTGGGTCTTCACTGTTTGGATATGTCCCCAAAATGAGCATCTGGTCTAAAAAGCTGTTAAATATTGTATTTTCAGAGGGTTATGATCCTTCCCTGATCATGGATGGACACTTGACTCCAGAGTATATTGATGAAAATGGCATGTATGATGGGCCACCATATGGGTAAGTTTGTGTACTTTAACATAACAAACTTCATAGCTGTAGATGATGGGACATTTGATGACATACATGTTTTTAGCTCACCTGAGCCGAAGGCTCACAGGTGAGCTTATAGTATAGGCAGGCATCCGTCGTCCGTCGTACGTCGTCCGTCGTCCGTCCGTCCGTCAACATTTTCAAACGACATCTCCTCTGAAACTACAAGGCCCATTGTTACCAAATTTCATGTGTAGCATCTATAGGCAGGGGGAACCAATAATACTGTTTTTTATCCAAATTGCTTTGGAACTTTGGTTGCTATGGCAATTTAAAGTTGCCATTGACTTGTATGGGAAAAATTGAAAAATTGCATTTATTGCTATGTCACTGCAGACATTTTGACAAAACTTTTATAGAAATGTTCCTTTAGTAGTCCTCTATCAACCACATGAAATTTATGTAAATTGCACAATTTGGCTGGTTGCCATGGCAACCGAATGGTTAAAAATAGAAAAAATATTCAAAAATCATCTCCTCAGAAACTATGCAAGCAATAAAGCTCAAACTTCACAGAAATGATCTTGGTACTAGCCTCTATAAAAGTACTGTTTTTCTTGGCAATTGCTTTAGCAGTTTGGTTGCTATGGGAACTTAAAGTTGCCATTGACTTACAATGGCAAAATGGAAAATTTGCATTTATTGCTATGTCACTGCAGATATTTTGACAGAACTTTTATTGAAATGTCCCATGAGTAGTCCCGAACCAGCCATATTAAATTACGGCAAAATGTTCAATTTGACTGGTTGCCATAGCAACCGAATAGTTAAAAATAGAAAAATATTAAAAAATCATCTCCGCAGAAACTCTGTGGCCAATAAAGTTCAAACTTTACAGAAATGATCTTAGTACTAACCTCTATAGAATTACTGTTTTTCATGGCAATTGCTCCAGCAGTTTGGTTGCTATGGCAACTTATAATTTCCATTGACTTATAATGGGGAAAATGGAAATTGGCAATTTTTGCTATCTCACTGCAGTTATTTGGATTTTTTTTTTCTACAGAAATGTTCCTTGAGTAGTCTTCTACGATTCATTTGAATTTTGACCAAATCGCTGAATTTGATTGGTTGCAATGGCAAAATATAGGGTAAATTTTAGACAAAAATATTCAAAAATCTTCTCCTCAGAAGGCATAAGAGGAATGAAGCTGATACTTTGCATACATGTAAATGACATTAGCCTCTACATAAATTATGTTTTTTTCTTTCAATCCCATAAGAACTCTGGTTGCTATGGCAACTTATAGTTTCCATTGACTTATAATGGGGAAAGTGAAAATTGGCAATTTTTGCTGTCTCACACCAGTTATTTAGAATTTTTTTCAATAAAAATGTTCCTTGGGTAGTCTTCTATGATTCATATGAATTTTGCTGAATTTGATTGGTCGCCATGGCAAAATAAAGGGTAAATTTTTGAAAATATTACAAAATCTTTTCCTCAGAAGCCATAAAAGGGATGAAGGTGATACTTTGCATACATGTCAATTACATTAGCCTCTCTCTAAATTATGTTTTATTTTACCGTTGCTGATGTGAATTTGTTGCTATGGCAACTTAGAGTTTCCACAGACTTACAATGGGGAAATTGGAAATATTGCATTTGTTTCTGTGTTACTGCAGATATTTTGATAAAGCTTTACAGAAATGTTTCTGGAGTAGTCTTCTACCAGCCATATGAATTTTGCCTAAATCCCTCATTTTGATTGGTTGTTATGGCAACCGAAAGGCAAGATTTTCTTTTTTTTTTTATTGCTGTTGGGCATGTGGTTTTGTTGCTGTTTTTCCAACATAACCTCAGTGCTCAGGTGAGCGATATAGGGCCATTGGCCCTCTGGTTTTATGACAATTTATGGTAAAAAAAAAAAAAAGAGAGAAAAGTTTCCCATAGCCTAGTGGTCTTAGAAGCGGTGGAAGTTAGAGGCCAACTGAATTTTGGGCACAGCTTATAGGCAGTTAGAGGCCTATTGTATTTTGGGCACAACATATAAAATGGGTGCCTATCCCTCTCCTTTCACTGCTGTATCATTCCCTGATTGGAAAAAAAATCTATTTACTGGTGGATTGATGTTCTCGAGTTGCCATCTGGCCAAACCTGGATTTGAACTCGCCACCTTCTCCACCATGTTCCAGGGTCTCTAACCACCTGACCACAACACCTTTCTAGAACTGCCTCACCAAGGCAGATCTATTATAAGGTGCCATTATACGTTTTGTGGAGAAATAAGAATCTTATCAGAAAACTACCATCATCAGAAACTCACTTTATCTATAGCTGAGTCCTTTATTAAAGCTTTAAAATTCCTATGAGGGAGATGACTAGGGTCTAATAACATTCCTCATGCCATTCTTTGGGAAATGTAAGCTACTTTTACCAAAAATTTTGAAACATTCTTTTCACATGTTTCTTGAAATCAGCTAATTGCTAAGTTGCTGTTTTAAGTAGTATTACTGATTAATTATTTTATTAAGATGAATTGCGTAATCTGACTGTGCATAAACAGAAGTATTTCCAGTGAAAATGAACAGGTACTCTTCATGTTTTTCCACCATTTTTACAAAGAGAAGCAACTTTCGTGACTTCCTTTATGCATTTCCTGGGCAGTGCAGCTTAAGAATAGGGTCTACTCTTAAAGGAAAGAATTTGCTCCTGAATGGGGTCTCTCTTAAAGGAAAGAATTTGCTCCTAGAAAGAATTTGCTCCTTTAGGATCTAATTCTTTCATTTTAGAGGGTCTACTCTTAAAGGAAAGAATTTGCTCCTGAATGGGGTCTCTCTTAAAGGAAAGAATTTGCTCCTAGAAAGAATTTGCTCCTTTAGGATCTAATTCTTTCATTTTAGAGGGTCTACTCTTAATGGAAAGAATTTGCTCCTGAATGGGGTCTCTCTTAAAGGAAAGAATTTGCTCCTAGAAAGAATTTGCTCCTTTAGGATCTAATTCTTTCATTTTAGAGGGTCTACTCTTAAAGGAAAGAATTTGCTCCTGAATGGGGTCTCTTTAAAGGAAAGAATTTGCTCCTAGAAAGAATTTGCTCCTTTAGGATCTAATTCTTTCATTTAAGAGGGTCTACTCTTAATGGAAAGAATTTGCTCCTGAATGGGGTTTCTCTTAAAGGAAAGAATTTGCTCATAGAAAGAATTTGCTCCTTTAGGATCTACAGTCGAACTTCGATGGCTCGAACTCGCTGGGACCACCCAAAAAAGTTTGAGCCATTGAAGACCAACTCACAAGGCCCAGCCATATGTTTTATGCTTTTCTATCATAGCAAGGATGACTTCCTGTTTATTGATCGGACCTTCGGTCATAATTTAAGCCACTCGTTGACCCTTTTGCACTTTCTAGGAGATAAAATAAAACAACAATGAAAAATATGTTTATGTTCTTATTTACAAGAAAAGATCAACCAGGTAATAAACATTGACGTTAAGCACACTTGATAAAGATACAATCTACATTTAGTCTGGTCGCGAGAAAAGTTCCCACTAGCTTCCACTTTTGACCTTTTTCGACCTCGAGGATTGCTTCATACTTTTCCTCAAGCGTCTTCTGTTCAAGTTTCCTTTTTATTCCCAGTTTTCCCATTGCCGATCTGGGTATCCCCCCTTTGCCAGATTGCTCGGCGGTGCCAGCAGAAATCTGCGATCTGGGTACCCCCTGTTGCCGGGTCCTTCACCAGAGTGCTCGGAAGCTGATGTACTGTCTGACATGACTGCAGGAGTGAATGATGGGCCCTAACTTTGTTACATATTTACAGGCAAAGATGTAAATTTTGGCACGTTTTACTGAATTTCGGTGTGAAATTTTAATTGAAGAAAAATATTATACCATCTTTAATTTTCATATACCGCCTCATTAGCCTAGGGTGATTATGCGCGTTTAAATAGATAAGACCAAGCTATACAATCAGCTTAAATTGACAACCACTCAGCATTAATCAGTTGACCAGTTGATCAAAGGGTGGCTTTAATTGAGCTCGCGCCAATCAAGTATACCTGTGATTTCGGTGGGATTTTACATAGAAAATGTACCCTAGGGACCCGGTTTGGGGTTCGAGCGTTCCAGCCATCGTAGTTCGAGCCAAAGGTGGCAGGTTACATTAAAATATATGGGAGTTTTGCCGGGACTGGCAAGTCAGTTCGACCAAAGCATGGCGTTCAAGCCTTCCGAGTTCGAGCCAGTGAAGTTCGACTGTAATTCTTACATTTAAGAGGGTCTACTCTTAAAGGAAAGAATTTGCTCCTTGAGGAGCAAATTCTTTCCTTTAAGAGTTGACCTCCATTTATAAGGGAGGCAAAAAATGAAAATGGCAGAGTTGTTTTCTCAGAAAATATACCCATTCACCCTTATAGGTAAGCTATTTGCTTTTCTTTACAGCTATGGCAATGAATATGAACCTTACGCTCGTCCAGAATCCAACATGGGATTTGTCATGAATGGTCATCCAATGGATGAATACGGGCACCCAATGGATGAGTACGGTGGGCACCCAGTGGACGAGTATGGCCGACCAATAATGATAGACCAGTACGATGATTATCCTAACCACTACCTTGGCGGAGGACAGATGATCGATGACGAAGAGCAATATGATTATGGTTATCATCATCCGGGAATGAGATGAGAATGAAAAAATTAAGGCAGCTTGTGTACCGTATAAACTTATATTCACTGAAAATCAACAATGTAGGTTCAGATTGGGCTGCTGAGCAGTCTTGATGTGGTATCCTTAATGAGCTTAGATATTGGGACACCTAAAAATCATTAGTTCTCCATTAGGAACAGTTGGAAAATTAATGTCTTTAGATGTCTCAATATTTAAGCAAATTAGGCTAACTATTTAAAGGTGTATGGGTAGACAGCCATGTTTTTTTTGGCCATTTTTACAGAGACCACTTTTATGACTTTCTGTTTGCTTTCCTGGGAACGAACCTTTTCATAAAGGGTTGCTCTTAAACAAAAGAATTTGCTCCAAGAGAGCAGATTCGTTCCTTTAAGGTGTATGGATGCAACTCTATGTTTTTCACAATTGTTGCAAAGGAGAATCCTTCTTGTGACATTCTGTTTGCTTCATTAGACAATGAAACCCTTCCCAAACTGGATCTACTCATAGAGGCAAGAAATTGCCACTAGAGGAGAAACATTCGTCTTTGAAGTCTTCGCCCTCATTGAAAAGGGAGGTAAAAATGAAATAAGGAGTTACTTTCCTTGAAAGTGCACTCATTCATAAAGAGTTGACTTCTTATTAAAAGGGAAGCAAAACTGAAAATGGCAGAGTTGCTGCTCCTGGAAGTCTATCCTTCAATCACTATCATTACCCAGACATTTGAAAACGTTGAGTTTGCATTTCTGATGTTGTGTCAGAATGTTGATATCAGAAGAGTCAAGAGACCCCTGGTGTTGTATTCTGCTGTTCTTAACTAATACTTGAATAATGGTAGCAGTTAAAGGCCTTTTTAGCTCGCCTAAACGAAAATTCAGGAAGAGCTATTGTTGTCACCCTGGCGTCGGCATCTGCGTCTGCGTCGGCGTCAGAACTGGATGTTTTGGTTAAAGTTTTTTAAAGACCTATATTCTAACCCATGGATGGGCAAGGCACTGCAGGCGAGCTATCCTGTACGCGGACAGGTCTTGTTCTTATTGGCCTAGAACCAGAAAACGCTGATAAGTATGATTCTTGATGAGCCATCTGTCTGGATCTGGACATTGCTGTCCTAATATATTGGAACCTTATGGTAATGATGTTGGAGCATCACTAATAAGGCATTAAGTCAGGCAGGGAAAGTTATTTGGGTCATATGATGCATCAAAGATTTTTAGGGCAAATGCTGACATCCTAAACTCAGATTGTCTGGGGCACCTCAAGAGCTGTAGATTCATCAACAGTTAAATCACCAAAAATGAATATACATGTAGTTCAATTTGCAAACAGTGTACAGCCAGATGAGGTGGCTCATAATGAGCCACCTCATCTGGCTGTACACTGTTTGCCTTGTAGTGTTTGAATTTTCAATAAGATATACAAGTGTGGACAAAAAAGACTTTTTCGAAATTTTGCAGACATGATTTTGTTGTCTGCTTTGGTTTAAAGTTCATACATTTTATGTGTGAAAAGCAAATGTGCAGTCCAGACTGCAAAAATGTTCACCTGATTTAAGGCTCTAGATTTCTCACAAAAGTCTCATTCAGCCTAATGCTTTAGGCTAGTGATGGCTTATTTTCGGAGCCTTTATGGCCTAATTTGAATCCGTGACATGTTATTATCACAACCAGACTCATTCAGTGTAGACTCAAGCATGTGTTTTGTTACTGAAATTTGTAGTTCAACACCTGTAATATCTTTAAATTTACTCACATAACAGACTGTGTTAGACATCTTAAATGTGTTAGACGTCTTAAAACACATATGATATGTGATATCTGATGAGTTTAGAGGTACAAAATGGTAAAAAATTGGTGGATTCATGACTGGCTTGAATAGATGAACACCTTATTGGCCTTGGCTCATTTTATGTCTAGTATTTTGAGTCTATTTCTGTCAGAATCTGTTACATAGAAGTTCTAACACTAGTGGTCATTTCATATGAAATTTATGAAACAAGCCTTTGGCGAGTTTCATAAATTTCATATGAAATTACCACAAATGATTAACATTCTGTTAATCATATGACCCATTAAAATGGGATTTTATTGCCTTCAAAATGAACATGATTTCAATAAGAAACGCATTGTTGACACGGTTGTTGTCAATGACGTTAACAATGTTAACGTCATTGACAACAACTGTGTCAACAATGTTAGCATGATTTACATCAACCGAGTCAACAATGTGTTTTTATGTTAATAACGTGTGCGCTAAAATGTTATTACACGTGTGGTCATTGATTTTGATGACACAACATTATCCATTGAATAACAGTGACATCATAATTATGATGAAAAAGTCATACATCTTCCTACATTGTATAATGTCATTACTTGAAAGATTCTGGTTTCAAAGCCTCTTGACCCTTATCTGTGGTTGTGCCAGACAGGTGTGACATTTTGTACAGTATCAGCTCTGCAGTACAAGCATCAGTTGGGGGGGGGACCTTTATGCTGAAGTTGTGGTCAGTTTTGCATTATATTGTGGCATTAAACTCTGTTTTGTACACACTGTAAGGCACTACAGTGTTACAGTGTAACTGAACATGACAATCACTACACTGCAAAAAACCAACTTGATCCACAATTTTGGCTCTGTGTCAGCATGAAGTTTTGCAGAATTTTTGTTTCTGCTTAAGGTTTCTATATATTATTTATTAGTGAAACACACTCTGTGATATATAAATGTATTTGTCTCATTCATTTTTTCCCCCCAGTTTTTATTGTTCAGTTATGGAATGTGTGGGTAAAAGATCTGGACCTGGTTGTTCAAAGCATTGTTAGCTTAAGGAAGCCGTTAGTTGAGGACTCCTTAAGTCTTACAGTACTCACAAATCAAATGGGACACTATTGTTTGCTGAATAAATGTGAGGAACTTTTGCAATGCAAAAGCTCCTCACATTTTTCATCAAAAAATGGGCCGGGCCGCGTAACGCAATCGGTAGGGCACCTGACGCATAAGTCAGAGGTCCTGGGTTCGAAACCCGTTCTGGCCAAATACTTTTGTTTCTCCTTCCGCTGATTCAAGAAGGGCAGTTGTCAGTTACTGGCGAAAGTATGTGCACTTAGTTCTGGTTAACCGCTTAGGTGGTCTAAGCCTGCCCAGGAAAAGTGTGGTTAGGGTAACTGACCGTCCCGACATGACCATAGGTGTTTACTGTGGACGTTAAGCAACAAATCAATCAATCAATTGGCAGTGTTTTTACATAAAATACATTTGAAAATTGAACATCTCGTTAACTAATGATCTCGTTAGTTTTCAACAACTGAGTCCTGCAGTGCAAGCAACACAACATCCCTTTTAACAGCAGTTCAGTAATATCAAAATGATGGTAGGAAATGGAAAGCTGTGTGAAACGGAACCCTGCTTACGTAATGAAAAGTTACGCTTCAGATGGGATTTTAATCCACTAGCACCATATGCCAGTGTTTAACTGATAGCAGTACCAAGGCTGTACAGTAGCGGGTACTTTCACCAACAGGGATATTTATTACATGAGCAGACTGTCAACCAGTTCCTATATACCTGTCTTGTCGTATATTTTAGAGAAATTTCTTGAACTCGTGAAGGTGTTGTGACTTCATTTTCTGTATTCTTTGAGAAAAAAAAAAATGAAATATTATTGGGGGAAAAGCCTAACTTTTAAAATTTCCTCGCTCTTTCTGCTGTCTTAGAGTTTAAAAAGCACACACACACACACACACACACACACACACACACACACACACACATTTGGTAGTAGTTTCTACCAAATATGTGTGTGTATTTGGGGTTTTTTTTTCAAAAGTGTATACTGAATACTAAACATGTATATTTTGATTTGGCAAAATGATTTTGGTTTAGCTATCCATACCCTCTCATGAAAATTTCGGTTGAAAGCATGAAAATTTGAGATGAATTTTTTTCTTCATCGATGTGTGTCAGCTACAAATCTGATCAGAACTATATGTGTTATGCACCAAACTAATCCAAATTTAATGCGTTCTCATGAACTGCATTTGGAATTGGCTACATCTATTCCACTTCTGTACAGATCAAATTAAGTCCAAGTACCCCAAAGTATTTTTCGTCCAATTCTGAACTGACTTTCCAGTCTGCTGGGGTTGCTACATGTACTTTAATCTTTTAACAAGAAACAGGGCCCGAGGTTATAAAACTTTTTTCATGCTCAGCTGAGTTGAGCATGAAATTTTACCTGCTAATAAATAGCAAATTACTGATAAGTACGGTTGTTTTCTTGCTCAGTTTGGCTGAGCATTTTCATATTTATCAGCAGAGAAAATTTCATGCTCAGCTGAGTTGAGCACGAAAATTTTTTTATAACCTCGGGGCCTGATCCTATGCTATGATGTAGCTTGTGACAAACAAAAGTTTTTGCAACTCAAGTAAAAACTTATTTTACTTGACCAGAAATGTGTAGACTATGTACGGGGAAAAAATCAAGTTTGGAAACATTACATAGAGAATCTAACCACTGGATAAGTGAAATGTTCTGAGTCATGTGGTTTACTTTCAGACTACCCTAATGTGCTTTAATATTTGGAAAGCAAAAATCATTAATATTCCATTTAGAATAAATGGAAAATTAATGGATTTAGGTGTTCCAATACTTAAGCACATTAGGATAAGTGTTAATACTTTTATGCATGTATGTTTCAATGTTGTGATTTGCTATGTATTTTTTAAATGAGCTTCAAAACCTTCCGTCCAATTTACAGTCTGATGTATTTATTTTTTTCTCATTTATTTATTTCAAATTGATGTCTATTTTATTTTGATGTAATATTTAAGTCCAGACATGTGAAAATGATAATAAATGACACGTAATGATATATAAAATTCTCTTGTTAATTTGTTCCTGTTGTTTTGGTAAACGTCTAAAACCTTCATGTATGAGAGAGTATACAATTTATATTGACTTTCTTTGAGGTCGACATGAAGTGTTATTAATCAGTAAACTTTATACTGATTGACATGAAGCAGAGGTCAGTATGAATTATTTACTGTTCAATTATAATTCAATGTTCACTGACTGCTTTATTATATACTGTTCACAAAAAGTAGGGGATATTCAGGTTTGAAAAATTGTATCATCTACAACAAATGTGATATCCATATGAAGCGCTTAGTATCGATAAGATAAATATCCGTTAAGACACTTTTCATGAAAGTTTGGACAATATATCCTGTCACGTTATCTGCATACAGTTAGTTTCAGACAGGGGATCAGGACAAAAATGTGGTAAATTCGACCACAAATATTTATTCAAATCCTTCAATTAGGCTAATCTTTCAATGCACTTATAAGTTTTGTATGCTCAAAGATTTTTTTTCTTCTTCAAAACGGTCATTTTGGGGAAGAAAAGCAGAAAACAAAAATCGTACAGGTGCATAGAGTCACTGAAAAATTTAGACGTTTAGGGCTTGCACTCTTTATTTTGATGAAACAGTGTGTTAAAGCAATTTTCAGCTTGTTAAATGAATCAAAGCGAGTGTTTCTGTGTAAATTTTGTAATCTGAAAAGGATATATTTTTACAGCAGATTCGTGTGAAATTTGGGTGTCGACCCCCTGTCTAAAACGAATTACATGCAGACCACATGATGGGATACACCATCTAAATTGTAATGCAAAATGTCTTACCGAATATTTGTCTGATGGACACTTGCCATTACAGATGAATTTGATATTTTTTCTAATTTATACAATTTGTAATATCTTAATATCCCCTATTTTTTGTGAACAGTATAGAATAAGGTTTATTTCAGTTGATGGGTCTGTCATTTTTGTAGACTTGAAGACAAATTTTGGTTGATGTTCCCAAACCAAAACGCTAGCTTGCTACATGCTTGTGGCAAGCATGCCACAAGCTTGTGCATGCTAAAATATACGGTCTAAGCATGCAGCCAGCTAACTGCAAGCTTGCGCAAGCATGCAGGGATAAAAGTTGAAAATCTTAAGATTATTGCAAGCTTGCGCAAGCATGTGCATGCTTGTGCAAGCATGCACTGGTGCAAGCTTATACTTAAACTTTTTCAGCAAGAGTTTGGACTTAGTTTATTTCATCAAGAGTATGGACTTAGAATATTTCTGGAAGACTTCTGACTTGAAATATTTCTGCAAGAAATGGACTCCTAGTATTTTATTATTTTAAACATGTTTTTACAAGTATTGTTAGATTATTTTAATATACAATTAAAATTAAATGATTTGGTAGGAGAATGTAAATTGAACTTTGTTACTAACATTCAAGGGATAATTGACTTCCAGATCATATTAAACTGACTCAAATAGACTACAACAAAATCATACTGTTTTTCACAGGACAGTAAAACTTCTCTCTTTTTTTTCCCTTTTATGAATGAGCAACCACTAGCTTTGTTTTTATATTTTCATGATTTCATGTTAGTGGAGAAATACAAACAGCTCTAAGACTTATGTTCTCTAAGAGCTTTGAATATGCTCCTAGCTGATATATTTAACTAGTTTAGTGCGAAAAAACTTTGCAGACAAACCTGCCTAAAGCAACCTGCGTTTGAAAAATTCACAGCTCGCAGGTAGGTCTGGGTATACCTGCAGGTTTGCATGCAGAGCTAATCATGGATATTGCAAATTTACACAGTATGGTCAACAGTTTGGTTCAATTATGCATGTTACTGAAATGTCCAGCAGGTCGGAACATGATATCTCTATAATGGTCTAGAAGTACCAGTCTGACACAGATCCCCTACTGGGACAGGCATTGTGGGTCATTAACAAATTTGGTCCAACACATTTTGCTCCAGTTTTCAAGTAGAAATGGACTGATAAACAGGAGATTATGCGTGCTCTGTCTAGTCCTTGGTTTGGAAAATATGGATTTTTGGATGCTATTTTTGGTTGTAAATGATGAAAAGCACTGACCAAGATACTAAAGGTAAGTCTGCTGTTTTTGTTTATCTCATTTTAACATCTATTGCACAAAAAAATGCAGTATTTCAATAATAAATTGCAGCTGTTGAAAATGTAAATATCATAAGAGATTGTTGGTGCAAATGAGATATACATGTACTTACATAAAGACTTACATGTAGTAAAAGGTTTAACAATGGTTTTTGTACATTTAAAAAAAAAGTAAGTTAAGACTTTAAGTCACAATTAGCATGATTATAGGGCTCAGGAAATCTTGCATGTATGAGCACAGGACAAAAATTCCAGGGTCTGTGTCCAAAAGTAAGGTATAATGTTTAAATGAAAACTATTCACAACATAATTTATAATGTACATTGAAGCAGCTCAGCAATTAAGCATTGATTTTCATGTACATTTAATTCAAAACTGCCATTTTTTATTTTGCAGATATAAAACAGTTATGAGGAAAATCAAACAGAATCCAGTGGATGATGCCAGCTGTATTTAATAGTGCAAGAAATGATTTATTTTTAATATAAAATCTGATTTCATTCTGTGCTTAGAACAACTTTGAATCTGACTGTGAACTACAATGAACAGACACACTGCTGCAAACTGTGTACACCCAGAGCTGGAACAGTCTTATCTGGATATCAAGTGTGCTGTTTTCCTTTACATAATAGGAAACCAGAGAGTTTAGGACCAAAGAGTCAGACATATACTATGTGTAGAAGATACTAAAGATGAACATATTAAAAAGTTGATGTTATGCATGATTAAAAGAAGCAAAGGAATCTGATTTGTTATCATGGATATACCTCATATATATAACACAGAAGCAGCTCTAACTGGGTTTAAAATCTTGAAACGGCATTATTCTATTTTATTATCGTTAATATCTTGTAATGTGTTTATGAATGAATAAAGGTTTTATATGTTTAATTGTTTAGTTTTCTGTTTTATTTCTGCAGAGGGACAAGCTTGCAGCAAGCATGCGCAAGCTTGCAAAGTGTGCAAGCTTGTGCAAGCATGCCATTCTTAGAAGCCTCCACCAGGCATAAGAAGCATGTGCAAGCTTGCCAAAAGGTCCTAAATGTATGCTTGCGCAAGCTTGCACAGATAAGCAGGCAGCAAGCACGCGCAAGCTTGTGGCAAGCTTGCCAAAAGGTTCCAAATGCGGGGGAGCTTATAAGATGGTACGGCTCCGGCTTCCGGCATCCGTCCGGCGTCTGTCCACACTTTCATTCGACTTCTCCTCTGAAACCACTGGGCCAATTGAAACCAAATTTCATACGGTCCTGGTCACATGACCAACATGGCCGCCATGCCCATATATGGTAAAAACCTAAAAAAAATTCTTCTCCAGAACCAGTAGGCCGATGGCCTTGAAACTTGGTATGTAGCATTGGGTACATGAGTACTACCAAGATTGTTCAAATTATGACCTTGTGTTGACCTTGACCTTTTTAACGGTAAGGTCAAATTTGCTTCCTTGTGCTTTTATATGGCAAAATGCTAGAAAAAAAATATCTTAGAAACTGCTGAAGATTTTGGGCTAAAAATTGGTATTTACAGTCATCTTAATGAGTACATGAAGATTTATGAGTACAAGAGGTCAAGGTCATACTCTGACCTTTGATGCGGAATTGTCATATCTTGACAATTTCAAACAATCTCCTCAAAAGTCACTGGGCCAATTGAAACCAAATTTCAGACAGAGCCTCCAGGGGTTGAGGGAATGAAAATTTGTTCAAACGGTCAAGGTCACATGACCAACATGGCGGCCATGCCCATATATGGTAAAAACCTTTAAAAATCTTCTTCTCCAGAACCAATTGACCTTTGGCCTTGAAACTTGGTATGTAGCATTTGGTACTCCAGTATTATCAAGATTGTTCAACTTATAACCTTTGGTTGACCTTGACCTTTTTTACAGCAAGGTCAAATATGGGAAAATGCTAGAACATAAGATTGCATGGAAAGTTTTGAAGATTTTGGCCTAAAAATGGGTATATGCAGTCATCTTAATGAGTACATGAAGATTTATGAGTACAAGAGGTCAAGGTCATTCTTTGACCTTTGACGTGGAACTGTCATATTTTGACAATTTCAAACGTCTCCTCAAAAGCCACTGTGCCAATTGAAACCAAATTTCATACAGAGCCTCCAGGGGTTGAGGGAATGAAAATTTGTTAAAACGGTCCAGGTCACATGACCAGCATGGCCTCCATGCCCATATATGGTAAAAAACCCTTAAAAAATCTTTTTCTCCGGAACCAATTGACCGATGGCCTTGAACTTGGTATGTAGCATTGGGTACTCCAGTACTTTCAAGATTGTTCAACTTATAACCTTTGGTTGATCTTGACCTTTTTTACAGCAAGGTCAAATATAGGAAAATGCTTGAACATAAGATTGCATGGAAAGTTTTGAAGGTTCTGGCCAAAAATGGGTATATGCAGTCATCTTAATGAGTTCATGAAGATTTTTGTGTACAAGAGGTCAAGGTCAAACTTTAACCTTTGACTCAGAACTGTCATATATTGACAATTTCAAACAATCTCCTCAAAAAACACTTGGCCAGTTGTAACCAAAGTTCATATAGAGCCTCCAGGGGTTGACTGAGGGAATGAAAATTTGTTCAAACAGTCCAGGTCACATGACCAACATGGCCGCCATGCCCATATATGGGAAAAAACCTTTAAAAATCTTCTACTTCAGAACCAACTGACCTATGGCCTTGAAACTTGGTATGTAGCATATGGTACGCCAGTACTATCAAGATTGTTCAAAATGATGACCTTGGGTTGACCTTGAACATTTTACAGCAAGATCAAATATAGGAAAATGCTAGAACAAGATTTCATGGAAAAATTTGAGGATATTGGCCTAAATACAGTCATCTTATTGGGTACATGAAGAGTCATGAGTACAAGAGGTCAAGGTCGTTCTTTGACCTCTGACCCTGAATTCTCATAGTTAGACAATTTCAAACTTCTTCTTAAAAGCTACTGAGCAAATTGTAACAAAAAATCATATAGAGCCTTCAGGGATTGAGGGAACGAAAATTTCTTCTAATGGTCTGGGTCACATCATCAACATGGCGGTCATGCCCATATATGGTAAAACCCTTTAAAAATCTTCTTCTCCAGAACCAATTGACCGATGGCCTTGAAACTTGGTATGTAGCACTGGGTAATCCAGTACTATCAAGATTGTTCAAATTATGACCTTGGGTTGACCTTGACCTTTTCTATGGCAAGGTCAAATATGGGAGAATGCTGGAACATAAGATTTCATTGGAAGTTTTGAAGATTTTGGCCTAAAAATTGGCATATACAATCATCTTAATGAGGTTATGAAGAATTTTGAGTACAAGAGGTCAAGGTCATTCTTTGACCTATGACCCAGATCTCTCATATTTTGACAATTTCAAACATTTCTCAATAGCCAAAGGGCCAATTGTAAAAACATTTCATATAGAGCCTCCAGGGGTTGATTGAACAAAAATTTTCAGGAGATGACCACTATAAGCTTTAAGCTTTCTGTCAGATCCTGAGACTTTAAGTTGTAAATTATTCATTGTTAATTGATTAATAAAATATTGTTTAAACCAAAACTTTGTTCAAACGGTCCAGGTCACATGACCAACATGGCCGCCATACCCATATATGGTATAAACCTTTAATGTTTTTCTTCTCCAGAACCAATATACCAATAGCCTTGAAACTTGGTAGGTAGCATGAAGTATCAGAGTACTTCCAAGTACATGTATGTTCAAATGATGATCTTGGATTTACCTTGACCTTTTTTGGGGCATGGTCAAATATGGGAAAATGCTAGAACATAAGATTCATGGAAAATTTTGAAGATTTTGGCATGAAAAATGGTATACATGGTTGTCTTAATGAGTACACGAAGATTTATGGGTACAAGAAGTCATGGTCAATCTTTGACTTTTGACCCAAGACTCATATTTTGGCAATTTCAGACATAAGAAAAAGCCACTTTGCCAATTGTTCAGGTGAGCGATTCAGGGCCTCATGGCCCTCTTGTTGAGTTATGGCACGCACAAGAATGTTTACAGATGAATGGAATGGATGGACAGGTGAATAGTGCCATGATATAATATGTCCTTTTTTTCAGAACGGGCATTAAAAAGGAATGTATTTTGTGGAGTGCTTTGTCATGTTTCAAAAACATTCTCTCACCCCGGCTTCCCCTGCTTTTTGCTAGTTATACGACACAGCTTATGCACCTAAACCCACATTTTGTTGTCAGTCTTAAAGTTTAAACCACTTTTTATAACCCAGCAGCCACATAACGTCAACATGACATCGTACTGACGTTGGTAGGATGTCATCACGTCACAGCGACGTCATTACGACATATTTACACTTGCCACTGACTTCCCATAGGTAAATGACGTTGTCGTCAAATTGACGTCTAAGATTATAACAATCCATCATGAGTGTCCATGTAGGATAGGGAAATCTCACCCGAGGGGTCGGAATTTCAACCAGGGACGAGGCTTGCCGAGTCCCTGGTTGAAATTCCGACCCCGAGGGTGAGATTTACCTATCCTACATGGACTGGCTCATGATGGATTATTTTTCTCCCACTGTTAGCGGATTTTAAACCTCAAGTCGGTTTAGGCTTCAGAACAGGAAAGTTCTAACTTTTAAACCAATAATCTGAAGTAAATTTTGAGCAACCCAGTGTGTTTAACGGGTCGTAAAATGGGTGTAAACACAGTTTGCACCTCAAAATTAGACGTAAAACACGATATGTGGACTATTTTATCTTCTGGAGGGTGAAAACAAAATGCAACTTAGCCTCTCACGTCACGCGCGTCAAGTTTGCTAGCGACGTTTTTAACCGGTTTTAGTGACGTCATTAAAATTGAGTAACGTCACAAACTCTGTCATGATCTGCTATCAAACGTCATCCGACATGCTTGCGTGTCCATTTTGTTCACTTAAAATTAAAATATTAGTCAAAGAATGAAAAAATCTGGTTGCCAATATAAGAAAGATGTTGCCAGGTATAAGATAGAAATTTCTTATATGAGCTGAGAGCCTATCTTATATAGGCAAAGGTGGGAGAAAAACAAAAGTCTGGATTGGTCTACGTAACGTTCAATTGACGCCATGTTATGGCGACGGCTGTTTTACATAATGGCCGAATACGTCGTTTCTGTCTTTTCTTCTACGCATAGTTTGCATATTCTACATTAAGTTACCACGAAAACAGCTCAGGAAGGGTCTAAAAATAAAGTGTAAATATAAGAATAAAAATTTGAGTTTTCAGTGTTCATTGTGTGAAGAAGAAGCCAGTGGTCGTCGCTAAAATTCAACAAGAAGCGCTTCGCGCTTCATTGAATTTTAGCTCCGCCCACTGGCTTCATCACACGATGAACGCTGAAAAATCAAATTTCAATTCTTAAATCATGTGCCCGCTGGGAATGGTTTATTGTCGAGCCCGCATGGGGTGAGCGAGACATAGTTGTTACAACTTCAGTTCGGTGTATGTCCGTGCGTGCGTTAGTGCGTCCGTGCATGCGCCCGTCCGGATTTGTCCGGGCCATAACTTCTACAATTACGGATTGATTTCAAAATAATTTGGCACAGTTGTTCTCCTTGATGAGTAGAAGTGCCATTTGAAACATTTAGTCAGGTAGGTCCAAGGTCAAGGTCACACTTGAAGGTCAAATGATAAAATGGCCATAAAATGAGCTTGTCCGGGCCATAACTTCTACATTTACAGATGGATTTCAAAATAATTTGGCACAATTGTTCTCCTTGATGAGTAGAAGTGCCATTTGAAACATTTAGTCAGGTAGGTCCAAGGTCAAGGTCACACTTGAAGGTCAAATGATAAAATGGCCATAAATTGAGCTTGTCCGAGCCATAACTTCTACATTTACGGATGGATTTCAAAATAATTGGGCACAATTGTTCTCCTTCATGAGTAGAAGTGCCATTTGAAACATTTGTTCAGGTAGGTCCAAGGTCAAGGTTAAATGGCCATAAATTGAGCTTGTCCGAGCCATTACTTCTACATTTGTGGACGAATTTCAAAATAATTTGGTACAATTGTTCTCCTTGATGAGCAGCAGTGCCATTTGGAACATTTGTTCAGGTAGGTCCAAAGTCAAGGTCACACTTGAAGGTCAAATGATAAAATGGCCATAATCTGACCTTGTCCGAGCCATAACTTCAACATTTATCAATGGATTTCAAAATAATTTGGCACAATTATTCTCCTTGATGAGTAGAAGTGCCATTTAGAATATTTGTTCAAGTAGGTCCAAAGTCAAGGTCACGCTTGAAGGTCAAATGATAAAATGGTCATAAATTCAGCTTGTCCGAGCCATTACTTCTACATTTATGCATGGATTTCAAAATAATTTGGCACAATTGTTCTTCTTGGTGAGTGGAAGTGTCAAGTGACATACATATTTGGGTAGGTCCAAGGTCAAGGTCACACCTGAAGGTCAGATATTGTAATTGTCATAAATTGAGCTTGTCTGGGTCATCACTTCTAGTCTGGTTGCCAAATGAAGATTTTGGGTGCAACCCCAAAAAATAGTCCGCACAAAATGTTTTTGCTCAAATGTGTTCATCAATATGTCCGTACACTGAAACTGAATGATGCCACCTTGGCATCGTTGGGGAAATTAAAATATTCAAGATGGCGTTCAAGATGGCCACCAAGGGATAAAATCATCAATATCTTCGAAAGTATGTAGGTTAGAATTATACTTTTGGTGGCTACTTATAGGTTTTTGAGGTCGATGAATCGATTAAGCATGTTAAAGATTATTTCAGACAAATCAAGTACAAAATGGCGGACAAGATGGTCGCCAAAGCATAAAATCTCCATATCTTCTTTAGTATACGGGATAGAAACATTATTTTGGTGTCTGCGTATAGGTTTTCTGGGTCAAGGAATCCATTAGGCATGTTAGAATTTACTTTAAGGCACTTAGTTGCACAAAATGGCTGACAAGATGACGGATGGAGCATCGATTACGGAACTGAATGTCTAAGAAATGCACTTTTTGACAGCAGAAGTCAAGTTTTAGAAAAGTTTTTAACGCGGAATTTTGAAATTATAAGATATATGAATATAAAAAAATGTAGTTATAAAGACGCCATTTTGCATCTGATATGTGTTACTACCAAGGAGACCATGGTGATCCGTAAGAGCCCAGTCCAGATATGGGGAGGCAGCCCCGTTTAGAAAACTTCAGTCGCAACAGAAAGACATTGACATCTCGATCATTCATTATTATTTTGTGAATGTCGTTTCTAAATGCTGTTTCTTTGTTCATAATTCCATGCATGTACGTTTTGGCAAAGTAGAGTGATAGACAAAGATCAAGACCTAATACAATCAGACCCCACCACACCCCGCCCTCAAAACCGAAAAAAAGAAGATAACAGTTCGCAAAAGACAAGCATGGTAAACAGAATGAACAGTTCAGTCTTTCCCAGACATTCAGCTACTCCAACTGAAAACAGCAGTAACATTTATTTTACATGTTTCACATTTTAAATAGGACACAACAGAAAGCAAACTAGACAGCTATATGGTAACCATAAGACCACAGACAAGCGGACATAAGAACACGTAACACTGAGGAACGACAACAGAAGTACTGTACATGTGTTGCCTTGGAACGGTCAGTAATACATTATTGGGACAAGTTGACTAGTTGAACTGGGTCCAAACCCTCGCCTTCTGCTTCTGCAGTGGCTCAAAACATTTAGTCAGCATTGTGTCTGCATGAAGGTTACCTTATCCATCATAGAATCATCACAGACAATAATTAAATCACGGATAAAACCTGTGGTGAATCAAAGATAAGGACGCGTATTGCGACACCTGGAGAGCCCTCCGATATCAAACAACACAGATGAAATCCTGGAGCAAAAGTAAACCACCAGTAGAACCCCAAAATGGCCATGCAGTGGGGCAATATTTTTATCTTGGCACAACGAGTTTATTACTTCGATTGCTTTGTTGATTTTAAGTTTTATAAGAAAAATCCTTTTTTGCCCTGAATTTTGTCGAGCCCGCTTGCGGAGAGCGAGACATAGTTGTTACAATGTCAGTTCGGTGTATGTCCGTCCGTGCGTGCGTTAGTCCGTGCGTGCGTCCATCCGGATTTGTCCGGGCCATAACTTCTACATTTATGGATGGATTTCAAAATAATTTGGCGCAATTGTTCATCTTGATGAGTAGAAGTGCCTTTTGAAACATTTGTTCAGGTAGGTCCAAGGTCAAGGTCACACTTGAAGGTCAAATGATAAAATGGCCATAAATTGAGCTTGTCCGAGCCATAACTTCTACATTTATGAATGGATTTCAAAATAATTTGGCACAATCGTTCTCCTTGATGAATAAAAGTGCCATTTGAAACTTTTGTTCAGGTAGGTCCAAGGTCAAGGTCACACTTGAAGGTCAAATGATAAAATGACTATAAATTGAGCTTGTCCGAGCCATAACTTCTACATTTACAAATGGATTTCAAAATAATATGGCACAGTTGTTCTCCTTGATAAATAAAAGTGCCATTTGAAACATTTGTTCAGGTAGGTTCAAGGTCAAGGTCACACTTGAAGGTCAAATGATAAAATAGCCATAAATTGAGCTTGTCCGAGCCATTACTTCTACATTTATTGATGGATTTCAAAATGATTTGGCACAATTGTTCTCCTTGATGTTTAAAAGTGCCATTTGGAAAATTTATTCAGGTAGGTCCAAGGTCAAGGTCACACTTGAAGGTCAAATGATAAAATGGCCATAATTTGAGCTTGTCTAAGCCATAACTTCGACATTTACGGATGGATTTCAAAATAATTTAACACAATTGTTCTCCTTGATGAGAAGAAGTGCCATTTGGAACATTTGTTCTAGTAGGTCCAAAGTCAAGGTCACACTTGAAGGTCAAATGATAAAATGGTCATAAGTTGAGCTTGTCCGAGCCATTACTTCTACATTTACGGATGGATTTCAAAATAATTTGGCTCAACTGTTCTTCTTGATGAGTGGAAGTGTCAAGTGACATATGTGTTTGGGTAGGTCCAAGGTCAAGGTAACACTTGAAGGTCAGATATTGTAACTGTCATAAAATGAGCTTGTCTGGGTCATCACTTCTACTTTTTTTCCTTTGTGAAAATTTGAAAAAAAAGAAGAAAATGCTGGCTAAGCATGATGTTTTTTGGCTTCTTTCTAGAGTGAAGCAGTTACTTAGTCTTGACATACTTATAGGTCACTAAAGCAAACAGCGGGCTCGACCAGTTGTCCCTGGACAACCTTCTAGTATAGATTTACTTCTTTTTTCTGTATATTAAGCTTTTAGGAAGAGGTAAATAACCCACCCTGAAGGATAGAATTCCAGTCGTAAGAGACAAAAACCTGTTTACTTTGATCTTTTGTCAGAATTTTAATAAAAAATACTTTCAGCTCTTTGATTTTACGCTGAAATTATCTCAGTGTTACGCTAATAGCATATGGGTTATAAGCAGGAATAAATAACCCTTGGCGACAAAAGTTTGACTCTGCCAGGAAACTTTATTGTAGTTTTGGTTAATCCCTTTCAGAGATGGTTCTAACTCTGCTTGTACCTTTTCTTTTCCAAATGTAAAGGCAGTTATTTAGTTTGTCTACAGAGTACGTGACCTGGGTTTTGGAGCGTGCGTGACCCGTTGTTTAAGTCTTGAGAGGAGTGTGAACTATTACATGAAAATACCTACTTATGTGTACTTCAGTGGTTCAGGAGAAGAGGACCTTTTTAGTTGAAAAGGTGACATCTTGGGCCGCAAGCATTCATACCAAACTTTCGTTCTCTCAAACAAATGGAAGTATAGCTATATATCAAATTATCCCAGTAGCCTTTGTGCCGTTGGAGCAGTACATGGGTTGTTAAATTCTCATTGTGTCTTTGGCATAGCGTTATTATGAAAGGTCGGGCCTTAATCCTATCCTTGTACCGTCTTTTGACCATCCTTGATTCTAGTCAGGGACACATTTTTGCTGAGTCGACAAATAACCTTTTTCAGTTGTTGTCAGAGATAGGATTCAAACCCTCTACTTTCTGAACCTAAGCCAACTACTATAGCCACTCAAAAAGTGATTTTGTTCGGCCCAGCGGCTTCGGAGAAGAATCTATCTGAATGTATGGGTGGTCGAAACTGACGGACTATGAAGTCAGTTTATGCTATTAGCTTTCCCGTAGCATTGCACGGGAGATTCAGTCAGGTACGCATATTTGCACAAACTGGCATGACAATTATGCACTGTTTTAAGCTAAAACATTGTAAATGTGCATATACAAGTTTGCAGTCAACTGTCTATAATCATGGGAAGTACTGTTTCCTTTATACCTGAAAGAACTGGGAAAATACGAAAATTTCAATATTTTAAATGTTTGCAATATTTGTGACTGGTTCAAAGTACGTATGATCTTTTCTGACATCATGTAAATTTCTATACCACCCAGATGCTAAAATATCTGTCTGTGGCATGGCACGAACCTGCGACCCTCGCACCGACCATGAGCTATTTTAAACGACGCAAGCAACCAACGACGCAAGCAACCAACAAATATATCAAAGTTTCTTAAAGCCTGTTTCACATCAGCCTTACGGCAGCCGTACGGCCCTCTGCGATCACATTTCTGGCAAAAATCGCTGGGTTTCGTGCGGCAGCCGCAAGATCGTCGTACGAATTTTAGACGTCGCAAGGTCGTCGCAACGTCGCAAACTAAATTCTCAACATGCACATTATTTCTGCGATTTTTTGGCAATCTGTGGACGCCGCAAGGCTGCCGCACGACAGTCTTGAGACAACCGCACGATTGACTCACGATTTTGCGGGAGTTCGCAAATTTGTAGGCGGGGTTGCTGTCGATCATTGCTTGCGTATGTCTTGCGACGGTCGCAAGACAGCCGCACGAGCATCTTACGACAGTCGTGCGTCCTGACAGAATGCTATCGCAAGAAAGTTGCGATTCGTAAGACAATCGCGCAAGTTGCACGGCAGCTGCACGACAGCCGCACGGCAGGCGCACGACAGTCCTACAATTTTTGTGTCACTTGCGTCTCCCTTAAAACTAAATCGGTACTCACAGTCTTGACTCCAGAAAAAAAAGCATGTCCCCGGGGTTTGCCCAACCAACGCCTCGCATGTCCTATTCTACCTTGCCGTGCTCGGATGAGCAGCACCAGGATGGCGGCGTGACGCTCTTCTTCATCTCGGAGCCTCCTTCTTAGAAGGACAATACGCTGCTGTGGGATAGCCATCAGGCTCTAATGTGGTGTCGACAGTCGATGGTGAAACTATGAGGGTTGCGGGTGGTGCTCTTGCATTTTATTCGTCATTCGAGGCGAATTCGTACGATGAACGTACGGTCATCGTAAGACATTCGTGAGACAGCCTTGCGGATTCTTTTTCGTCGTGCGGTGCCCGCAAGAGTTTTGACAAATTCTTACGACCGTCTCACGGCAGTCTTGCGGCAGTCTTACGGCTGCTACACGGTCATCTTGCGACAGCCGTACGAAATATTGTTTATTTTTTCTACTTTTAAGCTGCAAAATCGTGCGACCCGTGAGACAGACGTACGAACATCGTACGGCTGCCTTACGATCTCTGAGACCACGATGGACCCGCCCAGATACACTGCGATTTTGTCTGCGATCTGTCTACGGCACCCATGTCCTCAAAAATCGTACGAACAAAAAATCGCACGGCTGATGTGAAACAGGCTTAACCTGAATTTAAATTGAAGAACGTAAAATAGTTAAGAGAAAATACAGTGGACTCGACAGTATCGGATCAAGTTCAATAAAACTCCTGTTTTGTTGTATATGAATGCTAACATTTTATATGTTATTACACATAACAATTGCAAAATATCCCTTCTATCTATCCATGTCAAAATATTTACGAAATTTATTCCATTAAGGGCAGATAACCTATCCAGATTTACAGGAGGGTCTTACGACAGTAACGAATCAGTTGCGACAGTATCGGATCATAAGATATTATTTTATAAGAGAGTTCCTCCGAGGCGTTCTGCCAAACTACTTAGCTTCAATAATTTGGCTACATAAACAGTTGGACCTATTAAACTCTAAGAGGAAACTTTAACGGCCTTTCAACGATGTTTTTCACGTGGCCCGTCACCAGCAACGTTAGCTAACAGTTGAATGTGTACAAATGTACAAGCATTTCATTTATTCTTAACTCAGCTATCCCCTGCGCCCCTATAGTACGGAAATACTTAAACAGTAAAGACCATAATCTGACTTCGCAAAGTATACACCCTGATAAGACCGTAGCGTCTGATCAGGATCAAGAAATTTATGGTGATTTTCCGCCTTAGTACTGGAATATCAGTGCAAACAATGTATAAACACTACATGGTCATTCAACGAGTTCTGCTGCATTAATCTGAGTCTACGCAGAGCACAACCTGAATAATGAACGCAAAACATTAATGGGTTCACAAACATGCAAGCTGATGTCGAATGTTTCTTCAGAATGTTTAGCGGAAGCTTAGATTTGCTTCGCATAATCGTCATATATTTTACAAAAAGGATATTGTATTATATTTTTACACCGATCTTTTTTGAAAGAAGATACGGCAGTCATTCAGAAAGTTGACTTATGACTTACTTTCAGCATCAAGCCTGTATTTAACATAAAGTTTTCCAGCTAATACCAGTTTTTCAGTTCAACCTATGTAATGATCCGTTACTGTCGCACATTGGTGCCCACCTTTTCAAGTCTCTAGTTTCATCAAATACTGGAATGTCACGAAAATAATGACTGTCTGCGATTTGAGGGATGCCAGGACACATAACAAAGCAGAATCAGTTTCAATCGCCTAATTATAAAATTGTGTAAACAACTGGAATTTGTTTTGGGAGTAACGAGCAACAGACAAAATGCAAGCGCCGCTGAACAGGGGTCAAGCTTTTCAACAACTCTGATTTGTTTCACAGCCGCACATTTCGATTGAATTTTCCACCCTGCACTTTGTCATTGGTTTAACACGATGACTGTAATATAATGGTAAAAAATATTTGCTTCATTAGTGAGGAAAATGGGTGATAACATAAGGGTGATCCGATACTGTCGATGATCCGATACTGTCGAGTCCACTGTAACACATTTCATGTAACCTTTCGATCACTACTCGTAACAATAGCTTTCTGTAAAAATAAATCTTTGTCAACGTGGTTATCTGCCCCTGCCTTCACTAGGTTCTTGTAAACTCTCATAGTCCTCTTGTTAAAACTCTGTAAAAATGGGGCTTTTGAAACTTCATTTTTATATTTAACAATCTGATACATGCAAAATCCAGGTTTCTAATACAAAAACCTTAATTTTGCTCTCGGAAAGTGCATTTCTCCGACATTCATTCTCGTGGCCGTTGCTTTGTCCGCCATCTTGTCAGCCATTTTGTGTAACCGGTGTGCCTTTTAGTCAATTTTAACATGTTAAACCAACTCCTTGGCCCCAAAACCCTTATGTAGACATCAAAATCATGTTTCTAGCCCGTATATTAACGAAGGTATGGAGATTTTTATGCTTTGGCGGCCATCTTGTCCGCCATTTTGTAACTGATTTGTCTGAAATAATTTTTAACATTCTTAATCGATTTCTCAACCTCGAAAACCCACAGGTAGCCACCAAAAGAATGTTTCAAACCCACATACTTTAGAAGACCTTGGCGGCCATCTTGGACCTCATCTTGAATATTTTAATTTCCCCTAGGATGCCAAGGTGGCATCATTTAGTTTTCGGATAAGGATATCCTAACTAATAAGAATGTGCATCAAACATTTGTGCGGACTATTTTTTCGGGTTTTCGTCCCGGCACCCGGACTATTCTGCTTATTTTCCTCTGTGAAAATTTGAAAAAAAGAAGAAGAAATATGCTGGCTAAGCATGACGTTGTTTGGCTTCTTTCAAGAGTGAAACAGTTACTTAGTCTAGACATACTTATTGGTCACTATAACAAACAGCGGGCTCGACCAGTTGTTCCTGGACAATCTTCTAGTTTTCAGACACTTTTTACTGCTGGGTAGACCATTTAGACTTTACAGACTAAACACAAATCAGTAGGGCGAAAATGTTTTCTAAAAAATGGCAACCCCTCAAAATACAGTTTCTGGTTCCCCATTGAGCAATGTAATATTACATTGCTCAATGGGAAACTAGAAAAAAAAAAACTGTATATGAGTCCCCATGCCTGTACGTTGTATTTTTACCATACATTCAAGTTCTTTTTATATCGAAAGTTGGTCATCTTGGTTGCAACTAAACTGACCAAACCATTTTTCAACACTTTTTATGAGAAACCCAAATATGTTTTATTCATTTAAAATTGGCCAATCACAGTCATATGAATGACAAAACTGTAGTGAAAAGCTTGGAGCGATACCTGGCAATAAGACATTACATGAATTTATATCACTGAGAGAACAATAGGGCCTTTTTAAAAATAAATCAGTTCCTTTATTTCCCAACGATTCAAACAAACAGAAATTGTCAAAATAGATGACTTGATCGGAAAACCTGTCTTGCTTAAAGAGATTTTATTGGGAAATGCAACATTTGTTACCAGGAATGTATTTGTTTGATGTTCAGAATCATCTGCAATTATTCATATTGCATAGAAATCAAGAATTTTGCATCAGCTGGCTCTGATTGACGTTTTTTTGTTTGTGCTGAATGGACTACCAGAAAAAAAAAAACGCTTTTGATGGCTGACTTCTCAAACTTTGATCAGCCCACAAAGTCGCGCAGTCCGATACATTTGCTGTTTGTACACTTCTAGGAATTCTTGACTTAGGAATTATATGAAACAACTAAATCTCAAATTATCTGCCCAGGCTGACCAGCCTTCACAGGTCACACAAGCTTCTCTATATCTAACAATGTATGTGATAGTATACGGTATCTAGTGAGTCCAAAGCTGTTCATTTCTTCGGAATACCGGCGCAAGATCACAGTTCCTTTTAAGAGCTGCTCTGCGGATTATAGAAAACTGACAGAAAAACAAGTCGCCCAATGGGCAACGATCGCGCACCTGAGTTTTAGCATCCATTATGCCCAACTTGAGCTCAAATATGGGCAATTTTAGCGCTCAAGGGCAAGTAACTCTAAGGACAATTGGACAAATTTCAAACTAGGTATCTGCAAATTTGAAGAAGTTCGATCAAAACTGAATGGGTTTTCTTCGGCGCAACTCGGCAAACAAAGGAAGCTGCATACAAAACATTGGTTCGCCCTCAACTGGAGTATGCAGCACATATTTGCCAATGGCATTCCTATCACAAAACTCAGATTCAGCCGGTTGAGAAGGTGCAGAGAACAGCTGCCAGGTGTACCTGCAGGCGATGGCGGAACACAAGTAGTGTCGGCGATCACACACGCTTGGGATTTGGACTTTGGCCAACAGAGCCACGATGAAGTCTCAATTTATAAATTGAGACTTCATTGTGGCTCTAGGGCCTACTGGCCAGAGTCCAAATCCAAAGCGTCTGTGTTGGCGATATGCTGGACGAGCTTGAGTGGCCACGAGCATGAGTTGTTATCCCTTTGAGCTTAATTCTAAATTTAGCCACCCACCACACCTGAGGTAATGATCAGAAAATGATCGTCTCAGTATCGAGAGATAGATAGATAAAACTGAAGGTGCTATGCCCGTGACAACTTTTTCCCCAAATTAGTCTGTGGGACATTCTGGTTACGTTAGCAACCACAGTTTTGAACTAACATGCACCAAAAACTTAAATTATCAATCACTACCCCACGGCATGTAGGCAAATTTACGTACACGAAAGTATTACTTGCGAGACATTGCGGGAAACTGCGCGTGACAGGTAATGCTACGTTTACATTATATTCCCGGCGGCTACGGCAGCCCCGTTTGCCCAAAACATAGCGCGCCGTAGGATTTAGGCCATTTTTTCTCCGTATTCAAGTTTTGTCAGGTCTTGCTAAGTTGTCTCACGGTCTATCACAGTATCCGTGACGGGTCGTGGATGGGGGGAAGGGGCTGCTCAAAGGTGCACTACGGTTGGCCTGCGGCCTACCACGTTTGCCAGTACGTTCCCTCCAGGTCTGTCACGTTCTGATGGGGTCCCTCACGTTTCTCACGTTCCGATAAAGGTCTGGCGCGTTTTTCACGTTCTGTCAAGGTTTCTAAGGATGAAATGGGAACGCCGGGCAGCTTCGGAGCACGTTTGTGCCCACGGTTTAAAAAAAGGCCTCCCAAGCAATAACAAACATTGTATCCTGTGACTTCGACGAGACATCATGAATGTCCAAGATTAAGAGGACTGTGTTTACACGTTTGCTGGATGTATACATCCAGCCCAGAGACAGGGTCAGTAGCAGCAGCACGCCAGGCTCGACTTCATCGGTGAGGATAGGACTGGCGGTGTGTATGGGATATGTGTGTGGAGTGTGGGGGGGGGGGGGGGTGGGGAGGGGGTTGCTTCCTACGGCTTGGCTTCTTCGGTAGCATTGCTTGGCCTTCTTTCTTCACAGCTTGGTCGTCTCTGTTCGTATTGAAGATACAGTAATGTGTCGTTGATTGATCAGACTTAAATGAAGCGCCCCTGCCGGGCTCGGTAGTTTAGGGTAGTCCGTCCGTCCGTATGAAACTTTGCCAGCTGATAAGGAATGATGAGTGAATGAACTGATTAACTTTTGAACGAATGACGTCAATTATTTTGCGAGTTATGCCCCTTTGAAAAGTTAAGCAGTTTAACCTGGTCAGCAAGTTATCTCAGAAAGTATTAAAGCTAGGGACAATTTTATCAATCTTTTGGAGTTATGGCCTTTTGAAATTTTCAACAATTAAAACTTGTCAGCAAGATATCCCGAAAAGTATTTGAGCACTTGTCAGCTGAATGGAGATGATGAGTAAATCGACTGATTGATCTCTGAATAATTTCCGTTATTTTTTTTGTGTGTTGACCATTCTCTTTTAGGATCAGGCATACGGTTGGGCGCATAGTGTTTTACAAACAGCTTTTCTAGTTAATCAATTTCCCAGACCGCGAGCGCCGTGTCAGACCTTAGCAGAACGCAACGCTCCATAGCGCGCCGGCCTGTAAACCGTCACAAGCCGAGTTTGCGTCGTGATTGAACGCATACACCCTAGCCTGCCGTAAAAACGTGACAAAACGTACAGCAGCCGCGAGGCAGTCGTGACAAAACGCGCACTAAACGCAGCAAGACGTGACATAACTTGAAAGGACCGTCCGATACTGGGGTATACAAAATGTATCCCGTTCCACCACGGACCCTCTCCAAGACCTGTTACGGCCTGTAACGTACCGTCACGTTTTATTGCGTTCACCCCGATTTACTACGGCCTATTAGGTTTCTCGGCATCCGCGCCGTGACTGCCGTGGCAAATTTTTTGACAGTCGAAAATCTGGCCCGGCATCCACGGCAATCACGGCCTGTCACGTTAGCCCATCCCGTCTCCCCGCGTTGTCCCACGTCCAGCCCGTTTTGTCCACGGTGGCCTGAAACGTGGTTGTCGCGGCCGCTGGGAACATAGTGTGACAGTTTTTCTTAAATATATCTGCACTGATTCCAACTTTATATATTAGAAGAATAAACAGATCTGTAAAATTTGTTGTCAGTGCAAACTGTCAGAAGTAAAAGGTACCTGTCACGCGCAGTTTCCCGCAATCTCTCGTAAGTAATACTTTCGTGTACGTAAATATGCCTACATACCGTGTACCCCACTGACACTTGACCAATACTGTGTACGTATGTTTAACAGCGTTTCTACTAAAAAATATTTCCTTGCTAAAAAATGTATATTTTTAGCAAGGAAATATTTTTTTTCTTAGAGATACTGTTGGTCAAGTGCCAGTGGTGTACCCCAACAACGCAACACTCAGATAAAATTTCAAGATTGGCCACTTGGCCTTTGAGATATTCTTGCCGTTTGAAAGTGTGAACAGACGACGGACGGACGGACGACGGACCATAGCTATACTATAAGCTCACAATGTGAGCCTTCGGCTCAGGTGAGCTAAAACAATAAAAAATAACAGTAGATATAGCTTTTGAATTGTTATTTTCAACGCAAAAAAGTACAAAAAGTAACAACAAAAACATTAATACCATTTATTATGCATATAAAGCTCAGGGCCAGCTGAACAGTACTTTGAGCACAATATCTACTTTAAGCTCAGGTCCCAACTGGCTCAAAACGACAAAATGACGCTTTATCGACCTCGGTGCGGCGTTATGACGTCGTAGAGACGTTGATACGTCATTCTGACCTTTTGTGCCTGGTGGGTTAAATCAAAATGAGCCACGTTGTCAGAAAACCTAAGGCCTATACGAACTGTGCCTAGTTATGTTAACACAGTTCACTATCACCATGCACACGCTACCCCGCCAAATCAGAGGAGAAGTTTTCGGAGACGCATGCCCGTCCAGTGCCCGCACACGCACCCCTAACCCCAGGGATGATTCCACTGGGGTCGCATGCAAAGTGTCTCCACACACGCTACCCCGCTTAATCAGAGGAACACCAGGGAAGATTCCCCCGCGGTCGTGATCACCAAAACTGAAAATAGTTGAATTTGTAAACAGCGTAGATTCAGATGAGGCGACTCATCATGAGCCACCTCATCTGGATCATTACTATTTGCCCTCTAGATTTTGACTTCTCAATATGATGAAGCTTGCACAAAGAGTTTGTTAAATTTTGGAGACGTAAAGTTTTTCTTCTGCTTTTTGCGCTTTTAGCCTAAAAATCAAGGCGAATTTCGCATACTCTGACCTACTCTGACCAGTCTGCACAAATGCCCTCTGTTCTGAGTATAAGCAGTTTGTATGTTTAAAGGCCATGATTCCTCCGACACGGCTCAAATATTGTCTTAGATATAGGTTCATAAATGCAAAATATCATGATTCCCCTAATACACCGACGGAAATGTTCAAAAAACTGTGCAGATCCAGATCAGACTGCTCTTGCTTGACACTTTTTACCGGTATAATATTGAGCTGTGACACGACAAATTCAACACAGTGGCATGTGCACCACCCGAAGACTCACCAGCCTGGGCATTCGCTCAGTCTGATCAGAGTCTTCGCTTGCGCTTAAATGGTAGCTAAGAGTCAGCTAGCTCCAGGCGGACAGCGATGTCTCTGATCAGACTGGGCAGATGCCCAGGCTGATCTGAGTCTTCGCTGGGCGCACATGCCACTCTGTTGGTTTTGTCGTGTCGCGGGTCATTTATCTTAAAAATAAATTCCCGATTGGACGAATGGACCTGTCCAAAGTTGATACTGGACGAATTCATTTCATAAATGGGTTAGGTATGCGAATATTTTCGGTATATAAGTATTAAGGTGAATGGCTACATTTTCAGGGGAAGCAACTCTGCCATTTTATTTTAGCCTCCCTATTCAATGGGCGTCACTTCATGAAGGAAACATATGCACCCGTAAAAGCAGATTCTTTTCCTTGGCAAAACAAAAAGACAGACCCATTTTTTAAGGGCTTCAGTTTTTTAGGAAGCAAACAAAAGTTGTTCCTCTTTGGAAAAAATGGATAAAAACAGAGAGGTGTATCCATACACCCTAAATGCATTTACACATTTCTTTTACTTTGTCCCACTTTCAAAGATATTTTAAATTAAAGTTAAACATCTCAAGTAGTTTGCTAACAAAGATACCTCTCATTGAAGTACTTTTCTTCGTCATATAACCCTTTTATGAAATTTTTATTACAAAATACAAGCAAATGTTGCTACAAAACAGTGGAAAACAAACCATTCAACGCCACAAATACATGTAAGTTGAAGTATTGAATACGAAAATTGTGTTGCATTTGTGGACAAACTCAAAGTAAACAGGGGGCACTCATTAGAAGTCCTGCTGACACACAACGTTGAAATAACATTGAATCAGCCTTGATTTAAATCAAGGCTGATTCAATGTTATTTCAACGTTGTGTGTCCTGTCATGCATTTACCGGCGAAAAGCCATGTATTAACAATTATATCCACGCTTTGTTGATGCACGGCTTTGCGGCTTTTCATATGCAAGATTAAGGGCAATACTCCATCAATACAGAAGCAAGCATTAAGTTTGCAGTTGCAGATATCGATAGTAGACTTGTACGCAAGAATTATACAAATTCGGATAGTGCAGACGACATCGAGTGAAAACTGTAATGACAATGATTCTGTTTGCTAAAGTTTTCACTCGATGTCGTCAGCACTATCGGTGAATATTTTATAAAATTATTGACAATATCTGTTATGAAACAGCGTTGAGTCCGAAAATTTTCCTCATTTTTGATCGGTTGGTTGTTCTGGGTTTAACAGCCCTTTGAGACAGTATTTCAGTCTATATCGGACCGTCTCCCGGAAAGAGAGAGAGAAAGAAGAGAGAAATGATAGACAAAAGAAAAAATGTCCAAACAACCCCCACCGGCACCTACTGCAAGTACAGTAGGCCCTTGCTCTATTATTATCCAAATCAGTAGGATGCCCCGGCACTGGAAGTTATAACCAGCACCATCGCACCACCCGACCACCCGCTTCCTTATTTTTGAAGCATTGTGGTTGAATTTACGCAATAGCGATCAAACATTTATTTGAGCCGCGACGCGACAAAACCGACAATGTGGTTGTGCGCCCAGCGCAGACTCAGATCAGCCTTGGCATCCGCCCAGTCTGATCAGGGTCTTCGCTGTCTGCATGAAGGTAGCTTAGACTCTTAGCTACGTTTTGAGCGCTTAGCGAAGAGTCTGATCGAACTGGTTTGATGCCAAGGCTGATCTGAGTCCATACTGGGCGCACAACCACATTGTTGGTTTTCTCGCGTCGCGGCTCATTTATTTTTCATTGCATTTACTTTTGCCAGGTCTCTTGGAGGCTGTTGAACAGCTCCCTCGGGACCTGGCAAATGTTAATGCATAAGAAACCATGGTTGATCCCTATATTCAATGTTGTTTTAATTATTTGTGCTCACTATCTCAATTTTCTTATAAGCCAACAGTATACACATGTACATTATGAATTCAAGCTCTTGTGGTTAGGTTCCATATAAGCATCCGAGAAAGAACGTTATGAACAATACTTTACGTTGCAGCGACGTTGATATGGTGATGTTGAACGCCTTGAGCTCGCTGGATCGAATCTGGAGTGGAATATTGTTTGTCGAATATACCATCCAACAAGCACTTGCGATGAACGTTGCAACCGTGATTCAACGTCGTTTAAACGCTTCGTACCCACTGAGATGTTAAATTGTTAACAAAAGTTTTGGAGGACCCTCACCATCCTCCTAGCACTTGTTTAGAGTTAACTGAGCCAACACATTAAAAAATTAAAACAACTCTTAAACGCATCTCGAGTTGTATTTCATCATAGATTGTCTCAGCCACCAAGGGTCACCTGACTATCGACTAGATCAAAACATCATTAACTGACGTTTCACAGATCTCGCTATTTTTTCTTTATCATAGTCTTCCCACTCACTCTTTTCTGCCGGCGGTGGTGTATCTATTTTGGCCACCACCGGTGCGGCTACCGGTCTTGGTTTCCGCTCATATTTCGGAAATATAGACGGTGTGTCCATTCTTTTAGTTCCGTTTCCGAGAAATCGGAAAAACGGCGAAATTGCCCTTGCTATTGGACTGCACATACACGTGAAGCATAACATCCAAAATGATTTAACCCAATAACCACATATTATCTTAAAACATTGAGCTGAAGGCGTAAGACACCATACATGAGTAAATATAACGGGTACAAATTCCAAAGCCCAGTAAACAGCAATGCAACATCCACAAAAGAAGGTGAATAATTTGTAACAGCATTCTCTGAAACAGCCAAACAATGTCTCCGACATGTCCCAAGTAAAGTCAAAAGATCGAACTCCCACTGGCTCGGCCAGAACGTCATAGAAATCAACTTTGACATGTTGATTAAGGCCATTAGGGTCTCTGTTCTCTTTCTGCTCACCGCTAGCTGGCGCCACTTGCACCTGGGTGAGTGAATGTCTAGATCTCTTAGAACCTGGCGTTTGTGACATGGTTTCTTGAAAAGAGATGTTGACACTGCCTAATTTAAACGCTGTGTGGTATCGAAATATCCTATTGATTTATTCCGAGAAAATCTGATATAGCAACAAATGTATGATATGCTAGGACAAAAATCGGCTAAACCATCCTTAAATTTGTTAAACAAGGGTCGTGGAAGTAAATACGAACTTAGGGTTTATGTAAAACTTCAATAAAAAACAGAACTTGTATCCTCAGATACCGAGTATATCATTCATGTCCCATCCATTGTACCATATTCTTCCAGTTGTATATCCAACTTGTTAAGTATCTACAGGTCAAATCTAATCCACAAAAAGTAAACCCACTGAAACTTTTATTATAAAGATTATTGGCCGTAGATTACAAGGTATTTATGACAATACCTTTGTAATGGTCAGTGTATTTTTAACACATTTCTTTAGCCAACAAAACCACGCTTATTCCATTCATAACATATTATGATAGAATATCAACAGCCATTGGCCATTGGAATGTTACGTTTATTTTTCCATTCATTTATTACTTTTTTTATTTGTTTGATTTGATGTTATTTCACTGATTGAGTTATGGCCCTATTTTCACTTTTAACCGTCTCAAGTTCTGAGTCAGTGACAGTACCGCAATCCACAACGATCTTTGGTATCATATCATTCCTCTCCTTCTTAAGGTATGAGAACCCCTAGATTTTAATATTTCAGTATTCTGCAATTTCTTGAAAACAAACGTGTGCCTTTTATTTTTAGTTCTTTGTGTTTACTTTAAATCTCTAACAGCGAAAAATTTAACACTCGGTACTGCACCTTTATTTATTTGAAGACCTATTTTAAAACCCGAGTTTGAAAATGTTTTATCTACGTGAAAATGTCAAGAAGTAAGAAGTATTGAATACTTTTTAACCTTACAAAGAGATGTTCTTTCAATATCAGTCGTATAACAAATATTTACACAATCGCACAATTTGATAAAGATTGGTCACAATGTCTTCAAACTGGATTTTATCTTCTCCAGAAGTTAGTTCCTCTTTAATGTCTAACTTTGATTTGAGTCACACATATATAATTTGACAACAGAATCCATATTTTGGGTTTTTAAAGAGCTGCCTGCTCTCTTTGCGAAAGTCTTTCGAAAATATGACCAAGAATTTTTGGACTGAGTAGTTCAGTTACCGTACTAAATGTATATATATGGACATCTTAATCCTCACCTTAATACATGTATGTATTATAATGGACTGCCCCTGCTTGACCTTTAGGTAAGTCTGTCTAGTTAGGAGTTGATAAAATCTATTGGTGACTGGCAAGTGGTGTACGCTCTAATCAGTCTGCTAGGAGCAGTCTGATCTGGGTCTACACTACAAGCGCTGGCATTTTTGTGTCAATACTTCAATTTTTAGGGTAATCCCAGTCTTTTAAATTCTTATATGCCCAATTTCGCCACTTCAGTTGTAGCTTTATATATAGAACATGTCGTTTCCATAATAAAACAAACATAACAGTGATCGGAAGAGTAGATATTTTAATCTTTTAAACAAACTTCTTAAGTGGTGACGTACAATCGGTGGCAAACTTAATGTAATTTGGTTAAAATGGCAGTTAGCCGGACAGAATAAATTTTGTCTTGTACCGATTTACGCACCACCCCGAGGAAAAAATACCGTAGCATGAGCGAACAGTGACAAATACCGTAGCATGAGCGAACAGTGATAACACCGACAAACCTGCACATGTGTGCTGTCTAAACGCATTTCTTGTTTTCATCTACGGATCCCTAAAAAATCCTAAAGCTCTTTAGGTCGTTGATACCAAAAAAAAAAAAAAATTAGCCGGGCCGGGTAGCGCAATCGGTAGGGCACCTGACTCGTAAGTCAGAGGTCCTGGGTTCGAATCCCGGTCTGGCCACATACTTTCGTTTCTCCTCCCGCGGATTCAAGAAGGGCAGTTGTCAGTTACTGGCGAAAGTATGTGCACTTAGTACTGGTTAACCGCTTAGGAGGTCTAAGCCTGCCCAGGAATAGTGTGGTTAGGTTAACTGACCGTCCCGACATGACCTTAGTTGTTTACCGTGGACGTTAAGCATCAAATCAACCAACCAATCAACCAACAGAAAACAAATATGAAAGGAATTCCCTATAATTTCAACGGATCAAAAGACTGCTGATGGGACTAGAAAAGATACAAGCAGGAATTTCTCAAGACCAAAAGATAATAACTAATGCGACCAGAAAAGAAAATGCGAACAGGAATTCCTATGAATCTATAGTATAGATTGCTGATGAGATCAGAAAAGAAAATGCGAACAGGAATTCCTATGGATCTATTGTATAGATTGCTGATGAGATCAGAAAAGAAAATGCGAACAGGAATTCCTATGGATCTATTGTATAGATTGCTGATGAGATCAGAAAAGAAAATGCGAACAGGAATTCCTATGGATCTATTGTATAGATTGCTGATGAGATCAGAAAAGAAAATGCGAACAGGAATTCCTATGGATCTATTGTATAGATTGCTGATGAGATCAGAAAAGAAAATGCGAACAGGAATTCCTATGGATCTATTGTATAGATTGCTGATGAGATCAGAAAAGAAAATGCGAACAGGAATTCCTATGGATCTATTGTATAGATTGCTGATGAGATCAGAAAAGAAAATGCGAACAGGAATTCCTATGGATCTATTGTATAGATTACTGATGAGATCAGAAAAGAAAATGCGAACAGGAAGGCCTAAGGATCTAAGGACCAGAAAAAATGCAAACGGGAAGGCCTAAAGGTCTTTAGTATAGATTGCTGATGAGACCAGAAAAAAGATGCGAACAGGGATTCCTAATATCAAACGATTGCTAATCGGACCAGAATAGAAGATGTGAATAAAAATTCTTACTGATATATGAGCCGCGATACGAGAAAACCAACAATGTGGTTGTGTGCCCAGTGCATACTCAGATCAACCTGGCCAACCGCCAAGTCTGACCAGACTCTTTCCTAAGCGCTTAAAGGCTAGCAGAGGGTCTAAGCTACCTCCATGCGGACAGCGAAGACTCTTATCAGACTGGGCGAATGCCCAGGCTGATCTGAGTCTGTACTGGGCGCACAACCACTTTGTTGGTTTTCTCGTGTCGTGACTCATATAAGTTCCTATGCGACTAGTGAAGATGCGAACAGGAATTTCTCATATCAAAAGATTGTTGATGAGACCTGAATAGACACTGGAAGCAGGAATTCCTGAGGATCAAAAGACAATTATGAGACTAGAACAGAACAAACATACAAGAATTTCTGAAAATCTACAACTGATGACACTAGAAAAAAAAGATACGAACAGAAATTCCTTAGAATCTAAAACGATACCAAACACAAGATGTGAACAGGAAATCCCTAAGGATCTAAAGATAAATGTGATACCAAAAGAAAGTGCGAAATCTTTTCTAGATATTGCTCATGAGACCAGAATAGGAGAAGCGGAATTCCATAGGAGCTATATACTGTCAGAAAAGAGTAGAAGTAAGGAGGAAAATTGCGAACAAGAATTCCTCAGGGCTTAGAGATTGCTGACGCGAACATAGAAGACAGAGACTGACCTACGCAGGAACTACAGATAAGAGATGAGAACGAAGATGAAGCTGCAAACATGGATGCCTCAGGACCAATAGATTGCTGATGCGAACAAAGGCGAAGGTGCTACCATGCATCACTGGGAATCCATATTCATGTTGGCTCTCCAATGAGGACAATGTACGTCACAATCACGTGCAATAACGGTAAATATCTCATATTTCAAAAGAAAATGATCTCAGACTACCTAAGAAAATATATCTCCGGTCGTACAAGCCCGATTTTACGTCGTGAAGCGCAGCTACCCCGCACTACTTAACATTCTTTTTCTAAATCAAATGCTATCATTTTTTTAAATGAAGCCATTTACCAGGACACTTTGGAAAACTGACCGCATGGTCAGTTTTCCAAAGTGTCCTGGTAAATGGCTTCATTTCATAAACCAGTGACAGTTGCTTCAGTCCAATGACACTAGTACAGGGTAGCTATTTTTTACGATATTGAAATCTGTCCTGCGAGACCTCAGATATATCTCATTTTCTTACCTAGTCCGAGATTATGTTCTTTTGAAACATTAGATATTTAATGTAATTAGCACGTGATTCTGATATACGTTATCCACCTTGTTCTCATCAGCGATTAACACGAAGACAGAATAAGATGCAAACAAGAATTTCTCAGAATCCACAATACTCGTAGCTTTCTTTTTGCTATAAGGTGCACTTTCTTATGGCAAGTTGTCGGTGGTCTTGTAAAGTACTCTACTTTGACTTTATTAGTTCGTCATCCTCTGGTCTAATGAAGATTTTACCACTGAAATCTGAGACATTTGTACATTCTTCTATTGCTGTATCGGGAACCTGAAATTAAAACATAGTCGTGTAAACAGCAAGTACTCAGAATTTGGCCATAAAAAATCTTTGCCTTTCTACTCTATTTGAAATACTTAAATATGAAATACTTAAATATACTTCAGCCTTTTTAGACTCATTACCATATACGAATGCAAGTTGAGCCGCCAGTCCAGAACAGGGTCTCGTGCTATGCGCGAACAGCAAAATCAGTGAACTGAGTGGTAAAAAAGAGGTGTTCAGTGTTTTTTTTTATTTCTGTGAAAGCCAAAATAAACGGTACTAAATGTATGCTATTACGTGTTATGTTTGTTAAAATCTAACTAAACTAAAGTTTGTAAGAAATACACACAAGAAACCAGGGTTCGAGGTTACAAAACTCAAAATAAAGCACACTGATTGGCTGCTTCCTAGCATGTGCTCGGAAGCAGCCAATCAGAGTGCTTTATTTTGAGTCTGAGAATGTACTCAAGTTTCATAACCTCTGCGCCAGCTCTATCATACTATTACCTTTCTGTCTGAAACTCATTCCATCGGGATTAACAGGAAGAAATCTCGTTACAGTCTAGACAGGAAATACATCAGTCACAAATAATTCAGTCAACATTTCTCTAGCAAAATGTTAAATAAATAAAGGCATATATATAAAAAACTACGCTATGGGCATGCCTTCACAGGGTATTCGCCCCTCTCCACGCAGCCCATAACTCTGTAAGTTAAAGAAAGGAGAGAGTGAGAGACAGACAGACAAAGAGGTTACCAACCTTGTGAATTTTGGTATAAGGAGGAGAAACATCGTGTTCTGATGGTTGATTACTGGCCTCATTAAGCGAGATATTTATAACCATCCTTCGTTTGAGGCTTTTATTTGGTCCGCTGCAGTGTAATACGTTGCTGTGGAAAAACACAGCATCTCCTGAAACAGATACAATTCAATATTTAGTTGGTTGGTTGTTTGTTTTGGGTGTAACGGCTCTTTGAGACAGTATTTCAGACTATATCAAGCCGTCTCCCAGAGAGAGGGAGGAAGAAGAGAGTTGATTGGCGAGAGAAAAAATGTCCAAACACCCCCCCCCCCCCCCGCCGCACCTACTGAAAATACAGTAGGCCCTTGCCCTTGTACAATCAAAATTAGTAGGACGCCCCGGCACTGCAAGTTATACCCAGCACCATCGCCCGACCACCACCCCAGGTTGTTTGGGGTTAAACGGCTCTTTGAAACAGCATTTTTAGTCTCGATATGGGGTCGTTCCCCAGAGTGAGGGAGAAAGAAAATAAAATGATATGAGAAACAAAATCAAAACACACCCCACCCGCACCTACTGCAAGCACAGTAGGCCCTTGTTTTCTTCTATTATCCAAATTAGTAGGATGCCCCGGCACTGAGAGTAACCCAGCACCATCGCCCGACCCGATCACCCCCTTCAATATTAATTAAAGAATAGCCGCTCACCTGCTTATCTGTTCCAATTGCGCCGACAATTAAAGTTTTCTTAGACTGAATTAATTACTAATCAATATAAATAATAATGATTTCCAATACGAAGTCGTCATCTTTCAGACCAAAAGCACAGGCTAACTAAAGGTTCTGTATCGGAGAGACAATGATACTGAAAATGTCATAGACATGGTATTGTTGTTGTTCTATTGTTTTACGTCCAACGTAAACAACTATGGTCATGTCGGGACGCCACACTATTCCTGGGCAGGCTTAGACCTCCTAAGCGGTTATCAGTACCAAGGGCACATACTTTCGCCAGTAACTGACAAATGACATTCTTGAATCAGCGGAAGGAGAAATGAAAGTATGTGGCTGGACCGGGTATCGAACCCGGGACCTCTGGCTCTTGAGTCAGACGCGCTACCGACTTATGTTATACGACCAGTATCGTTATTATTGTTCTTTGGATTATTTCTGTTTTCTCAAATCGTGCCAACAGTCATAAATCTTGATTAAATTAAAGTTCTATTTGGCACAACTGGCACTCAACGTTAAAACAACGTTGTATCAGCGTCGATTCGACGTCATGACCTCGTATCGAATCCGATACGACGTTTTTCAATGTTGTGTGCCTACTAGGGATTGCATACCTGGTTGAAGATTAGCTGCAACAAGATCACAACGGGTTTTTATCCAGTCCACTCTCTCAAGGTTCGCTCCTTGTTGCCCTCCAGCGAAGCCATGATCAATCCGCCCACACTTATGGGATCCCTTCAGTAGCTTAAACGAAGTTATAGTAGTATTTTAGTGTTATGATGGTGGATTCCCTGGGAGTGTAGGACAGAGATACGCAGCTTTAATGACGAAAATAATGATTAAAATAAGCTGTCGAATTTTAGAACTATGAATATGTCTGTCTCACATAAAAGACAGATGAGATAATTATTTTTTTCAAGGGCAGGTGGCAAGGATTTATAAGCGTAAAGCACAAAATACGATAATCAATACAAGTACATGTTGTCAATATCCTGTTTCTGCTGCAATGTTCATAAAATTGTATCTGATTACTTCTCCCTTATTGTCTTATTTTCAAAGTAATATTCTCCTTTGACAAATTCAATCAGTTTAACTTGCTCCTATTGCAACACTTTGCATGTCAATATATTGACGAAAAATACGTCTCTAAAATGTAAGGCCTATGCACTTTTCTTTTCTTTTTAAATATTGTCCAGGGGCGTAACTAGGGGCAATTTCATAATACGCACAACCATGTTTTATTCTCTACTTCTTGAAGGGAAAGCTAGTATTTCAGCCAATTTGGTAATTGGTATTGAAATCTTGTCTAATTTATAAATATTCAGCATGCAAATATGCAGGTGCGTTTTGAAATTTTGTCAATTTTGACAAAATTTCAATACGCACTTGCGTAATTGCCGTATAGGTAGCTACGCCTTTGTTGTCTAAGTATAGTAGCTTCGATATTTATGTTGTCTCATTCTGATATTGCTTACCATTAGTCCACCGTTTTCTTGGGTACACTCATCAATTGCTATTAGCACGGCCATCATGTCTGGTCTCAAACAATAGTTGTACCAGTACCTTTGATTAGTCAGAAAACAATCTACTATTTGTAAACGTATCGATGCCAGTCATTTTTTGTTTGTTTTGTTTTGTTTTGCATAATATTCAGCATAAATCTGCTAATATTAATTCTACAGACTAAATTACTTTGTTGTCCGGAAACTATATATTCATATTAAACACTCTATTTATGAAATTTACAATCTATTTCTCTTTGTCAGTGAGGGGAAGGTAAAGCTGGACCGACACACGGCGCCAAGTGCGTGCAACTATGGTTACGTATCGCTGAGCGGGGAATGTCGTTAGGAGAATTGAACTGAACTGAACAGAACTGAACGGAAGTTGAAGTTGAGAGAGAAGGGGAATGTTTTCAAACAATTCTACAGCATAATTAAAGTTTGGTTAGAAAAAAAAGAATGGGGGCTAATAAATAGAGGATCTTACACGAGTGGTCATTTCATATGAAATTTATGAAATGAGCCTTCGGCGAGTTTCATAAATTTCATATGAAATGACCACGAGTGTAAGATTCTGTTTATCATATTGTAATATCTTCAGCCCTTCCGCTTGATAATTAATTAAAAGCAACAACTATTTCATTATGAATGTGATGGTCTCTAGACAGATGACAAATATGAAAGTATGTGTCTTTAAAATAAATACTCTATTAGTAGTTTAATAATCTACATAAAGTGATGTTAATCAGAACTTTGATAACAATTTTGCAAGCTAAATGCTTAATTACAGTTTGTGTGTTAATTCATTTTCATTGTTCTATTGGCCTTTCCCTTCTGAGAGTTTGTGTTGTCTTTCTTCCCCCATGTTGAACTGATTTCTCTGGTTGCATTCTTGTCGATCTCTATAGCATCATTCTCTTGTCCAAATAACTTCTCAGCAACAGAGTCGACTTTCTGTTTTGTTAAAGTTCCAGTGTCCTTTTTTTGCTTGAACAACTGGATGTCATTATGATCGTATGCATTAGCAACTTCAGTTTGTTTCTTGCTCAATGTTGACTTGACTTCAACAAGAGCTTTTATTAGGTAATTACAGTTGTCTTGCCAGTTCTTTAATTCTCCTATCAGTTTCTCAATATTGCCGTTTGTGTCTAAAATGTGGCTGTTTTTGTCATTTTGGCACACTACTGTCCCTCTTGAAAGTACGCTTTCTAGGCTTTGTGGAGTTCTCAGCAGCTCTTTTGTCAATGTCACTGTTCTTGGCTGTTCTCTGATTATATTTGGGGGTTGCAAACCTTTAATTACGTTCTTGACAACATGTTTCTCTTTATAAACTGCTTCTGTGTTTGTGTCATAAGAATTATCTTGATTTTCTTCTGTCATATTCACTTTCTTTATTCGGACATGTCCGACTGTATGAGACACAGACTCGTCATCCGAACACTGTTTGCCGACAGACTCCTGTTCTCTACTTCTCTTAACTCTAGTGTGTTTCTGTCTGCTAGCTAACTCTTTTGTTTCAAAGCAATACTATGCTGTATTTCTGTATCTCCTTGCCCTGCAAACAACTTCAAAATGGTCTATCTTCTTGCACCTGTAACATTTCTTGCCGTATGCTGAAAACCCTCTGCCTCTGAGATGCACCCCTGAGAGACCGCAATAACTGCACGGCTGTAAACTACCATACCTATTACCAGAGTTCCTTTCTGTGAAGCCTTTGTATTGCCGTTTACGTCTGTATTCACGAGATTGTTTGTGCATATTGTGTACTTGCAAAGATATGTCCTCTGTTAGGCTTGCTTCTGTCAGAAAATCAGGTAATGAACAACAGTTCTTGATACATTCTTGAACCAGTGACTTGTTTTCTATTGTTTGTATCATATGCTCCAGAATTCTGTCCTCGAGACTTTCTCCAAATTCACACTGTTTTGCTTTTTCTCGCAACCGTGTTCCATACGACATTAATTGTGCTTTCTCCAGGAATTGGCCTCATTTCTAAGAATAAAAACCGTGAGTATTGTTTATTTCTTTTCGGCAAGAAATAGTCATTGAGTTTTGTTTTAAGCTTTTGATATATATTGAGCTCACCACATGCCGATGATGGATCTGGCAAAGTGTTATCTAAACGGCCAATTTCTTTTCCACCATATATTATTAAAGCATCCTTTTCATCCTGTGGCTCATTTATCCTGAAATACCTAAACTGTCTCTCAATCTCTTCTATCCACTCACTCCATTTACTGTATGCAGACAGCTTGTCTTCAGATAATTTGAAAGGTAAAATTTTCAAATGTCTGGATTCAGTTAATCCTTATTTCGCCTCTGCTGGTCATTTCTACTCTGTATATGGTCTCTTATCTGTATTCTTCTTAAAATCTTTTTACAAATATTGTATTTCGGAACGAATTTGTTATGCACCTCTGTATTTCAGTCTTTGTTTAGCTGGCGAAATATAGCTACTTAACTTTAATCCTTTTAGAAATCTTGCCTTCTTCAGTTGCTCTCATTTTTTTTTTATTTCTTGTGTTTTCTCTTCTCCTCTTCTTCTAATGCTTCATGCTCCTATCCTTTCCGTCCCCACTTCCACACCGTCTGTTTTTATATCCTCGTCGCCAATAATTTTTATGAGTTGCTAAGATATTTCACATATGACCCTTTAAAATGGGATTTTATCGCCTCCAAAATGATCATTATTTCAATAAGAAAACGCATTGTTGACATGGACGTTGTCAATGACGTTACGTGTACGTGCCCACTGAATAACAGCGACGTCATATGATAAATGTGCATTCGCAACTGGATTCTTGCTTGATTTCTTTCCATAGCACACAGGAATTCATAAATGGATCACAATCGAATGAGTTTCGTTGTCATTGCTGTAAATAAAACAAAAGTCACAAACAGTATATATACATGTACTGTAAAAAAATCCGTAGATTTAACAGTAAAATAACTGGCAACCAGCTGCCAGTCCGTTCACCGTTATTTTTTATAGGCGCTGGTAAAAATTGCAGGAATCATCAAGCAGAGTGGGACAGAACAGAGCAGGTGTCGTTTTGGCGAGATAGCCCTTCAACAATATGTAGTAATTTTCGAGTGCGTCCATTTAACATAAAACTTCCATTTCAAGATTTCCAACGATGTATTACAGGCAAACGCCCGTAAAAATAATGGGAAAAGGGCTGGCAGCTGGTTTCCAGTTATGCTACCGTAATATCTACAGTTTTTTCTACAGTGTATGAGCCGGGACACAAGAAAACAAACAAAGTGGTTGGTTTAAACAACATTATATTCAAAGCTTTTATACATACAAATAATATGAATAATAGAGTGAAGCAATACAGGATCTGGTTGTGCGCTCAGCGCAGAGTCAAATCAACCTGGGCATCCGCCCAGTCTGATCAGAGTCTTCGCTGTCAGCATGGAGGTAGCTTAGGCCCTTAGCTACCCTTTAAGCGCTTAGGGACGAGTCTGGTCAGACTGGGCAGATGCCCAGGCTGATCTGAGTCTCCGCTGGGCGCACATGCCACTTTGTTGGTTTTGTCGCGTTGCGGCTCATATTGTTTTTATTGAAGCTATATTCTGGCACTTCCGCTCAGAACATCCTCCTCTATGGGTCATTCATATACTGAAATGAACATGATTACCCATAATCCTGGTGCCACTCAAATTTTCCGCCAACTTTAGGTTCCTTCAGCAAGATTTTGCCAGAGTAATGGTATAATTCATCGACTCCTAATAGCTAAGGATAAGAAAAAAGAAAAGAAGAACGAAAGCAATATAATCACATAAGATTACTGAATTATTTCAGAAAAATTATATTTGTTTAAGAACAACTTAAATATTTGAGCCGCGACACGACAAAACCAACAAAGTGGCCTGTGCACCCAGCCAAGACTCAGATCAGCCTGGGCATCCGCCCAGTCTGGTCAAATTCTTCGCTGTCCGCATGCAGTTAGCTTAGATACTTTGCGACCCTTTAAGCAAAAGCAAAGACTCTGATCAGACTGGTCGTAGTCTAGACTGATCTGAGGTCTCGGGCGGCGCACACGCCACTTTGTTGGTTTTCTCATGTTGCGGCTCAATTTTTCAATACCAATATCGGTCTTCAAGGGCATTCAATGATTGTATGCCTTTGCAGACCTGGACTGGTAATGAAATGGTCATACAGCTCCCAGCCCCGGTAGCTCAGTAGGTTAAGTGCTGGCCTGCTGATATAGCGGTCCTGGGTTCGAGCCCTGCTGTGGGCGGGAATCTTTTCAATCGTAAATGTGGGTTCCCATTTCACACAGCCTTCGATTTTCAACCACCATCATCCTAATACACATGTATGATTAAAATCCTGTAGAAAAGGATCGCAATTTATCCATCTTTCCTCCATCTGAAATATTATTCGATAAATTCTTGTTTGCTCTCCTTAAAAGAACCGCATAATGATACCACAACATGTTTCACTTAATGTAATAGAATTTATCTCACAATTATTGTTTAAACACTTTGATGATTTTGTCTTTTTATGACGGTTTATATTTACCACGTTCGTTCACTGCAAGCTTCTGAATCGTATTTTATTGAGAACATACAAAGCAGCTGCGGTCATCATTTATTTCTTCTTTAGAAAGTAAAACTGATTAAACTCCAGTCCTTTTACCTTCTCAGCTGTAGTGATGACCTTTTCACATCTTCCCAGCATGCCTGTAACATCTGTTCCTGGATGTTTCCATAACGCCATTATGGGTCCGCGACCGTCAGTGTCAAGAACCTGTAGTCGAGATAGTGAAAATATTCAGAAGAAAAAAATATCGTATTTTTCAAATATAATTTCTTGTGGCCCGTTTGATCAGAAGATATCTTAGAATTCACAGACTGGTGTTGCAAACGGGAAAGACTGGTTAGTATACATGCTGTTCCATTAGCCTTTGGTCTCGTGGGACGGTCCATTTATCTAAATCTCATTCCAGGGACATGGTAATGTTAACCCCCACCGTATTGTTGTTATTCTAGTTTAAACCATTTCAGTCTGGGGGTGTGTTTCAGGGAAGAAATTGGAAAGAAACACGTCTACTGTAATTTAATAAATGGGTGGATGAAATGCGATTTTGCGTCCTTTTTAACAGTATTTCAGTCATATCAGGACGTTGGGAGGGTGATAATGAAATACAGTATCCAATGAAACCCCGTTTACGGTTGGAAAGATTTCCGCCTCCAGCGGGTCTTAAGCCCGGGGGCCGTATTTATAAAGCCACTTAAGTCGTTGCTATGCGGTTGCTAAGGCTAAATATCTATAAAGGAGATTCCCTACAACTATGAAATTTGGTCTGGAGGAACAGTCTTTGTAAGACTGTTCCTCCAGAGCAAATTTCATAGTTGTAGGGAATCTCCTTCAAGGAAATTTAGCCTTAGCAACAACATAGCAACCACTTAAGTCGTTTTATGAATACGGCCCCGGGACCGCTAGATCAGCAGGCTAGCGCTTAAACTACTGAGCTATCGAGGCTCCTGCTGAAATTTAAATCACTTGCAATTGGAGCGGCGGTAGTGTAGTGGGTAACACGCAGGACTACCAATCCAGGGTCGCAAGTTCAATTCCCAGCTTCTCCGGTCTCTGGGATGAAACTTTAAACCGAGGTTCCGTCTCCGTATGACCTAGTTGTTGATGGGACGTTAAACCTGAGTTCACTCACCACTTCCAAGCAAATGAACAATAAATACATCTAGACATGATACACTTGGTCATCCAATTTACAGGTATGCCAAGTCTAATCAAAATATTTCACGCCGATAAAATGCCCTGTGTCAGAAATGGTCTCTAAAAGTCACTGCAAGCCTAGCAGCTCGTATGTTCATGTTTTCTGCGTTTTTCAAAAGTACTAACCGTTTGGGGACAAATCTGCTGAACAGCCTATGGCCAAACATTGTTTTCCAATTTCGGATTTAATTTTTGGAGAAATCAGACAAAATAGCTTTTCGTTCAAACAGATCTGGTAAAATATATTTATTTCCACCAAAAGCACTATTTCCTTCATTGCAAACAATTATATAACACCAAAGAAACTCTTATCCGGTAGAGCGAATCTGCCGTTTATCGGCGTTACAATAAAGTTTAATCGGCGTTTGGATCGTTTCGCCGGCTTCAGGGTTGGACAGGGTGGAACTATATAAAGTGGATAAAATTGCAAATGAATATCTGTTTACCTTCTGCAGGTTAGAACAATTCATTAGTGTGAACACCGTATTGGTACATTGTGCTTTGGCCAAGATGTCGTCTACATTGATGACAAATTTTCGGAGATATTTACCTTATAAGAATGCTTCTCCAGCAGTCCATTGTCTATAACGGTCGTCTTGATCTTATCAAGCTCTCTCGAGTTTAGCAAATTCCTAGAAAAAGGAATAATTCCGATAAACTTTTCTTGATGCCACAGAGTCAATTCAATGAACATGCATATGAGCCACGCGGCACGACAAAACCAACGAAGTGGTTGTGCGCCCAGCGCATACTCAGATCAGCCTGGGCATCCGCCCAATCTGATCAGAGTCTTTGCTGTCCGCATGAAGGTAGCTCAGACCCTTAGCTACCCTTTAAGCGCTTAGCGAAGAGTCTGATCAGACTGGGCGGATTCCCAGGTTGATTTGAGTCTGCGCTGGGCGCCAACCACTTTGTTGGTTTTCTCGTGTCGCGGCTCAATTATGGATTTCGGTTTATGGGTACATAAGCAGTGAAGCTGTGGTTTCTTAAAATGGACTCGTTGCAGCCGAATATGCCTTCTACATAACGTCAAAGGCAATGCGCTACCTGGTATACCAAACGTCTCCCGACGTATGGACATGTCAGTGGTAGATCAAACGTCCCCCGACGTATGGACATGTCAGTGGTAGACCAAACGTCTCCCGACGTATGGACATGTCGGTGGTAGACCAAACGTCTCCCGACGTATGGACATGTCAGTGGTAGACCAAACGTCCCCCGACATATGGACATGTCAGTGGTAGACCAAACGTCCCCCGACGTATGGACATGTCAGTGGTAGACCAAACGTCCCCCGACGTATGGACATGTCAGTGGTAGACCAAACGTCCCCGACGTATGGACATGTCAGTGGTAGACCAAACGTCCCCCGACATATGGACATGTCAGTGGTAGACCAAACGTCCCCCGACGTATGGACATGTCAGTGGTAGACCAAACGTCTCCCGACGTATGGACATGTCAGTAACTGGGAAATTTGACTTTGAAAGGAGTCATGGTTACTAGTTGAGTGATGACAAAAGGCCATAAATCTGACAAATATCTGATCATATCTTCAATTAATTAACAGATGCTGAGTTCAGTTTCTGGTAAGTTTCATACATTCAACTGATTCACAGAGAAAGGACCGCGTAACTCTGGTAGAAAGGGTCCAATCATGGTCTTGATAAGATATGATCGTCAAATGGTGATAACAGTATCCTGAATGTTTTATGGAAATCGGTAGAAAACTGAAGGAGGAGTTGTAGACACAAGATTTAACTGCAGATTTATAGATAAAGGGCCGTAACTCTGACAAAAAAGGTCTGATCATGGTCCGGATGAAATATGATCCATGCCTTGTGGTGTTAACAGTATCCTGAAAGTTTTATGAAAATCGGTTGAAAACTAAAGGAGGAGTTGAAGACACAATATTTGTCTACAGCCAGGTTTTCAATTGGGCCTTACATGTAACTCTGACCGAGAGGATCATGTCATGACCCCTAATAATATACGATCCACGTCAGGTGGTGATAACAATACCCTGAAAGTATTATGAAAATCAGATGAGAACTGAAGAAGGACCGAGAACAAAAGATTTGTTTACATACAGATTTACAGATTAAGGGCTGTGACTCCGTCAGAAAGGGCCCGATCGTGACCCTGATATAATATAATCCACATCTGGTGGTGATAACAATATCCTAAAAGTTTTATGGAAATCGGAATAAAACTGAAGGAGGAGTTGAAGTCACAAGATTTGTCTACGGAAGAACTGACGGACGGACGGACGGACAGACGGAATCCATTACTATAGTCCCCTTCGACTACGTCGGGGGACAGAAATGGAGTGTTAGTTAATATGACTGACTATTATATTTTACGACCTTATCATTACTAGAATACTCAAAAATAAGACGGCAGTCTTCTTAACTAGAACCACTCATTCTTTCATTCCGTGGAATAACGTCACTGACCTCAGTGCTGAAGATAAGAGTGCACTTATTAGCATTTTTGACGAAACGGAGTGCTTTTCAGTCGAATCAGTTTATTTTTTTTTTCGATTATGAAAAAAAAAAGAAATAATTTTTCCTTACCTGTGAATTATCGCTGCTTAACACGTTGTTAAAGGGCAGATCAAGAAATATTAATTCACGACGGCGAAGCCGAAGTGAATTAATATCCGTATCTGACCGACAATTTTCCGCACCCGTGAATTATCGCTGATTAACACGTTGTCACAAAATATTTATTCACGACTGCGAAGCCAAAGTGAATTAATATTCGTATCTGCCCGACAGCACGTGTTTATTAGCGATAATTCACAGGTAAGGAAAAATTATTTCGGTTCTAACATTATACAAAATTAAATTAAGCCCTCTTAGGTTCTATGCAATGTACATGTTTCAGGAGTCATTATTATAACAAAGTAAAGATCATAAGAATAAATGATACCTTACTATTATCAAACCATCGTCGTCAAAATTCTTCTTCATTTCAGGTGTGACAGCAAACTTGCCCAGCTCATATTCATATTCTGAGAAAAGACCGACAATTTATGTCAACATTGCAACGGTGGAAATCGTACATCACGGAGGTAAATATCTCATACTTGGAAAGAAAATAATCTCGAAGCGGATAAGACAAGAATTCAAAAATTGTCAGAAGACAATAAAGCTCGACTTTGCGGGAGCTTGACTTTGGTTTAAACAATATTTCATTCGCAAGAATATTACAAAATGGCACAGGAACTGAAGTTAACAAGCGCAAATTTAATATTAACAATCCCGGCCAGATGAAATGATATCAACAGCAGTGTCAGAGTTCTCCTAGGAATAATTCTAAACCTCTAAAGTATTGCCAGAGATATGACAATATCAATTAACAGTGCGCTATAGGTTACAATAACCTCGAATCAGTACGAAGTCAGTCACCGAATGTGAATGAACCATTACACCAAATATAACAGAAGCCAATGCAATAGTTTTACAGATATTGGCTTATATCACTTAACCATGAAATATAGGTCACACTGACCTACACTTAGTATGAGGTCACTCACAGTGTTAGCCCACACCCATAACCCAAGTAAAGTGGAAATCCATGTAAAAGTGTTAGAAATATGATGCAAAACCACTGGATTATGAAATATAGGTCAAACTGACCTACAATTAGTTGGAGGTCATTCACAGCGTCAGCCCAAACCCAAGTATAATGCAAATTCATACATTGGTGAAAGAAAGATGAGGAAAACTCACGGGACCATGAAACAGGAGTCACACTTACCTACAATCGGTATGGGGTCACTGACAGTGTTAGCCCAAACCATGAACCGATGTATAAGGTTAATCCATAAAAAAAATGTGAGAAATATGAGGCAAAATCACTAGACCATAAAATATAGATCACTTTGACCTACTTTTAGTTTGAGGTCAAACTTTTGGTTTTACTGAGTAATTAGCCCAAGCAATCATGTTCGTACATCAAACAGTCTTCAAGATATAAGGGAAAACCACTGGACCATGGAATATAGGTCACTGTGACCTACTGTAAAATTGAGGTCAAACATTCGGTCATACTGAGTCATTATCGCAAGCAATCATGTTCTTACATCAAATAGTCTTCAAGATTTAAGGCAAAATCACTGGACCATGAATTAGCCCAAGAATCATGTTCGTACATCAAACAGTCTTCAAGATATAAGAAAACATCACTGGACCATGAAATATAGGTCACTCTGACCTACTGTAAGTTTAAACTTCATTATCACAAACAATCATGTTCATACATCAGCTAGTCTTCGTGATATAAGGTAAACTCACTGGACCATAAAATACAGGTCATTGCACAAAATGCATCGCTGTTTCAGTAGATTTTCCCCGGGCGTATCTATTGAGAAAGTTTGTAGACTCTAAGCATTTGTGGTTTCTTAGGAACTGAGCTAAACGCAACAGGTGAATATGTTTTCTATGTTCAATCAACTGTGAAATATATAGGTCTTGCCCAATATGCATCGCTGCTTTCAGTAGATCTTTCCTAGATGTATCTATGGAGCACGTTTGAAGATAGTAGCCCGTGCTATTACTTGGAAACAGAGCTAAACGCTACAAGTGAGTATTTTTTTCTATGTTCAATCAACCGTGAAATATAGATGATGGCCTAAAATGCATCGCCGCTTCAGTAGATCTTCTCCAGACGTATCTAAGGAGCAAGTTTGAGGCTCTAGCTCTTGTGGCTACTTGAAAAGTGAGCAAAATGCAACAGATGAGTAATTTTTCTATGTTCACTCAAACGTGAAATATAGGCCATGGCCCGCCGGGCCGCGTAGCGCAATCGGTAGGGCACCTGACTCATAAGTCAGAGGTCCTGGTTTCGATACCCGGTCTGGCCACATACTTTCGTTTCTCCTTCCGCTGATTCATGAAGGGCAGTTGTCAGTTACTGGCGAAAGTATGTGCACTTAGTACTGGTTAACCGCTTAGGAGGTCTAAGCCTGCCCAGGAGTAGTGTGGTTAGGTTAACTGACCGTCCCGACATGACCATTGCTGTTTACCGTGGACGTTAGGCAATAAATCAATCAATCAATCAATAGGCCATGGCCCGATATGCATTACTGCTGTTAGTAGATCTTCCCCAAATGTAGCTGTGAAGCAAGTTTGAAGACTCTAGCCCTTGCGGTTACTTCGAAACTGGGATAAACGCAACAAGTGAATATTTTTCTATGTTCAATCAACCTTAAAATATAGGTAATGGCCCGATATGCATCGCTGCTTTAAGCAGATCAGATCTTCCTCAGACGTTTCCATGGAGCAAGTTTGAATACTTTTGCCCTTGCGGTTACTTAGGGACTGAGCTAAACGTAACAGCTATGAATATATTTTGTATGTTCAATCAATCGTGAAATACGTGGCCAGACATACATCGCAGCTTTCAGTTGGTTGGTTGGTTGGGGTTTAACGGCCCTTTGAGACGGTATTTCGGTCTGTATCGGATTTTCTCCCAAAGCGAGGGAGAAAGAAGAGAAAAATGATAGACGAGAGAAAAATCTCCAAACAATCCCCACCCGCACCTACTGCAAGACAGTAGGGCATTGCCCTACCATTGACGCCCCGGGACTGGCAGTTATACCCATCACCATCGCACCAATCAACCACCCTATCGCTGCTTTCAAAAGATGTTTTCCAGACGTATATATGGAGCAAGTTTGAAGACTCTAGCCCTTGCCTTTTTTTAGAAACTGAGCTAAACGCAACAGCTAATTTTTTTTCTATGTTTAATCAACTGTGAAATATAGGTCATGGTCCGATAGCACTGAAGAAAAAAATCAGAAAAGGTGAACTGGTATAGATATTATTGCATCACAAAAAACTCTATATATTTTATTTTGAGAGAGATAATTTGAAATTTGTTAAACTTAAAACTTTATTTTACGGATGTGGCTATTATAAAGCGAAATTATTATATATTTAAAGTGTTTGTTTGCATACTGGAACTAATGTTTCTTGTGTACAGGAAAACTTTTTTTCTGCACATACGCAAATCAGATACGGTCTAATTCATTAAAGTAGGACTGTCCGGACAGGACAGACATGAACCAATACTTTTCCATGTTTTAAGTAATCAGACGTCTGGCCAACTCGAATTATTAAATATATGCTAGATTGGCCGGACTTAAGAAATAGAAACTCTCAAGTTTTTTTTTATATTTGTTCAGTATATGAAAATATTTTCCCAGAATTATCCTACAATTCAGGATAATTTGATTTTATCTTTGTATTTGAGGTTTACTATAAAGATGACAATGGATTCATAAGGAACTTTCTTGAGACTCTAAGGAAGGTTTTTATCAAAACATTTTTAAACTCATTCAGCTACATCAATGATCACTCATTATAATTAATATTTGTTACATGGAATTGTAATTGCAATTGTCTTACCTGCCATTTTGACAACTGTTCGCTGTTCACTTGTTCCTTTGGTGAAAACTGAATAAGAAACGATACCTGTGGTTCTATAGGTCAAGTAATAGCTAAATATTCATGACAAAAGTTACCGTAAGGTACAAAGGCTTTTGTATATAGTTGAGAAATAAAGAAGTAGCCACCGGGACTCGAACCCACGCCGACTACGACAACTCCGCCTAGCCATTCAGAGACATCGGCTTAACCATTTGCGCCACTACGCTTCTAAAAAAATAGAAGTTTCATGGAACAATGTTAAGCTTGATTTTTCTGAATGACCCAGCGGATAGGGCTATTTTATGAAGTTGTGCTAAGACAATCAGGTATATACATGGAATATCTGGATCATACGATTCCGAAGCTTGGAAATATCATATGATTAAATTTAAGATTTAACAAACTTTAACAGATATTCCGGTCCAGGACCATTTTACTGATGCAAGTACATACGGAAAATGTGTATATTTGAGAAATAAAGAAGTACCGACTGGGACTCGAACCCACGCCGACTACGACAACTCCGCCTAACCATTCAGAGACATCGGCTTAACCATTTGCGCCACTACGCTTCTCAAAAAACAAAAGAAGTTTCATGGAACAATATTAAGCTTGATTTCTCTAAATGACCCATCGGATAGGACTATTTTATTAAGTATATAAATATAAAGGATATTTTATTAAGTATATATATATATTTCACATCAGTTTCTAAGACTGCACTATTTCATAGACAAATTGCTCAATATATATATACATTTAAATAATAGCTCATAACAGCCATGTCAGTGTGTTTTCTACTAAGTGGAATAAAACATGAATTTGCCTATCACGACAGTGCCTTTGTGAAGTGCATCTAATTTGTTCGTTTCGCTCGGACCATTGTCTCAAACAACAGTCCTTAGAGTTCCAAGTTTAATTTCTTTATAGATCTGTTTAAAGTCTCCAAAGTCCTATGAGTGGTAAAACCGTTTAAACTCAAATCATTGATAAAACGGTTCAACCTTCACGTTTGGTAATACAATTTTTGGTTGATTTAAATTTACTGAGTCATATAACCGGCAAAAAGTAGAGAAAACAAGTTTTGAAAGATAACAAATCGGCCAACAAAATACAATTTCCTGTTCTGGTTTCCCGTCTAGCAATGCTATATAAAGAAAGACTGGATAGGATTGGGGCTACTCCGCCTGTATATTGTATTTTACCTTTTTATTTAATGAAGTCAAACGTAGGACATTAATTGCGAACTAAAATGATCCAAATAAGTTTTCAAACTCATTTTGTGATAAACTCAATGTTTTTTTTTATTTTTTTTTTTGTTTATAGCTGGCTAATCACATTCATTTGCAATGGCGAAACCTTTATATATCGAACATAATATTGAAATAAGCCAACATACCTCGAATTTTTATCTGTGCAGCGAAAAGAAGACCACCAGTTGCAGTTGTGTTGATGAGGTCGTTTTATCTACTTCAAAAAGTAGATCACACATATGTTATCAGTCCAAGATACTTCAAATCTGTGTTGTTTTGAAATTAGATACATGAATGTATAACATTACTATCATAATTTTATTGTAAGCGTTACGCCTGACTCGTTCTGTTGGTAGATAAAAAATCGAAAGGCAGTCTTCACCATGTGACGGTAGTGAGAACAATGCTGAAATTGGATTTATCACTTACAGTCAAATGCCAATACTTTATCCAAACAGCTGATTTCCCAAAGTAAATAACTATTTTAAGATATATGTAGTTTGAAATATCCTGAGTAAAATGTAAAGAAATGTAGGAAATGTGTCCTAACTTTGTTCTGTGAAATAGGAGGGTTCTTTGAGATATCAGTGTGTGAGAAAACGAGAGCCAGCTGTTTATGAAATTTATCATACGTACAATGAGAGAGAGAAGAGACAGAGAAAGACAGACAGAGAGAGAGAGAGAGAGAGAGAGAGAGAGAGAGAGAGAGAGAGAGAGGGAAAAGTTCCGTTCGTTAAGGAACTGTACATGTAGCCCTCCTTGAGTGGTGTATAGAAGTGGGAGTGTAGATGTCAGGTGAAATGGTCTTTAATGATAATTGTTTATTCAAGAAATCAGTAAGATCATTTGTCTGATACCTTATATGGCAATATTTAGGGGTCCTTTAGGATAGGGCTCAGCACTGGTCCCATTTATGTAATCAAGTATTAAAGCCCTCTTTAAAATCTTTGATTTCTTTCAAAACAAGGTTACATTTAGAGGCTGACTCCGAATGTCATCTTTAGGGGTTAGGACTGACCGAGGTAAGGTCCTCTGTAAGTCATCAGTGGTTAAGCTCTCATCGGAATCTTAAATGTTATACTGATTGTGGCTTTATTAAAGACAGCGTTGTCCCTTTAGGGCTGGACTCTGAACTGACTGTGTTCCATATGTCATCATTCGTTAATGTTCTCATCAAGAATTTTGATATTAAATATGCCGATACTTAAAGGTCGGCTCCACTGAAAATGTACCATTCTAAGGATGGATTCAGGACGCAGGGTAATGTATGGTACATTCGTAGAGTATAGAACCCTATAATTTTGTATAGGAAAGACTAAATAAGGCTCTGGGAAATATGCTTACCTTAAAATCTGTCATAGCAATATGGCAGTAAAAACAAGAGGGCGATGAGGCCCTGAATCGCTCCCCTGAGTATGGTGGCCATGTAGGTCATGTGACCTAGACTGCTTGAATAAATTTTTATTTCCTCAGCCCCTGGAGGCTGTGTATAAAATTTGGTTACAATTAGCTCAGTGGCTTTTGAGGAGATGTCTGAAATTGTCAAAATATGAGACATGTGTCGTAGGTCAAAGGATGATATTGACCTCTTGTACCCACAAATCTTCCATGAACTAATTAACAAGACTGCATATATCAATTTTTGGCAAAAATCTTCTAAACTTGCCATGAAATCTTATGTTCTACATGTACCATTTCCCATACTTGACCTTGCCTTATAAAAGGTCAAGGTCAGCCCAAGGTAATCATTTGAACTATCTTGATAGTATTCAAGTACCTGATGCTATATACCAAGGTTCAAGGCTATCGATCATTTGGTTCTGGAGAAGAAGATTTGTAAAGGTTTTTTGCCATATATGGGCATGGCGGCAATGTTGGTCATGTGACTAGGACCGGTTGAACAAATTTTCATTCCCTCAGCCCCTAGATGCTCTATATGAAATTTGGTTACAAGTGGCCCAGTGGCTTTTGAGGAGATGTGAGAGATCGTCAAAATATGACAGACCAGGGTCAAAGGTCAAAGAATGACCTTGAGCTCTTGTATTTTCATGTACTTATTAAGATGACTGTATATACCAATTTTCAGGTCAAAATCTTCAACAGTTTCCAAGAAATCTTATGTTCTAGCATTTTCCAATATAAAAGCTAAATAAAGCAAATTGACCTTACCGTAAAAAAAGGTCATAATTTGAACAATCTTGGCAGTACCCATATACCCAATTCTACGTACTAAGTTTCAAGGCCATCGGCCTATTGGTTTTGGGTAAGAAGATTTTTAAAGGTTTTTACCATATATGGGCCTGGCGGCCATGTTGGTCATGTGACTAGGACCGTTTGAATAAATGTTTGTTCCCCTGCCCCCTAGAGGCTCTACATGAAATTTGGTTACAATTGGCTTAATCGCTTTTGAGGAGATGTGTGAAATTGTCAAAATATGTGAGACCAGGGTTAAAGGTCAAAGAATGACCTTGACCTCGTGTACGCATAAATTTTCATGTACTCATTAAGATGAGTGTATATACCAATTTTTAAGGTCAAAATCTTCAACAGTTTCCAAGAAATCTTATGTTCTAGCATTTTCCAATATAAAAGCTACAGAAAGAAAATTTGACCTTACCGCAAACAAGGTCAAGGTCACACCAAGGTCATATTTTGAACATATTTTGTAGTACTCGTATACCCATTTTTACATACAAAAATTCATGGCCATTGGCCCATTGGTTCTTGAGATGAAATTTTTTAAAAGTTTTACCATATGTGACAGTGTCTGGTATTTCGAGCCTTATGGAGCGAAAATCGGAAATTTTGTTTTTAACGTTTTCATATTTATTAGTGCTTCCAGAATAGATTTCGAGAAGCCCAAAGAAATAGCGCTAAGGTTTACTGCAAAAGAAAACGAAATTCACACTAACCCTATTTTTAGCTCACCTGAGCCGAAGGCTCAAAGGTAAGCTTATAGTATAGGCAGGCCTCCGTCGTCCTTCGTCGTCCACACTCTTTAAACATCTTCTCAGAAACCACTGGGCCAATTAGAGTCAAATTTCATATGGAGCCTTTACAGGATGGGGGAATAAAAGTTTATATATTTGGTTCAGGTCACATGACCCAAATGGCCGTCATGCCCATAAATAGTAAAAACCTTAAAAAGAATCTTCTTCTCCAGAACCACTGGACTGATTGCCTTGAAACTTGGTATGTAGCATTTGGGACTGTAGTACTATAAAGTTTGTATAAATGAAGACCCTGGGTTGACTTTGACCTATTTTATGACAAGGTAAAAATTGGTCCCTTAGGCTTTTGAATGGGAAAAGCTGAAAAAGTGCATTTTTCTCTGTTGCCATTGAACTCTGTGATTAGGAAATGCAGCAAAATATAACTCCTCTGAATTTGAAAGGTCAAGGTCGTTTAGTGACCTTGGCCAAAGGTCAGTTGTCCATCCTTTGTCAACATTTTCAAACAACTCTTCCTCTGAGAGTACTGGGCCAATTTTATTTAAATTGCATATACAGCTGCAGGTAAAGGGGAAAAGAAAATTTATATACTTGGTGTAGGTCACATGACCAAGATGGCAGCTATGCCAAAATATGGTAAAAAACTTAGGAATCTTCTTCTCCAGAACCACTAAGCTGATTGCCTTGAAATTCGGTATGTAGCATTGGGGACTCTGGTACTACAAAGTTTAAATAAATGATGACCCTGGGTTGACCTTGGCCTATTTTATGACAAAGTCAAACTTGGTCCCTTAGGCTTTTGAACGGGAAAAGCTGAAAAGTGCATTTTTCTTTTGCCATTGTACCCTGTGATATGGAAATGCAGCAGAATTTAACTCTTCTGAATTTGAAAGGTCAAGGTCAAGGTCATTTAGTGACCTTGGCCAAAGGTTAATTGTCCATCCTTTGTCAAAATCCTTCTGAAACTACTGGGCCAATTTTATTTAAATTTCATATACAGCCTTCAGGTAAAGGGGAACAGAAAGTTTATATACTTGGTCCAGGTCACATGACCAAAATGGCCGCCATGCCCATATATGTTAAAAACCTTAAAAAATCTTCTTCTCCAGAACCACTCGGCTGATTGCCTTGAAACTAGGTATGTAGCATCTGGGGCTCTAGCACTACAAAGTTTGTATAAAAGTTGACCCTGGGTTGACCGTAACTTATTTTATGACAAGGTCAAAATTGGTCCCTTAGGCTTTTGAATGGGAAAAGCTGAAAAGGTGCATTTTTCTGTTGCTTTTTTGCTCTGTCACATGGAAATGCAGCAAAATTCAACCCCTCTAAAATTTAAAGGTCAAGGTCATTTAGTGACCTTGGCAAAAGGTCACCCGAGTGTCCTCTGTCAACATTTTTAAATGTCTCTTCCTCTGAAACTACCGGGCCAATTTCATCAAAATTTCATAAACAGCCTTCAGGCAAAGGGGAAAAGAAAGTTTATAATCTTGGTCTAGGTTACATGACCAAGATGGCCCCCATGCCCATATATATATGTTAAACACTTGAAAAAAAATCCTTTTCTCCAGAACCACTAGGCCGATTGCCTTGAAACTTGATATGTAGCCACTGGAACTCTAGTACTACAAAGTTTATATAAATGATGACCCTGGAATGACCTTGACCTATTTTGTGACAATGTCAAAGGACCTCTGACAGTTGTAATGTTGATTTGCCTATAAAAATGGGGGAAACTGAACTTTCTGTATACTTCAAAATTTTTGTTGAAATGTGTTGCTCTTAACCTGCCATAATTAGCACAAAAATAATTTTTCAGTTATACCATACGCAGACCTAGATTTTTGGTGTAAAAAGCAAGGTTTTACTATTGAATGTATGGAAAATAGGAAAACTTTTATAAAGATGCCCCCCCCTCGTGCCTCAGCAAGCCACTTTGCATGCATATGTGTACTGTCAATATGAGTGGCAAGCTGAAGCACGGGGGGAAGGATAGTCTGCAGCTGAAAAACTGAAAAGTGGGAGGGTAATTGGACCCTCTGTGTCTAAAACTAAGGCTAGCATACTTTTTATTTACATATTATTGTAGTACTATGAGCATCTATAGAGTTGTACTTCATTTTAAGCATATTTAACAAATAAAATTCATTAAATAAGAAAAAGCGAAAAATATATGTATTTAGAATGACTGAAATTTTCACTTACCCCTCTTGCGAGAATCAGTGAGAGTTAGCATGCAGATGTAATAATTGTTCAGAGGCAATATCAAAACCTCTTAATAATGGATAAGTCTACTACCCGTTGATGCTAAAATTTTCACTTTTGGCTTCCAAAGAAAGCTGCAGTAATTTGTCGAAAAATAGGCAAATTTGCATGGAAACTGTCAGAGGTCCTTTGGTCCCATAGGCTTTTGTATGGGAAAAACTAAAAAAATGCATTTTTCTGTTGCTATTATGCTTTGTGATATGGAAATGCAGTCGAATTCAACCCCTATGAGTTCAAGAGGTCAAGACCTTGTACTTCATCAACAAGCATTAAAAAGATTGTAAAATTAATCTTAGACTTATGTGCCGAGGATGAATGGACTCAGGTGAGCTGCAGGACCAATGGTCCTCTGATTTGTTTTCGTTTCACTGATTGGATACAATTTACATACTAGCTGGATAAACCTTTATAACTCTGGTTTGTGACATCGCTTTTCAAAGATCTATAATGCAAACATTCTTAAAAGAGTGTAGATGAAGAAAATTAAAGACGCCGAAAGAGATGTTGTAACACTCTTTTCAGGTGACGCTTTGAAATTTATTAGGCAGTGCGCGGAAATACAATTAACTTTACTTGCAAATTTTATGACGTCACTTTCATTTCACGCTTCGTGACGTCAACGTCGCACCTCCACAAGGCTCAAAATGCTAGGCGCTGTCACATATATGGACATGGCAGCCATGTTGGTCATGTGACTAGGACCGTTTGAACAAATTTTCTTTCTCCTGCCCCCTAAAGGCTCTACATGAAATTTGATTACAATTGGCCCAGTGGCTTTTTTAGGAGACGTGTGAAATTGCCAAAATATGAGAGACCAGGGTCAAAGGTCAAAGAAAGACCTTGACCTCTTGTACGCATATATGTTTATGTACTTTTTATGATAATTTCTAGCTGTTTATTGTGGACGTAAAGCAACAAATCAATCAATCAATCAATCTTTAGGTTTTCTTTTACATACACTGCTGAGTTTTTTATTACATGTATATGCTTTGTTTATGTAAGAGTCAAATAACCTTGTTAGGGTAGAGTCGGGTAACTTTGGACAGCAAGAAAATTCGGATATACCATTACAAACAGTGAAAAATCCAGATGAGACGGCTCATAATGAGTCGTCTCATCTGGATTTTCACTGTTTGTCCAGTTATTTTTGTTTTAATTCCAAACAACTGACATATAAAGGAAACACTGTCATTGTCCGAATTTACCTTCTGTCTGAATTTACCCGACTCTACCCTATATTTTGGCTGCCAATTTGAAGAAACGTCAGTGCATGTTTAATTTCCATGTGGAAATGGAATTGCGCATTTACCAGGAGTGCAATTGTGTCTGTTACAATGTATCGCAAGACTTCTATTTCGTTTTTTCTCTATATATGTTTCAAATGTGGTCTTTCGGTGTTTAGGCTGGGCTGTAGATTATGTCCTTTCCAGCTATCCCGGTGACTTCATCTTACATTATTTGAGCCGCGACACGAGGAAAGCAACAATGTGGTTGTGCGCCGAGCGCAGACTCAGATCAGCCTGGGCATCCTCCAAGTTTAACCAGACTCTTTGTTAAGTGCTCAGAGAGTAGCTAAGGGTCTACGCTACCTCCATGCGGACAGCGAAGGCTCTGATCAGACTGGGCGGATGCCCAGGCTGATCTGAATCTGCGCAGGGCGCACAACCACCTTGTTGGTTTTCTCGTGTCGTGGCTCATTTCAGATATAAGGGCCGCCATATGTACTTTTGCAGAAACTCTATTGTCTTTATTAAATTTTTATTACACAAACAGTGTATAACCAGTGCAAATGCCATGTTTAATCCTGCAACTATACAACAACCCACTCGAGTCTCTTTGCAGTCTATGGCATTTTGTTTTGAATTGATGATCCCAATGCCCTAACTGGTGGCATTTCGTGATGTCACCTACATCTGCTTAAAGTAAGACGTTGCAACGTTGTCTGAGGATGTTTGCTACTTGGTCTTGACAAGTTTATCGTCCTCAGGCTTAACGAACATTTTACCGCTGAAATCTGAAACATTTGTGCACTCTTCTATTGCTGTGTCCGGCACCTGAAAAGAAAGAAGCAGATCCTTGTAAATACCCTTGTACATGCCTCAAACTTAAATCACCGTAAAGACAATATAGAGAGAAATCAAGAATAACATGCTCATTATAGTAAAATGTATAAAAGATGCCCTCCAATAGAAAAAGAACACCCACAAGAACGAAAATCAGAGCCTGGGATTTACGGAGACGCTTCGTATACCAGCAATGCCATTTGCAAGTTGCTTAAGCCCTCTAGCACCGGAGGAGTGCTTGAGTTTCAAAGCTACGGGCACTGGGCTCAGTGATCCCCACATTAAAACCAACTGCAGTGACATCAAATAAATCTTTATTGAAATGTTCACCAACACTTTGGCTTTCCAATTTAATCATTTGGCAAACCTCATATGTATGTTCTTTGTCTTTCTGTACCGCAAATTAGTCAAATCTCGATATCTCGAACACCGATATCTCAAAGTACCTCTTATCAAATTATTATAGTTTGGACACATTCCTTATTTTTGTCACCCGACGCAGGCGGAGGGGGACTATAGAAATGACCCTCGTGCGTCCATGTGTGCGTCCTTCCGTCCGTCCTTCCGCAATCTTGTCCCCGCAACTCCTCCTACGTCTTTCATCGGATTGATTTGAAATATTACATATTGTATTATTATGATATGAAGATGTGCATGTGGCTTTTGATTTTTGTTTTGGCCATTTTTGCTGGAGTTACGGCCCTTGCTGACTCAGACTTTGTCTCCGCATCTCCTGGCACATCTTGTATCAGATAGACTTGAAATTGTGCAAAATGTGTCATCACGATCTGAAGATGTGCATGTGATTTTCGAATTTCAGTTGTCCTATATTTTACAAAGTTATGGCCCTTTTGTCATTTCTGGCATTTTTCCAGCGTTTGAACCGTTTGACCGAGACAGCTGAAATTTGGTATGCTTTTAGTGTTTAGTAAATTGATTATACTGATTATTGTTAGGATGATGCCGGGCCGCGTAGCGCGATCGGTAGGGCGCCTGACTTATAAACCAGAGGTCCTGGGTTCGATACCCGGTCCGGTCACTTACTTTCATTTCTCCTTCCGCTGATTGAAGAAGGGCAGTTGTCAGTTACTGGTGAAATAAGTGCACTTAGTACTGGTTAACCGCTTAGGAGGTCTAACTCTGCCCCAGAAATAGTGTGGTTAGGTTAACTGACCGTCCCGACATGACCATAGCTGTTTGCCTTGGACGTAAACAATAACACAACAACAACGACAACAATTGTTAGGATGTGCTCAATTGATTAGTGAAAGAGTTGTTCCCCTTACATAGGTTATAGGTAAAACGATAACTCCAGAACTATGAATATTAATGGGCTGAATTTTCATAAATGCATTGTTCATTTTTCATCAGATTCATATTACACATGTAGCAGGATTATGGTCCTTGTTATTTTGTTATTAGGTAATATACAGTCTTGATGTTTGGGCATCCAGTAAAGGCCTAAAGTTTCAGTAACCTGATTTTACACATGTATATTCCCCTTTCTAGACTTAAGTATTTTATAACTTCATAGAGGCTCAGTAATTGGGTTTATTCTTTGCAACATAAACAGCTCTTTTCCAGGTAGGTGGTTATAAAACTGGCCTTAATAAAGCATAAATACATTTGACTCACAAACACATTAATATACTTAAAGGATTTAAAAAGTTCCACTTTTTAATTGCTGGCTGATGATCCTTTCACGAGTGACAGCGTTTAACATTTTATGACAAAATGCTTGAAACTCATCTAATGTAAAGACTATGCAGTCTGTTTTAATCATTTACTTAAATGACGTCAGTAAAAGAGCGTTACATTTCTGAAATGCATAAAGAGATGACGTTCTTATCTTACGCAACATTCTTTTAGACGATTTCTTATTGTCTATATATTGTTACGTCATCCACGTTGGCTTGCAATTATTATTGCAGCCGATGCTGTCGCGCAAAACTTATTACGGAGACGGCGTCGACGTACGTTAACGTCATGGCCTCTGGTTTTTAGTTTCATTTGGCTGCTATTCTGGCGTCTTTAGAGCTTTAGATGTAAACCGTGCCCGTCGTCTGAAATTGTAAATTACCGTAATCAACTCATAAAATTGTCTTGTGACGTCACTTTTTGAAATTTGAGCATTTAACTGGCCCGTAAATATGCACCCGTTTGCGATATTTAGGCGCGTTATGCAAATTAAGGCCACAGGCCGACTTTGATGTTGGGGATAGGGTTTGGGATCTGATTCAGTCAGTTCCTGAAGTGAAGTTACTCTTTAAAGGGGGGAGGAGGGGGTGCCTATAAGGCCCTTTTTCTGCCCAAGAGCAAAATGTTTTAATTTCGGCTGATGATTAGACTATAGTGTCCAATATACTGAATCAATGGTGGTTAAGCTCCGTAAGCCCTACTTTTGGAATAATGGGGTTATTAAAGTGGGTGGGGTGAATCAGCATGAACCAGGAGTGTCATATTATAAGCTATATTTCTCCTTCAAATTTAATGGCATTCATAAATACCTTCCTTTATAAGTTGAAGTAATGTCTTTTGTGGCATCTTTTCTCAAATTCTATCTTTTAAAGTAAAATCTTATGTCTGCAGAATATCTTTTATAGACACTGTCAATTTTCATTACTTTTGGTACTTTAATTTCAATATATTCTACCATATCTCTAGAACCAATGGATGGCTTCTTACCAAACTATCATGGGTTCGCCGTTGGGAGAGTGCAAACTGTTGATTAAATTTTGGTGACCTTGACCTTTGTTTCAAGGTCACAGTAAGACTTAGAATGTCAATTTTAAGTCACGTTTTGGCCATCGTCTACACAGTAGCTCCTGAGTTGATATGGAACTGTTCCTAAAGTGGCCTAAATTAAACATTATGAGGAGTAAGAGCACTAGTTATGATTAAATGGCCATGACATCATGATTAAATGGCCATGACATCATCTTCAAGGTCAAGGTCATGGCTAGACTAAATAGAGTTTAATCATAGATTTCATCAATCAGGCGGCAGAAATGTACCAAGTCCGAGTGTTTTCATTTGAAAATCAATTTTTAATGTGCACAGAATGACCTTGACCTTGGTCTGAAGGTCAGTATTAGCCAAACATGATGAAACAGAATTGGGTTAAACTTAAAGGTTATAGAAAAGTCTGTTGTAAAATAATGAACTTCTGAATGTATTGGTGACCTTCAGATGTAGGTCAAGGTCATTATATACATATTAAGCATTGTTTTACAAATAGAAACATACATATTTGTTAAATTTCTGCTTACTAGTTGTGTGAGATCTTTGGTTAAACTCTGTCTAGTCTAACCTTGACCTTGCCCTTGAAGATGATGCCATGGCCATTTGATCATAACTAGTGCTCTTACTCCTCATAATGTTTAATTTAGGCCAATTTGGTCATAATTTCATATTAGTTTAGGAGCTAATGTGGAGACAATGGCCAAAACTTGACTTAAAATTAACATTTTAAGTCTTACTGTGACCTTGAAACGAAGGTCAAGGTCACCAAAATTTAATCACAGTTTGCACTCTCCCAAGGGTGAAGCCATGTTAGTTTGGTAAGAAGTCATTCATTGGTTCTAGAGATATGGTAGAATATATTGAAGTCCAAGGACCAAAATTAATGAAAATTGACAGACTCGATAAAAGAAATTCTGCAGACATAAGATTTTACTTTAAAAGATAGAATTCGAGAAAAGATGTCACCAAAGACATTACTTCAACTTATAAAGGAAGGTATTTATAAATGCTATTAAATTTGAAGGAGAAATATAGCTTATAATATGACACCCCTGGTTCATGCTGATTTACCCCACCCACTTTAATAACCCCATTATTCCAAAAGTAAGGCTTACGGAGCTTAACCACTTTTGATTCAGTATAGCGGACACTATAGTCTAATCATCAGCTGAAAATAAAACATTTTGCTCTTGGGCAGAAAAAGGGCCTTATATACACCCCCGCCCCCCTTTCAAACTTTTAAAGTTGATTTGATATTGTAAGACAAATGTTTCCTCAGAAAATTGTATACAGCAAGTGATTCATCTGTATGTAAACTGTACTAAAAACATGAGGAAAACGTTCTTATTCCTGGCCGATTCGGTTGAACGATTTCAAATTTGTGATGCAGACATAATCAGGTATAAAAGAATATTCATGATGTGAAGTTTTGGTAGACGTAGCTGCATTCATTTTTGAAATATTCAAAAATACAGGGTGGAAGTTTTTAAATCCTTACAGTATACATTTACAGTGCTCCAGATAAGAAGGGATTGCAGAGATAATTTAGGAATATGTTTTCTTATTTTCTTCCCACAAAATACATCATATGTTTTAACTGAGAATTAAAAAATATATCTGAATTATCCCTGTTACCCCTTTTTATCTGGAGCACTGCATTTAGCATAGAACTTTGTTCAAATTAACACCAATTTTAGGTTTAACTCGCTGAGCATATACGCTAGAGCAATCATATCAGTAGGTTGAATACCTAGTACTGTAGTCACATGTATATGTGTCAACCTGGTTTCCTGTTTTGTTTGCTATTTAAAATAAGTAAAACAGATGCATTCCATATGGCTTCTGAAGTTTGTCATATTGATAGTTCCTCTGTGTTGGACTTCGTGGGTCTGTTGTTCCGTCCTTTCGGTGTTTTGGATGGATTATGCTCTCAGATTTCTGCCATTCATTTGGTATCTTTATTTTTTATTTATTGATTTTTTTTATTCTTTCGGATTGATTTGGCTTGTTGCAGGTTCCTGTTACATTAGGCACCTCCAGCCAGTTTTGAGTTTTCACGAAGTTATTGGTTTCGTGCTGGTTTTGTGGCTAAGGAACGTTCGCATTTAGCTATCATGGAAAGAAGCGTAAGTTGGGCAGCTACTGTGGACATGAATTACAAATAAATCAACAGCCTCATTTGACGAATTTTCATATTGAATGAAGAAAATAATAAAGAAAAATAGATTTTCGGGATTTTTTTATTATTCGTCGTATTTTTTTTTATTTCATTTTCATTATTTTTTTGTTTCATGTTATTTGTGTGTGTGTGTGGGGGGGGGGATTATATTCCGTTATTATCCGGATTTCAAAACTGTATGAACGCATCGAAGCAAATTGATCTGACCAAATGAGGTGGCTAAAAATTTAAAAAAAAAAAAAAGATTCTTGTATGCCATCTTGATCGGGAAGACATGCCTACATACTAAATATTATAAAACATTTCAAAGAGTTTTTAAATTATAACTCGGCTAAGGAAAATTCGAGACCAATTCAACCACTCTCCCTGCGCGTACATCTCTATATCAGTCTACTTTTGAGATTTCCTTCCGAAAAAGTCTTAAAATAAACTTTTTATGTATCACGCTTGTTTTTCTTTATGTGTGTGAATGTTGGAAAGTGATTTTTACCCACCTTGTGAAGTTTGGTATATGGAGGGCAAATGTCTTGTTCTGACGGCTGGTTACTGGCCTCGTTGAATGAGATATTGATAGCCATTCGTCGTTTGAGACTTTTGTTTGGTCCACTGCAGTGTAACACGTTGCTATGGAAGAATATGGCATCCCCTGCAAACAAAATTAACGCAAAAAGTTATTCAGGGCCCGGTTGTTTAAAGCTAACGACGTCATTAGATAACGAAACGTTAACTTTTCAGATGTATGCAAAAACCACTGCTAATTTTACCGAAAAAAATGTGAGGAGCTTTTAGCTCATTTCTTTTTTGTTCACAAAAGTATTAGCACATATGATTTTATGTGTAACAGAAGACAACAAATTCATGACTAATGGCTTCATTAAGCTAACCGTGTCTTGAACAACCGAACCCGGCTTTTCACCGCGAAGTATATTTATACTCGAATACTTATGAATACAGTCAATCAGTTTCGAGGGTAGTCTAAAATGTTCTGTCACGCGCTTCATATTATGGAACCAGCATTGAAACGCATCTGAAAATCACACCATCAAAGCGGCCGGTTACTTGCCTAAACAGTGTCAAGGAAAATTTGAAAATTTCCTTCGAACAAGTGCACCCACACTACTGGCATAATATGTAGAAAGTGCAGTTTTCATAGATATCCACTGCCAAATTAGTAATAGTTATTGATAACACTTCCTAGTGTATAGAGCAACGATTATAGTTTTACTCTTCCGAACTTGACTTGTGACCATAAACATACAGTGTAAGTTTGGTCATAGCTGCTTATAAACAGCAGTCCCTCTCGTGTTTTTACAAGACAGTCTACAGCGGTTTGACTATGTAATGGGCATTATTAATGTTTCAACATGGCCCATAATCAAATTTGGACCAGATCTAGTAAACATACCATGTCAGTTCAGTCATGATTGCTGAAAAAAAACAACAACCTATATTGTACTCACCAAACACTATCAGCATTTTACTATGTTAGGGAAAAGAACTCTAGTAACAAAAGTCAGACTTGGATCGTCCATTAAAGGTCTCGACAGAGAGTTTGTAGTCATAAAGAGACTGATCGAGTTTAGTCGTGATTGCTCATAGCACAGGAAACTGACGCTGTATCAATACAAAAAAACATTCAAAGACCCTTAACAACCAATTATTATATATAGTAATATATATATTAAGCTTTAGAAGCTATTGTATTGGTTCCATAGATGCAACGTCAGTGTCCTGTGTAGCTAGCCGCTATCATCTTCACAAGGTAAGAAGTGGACGGACGGACGCTGACCGATCACAATAACTCACACTGAGCACTCTGTGCTCAGGAGAGCTAAACGGACTTAAAGCTCTTCACTACTTTCATAATATATATATATTAAGGACGTATCTTTTGATGTCCAATATACACTATCTTTTGATGTCAAGTATACACTATCTTTTGATTTCCAGTATACACTATCTTTTGATGGTCAGTGTACACTATCTTTTAATGTCCAGTGTACGCTATCGCTGCGCTTTAATCAATTCACCTTTTTCCATGGACTATTACTCCGGTGTGGATTTTTTTCCAGATCATGATATTTCCATGAACTTATTTGCTCTCTATCATTATCTTATGTCAGTTCACTTTCGAGAGAAAAAAAGTGACATCAAGATGTACCTGGTTGCAAATTTGTTGTAACAAGGTCGCATCGGGTTTTGAGCCAATTTACTCTGTCCATATTAGCCCCTTGTTGTCCCCCAGCAAATCCATGTTCTATTCGACCGCATTTGTGAGATCCTTTTAGAAGCTGAAACAGAAAGTTCGTTCTATGTCCTACAAAGTCTATGCGCAAGTAAAACTGCGCACGTTGATCTGAGCCATGCCTATTCACTTGTCGCAATGGCGATTTTTGTTCATAATATTAGGTGATTTGTAGTTCGCGTATCACGAACGCGGATGTCGCATGACACATCTCACTCATTCTCAGCTAAGCCGGACAAATACTGTCTTCACATATTGCTGCCAAATAAACCAGTTTTAATGTATTGTTAATTACCAAAACTACTTGCGTTGTAAAAACAACATCCTAAGTGAAACTTGGATGCATTTACACATGACTTTAGACATTTGTCTGTACGCAATCGGATGTAAGATAGGGACCTCCAAAATTGCTTGTCTACTCTAAAAAGGACTGTCGTCACATTTTGTAAACCAATCTAATCGCATGTGAGCCATCCTAAAAAGTGATTTAACAGGCAAACTTTCTGAGACAAAAACACAGAAGTGATTCTTTTCTGCTCGAAATTTTATTTTCAGTGTTTTACACTTGTCATGAAACACCAATCATTTACGAGTCCTAAAGTTTAGGCAGAGCTATGAATGTGGCCTCTTAATGTTATTCAATATAATAGTTATAAAGAGACTCCACTAGCAGGAAAGAAATATCATAGATATAAAACTTTAACATCAACGTGTAGTTACAAACTGCATTTAAGACCATTTTTTTTATTTTATGTGCTTAATTTTCGTTCCATCATTCACATTACAATCCATTGCGTGGTACTTTCAAACGCCTTCACATCCCTAGTGATATTAAACACATTTACTATCCGACCAATGACAGCACCGATAGAAATTAACCATGTGATATTAAAGATTTATGAACGATCATCATTTACGAGACGTGATTTACGAGTCTACGTTTGGAAGTGACCCTGCATATACTGGCATATCAGTTTCCTATATACAATTTAACGTTTCCTAATAATTTGGTACACAAATTAGACCCTCGCCGGAAGCTGCTCTCATTAAAGCCGCCATTTGTATTGTGACAGTCACGGAAAGTAAAGAGAGCGGATAATTTTAAAAAATTGGTGAGTAGATGAAATGTAGATATTTTGAATATTCAAGGCTAGATTTGCATAAATTTTTGTTGGTAAAACAGTCTGATCAGTATTGTTTTGTTGCTAATAATGGGGGTGTCACCCCCTCCCCCCTTGAATACTGAATACCGTTTAATTTTGAGCTTGAATACTGAATACTCTTTAAAAACGGGCTTAAATACTGAATACTATTTAGGGAGTAGCGCAACGTAAAATCCTAGTAAATATTAAGAAAACATTTAGCAATACGCTTAAAAGGCTGATTTTTTAATTATAGATTTTGAAGTCATTTATCAATAATGATGAAAACTGATTGCTAATACCCCCATTCCACTGGACGGCGCCCTTTGCTGCGCTTCAAAATTCTGGATATACCGCGTTGAATCATAGCAGAAGCTACAGCAGCGCAGCAGAAGCGTCTAGGTCGCAGTGAAAGCGTATCTAAAGCGGCATGATTGCCAAGTCACGGCGCTTGTTTTGACCGTGATCAAACTTTATGTTACTATTGTAGCGGAATCGCCGAGGACACAAAGCGCAACGAAAGCGTAGTAACAGCGCAGCACAAAATTCATGAACGCAGCAGTTCCGAGGCAGCAGCGCAAGCAACGCAGCACCAGCGAAATGGAATCTCGCTGACAGTCTTATACTTTCCCCAGCGCCTTGGAGATTCGTCCACGACCCAGCTAAGCTTCTGCCACGCTCTTTGTGCTCCCGCTGCGCTCTAAACGCGCTTGTAGCGCTCTTGGCGCTTCCGCTGCGATTCTATTATTTATGAATAGCACAGCCACGACGCTTCTGCTGCGCTCTTGGCGCTTTAATTGTGTTTCCTCTGCTCTTATGGCGATCTGGGCATAAAAAACGCCGCGTTTCCACGGCGATCGTCAATATTTGCTGGCGCTCAAAACGCTTCAAAACTCGATTCTCACGTTTCATTCAAGATGCCATCCCCGTCAAAAGCAGAAGGCGAAATCCACATCCAGGCCTGGACAGGCGGAGACTATTTTCACGCAGCTTGTATCGCAGGAGCGGGTATCCCAACTCCTGCTTCCCAGGCTCTTGCTCTCGAAACTGAGCAAGACACGGTCCTTCAGAACGCCGAGCAGAGGCCCCAGTTGAGACTGAACAACAAAAAGAACAAGAAGAGGTGCAAGAAGTCGCTAGGTCATGATTGCCAGCTGGATCATAGCCACTGGAATTGTTATATTATCAATCTTGTTTGAAGGATAGTGGCTTACTTCTGCTGAACCCCGATTCTCCGCCGATTTACATGGAAGTGGTTACAAAGCGCAACACAAGCGCAGTATGAGCGCAGCTCCGACACTTAGGTCATAGCACAGTCGAAAATGCATCGTAATAAGCGTAAATCAAGCGTAGCTTGAAATCCTTTGTCGTAGTGGTAGCGTATTAGAAGCGCCCTTGAAGTCCGTTAGGTGTGGCAGAAGCGCAGCTAAATCGCAGCAACAATGTGACTAACGTAGCGAGATCTTATTAGAAGTGTACTGGCAGCGTACTGGAAGCGCACAAGTCCCAAGTTTTTGGCAAATGCCTACGCTTCTGCGGCGATTTCGAAAATTTTGAAGAAGCGCCATGATCGCCATGAAGCGTCATCCAGCGGAATGGGGGTATAAGCAAAGCAATCACTAAACAGACTGTTCAGTTTAACAAGTTTCCGCGTTTGTCGTTTCGTTGCATTTTTCAATGTGTACTCTCCAACTCCTAAGCTTGTTAGCTATGACAAATGATTTTTGTTGTCGTCAACAGTTATCTATGAGCTCCTATCTCAGGGCCGGGGTGAGGTAGGAGGGATGAGGTGCTGAATAGTGTGCGCCTTAACAATAATACCAAAATTTCCCCATCTTCTTAAAATATCCCTTGTTAAATATGAACATTATTCTACTATTCTCAAAACCCCTAAAATTAATGCAGCTGCTCCCATTGTTGATTGATTGATTGGTTGCTTAAAGTCCACGATAAACAGCTATGGTCATATGCTCCCATAGCTCCGAAAAATATGCAGGCGTGGCATGGTTGCTTCCTGTTTTAATCGGCCCCCTGTTTTAATTGGAGCTGCATACCATTAAAATTTCGATCAGATATAAGGTAAACTACTGAAAAGAATTTTAAAAGGAGGAATCTCTGCATATCGCAGACTGCTGAATGAAGCGGGGAAAGAAGTCAAAAGTCCCCCACTTGTCCATGATCGGCGTTTTATAAGGAGCCACGGGTCGAAGCAACTGATTCATGCACAAGTTAAATGATGCCTTCTCAAATTGAATGCATATGGTCACATTTAATTTTCACAGAGTCTTTATTGATAGGAGCCTCAGTGTATAATTTATTGAATGCCTTGCTATTATAAATTTTGGGGTCTTGGCCCCGGTTTTATCATTGTAACATGTTTTCACACATTGAGAGCTGGGTAGTTATATCTGAACATCTAGGAAAACTTATTGTGGCTGGTATGGTTGGATACTGCTGGTATGTTGGATACCATGTCTACATGCGCACAAACATTTAAGACTAATGCCCCAGCCTCGGGATCTCATGGATGGGGGAGAGTCTACAGATTGATATCTTTCTAACTAGTGAACTGATTCAAATGAAGCTTTCTGTAGGCATTTAGGGGTGTAAATTAACTGCATCATAAATAATACGGTCTGGTAATGGTATGCCTAGGGATCCCTGGACATGGGTGGACTTTAGCAGACGATGTCTTGACAAACGTTGCGTTGTATGAACACCCATGTAGACCCCTTTCATCGACGTTAAAGTTCCCTCTGTACTTATGTACAGATACATAATGTAAAATTTATCGCTAAGATAGTATACTTAGACCCCAACACCCAAGGAGTTAGGGTATCATCAACTATTAGAAAAAAGTAATTTCCTTCTAACTAACCGCTATGGATCCAATTCAAATGAAACTTTCTGTGATCATTAAAGGATGTAAACATGTACGTTTTGTTTTGGCATAGTAGGTATATGCCTAGGCCTCCCCACCCCGCACCCGCTGGCCTCTTTGAAGGCATGGAACATTGTGGACTTTGTCAATTTCATTTTTGACAAAATACTGCGTTTTATAAATGCACACTGTGTCTCTTTACGCCTTGTAAATGAATACGCACTGACTTTCCCTGTTGATACATGTATTAATAGACACTGACCTTTTCCTTTAACTCTATAAGTGCCTGATCTGAACAAACATTTCGGCATCAGGCCTCATACACTATAGCAAAAGCGCCTATTGGATACCTTCTGCTACTGGATGAAATGTGAAAGGTATCCAAGAGGTGTTTTTGCTTTAGTTCTATACAATTGTCAGGTCATGCAACAGTCACCTCTATTTGTATAATTATTTATATCCTTATATGCGAGTACGCATACGATTTGCTGTTTTTCTTGAATACTGCGTACCATGACTCTGCGTACTGAATACTCTCTAATTTTGGCTGAATACTGCGTACGATTTAGGGGGGTGACACCCTCAATAATTGCTGTCCGACCATGATAATGCATTATTATGGATAATGCAGACGTTTTCTTGTCCCGTAAATGATGAACATTCGTCCCGTAAATGATCAGGTATGTGTTCTTGTTTTCAAAGCCTATTGATGTTTTGTGAGCATATCTGCTGTATTTAATGTTATTGCCAGACGAGAGTTAAGGATTTACAAATATGAGAAATTATAAACAACCCTGACTTTATAGAACTTGAACATTCTAATTATCCTTGATATGTAGTCGACAAAAGAAGGTCTTTTGGAGAATCAAGAAATCTTAGAAGTTTAAAGCATATAAAAGTATGTTTATCAAAATGATCACTACACTTCTAATAACTGTATGTTAAGTTGTTAAAGTATGTGTTTATAACATGTTGTTTAAAGCTATAAAATTTTCTCTTGTATTCTGAATGTCTAAGTGAAGAAATAAAGGAAGCAAAACGGAGGAATCCACGCAAGCTGAGACAGATAAATGTAGTTGTTTCAGGGAAGCTGATTAAGAAATATAGACTGAAATCACAGTTAGAGAAGAGTGCTAATATAAGCAGAAAGTACATATGGGCATGTTCATAGTAAAGAGATGCTGAAGTTTAGAAAATCTAGAGAGGAGATCAAGCGGACAAAGCTTAAAACATGATTCATGAATTCTCAGAGAGAGATGACAATTCCAGACTTTTACCATGAAAAGCAGATGCAGTGAAAGAAGGGAAATGCAGTAAAGACAAAAAACAGAAGCGTGTCCTGAATGACTATCTTCATAATCTGCATTTGAAATTTTTCTCAGAAACAGGATGCGCAGTATCTCTTGCGACATTCTGTAGATACCGACCTCATCATATATGCTTGGTGAATTTCACGTCACGTAGTACTTGTCTATGCCCTAAGCATCAGATTTTTTGCCTAAAGCTTCGGGCATTGAAATTACTTAAGGTGAATTCATGTACAAGTCCTGACAAATTCATAGAAACCTTTCCAGACGAGACACAATTAGATACAGTGCTTTCCAAGATACCAGAAGATACTGTAAAATTTTAAGAATAGAAAAGAGTGAAATGTCGAGAAGGAAAAGAGAGGATGAAAGTAGTTGATACAGAACTTGATAAGACTGAATTTATTAAAGTAATGAAAAGTGCACACTCCGATTTCGTAGAACATGTGAGAAAAGTCAAAGAACAGTATTCAGCTATTAAAGAAATGAAGGAAAAACTGCCAGAGAAGCATGCAATCATTCTAATGGATTTTGCAGAGAATTATGGGTGTGCATCAGTGGAGGAAATCACCTCAGCATACTGGCACCATGGTCACCCTGCACCCAGCTATCGTGTATTATAAAGCAAATAATGAGACATTACAGCACATCAGTACAGTCTTTGTTTCTGAAGTGTTGTCACATAATTCTGCAATGGTGTATGCTATTATCAAAAACTTAATGTCTGTACTATCTACTCGTCTCCCCAATCTTGAATATATTCATTTTTCGACAGACTCGCCAACATCCCAATACAGTATCAATACTATGTTTGACTTGGTTAGTCGCTTTGAAACACTCTATGGGATGCGTGCATCTTGGCATTTTTTGAAGCAGGTCATGGTAAGGGGTCCTGTGATGGAGTAGGCGGTACAACAAAGAGAAATGCAGATAATACTGTTAAACAAAGGAAAGTAATCATTCAAGATGCCAGTGATTTCTAAGCAAGGGCAATTTCAACGGACACCCAGATTGAGTATTACTATGTGGCATATGAAGAGTTTGAGAAGAACAGAGCAGAAGTTGAAAGTAAGACTAAACAACTGAAACCAATCAAAGGTACATTTGAACTGCATGCTATAGTAGGGGTTTCAGATGGAAAGGTGATGGCGCGTAAAACTACATGCGCATATAGCGAGTGTTTCAGTGATGAAGGGTTTAACTCAAGCTCTTCGTGCACTTGGCAACAACACACAGTGAGCATAAATGAAACTGGAAAAGGTCGTGATTCTGTACGCAATGTTGATTTTGGTGAAGACCAAAATGAAACTGTATCAGATGAAGTAATTGAATGTTGTGAAAGGCAATTTGGCTATTGTATTGTATGATGAAATATGTTATGTTGGTAAAGAAATTGAAGTTGACGATGAAGATGGTACGTTCCATGTTTCTTTTATGGAAAATTGTGATAAAATGGAAGGTAGATATAGATGGCCTATACCAGAAGATAAATTATGGGTTCCTAAGTCCTTGAAGTGTATAGAAGAACCAACAGCAACAGGAAAAACTCGCTCGCAGAATCTTTTCGGTTGGTGAAGACGTCCTTTCTTTCATTCAAAACTTCCATCCAAAGTCAAACTGATCCAATTTGCCAGTTGCTTTTGGATTTTCATGGGGTTATTTTGGGGTCTGAGATACATTGCATGCGTTCAAGGTTCTCCCAATAGTACCAACGGTCTTTACCAATGGTACCATTGGTATTACCAATGGTACCATTGGTATACCAATGTATACCAATGGTACCATTGTATACCAATGGTATCATTGGTAATACCAATGGTTCCATTGGTAAAGACCGTTGGTACTATTGGGAGAAACTTGAATATACCCAATTTAAGCATTTTATGTGCGGAGCAAAATTTCCAGTGCAATGGTGTAAAAAGAATTGACACGGAATGATAAAGATCAACCAGAAAGGGAAGTTAACTTGTATTCAGTTGTTTCTTACTGTCGGAATATTGTACGATCATATTTTACATATGTACCATGCATTGTCATTTACGGGACTATTTCAGGTCATTTACGAGACAGTGTTTGTCTGTGGTATAACATGCCAGTGAAAACACATACAATTGACATCAATGTTTTGATTATAATGTGTTTGTTTGACAGTTGTCAATAAAACAGTTCATGTTCATTAAGCATTATGTATTAGTTTTCCAGCAGGTTCTGAATTGCTTCAGTCAGAAAATGAAGAAAGCACAGAGAAGTGACAATTTTCTCTGGTGACGTTTATCGGAAGCATTTTCAGCAACACAATGGATGTTCTAATGCCTTACTTTTCAACTGCATCCATGTTTAATATTTAGATTGTCCTAGACATGATATTTGTAACAATCATTCGTTTATTTCCATTTTAAGTTTTGAGCCTATAGGCTCGTAAATGACTAAATGAAAAAATACCTATATGCGTAAAATATTCTGTAAAATGAAAATCGTTGATTTAAGGCTGGTAAGTTTGACGATATATACCAAGTGTAAGTGTATTTATGCTGTAATACAATGCAAAAGCTGTTTTAAGCAGGTAGAAAAATGCACCTCTGTACCTTTGGATCGTCCGGCTTAGCTGAGAATGAGTGATCAACGGCAGAGCTTTGATACTCCAGAAACATTGTCAAAGGTAAAATATCTGTACTCCAACACACAAACAAACAAAAAAGCAGACAATATATGATTTGTTTTCAGATTCTTCCGACCTTCTTCTACAGCGCGAATGCACGCAGACTAATACATGTAAGATTATTCGCTATAAGCAAGGGCGTAGCTACCTATACGGCAAATATGCAAGTGCGTATTGAAATTTTGTCAAATTTGACAAAATTTCAAAAAGCACCTGCATATTTGCATGCTGAAAATTTATAAATTAGACAAGATTTCAATACCAATTACCAAAGTGGCTGAAATACTAGCTTTCCCTTCAAGAAGTAGAGAATAAAACATGGTTGTGCGTATTATGAAATTGCCCCTAGTTACGCCCCTGATAAGGACTCCTCAATGTCCTTATATTGTTCAAAACAGATAAAACAGATCAGATCTTACGGATACGCATGCTAATCTGTGTCATGTCGCGACACGTGTTTTTTTTTTCATTACCAAATCGCGGTAGTATATATATGAACCGTGATATGACAAGCCTTGACCAACAAAGTTGCATGTGCGCCTAACGAAGACTCAAACAAACCCTGGCATCCACCCAGTCTGACCAGAGTCCTCGCTGTGCGCCGCAGGGTAGCTAAGGGTCTAAGCTAGCTCATTGAGGACAGCGAAGACTATGACCAGACTGGGTGATTGCCCAGGCTGATCTGAGTGTTCACTGGGCGCATATGCCTCTTTGTTAGTTTTGTCGTATCGCGGCTCAATTATATAATTATCATAACTGCTTTAAATTTCTACAATGCTAAATATTATATGTTCGAAGTGCGAAGAAATTTGTATATTTATATGTATTGTGCGCATCGCAGTTGCTACAACATAATTGCAATCCAGAAACAGAACCAATCAATCAGTCTATATTCATGTTCTTTTTTCTCTCCATATGCACGTACGAAACCCTGGAAAGTGACGCCCACAGGAAACAAGAGCTGTCGCCTGACAGCATAGCTCGCCTGAATAAGTGCTTGCCCTTGACACAGTTGCTATGGTGGTGTGGACTGCTAGGCATAAAACTTCAAACAAGCATGTCCATAATGACAACACATTTATAAACAAACGCTATCTCAGAAATAAGTCTTAAAATAAAATAAAAATAAAAAAAAATCCAAATGAAATTTCAAAGTCCATGAGCGTGAGGACAAAGAACTAAGGGGTAGAGGGGTAAGGGGTGGTGTAAGTGTTGGGGGGGGGGGGGGGGGGGGGCTAGGATGTATCAAAACCTTGAACCATTATCCAATAACAGTCCAGGTATTAGTATCAACTGAGTCCATTGTGGCCCTGTGAAATTATGTCTTATAAATATATAACTTTAACCAAAATCTTGTAGACAGAATTCTAAGTTGATAACCTTGACTTCAAGGTCATCCAGTGGGGTAAGTATATAGTGTTTTGTAAAAACTCAGAAGTGTCTAACATCAGTTCCAGTGTAAACTAAATCTCTGTCCAGCATTATGGATCAGTATGCAATTAGAAAACTTTAATAAAGACCAAATTTCCTAAGTCCCTGACCTTGACATTAAGGTCACTCAGCGGGGTTGGGGTAGTACTATGTAAAAGTTTATACTAATACATAACTACAGTGCAAATATAAAAAGAATTCATCTATGGGTTCAGGAGATATGTATCTTTAAAAAACTTTACCCAAAACATCCAATCAATAAAAGGACAATTTTCTAAGTCCATGACCTTGACATCAAGGTCACTGAGGGGAGTGGGGTAGTACCTTGGAAAACTTTGAACCAATATCTAACTATAGTGCAAGTATCAAAGGAATCCATCCATGGGTTAAGGAGATATTGGGCTTTATAAAACTTTAACCAAAACATCCAGTCCAAAAAACTCCCAATTTTCTAAGTCCATGACCTTGACATCAGGGTCACGAAGTGGGGTGGGGGTGGTACCCTGTTAAACTTTGGACCAATATCTAACTACAGTGCAAGTATCAAAAGAATCCATCAATGGGTTAGGGAGATATAGGTCTTTAAAAAACTTTAACCAAAACATCCAATCCGGACGCGGACGCGGACGCGGACGCTGACGCGGACGCGGACGCCGACGCCAAGGTGACAACAATAGCTCTTCCTGAACTTTCGTTCAGGCGAGCTAAAAAGAAATGATTATAGAAAGACCGACCATGAATAACGTCATTTTTATAGCGTATATGCCTAAATCTGCTCTATATTTAAAACTTGATCAGCTCTAGTAATGAATTATTGAGTAATAATTCACTGTTTGGCGGTCAGTTGTAAAGTAGATCATAGCACGAGCGCAAAGAGCGAGAGATGTACAATCTTACAACTGACCGTCAAACAGCGAATTACCCTACTCAACAATTCAATGCTAGAGCTGATCTATTTCAATCCAATTCTAACACTCAAGAAAACAAAAACGCCGAAAAGTATTCTTTTCATTCAAACTCTCCCAACCTTCCTGCCAGCACGTGCATGCTCCAACCAATATTCTAAAATGTATCGAAGGTAAATGAACGCAGTAAATTGCGATTTTAGAAAGAAAAAGAGACGTTACACCGTCTAACGTCTCAAAACGTCACAAAATACGTCAGTAATTGCCAGTGACGTCAGCAATTAGACTAACACGCTCCAAAAGTGATATATTCCAGAATAAAACACATTAACTTTCCATCGCTTCTACAGGCGCAATGTGTTAGATTTAACGTTAACTCAGAAGTTTTCACAAAAATGGCATGAGTTGTAGAGGCAGATAACCTTAACCACAATACGATACGCACAGCTTCATACGTGAAACTTGCCATTCATCATTCCGCCTTTGTACATTGTCTATACAAATTTTAAGTGTGTGACAGAAGAATGCCAAATTTAGTAAGATCTTATCATACCAAGAGCCCGCCATTTTCTTGGGTACACTCATCAACCGCAATGAAGACAGCCATCATGTCTGGTCTCAAACAATAATTGTACCAGTATCTGAAAAATATCAATCAAACAAATCTATTTGTCATGCCTGCGTGTTCATTATAAGGTGGCTGAACAACTGTCACTGAATAAGACGGCATGGACTATGATCACCACTATTTAATGAATATACAGACATGTCAGAGGTAAGCAACAATTCAATGAATAAACAGACATCAAAAACAGAGAACAGACTCCTTTTCATGAATTACCAGATACGGGCTAAGACCAGCTGCCTTTTTCTGCAAAAAATAGACACGGCGCAGACCAGCCTCCTTTTCATGAATAAAAATATATGGCAAAGATAATTCTCCTCTTTTATGAATAAACATACACGGGCAAAGACCAGCCGCCTTTTTCTGAATAAACAGACATGAAAAACTAACCACCTTTTTATGAACAGGCAGACACGGGGAAAGATCAGTCTGCTTTTTTATGACTAAACAAAAGTGGCAAAAATCATCCTACTTTTTGTTTATAATATAGGTGATACAGGTATAGCACCTGATCACATTTCCTTTTGGGGAACCATGTCTGTGTTGAGCCGCGACAGGACAAAACCAACAATGTGGTTGTGCGCCCAGCGCAGACTAAGATCAGCCTGGGCATCCGCCAAGTCTGGTCAGAGTCTTCGCTCTGATTTGTGTCTTGATTTATTTCAATTTTCATAAAGTTTGATTCAGCCTCTCAAACTCCGGACATTTTGACCCATAAGCATTATCTCTTCTGCCAACTGGAATGAACCTTTAACCTAAGTGGGTCATGATAGTATCATAAAAAGTATTATAATGGAAACTACCAGTATTTGTTAAATTTTCAGATTAATTCAGCGAATATTAACAGACAAGATGTTACAGTGCAAAAAACTGGATAGTGACAGACGACGGGCAGTAGCAACTACATGTATAAATGATATTGGCTAATGACAAATGTAAGTCATTAGCTTCTTCCGAAATTCAAATATGTTACCCATAATCTTGGTGCCATTCAAACTTTCCGCCTATTTCTGGTTCTTTTAGTAAGATCTTGCAATGGTAATGATATAGTTCATCGACTCCTAACAGCTGTGAAAATAATATAACAGTCAGTCATTATGACGGAGATAACATATAATTTATGTCCTATGGGATCAAATTAAGAGTCATTTTGACAACAAAGTTTTACTTAAGCCGGTGCTGGGCAATGAAGAGGGGGAAGGGGTGGTAGCGTTGCTCATTTCATTACTGATCATGAATAGACTCAGTTAAACGAAGCCCACTATTTTCGTTTCTTTAGTACATTCCTTGGTTCAGAAGGATCTGATTTTTCAGGACGTACTTGTCACATAAGTGCCTAATATGTGTAACCAATTATACAAGTACGCAGTTTACTCCACTACACTACATTTAGTGATCCACCCATTTCTAACAAAAGTCAGCGTTGGTAGTTGTGAGATCCTGTTCATTAACTTAGAAAAATTATGAAGCTTTTTCGTACATCTACATTGTAAAAGAAACTGAAAATTTACATTCAAGCAGGTAAGATAGTTAGGTTTGAAAAATCATCTAGAGCTCTCTTTATTTTGTTAACTTTACGTTTGACCCATTTTACAGGGCCCTCCCTTTTGCTGACATGTACATGTCATGCGCATGTAGTATGCCCTTCCTCTGTAGTCATTTCCGCTGTGCTCCTACAACATTGATATTATTCTGTATGGAGAGAGTTTTCATACCTCGATGTTACGTTTATTAATTCATATCGCGAAAGCCCATCGATCTTCTAGAATACCCAGCACTATCTTGCATGGAGGTTTTTAAGAAACAATGATATTTTACTGTTACCGAAAATCTTATGTGTTTTTTTTTGACCTACCCAATCATTTTACACTGAGTCTGTCTAGGCCTGATTGATATATACATGTAAAATATATGTTCTAGGCCTGGTTGATATATGGTCTAGGCCTGGTTGATATATGGTCTAGGCCTGGTTGATATATGGTCTAGGCCTGGTTAATATATGGTCTAGGCCTGGTTGATATAATGTTGACCATTTTATTATCTTAAAACATATAATCTTAACAGTTTTATTACAACAATAGCATTTTTTACGATTACTTGGAAAATAATGTTATGATCACACAGAACCGCACTCGATCAGCCTTCTACTGATATCCTACGGATCCATGTATCATCCTAGAAGCTTAGGTCCCCGACGTCTGTGGCTGTACGGACAGTTCACACCCTCCAATGTCCGTAGGAAGTCCCATGCTTTCATCATTTAGTTAAAACTGCCAGATTAAGGACAAAATTATCATTTCGGATTGTATACTTCTCACACTTGATACACATATTCCTGCACTATACTGATTATTTTCAACTCCATCGCATTCGTTTCACGTTTTTCGTTATGTCCATATCGTATCAGCGTTTCATTTACTACCACATTCTTATTGATTTCTTCTATATCACCAAATAACTTTTTTCTTGTTCGATCAAAACATTGACAATGAATAAAAAGATGATTTAAAATAAATTCCTCCTTTTTTACAATATTTTACAGATGTTATCGTTAATATTATCATTGTTATTGCACAAGTTTTTGAAAACCTTTCGAACAAAGTATTGCATATCTCATTCCTGAGCATCATCAAAAGCAAACTAAACCAAGATTGCTATTTTAATAATGTAACATTAAAATGTAACATTATACATCCAGCTAACTAGATTACCTTTTCAGATGTTGTCACGACTTTCTCACACCTTCCTAGCATCCCTGTAACATCAGTGCCCGGATGCTTCCACAGAGCCATTAAGGGCCCACGACCATCAGTGTCAAGAACCTAGTCGTGAAAATAAAAATAGCTCAAATTTGAAACCAGTTATGAAATTTACAACATGAATGCATGCTACTGAAAATAGCATGCACTTATTTTCAACTGGAACCAACTGTTTGCAAAAATAAAAGCACTGTTTGAAACAAACACAACACACACAAAAAAGACTATTTTCATCCGTACTTCTAGTAAAAATTCTACGTATTGGGACAGAGTTGTCGCAAAAGCAGCGCAAATCCAGTATAGAATACTACTAAATTTTAGACTATCTTGTACAATAAACATGGAGGCAGACCAAGTGTCCAACACTTGGTGGAACTAAGGTGAAATTGAGGTTCCAGATACTGGTTTACAGTTGGGCAAGGCATGTTGAGTTTATAGTAGTAGCTTGTAGGGGCTTTTTGGATTCCACCTATTAGCTAGGGAAGCTGAATACATACCAAGATACAAAAAGATGATTGCAAAGTCATTTGTATTGCCCAACGACCTTGCAGGGAGGGGTATGGCTTATATTAGTCTAGACACACTCTCACAATAGGAACATGAGCTCCGCTGAGCGGGGCAATATACGCACGCTGGGGTTAAAGTAGGAAAGAAAAGAAGAGATGACAGAATACCGCAAATACGAGTTTATGTTTGGCTTTCATTTTTATTCAAAAGGTCGTTGTATGGTCTTTCCAAGACAGGTCCAGGTCTTACGTATAGTTATTGTAATGTATTAAGTGTAAGTTCGTTAACTTTAGGCTTTTCAAGTCAGACCTATCAGTCAGATGTTGTGACTTGAGCCACTCCTCATAGGATATCCTTAATAGCAAGATATTCGAGACGTCAAATGATACATGAAGCCTAGCAGAGGCAGGCTATATCACGCCAAGGGCGATCTTCAATTATATCGATTTTTTTCTAAAAGCCCAGCAGAGGCGGGTTATACCGCAGTCTACTTGTAGTAATAAGATATGTGCACTATTTGAGTGGACACATTCCACTAAGTGGTACCACCGGTTGAATATTTTTCAACGGTGACTTGTCCCTGAAGATATCACGGGGAGTGACCAGTGTCAGTGTCGCCGGCAGTCTATGTGAAAAAGGCCTTTACTGTGATTTTTGTGGGTTTTGTTCAGTTCATAACGCTGAGCAGAGTACGGGGTTTGCATCGATCTGTAGTTGATTGTGTCATATACACAAGCAAGTGCAGATTTAAAGCAAACTCCATTCTCGGGCCAGCGAAATGAACTGATCTGTTCCGTGTGTTGTTGTATATATGTATAAGTTCTGAAATGTGTTGTTTGTAGATAGAAATTTCATTATCATATGAGCCGCGACACGACAAAACCAACAATGTGGTCGTGCGTCCAGCGCAGACTCAGATCAGCCTGGGCATCCGCCCAGTCTGATCAGAGTCTTCACTTTCCGCATGAAGGTAGCTTAGTCCCTCAGCTACCCTTTAAGCGCTTAGCAAAGAGTCTGATCAGACTGGGTGAATGCCCAGGCTGATCTGAGTCTGCGCTTGGCGGACGACCACATTGTTGGTTTTCTCGTGTCGCGGCTCATATATAAATCATCTAAAATTCTAGCTTTGTTAGAGTGTCATTGTTGAGATGTCGTACATTGGTTGATTACGCCATTAACTGGAAATCGCCCTCCACCATCTTCACAGGGTATAATCGATTCCGCCAATTTTCGCTTCCTGCAGAGACTGTCCGTCATATTTGGCTTCCGCCGAGACTGTCCGCGAACTCTTGCTTCCTGCAGAGGATACTGTCCTCGAGAAATGGCTTCCTGCCGAGACTGTCCGCGTGATTCTGCTTCCTGCCGAGGTTCTCGGCAGGAAGCAGAATCACACGGACAGTCTCTGCAGGAAGCCATTTATCATGTACAGAAGTCTCGGCAGGAAGCAAGAGTTCGTGGACAGTCTCGGCGGAAGCCAAATATGATGTACAGTCTCTGCAGGAAGCGAAAATTAGCGGAATCGATTATACCCTGTGATCTTGACGGCACATGAAGCTCTACACTCCTGTGTAGAGTTTTCTGTGTAACATATACATTTATTTCTGATTTCCTATTTAAGATAATTTGGAGTCTTCAGTAATTCGTTTTAATTTGAATATTTTTTTTTTATTATTGTTCTTTTGTTTTACCTTATAAGAATGCTCTTTCATCAGTCCATTGTCCACAGCGGTCATTTTAATCTTCTCGATCTCTCTTGTGTTTAACAAGTTTCTGAAAATAATGAGTTTTATAAATATAGCCTAAGTGATGAACACTTTACTAAGTTGAAATGTTGACGATTACGGGGTGCTATGTGGTTGCATTGTTTGATGAAAGTTATTGTAATCTTGACGAAGTTCTCCAGAAGGCTCAGCGTAACGTATCCACTGAGCCTCCTTTACTTCGTTTGCATTTTACATTTGACCTAGTCTAGTTTCTAATTTTGCAGTATTGCGTTGCGCACAGAACGCTGTTCAAGTGGACACAATTCATTTTAAAATAGAGAAAATTTATTCTTTGCAGTGAGTACCTTAGTTTTCTTAATCGAGTTGGACGGAAACATATATTTTTTCTCGAGTGCGAAGCATGATTGAAAATTTCTCTGAGATAGATATGTAAACTGGTCAAATCAGTTACACCCCATGTTGGACAGACGTACGGGGCCAGGTGTGTGCAACTAGGGATACATTCCGTTGAACCACCTGGCCCAGAGATTATAAAACTTCAGTACATTCTCAAACCTAAATAAAGCACACTGATTGGCTGCTTCCGAGCACATGCTCGGAAGCAGCCAATCAGTGTGCTTTATTTTGAGTTTGAGATTATTCTCAAATTTTATAACCTCGAACCCTGGGGGACATTATCATGAGAATAGAAACAACAACTTTTTATTTTACAGCAGAGTCTTGGGTGTAATTTCTCAAAGTTTCAACTGCAAGCCTTTTAAGTGTCTTTCGACAACTGCTGAAATTTTATGAGCACCGCTTTCTTTGCAATTTTACTTTAGAAATGATAGGGATTGAAGCAGGAAATTTACTCGAATGTGTGAATCTAAGCAGAAAATCAACCAAAAAAAAAAAAAAAATAGATCGTAACATAGCGAGACGATTTCGCTGAAAAGTTTGTATAAAACTTTAATCAAATATAAGGTTTCGATCCAGTAATTCTGACTACTTTTGTATTAAGTCTATGGTAAAAATAAAAGTGGGGTCTAACTTCTTTTGCCCAGTTGATATGGTATTTACAAGAAAAGAGTAAAGATTCTTTTTATTTTTCTGCTTTTTCAGTAACAGAGTTTTGCGCAAGTAAGCTTATTAGAACTCATAGGTTGGACCACTAATAAAGCAAAGTAAAACAATAGCGACAATTAACAGACATTGATTTAATTTTTTTTCTACCTAATTTTTGGCTTGCGCTTTCGAGCGCAAGCCAATATTCAAGTGGTTTAGTGATACCGAGTTATTTTCGGAAGAAACGATACGTCACACTTAGTCGGAAAATACCAGGAGAGTGTGTACTGCAACGATTCGTTCTATGGCCGCAATTAAGCAAAGGAGATCGGAAAGTTCGTTCCGATTTGAGACAGCATTTCTTCATTATTTTCTTCACAGACATAACAAACAAAACGTTCGTTCCGGTTTGAGACAGCATTCCTTTATTACTTTCTTCACAGACATAAACAAAGACCTTGTCCGATTTTGTCTATTTTTATCCATATACAATTTGCCTCATCTGCTAAAAATAACATTCTATTTTTGATAGTACATGTACTTTTTTTTTTTTTTTAATTTTCTGTTAAAAAGCAAGTTTTTCTTTTAAAAGTGCCTTAAACTTGGCCACATTTCTTTTGCTTTTTATAAACTGATTGCATAAAAAATGAAACTCTGAAAGCAATGCAAAGTATTTGGCTTTGCAGCCTAAGAAATAAACCAAAACTTGTGTAAGAAACAGTGGTTATATATAACTTAGCGCAAAGCATTAGCTTTTCCAAAAAATCATGCAGCGGCGTCGCGAAAAATAGGCCTTAGGGCATCGCATAATCTGACTAGTCAGAGCAGCCGGCACACTGTTCAGCGCCGATGCATTCGTTGGATCTGTCTTTTTCGGCATATATATATTCTTCATCTTTCATGCTGATGCTAGACTGATCAGACTGCGCTTATGCCGGAGTTGGCTGATCTGGATTTTGGATTATAGTAGGTGCGGGTGGGGGTTGTGTGGACCCTTTCTTGCTTTTATAACAATCTCTAATGTTGCCTTCTTACTTCAGCTATACAAATGTACAGAGAAATATTTACACTCTTCGGCGATTTCCTTAGATGAACCTGACGTTGTTCATACATCCACGAACAACACACATTCGTGCAATCTTACGTGTAAGCAACGTCACGGATAATTCAGATAGATGATTGGCCGACGTAACTTTGATATATGTCATGTCATAGTGACGGCTGCTGTAAATCATTACCAAACACGTTGGTTAATAACTGTTTTTCGTCCTTCGTTAAATTAGTCAGAACTTCACGAATGAGTAACAAAATTGATGTAAAAACATAGCATAAATATATATAAGATAAATTTCATTTGTCGGGGGTTCATGGAAATACGAACGCAATGGGTTCCGGGCTTTGTTGTTCCCAAATGGTGTAGAGCAAGTGATTGTCCCAAACAACAGCAGCATGCATTTTCTTCACAGAGTGTCAGAATTTTGTTCCAGTCACTGCCACTGATGCCACTTAAACCAAAAATAAACTTCAGTAAATATAAATTTACTGTCTTCTTTCGATGCCAAGTTCAGATGTGCCAAGATTCCATAGACATGGGTTTGAAACAGTCTTTCCTCAAATTTTGATTCAGACTAAATGTGACTCAACAGCCGTGAAGAAAAGACTTGAAATAGGTCCATATAGTTATTTTCCTTGAGACATGCCTAAAACGACCGCCAAAATGTTGGAAAACTGTTGTTGTTGTTTTTTGTTGTGTGTGTGTGTGTGTGTTTTTAAATATTTCTTCAATTTGTTTTTCAAATAAATTCTACACTTGTTTTACCTTACATCCGTGGATAATGCAATCATTCAATAAGTTAGAAATTAAATACTTTGCTAAATAAAAGTTAGCAACAGAAAGTGCACTAACAATCGGGTTCACTTCAATAACAACTCATGAAAATTTCACTGTCTTAGCTGTGCAAGCCTTCCTTTTAAAAGGAAATTTTATTTAAATTAATTTCTTTGTCAATATTTATCGACTGGCCTGCATGTATATTGTAAAACCAAAACGGACTGGTATAATATGGATGTGCCTTTATCAAACATAGTCCGACAGCTGCACATATCTGCATTTAACTTCTAATAACTGAAACTGAAGTTATACCTTACAATTACAAAACCGTCTTCGTCGAAATCCCTCTTCATACTGGGCGAGACAGCAAACTTGCCTAGCTCATACTGGTATTCTGAAAAACGCACTAAACATAATAAATGAAAGCTCACAAATGACATGCCGATTTAAAATTTGATCCAGTTTGTTTATCAGACGTTAAACAAAGCAGGTTTCATGAATGAGCATTGATTGATTGATTTGGGTTTAACGACCGTTTGAGACAGTATTTCAGTCTGTATAGGGCGGTCTCCCAGACAGAGGGAGAAAGAAGAGAAACGATAGAGAGAAAACTGTTCAAACAACCCCCACCCGCACCTACTGAAAGGACAATAAGCCCTTGCCCTACAATTTCAACGTTCCAACTCAGTAGGATGCCCCGGCACTGGACGTCATACACAGTACCATCGCACCACCCGACCGCCCCCTCGCGAATAAGCAAAAATATATACGATGCGTTTTAATTGGTTTCAAAGAGAAAAAAAGTCGTTTAAAGGAGAACTTTAGAGGTAGATAAAGTTTGAAACACAATATCATGGCGTTTCGGGACTGTCAAGATATTTTGCATTGTCGCAATGAACCAAGGAAAAGAAGAATGACTCTTTCTGATGCAAACAAAAATATTATTGTCACCATGACTGAATACGTTGTACATCTTGTTCACCTTCAAAGCCCGTTGATGACTGATAATGCTGAAGTTGGGGTGCTATCCAGCACTCCCTTTTGCTTAGGCATGGTGTAAAGTTTACTAAACTGTCTGGCCCCGACTTTATAAAACCTTTCTCATGCTCAACTGAGCATGGAATTTTACTTGCTAATTAATAGCAACTTACTGATAAGTACAGTTGTTTTCTTGCTCAGTTTAGCTGAGTATGAAATTTTCTCAGCTTGTGAATATGAAAATGCCAACATTAGTTGGCATTTTCATATTTATCAGCAGAGAAAATTTCATGCTCAGTGTTTCGAGGGAAATGATTTTTTGGCGAAATGGTTGCTCAGAGTTATCATGTAATTGATTTGCATGACTTCGTGGGCTACAACTATTCCTTTTTGACCTCTAATTCATTGAGCTGAGTATACAAAGTCCTCCATGTCAATCCACAATCCACGTCAGTTACCAGAGAGAAGACCAGAAAGGATCACAGACGATCAAGCGTAACAGCGATCTTGACACAGGTAGAATAGTCAGTAACTCACAGGGTATAATCAATTCCGCCAATTTTCGCTTCCTGCAGAGACTGTACATCATATTTGGCTTCCGCCGAGACTGTCCGCGATCTCTTGCTTCCTGACGAGACTACTGTCCTCGAAAAATGGCTTCCTGCCGAGACTGTCCGCGTGATTCTGCTTCCTACCGAGAGAGCCTCGGCAGGAAGCAGAATCACGCGGACAGTCTCTGCAGGAAGCCATTTATCATGTACAGAAGTCTCGGCAGGAAGTAAGAGTTCGCGGACAGTCTCGGCGGAAGCCAAATACGAAGTACAGTCTCTGCAGGAAGCGAAAATTGGCGGAATCGATTATACCCTGTGTAACTAAGGACTCAACTTCGGGGAGGCAAATATTGAAAGTGTGTATAACATTAAAGGCATTCTGTATGGTGGCTGGTTTGTGCCATTTCGTCTTTTCGTCTTGTCGCCGCGAAAAGACGCCACGCGAAAAGACGAAAAGACGCCATGCGAAAAGACGAAAAGACGAAAAAACGCCAGGCGAAAAGACGAAATAACGCCAGGCGAAAAGACGAAAAGACGAAACCCGCCACGCAAAAAGACGAAATTTCAGTGCGAAAAGACGAAAAAACGCCATGCCAAAAGACGCCATTTGAAATTGTCGTCTTTTCGCGTGGCGTTATTTCGTCTTTTCGTCTTTTCGCGAGGCGTTATTTCGTCTTTTCGTCTTTTCGCGTGGCGTTATTTCGTCTTTTCGTCTTTTCGCATGGCGTCTTGTCGTCTTTTCGCATCACATGTTTTGCATTAAGATGTATCAGTATATCCTATTTTAAATGGAGTTAATACTTTGAATACTTAGACAGGTGTTTCTTTTTTAAACTGTGTAGACCCTGATCAGAATGCAATCTGTAAAGAAGTGTACTAAACACGGTTTGCAGTTTTTGCCGCTAAACTGTTCTTTTAAAAACATTACCAAAAATATGAGGAAAGAAGTCATTATGGTATTTCTACTGAACGGACAGAAAAGAAAATGAGCCGTCCTAATGTTTTGGAGTAAAATACTCCAAACAATTTTCATCCTATCTTAATGTTGATCTTAAACTGCCTAAAAGATTAACAACTTGTTGACCATGTAATCTCTCTCAAACTATGGAAGACGAAGGTGTCTATACAAACATTGAAACATTGTTGTACTTCGCTGCAAGTGTTATGATATGAAAAAATAATGATACGGTATTTTCTCTAATTTGACATACATTTAACTGCAGCTAACCAAAAATTTGAAGTTTATAGTTTTCTAAAGACGTGCCAATCGCAGACAGAGCAGAGCCTGATTAGACTTCTCTTTGGCTTACGCATGTGTGTCCCAATATTTAAAGCTGCAAAGTCTGTAACTTTTGATCTTTAATTTTTAGAATTAATGTTTATAATTTTTAAGAATTCAGTAATATAGCTAAAATTTGGGTATACATTTTGCCAGATCCGTAAACCTTAACAAATTATCACTATTAAAACAACAGCATTTATGTTTTGTCTAGAATTTCTAGAGGGATGTAAATAAATACCAACAAGAGAAAAACACATGTTTTTATAAAAATTATTCACTTTTCCATGCAGTTTTCAGCTGTAGTGAACAGATTTATTGTGACTGCATAACTTAAATCTACTTTTACAAATGATTTAAAAAGAAAACAAAAAATTTACGGAAAATGGTCATAATTGCAGACTTAGTCACTTTAAGAATATTATGGTTATCATTGAGCTTCAGCTCAAGCCGTAATACAATTTCTTATAGGAAGTATTTTTAATCCGAATGCACCTCTGTGAGAGATCCATTTTATATTGAAAATGTGCCCCCTTCCGTCATTTTTACAAAGGGGCACAACTACTGTTACTTCCTCTTCAAGTCTTCTTTAAACGGCAGGGATGGAATTTGCTAGCTCAACTAGGGCAGCTGAAGACAGGACTAGGTGGAAAAGGAGTGTTGTAGAGTCATCTGTTGTGCCCCAACGACCTCACAAGATTATGGGATAGACTAGACTAGACCAGCGGTTGCAGTCAGTTCGACCCCCCCCCAACCCCCCTTCCACACACACACACCCTCGCATCAGCGGTCATTCAGATGTGACGCTAAACCGCGAGGTCCTGTCTTCATTTGACCTTAACATTGGTGGGACGTTTTACCCAATTCTCTCGATCTCTCAGTTTAAACAATAATATTGTAACACCGTGTACTCGGAAAATTCATTAAGTAGTACATTTAGTGCTAGCATTAAGTAATAAATTTGGACCATGTTACCATTATGATCCTAAATCCTAGGACATATGTGTCCTGGGAAAACAGTGACCAATAATATTGTAACACAGTTTACTAAAAAAAATACATTACATGTAAATAGTAGATTAGGTGCTAGCATTAAGTAATAAATTTGGACCATGTTACCATTATGATCCTAAATCCTAGGACATATGTGTCCTGGGAAAAGAGTGGTCTGGTCAGGCTCTGCATTGGTAACCATTCTGCGTATGTTATGATATAGCTCGAGATATGAAAATCTAATTGTTCAAATTAAAAAAAAAAAAACGAAAAAAAACCGGTTATTTTTATGTAGGATGCATGGAGACACAGGCTTCAGGGCTTCAACATATTTGCATCTGTGCTTAAGGTGAACGGGACCACTCTCAGGGGAAGCAATTTTGCATTTTTGCCTCCTTTCTTAAGGAGGGTCAGCTCTTGAAAGTAGAATTTGGTCCTCTAGGAGCAAATTCTTTCCTTTAAGAGAAGACCTATTTAAGAATCTTTTTTTTCTCTTTGCTTCACTTCCCTATCTTGGGAAGCAAATAGAATGTCACAAAAGTTGTCCCCCTTTGTAAATATGACAGAAGGGGACAGAATGTTCAGTATTAGAGAGATCTTTCTTGGAGGTGTATACATTCAGCTATACAGTCAAACCTGCTTATGTGGTGACCTCTATTAAGGGATCACCTGTCTTGAGCAGCCACCTTTTCTGGGTCCTTTGAACCAAAATACAGCGTAAATGAAATGTATTATGGGGTCACCTGTCTTAAGTAGCCACTCTTTGTCCTTCCCTTGGGTGACCCCTTAAGACAGGTTTGACTGTATTTCTCAAAAATGCTTGCTACAACAACGTATTAGGTCTGCCTACGCTCCTGAATGAGTAAATTTGCGTCTGCTAATTTTTAAGTCAATTTTAATCAATAACTGTAATTATTGCCGACCCCATACTAATACTTATAGCTATCCTTTTCACTTTTAACAAGTTTTATTTTTCTGTCGGATAAAATAGAGTTTTAGAGGCAAATCCATTCTAATTTTCATAAGACACCTGCTTGATACTGGTTATCTTGATTATATCTGTGTTTGATCTCAGTCAACAAGGCACAAATTTGTTATTCAATCTAAACAGTACCATACTGACCGAATATGTTGCCGACCCCACGTTAATTTTATAGTCTTTCCTTACAAATTTTAGCTGTCAAAAAGATATATTAAAAAGCATTTCAGTGGCAAATTCTGTGATCAGACTGCTTCTGTAGCTGCATTTGCAGTAGTCTGATATGAGTCTATATTGTTTACTCAGACAAATCTGTCTTAATATTCGGAGTCAATACAGTTATCAATAAAAGGGTATTTGTGTGTCGTTATTTCGTCTTTTCGCCTGGCGTCTTTTCGTCTTTTCGCATGGCGTTATTTCGTCTTTTCGCGTGGCGTTATTTCGTCTTTTCGTCTTTTCGCATGGCGTCTTTTCGTCTTTTCGGCGCGAAAAGACGAAAAGACAGCATGCGAAAAGACGAAATAACGCCACGCGAAAAGACGAAATAACGCCACGCGAAAAGACGAAAAGACGAAATAACGCCACGCGAAAAGACGAAAAGACGAAATAACGCCACGCTAAAAGACGAAAAGACGAAATAACGCCATGCGAAAAGACGAAATAACGCCATGCGAAAAGACGAAAAGACGAAAAGACGCCAGGCGAAAAGACGAAAAGACGCCACGCGAAAAGACGACAAATTAAGAGTTTCAAATGGCGTCTTTTCGCATGGCGTTTTTTCGTCTTTTCGCGCTGAAATCTCGTCTTTTCGCGTGGCGGGTTTCGTCTTTTCGTCTTTTCGCCTGGCGTTATTTCGTCTTTTCGTCTTTTCGCCTGGCGTTTTTTCGTCTTTTCGTCTTTTCGCATGGCGTCTTTTCGTCTTTTCGTCTTTTCGCGTGGCGTCTTTTCGCGGCGAAAAGACGAAAAGACGAAATGGCACAAACCAGCCACCATAATTCTGTTGCATTTCTTCTTTTTACAGATGCAGTACAATTGTCATCTATTGTTCCTAAGTAAGAATACGTAAATCTGAGAATTTGAACTAGAATGTGTTTTCAGATGTGCTGAAGAGTGAGAAAAATGTTTAAAAATGTTTTCTAGAAACGTGTGCGTTATGCATAAATTTATGCTGCCAACACCCACACACACACACCCACACGCACTCACACACACACGCACATTGCGAGGTTGCTCCACTCATCAAAAACACCAGCTATATGACTGGACGCCTTCGCCGCACAGATCAGATCCTACTCTCGGAAATTGTAATACTCTAATAGACTGAGTAAGCAGCTAACCCTGTGTCCGGCAAAGACTTCCCTGCAAAGGCCGTGCCAAACACAATATAATCAGCACGAACTTAGCCAGGCACAAGCTAAACTGCTTACTTCGTGCTCGGGCAGAGACAAAACTGCTTACCTGGTGTTAGCACAGATTCTCAAGAGATAAAATCTCGGTAGCAGGGACAGTATGTTGATAATAAGAGAGATGATACCTTGACAGATATTTACTATTAAATTTTGTTAAAGAGTTAAAGACCCCATATTGTTCTTTCAATGGTCCGAAGAATAAGATATTTTTCTAACATCTAACACAATATACTATGCACAATAAATATAGCATTTTTTGTATGTGTCAGATCCACCATATAAGGATTTTATTGTCACTTTACTGCATAAAGGAATAAAGGCCGATCATTCGAGATGGACTGGCAGGTAAAAGAATCAAGATTGCTCAATTGTAGCGTTTGAACTGTCGTGACATCAGTTTTTATGACCATTGTATCTGAACGACATTTATGATCATGTATAAAAGCTACAACCATAATGAGGCGGCTGGTTTTTGTTAAAATAAAGGAAAACGCTCTAAAACATTTGAATATGCTACGAGTATGAGGTTTACAAAGTTCGAAAATTTGACGTTTTCCATTGCTTTTACGTTATCGTCTTAAAAACTTGTTTCTAATCGGTATTTCTTGAATCCCTTTTGAGTATATGATTGTTTGGTAGCTACCAATATGATAATGTAAACAATTCAGAAAGAAAATTCTTCCCGGTTACCGAGCATAAATTAAAAGTCTCAGACTAACGTCATCATTTTCTCACAGTTACGTTATACTTCAATGAAGAAACTCCACAGTTAAATTAATCATGGTGTGACCTTTAATTTTAGCCTACTGTTTTTCTCGGGTTTTGATTCTGCATTGAACTGAAGCACCCATGAATCATTGCACATTGGACCGAATTAACACGTTTTAACGTCAATGGCGCATGCTAAGATTTGTCAGTTGTTTAGCTTAACCATATCTTTTTCACAATCAATAGCTTTTACAAGAAAACTGAGCATGAAAATGTTGAGAAATACCGTACAAAAAATCACATGCTTACCATTTTTATGTTGCTTTTCAATGGGTGCGAATTTCGGCTAATGACCCCTTCCGCGCTCATCGCTTTTCCCCAACACGTTTTTAAAGATGGCTTCTGTAATCCCATGGTATCTTAAGCCCCAAATACGGTTCCTTTCAATTCAATTTAATTTCGCTCAATGTTGCAATTCAGTAATGAGAAAAATTGCAAAATATAAAAATTTGCTAAATATATTTTGCATAGTATAATAATTTTCTAACATAATAAAAATTCCTACCTGTCATCTTGATTTTCTCTCTGAGAAGTCGCTCTGTAAGTAAACATAAAATACTATGCCGCAGCATGTTTGGCACAACTGCAGAAATCAGACGGTACCTTCATGCAATAAAACATAGAGCCTTTCTAATTACTGGTCACGCTCGGCATAATTCTATAGGCCTTTATACAGTATGATAAGGTTGATAAGGATTTACAAACACAATATTTCAGTAGCACTGGATCAACTTGGGCTGCTAAATTGATTCAAAATTGGCTATAAACGGAGAGATAATCATTATCCGTGCTTAATTTGTTTCACCTACGCGCTATCGCCTTTCGGATTGATCAGAGATTTACAATGAATAATAAATAAATAGATGAATAGATCTAAAATAAATAAATAAAAATAGTAACAATAATTAGCAATGAAAATACATTTTAAAAAAGAAATCTGAAAACAAGATAGAGATGACTCCATAAACAAAATTGAACAAAATTCGTTTTGCATAGACCATGTAAGTAAGTCAAATAAATGTTTAAATAAACGAATAAACACAACGCTACAATAATTAAAAGTCTTAGACACGGATATGTGTCTAATAATCAGGTCTTACTGTGTTGCAGCTCGTGAAACCGTGAAGCTGCATAAAACTGACGATACGTTTGGTGAGTTGTAGGTTACATTAGACTCAACGGCTCCGAGAGACGGCAATTTCATCCCTACCATGGAGAGGGAGCTTCCAGTAGCCCGAGGTACATCTGGGCGAGCAGTACTTATTTGAGCCGCGACACGACAAAGCCAACAATGTGGTTGTGCGCCCATCGCAGACTCAGATCAGCCTGGGCATCCGCTCAGTCTGATCAGAGTCTTCGCTGTCTGCATGGAGCTAGCTTAGACCCTTAGCTACCCTTTAAGCGCTTAACGAAGAGTCTGATCAGACTGGTTTGATGCCAAGGCTGATCTGAGTCTGCACTGGGCGCACAACCACATTGTTGGTTTTCTCGTGTCGCGGCTCATTTGCTCTTCGGGCTACTCGAAGTATAAACACTCCTCGAGAAGCTCGGGGAAGAGGAAGAGTCTGTGTATTGTTCTGTTTTATCATAGTAATTATGCCGAATGTGGCCAGTGTTTTTGCTTGCTAGCAGCAAACAACTAAGGCTGTGTCTGTGTCCAGACTGTAGATGTGCAGGATGCTTTGAGCCTAACTCATTCTAATGTTCACTTTAGATGTATGATGATTGATGTGTTGCTTTACGGTAAACAGATATGGTCACGTCGGGACGGTCAGATGACCTAACCACAATGTCCTGGGCAGGCTTAGACCTCCTGAGCGGTTAACCAGTACTAAGTGCACATAGGCTACTTTTGCCAGTAACTGACAACTGCCCTTCTGGAACCAGCGGAAGAAGAAATGAAAGTATGTGGCCAGACCGAGTATCGAACCCAGGACCTCTGACTTATGAGTCAGGTGCCCTACCGACTGCGCTGCGGCCCGGCTTAGATGTATGGGATCACGTAGATGGTTTGCGTCTACTTCACAAAGGAACCAGCGGAGGCTTATCTGAACGATTAGCATTGCCTTTCAAAACTTGGATTAGCTCTTAAAGGCAGGAATTTCTCCTGGGGGAACATTTTTTTCATTAAGAGTTGATCCAACCCCATTCGGAACACGGATAAAATGAGAATGGTAGAGCTGTTTCCCCTGGGTAGTTCTTCTTAAACTGAAATAAAAAATAATTGAAACTAGAAAATCTGTTTATGAAACACTATGTCCCCAACCATATGTTTGCCTCTAAAGAAGGTTCATCCCTTAATGTTTAAGTCAGAAAGGGGTATTAATCAGTTCATCCACATCTTAGTCTGTTACTGTATGCCAAATATAAGGGACATAGCTTAAACGATTCTTCAGATACTTTGTTTACACGGTTATTCCTATAGCTGGATCCTATACAAAATACCTAAAACCGAAAAAGGAAAATAACTCAACCAAAAATCTATGAAATAGGCTCAAAAATTAATCAGGTCTCCTACACCTTAGGCAGTATCTTCTTGCAAAAAATCATGATCCTAGCATCAGGGTTCAGGGGTTCTTGAGATATTTTGTTCACAAGGTTCCATAGGCTTACAATGCACTAAGTCGAAAAAGGGGCATAACTCGGTCAAAAACTCACGAACTTATTTATTTCAAAAGTAAATCAGGTCATTTACACCTTTGGCATTGTCATCCTGCAAAACCTCATGATCCTAGCATCAGGAGTTCTTGAGATATTGTGTTCACAAGATTCCACAGGCTAGGTCGAAAAAAGGGGCATAACTCTGGAAATAATGACCGGAAGAAAAATATGAAAGAAAATGCGAGTTCGATTTTTTTTCATACTGATTATGTGTATAATGTTTCAAGTTCCTAGCTCTTACGGTTCTTGACTGTATGTAAGGGTACCTTTGTACCAAAGGCTTCAATGCACTTAGTCGAAAAAGGGGCTTAACTTGGTCAAATATTAACGAGTTTAATCAGGTCATCTACACCTTAGGCATCTTCCTGCATCTATAGCTGGTTCCTATACAAAATATCTAAATCCGAAAAAGGAGAATAACTCAACCAAAAATTTATGCTATAGGCTAAAAAATTAATCAGGTCTCCTACACCTTAGGCAGTATCTTCTTGCAAAAAAATCATAATCCTAGCATCAGGGGTTCAGGGGTTCTTGCGATATTTTGTTAACAAGATTCCATAGGTTTACAATGCACTAAGTCGAAAAAGGGACATAAATCGGTCAAAAATTCACAAACTTTGTTCAAAATTTATTCAGGTCATTTACACCTTTGGCATTGTCATCCTGCAATACCTCATGACCCTAGCATCAGGGGTTCTTGAGATATTTAGTTCAAAAAGTTCCGCAGGCTAAGTCGAAAAAGGGGCATAACACTGGAAATACATGACCGGCGGAAAATAAGAAAAAAATACGGGCCCGCTTATTTTCCATACTTATCATGTGTACAAATTTCAAGTTCCTAGCTCTTACGGTTCTTGACTGTATATAAAGGTACCATTGGCTTCAATGCACTTAGTCGAAAAAGGGGCTTAACTCGGTAAAAAATTAAAAATTAATCAGGTCCTACACACCTTAGGCAATATCTTCCTGCAAAAAAACATGATCGTAGCATCAGGGGCTCTGCAGATATTTTGTTCACAATGTTCCATAGGCTTACAGTGCACTAAGTCGAAAAAGGGGCATACTCGGTCAAAAATTCACGAAAATTTTTCAAAAGTTAATCAGGTCATCTACACCTTGAGCATTCTCATCCTGCTAAACCTCATGATCCTAGCGTCAGGGGTTCTTGAGATATTTTGTTCACAAAGTTCCACGGGCTAAGTCGAAAAAGGGGCATAACTCTAAAAATTTGTGACCCGCAGAAAAAAGAAAACACTTGTGTCTGCTTATTTTCCATACTGAATATGTGTATAAAATTTCAAGTCTCTATCTCTTACGGTGCTTGACTTATAGGACGGTAGCGGACAGATGGACAGACAGACAGGCCCAAACCAATATGCCCCACAACTTCTCCGAAGTTGGGGGCATAATGCCCCACAACTTCTCCGAAGTTGGGGGCATAATAAAGTAAACCAGCCACCCCTTAAACATTGAATGGACTTGTCCAATTGATAGTGATAGAAGAGTCCATTAGGCATAAATGAGTAGAAAAATGTATTGCGTTCAGCTGGTATATGTGGATTCTGTTTGCTCTCTCTCGAAGCTTATTTTTTTCTCTCTCTCCGGAAAAATGAAATGGCAGCTCTGCTTACCCAGAACTACCCCATGTTGGTTAGAAACTGGTCGAGCTCATGTTGGTTAGAAACTCGTCGATTAATGATTTCTCTTCTCTCCGTAAATTATACTTACGGAAAGTAAGGAAATCTTTGCGTCTACTTCACAAAGGAACCAGCGGAGGCTTATCTGAACGATTAGCATTGCCTTTCGAAACTTGGATTAGCTTTTAAAGGAAGGAATTTCTCCTGGGGGGACATTTTTTTTTCATTAAGAGTTGATCCAACCCCATTCGGAACACGGATAAAATGAGAATGGTAGAGCTGTTTCCCCTGGGTAGTTCTTCTTAAAATGAAATAAAAATAATTGAAACTAGAAAATGTGTTTATGAAACACTATGTCCCCAACCATATGTTTGCCTCTAAAGAAGGTTCATCCCTTAATGTTTAAGTCAGAAAGGGGTATTAATCAGTTCATCCACATCTTAGTCTGTTACTGTATGCCAAATATAAGGGACATAGCTTAAACGATTCTTCAGATACTTTGTTTACACGGTTATTCCTATAGCTGGTTCCTATACAAAATACCTAAAACCGAAAAAGGAAAATAACTCAACCAAAAATCTATGAAATAGGCTCAAAAATTAATCAGGTCTCCTACACCTTAGGCAGTATCTTCTTGCAAAAAATCATGATCCTAGCATCAGGGTTCAGGGGTTCTTGAGATATTTTGTTCACACGGTTCCATAGGCTTACAATGCACTAAGTCGAAAAAGGGACATAAATCGGTCAAAAACTCACGAACTTATTTATTTCAAAAGTAAATCAGGTCATTTACACCTTTGGCATTGTCATCCTGCAAAACCTCATGATCCTAGCATCAGGAGTTCTTGCGATATTTTGTTCACAAGATTCCACAGGCTAGGTCGAAAAAAGGGGCATAACTCTGGAAATAATGACCGGAGGAAAAATATAAAAGAAAATGCGAGTTCGATTTTTTTTCATACTGATTATGTGTATAATGTTTCAAGTTCCTAGCTCTTACGGTTCTTGACTGTATGTGAGGGTACCTTTGTACCAAAGGCTTCAATGCACTTAGTCGAAAAAGGGGCTTAACTTGGTCAAATATTTACGAGTTTAATCAGGTCATCTACACCTTAGGCATCTTCCTGCATCTATAGTTGGTTCCTATACAAATATCTAAATCCGAAAAAGGAGAATAACTCAACCAAAATTTTATGAAATAGGCTCAAAAATTAATCAGCTCTCCTACACCTTAGGCAGTATCTTCTTGCAAAAAAATCATAATCCTAGCACCAGGGGTTCAGGGGTTCTTACGATATTTTTTTAACAAGATTTCATAGGTTTACAATGCACTAAGTCGAAAAAGGGACATAAATCGGTCAAAAATTCACAAACTTTGTTTAAAATTTATTCAGGTCATTTACACCTTTGGCATTGTCATCCTGCAATACCTCATGACCCTAGCATCAGGGGTTCTTGAGATATTTAGTTCAAAAAGTTCCGCAGGCTAAGTCGAAAAAGGGGCATAACACTGGAAATACATGACCGGCGGAAAATAAGAAAAATACGGGTCCGCTTATTTTCCATACTTATCATGTGTACAAATTTCAAGTTCCTAGCTCTTACGGTTCTTGACTGTATATAAAGGTACCATTTGCTTCAATGCCCTAAGTCGAAAAAGGGGCTTAACTCGGTAAAAAATTAATAATTAATCAGGTCCTACACACCTTAGGCAATATCTTCCTGCAAAAAAAACATGATCGTAGCATCAGGGGCTCTGCAGATATTTTGTTCACAATGTTCCATAGGCTTACAGTGCACTAAGTCGAAAAAGGGGCATACTCGGTCAAAAATTCACGAAAATTTTTCAAAAGTTAATCAGGTCATCTACACCTTGAGCATTCTCATCCTGCTAAACCTCATGATCCTAGCGTCAGGGGTTCTTGAGATATTTTGTTCACAAAGTTCCACGGGCTAAGTCGAAAAAGGGGCATAACTCTAAAAATTTGTGACCCGCAGAAAAAAGAAAACACTTGTGTCTGCTTATTTTCCATACTGAATATGTGTATAAAATTTCAAGTCTCTATCTCTTACGGTTCTTGACTTATAGGACGGTAGCGGACAGATGGACAGACAGACAGGCCCAAACCAATATGCCCCACAACTTCTCCGAAGTTGGGGGCATAATAAAGTAAACCAGCCACCCCTTAAACATTGAATGGACTTGTCCAATTGATAGTGATAGAAGAGTCCATTAGGCATAAAGGAGTAGAAAAATGTATTGCGTTCAGCTGGTATATGTGGATTCTGTTTGCTCTCTCTCGAAGCTTATTTTTTTCTCTCTCTCCGGAAAAATGAAATGGCAGCTCTGCTTACCCAGAACTACCCCATGTTGGTTAGAAACTGGTCGAGCTCATGTTGGTTAGAAACTCGTCGATTAATGATTTCTCTTCTCTCCGTAAATTATACTTACGGAAAGTAAGGAAATCTTTGCGTCTACTTCATAAAGGAACCAGCGGAGGCTTATCTGAACGATTAGCATTGCCTTTCAAAACTTGGATTAGCTTTTAAAGGAAGGAATTTCTCCTGGGGGGACTTTTTTTTTCATTAAGAGTTGATCCAACCCCATTCGGAACACGGATAAAATGAGAATGGTAGAGCTGTTTCCCCTGGGTAGTTCTTCTTAAAATGAAATAAAAATAATTGAAACTAGAAAATGTGTTTATGAAACACTATGTCCCCAACCATATGTTTGCCTCTAAAGAAGGTTCATCCCTTAATGTTTAAGTCAGAAAGGGGTATTAATCAGTTCATCCACATCTTAGTCTGTTACTGTATGCCAAATATAAGGGACATAGCTTAAACGATTCTTCAGATACTTTGTTTACACGGTTATTCCTATAGCTGGTTCCTATACAAAATACCTAAAACCGAAAAAGGAAAATAACTCAACCAAAAATCTATGAAATAGGCTCAAAAATTAATCAGGTCTCCTACACCTTAGGCAGTATCTTCTTGCAAAAAATCATGATCCTAGCATCAGGGTTCAGGGGTTCTTGAGATATTTTGTTCACACGGTTCCATAGGCTTACAATGCACTAAGTCGAAAAAGGGGCATAACTCGGTCAAAAACTCACGAACTTATTTATTTCAAAAGTAAATCAGGTCATTTACACCTTTGGCATTGTCATCCTGCAAAACCTCATGATCCTAGCATCAGGAGTTCTTGCGATATTTTGTTCACAAGATTCCACAGGCTAGGTCGAAAAAAGGGGCATAACTCTGGAAATAATGACCGGAGGAAAAATATAAAAGAAAATGCGAGTTCGATTTTTTTTCATACTGATTATGTGTATAATGTTTCAAGTTCCTAGCTCTTACGGTTCTTGACTGTATGTGAGGGTACCTTTGTACCAAAGGCTTCAATGCACTTAGTCGAAAAAGGGGCTTAACTTGGTCAAATATTTACGAGTTTAATCAGGTCATCTACACCTTAGGCATCTTCCTGCATCTATAGTTGGTTCCTATACAAATATCTAAATCCGAAAAAGGAGAATAACTCAACCAAAATTTTATGAAATAGGCTCAAAAATTAATCAGCTCTCCTACACCTTAGGCAGTATCTTCTTGCAAAAAAATCATAATCCTAGCACCAGGGGTTCAGGGGTTCTTACGATATTTTTTTAACAAGATTCCATAGGTTTACAATGCACTAAGTCGAAAAAGGTACATAAATCGGTCAAAAATTCACAAACTTTGTTTAAAATTTATTCAGGTCATTTACACCTTTGGCATTGTCATCCTGCAATACCTCATGACCCTAGCATCAGGGGTTCTTGAGATATTTAGTTCAAAAAGTTCCGCAGGCTAAGTCGAAAAAGGGGCATAACACTGGAAATACATGACCGGCGGAAAATAAGAAAAATACGGGTCCGCTTATTTTCCATACTTATCATGTGTACAAATTTCAAGTTCCTAGCTCTTACGGTTCTTGACTGTATATAAAGGTACCATTGGCTTCAATGCCCTTAGTCGAAAAAGGGGCTTAACTCGGTAAAAAATTAATAATTAATCAGGTCCTACACACCTTAGGCAATATCTTCCTGCAAAAAAACATGATCGTAGCATCAGGGGCTCTGCAGATATTTTGTTCACAATGTTCCATAGGCTTACAGTGCACTAAGTCGAAAAAGGGGCATACTCGGTCAAAAATTCACGAAAATTTTTCAAAAGTTAATCAGGTCATCTACACTTTGAGCATTCTCATCCTGCTAAACCTCATGATCCTAGCGTCAGGGGTTCTTGAGATATTTTGTTCACAAAGTTCCACGGGCTAAGTCGAAAAAGGGGCATAACTCTAAAAATTTGTGACCCGCAGAAAAAAGAAAACACTTGTGTCTGCTTATTTTCCATACTGAATATGTGTATAAAATTTCAAGTCTCTATCTCTTACGGTTCTTGACTTATAGGACGGTAGCGGACAGATGGACAGACAGACAGGCCCAAACCAATATGCCCCACAACTTCTCCGAAGTTGGGGGCATAATAAAGTAAACCAGCCACCCCTTAAACATTGAATGGACTTGTCCAATTGATAGTGATAGAAGAGTCCATTAGGCATAAAGGAGTAGAAAAATGTATTGCGTTCAGCTGGTATATGTGGATTCTGTTTGCTCTCTCTCGAAGCTTATTTTTTTTCTCTCTCTCCGGAAAAAAAATGGCAGCTCTGCTTACCCAGAACTACCCCATGTTGGTTAGAAACTGGTCGAGCTCATGTTGGTTAGAAACTCGTCGATTAATGATTTCTCTTCTCTCCGTAAATTATACTTACGGAAAGTAAGGAAATCTGTTTTCTCCACCAGTCTCGACAACAACCACACAAACTATGTTCCACTATCACTGACACTACATGTATATGTCCGTTTGTTGAGGCCCTGCCTTTTCCAAGAGGAGAAAATATTTGAGGCGCGTCGCATTAAAAATACCTTAAAACATGTGCAAACTCCGAAGACTCAGATCTTCCCTGTTCAAGAATAGGCCTTTGAATCCCGGGAATGTATAAAGTCAAAACTAAGGGCCGTTAAGCGTGCGAAAAATTGTGGGCTGTTTGAGTATTGACATTACGTTCCTTAACATGCGACGCAGTCACGCAGGAGATGACTTACATATAAGCGTTACGCTTACTGTCAGATCTTGTATTGATTCATTGTATTATTTATATGTATGTATAAAATCTTTGAATAAAATATTGTTTAAACCAACATGCGGCGCAGCTGATTTGTCAAGGGAGCTGATCAATTGCTGCACACAATGATCGAAATATGCACCAAGAGTTACCGATCTGGGCCCGGTTAACTCTTCTGTTATAATATAAAAGCAAATATGCTAATATTTTTTGCTGAAAATGAGAAGATCTTTTAAACTGCAAAAGTTTTTCATATTTTTTTCGGCGAAAATGGCAGTGATTTTGCATGCAATATCTTTGAAATTTTAACGTCTTGTTAACTAACGATGTCGTTAGTTTTGAACAACTGGGACCTTGAGGTTTGACGTAAGTATGGAAGGGGAGGGGGTGCTACTCTTAAAGCAACGAAACAGAGCAAATTTTCACCTTTAAGAGTGGCTCTCAATAATAACATTATGCCTTGCCTCCTTAAATAAAGGGCGCACAAACCATGGTAAACCATGGTGATGCACATTAAGGTGAATTGACAGTCTTTCACGAGAAGCAACTCTGCCATTTCATTTTTTGCCTCCCTTTTCTATTAAAGGAAAGAATTTTCTCCACTACGAGCAATTGCTTTCAGTTAGGAGTACTCCCCTTTGGAAAGGTTTTGTCGTTCAGGGAAGCAAGTATGAAGTCACAAAAGTTACTTCCCTGTGTAAAAAAGGGGAAAAACCCTTTACATCTTACTGCCTTGGCTAGTGCAAATTGAGTGCAGCAGCTGTCAAGGGTAATCTTACCGTACAAACAAAAAGCGAATTACTTACCTTGCAAAATCTCTTCTATTAAAGTTGCAAAGTAAATCACAATAATTGAATAGGAGTTTGAACTCAAACTGAACTTAGAAGGATATGTATGCATCTTTTCGTTTTATCAGTTGAGATAACTTGCGTAATAATGTTGTACATGTAGTAAGTATGCTACGTTGAGCTATCTAGAGTAGCTAGATACCCCTGAAGACAGTGTACTCCAAGATGGGTACTTGAGCCAGCCAAGAGGTTTATTTTGAGCCTGATGCCGGTGAAATAGCTTTGATTATGTCACCAGGATTAACAATGTAAAAACAGTTCGTAGATTTTACGGTATGATACATGGCATCTGGCTGCCAGTTCATTTACCGTTACTCTTGCGGGCGTTCCGCCTGTATAACATTGTTGGAAATCACAATATGGTACGGTTATGTTAACTAACTGCGCTCAGAAATGGTGCATTATTTTTGAGGTTCAGTATAATTTAAATTGTCCTTGTCTCGAGTATACGAATTCTTATGAAACGATAGACTGTATTATATGTGTGCATGCTCTACACTAAACGCGCTATAAGTGAAGCCTTCAAAAATCAATGAACTTAGAATTTTATATTAAATTTTTGGTTAAAGTTTTCTGAAGACTTCCAGTCGATGAGTTTAGTTAATACTTTCACTGATGTCAGAGAATTGTCCCGAGTCTTAATAATTCCAGTCCCGCCACTTTCAAGGACCTATAGGTCATAGCCGGTTATCTTGCAGTGAAGGTCCTGGACACAGAATTTATATGAAAGTATCTGGTATATTATTTTTCTTCTTCTTCTTCAAAAAAAAAAAAAAAAAAAAAAACAGTACGTACTCGATTGTGTGACGTCATGGACTTATTTTAAAGTTTGGGGTTAACATTGTTTTGAAGACGTAACGTTTTGTGATGGAGTTTGTTGATACTCTGACTCTTGTTAGATAATGGTCTAGAATTTTAATATTTCTTGCCCCTTTCCCTCAAGGATCTTAAGGTCATCGTCACGGCCTTAGAAATTATTCTAGACATGTACAGTTTTAGTTGATAATATGCTAATATTGCATGCTTGCCAAAAGTTTTATGCGCTGAAAGCCCCACCCCACCGTGACATTCAAGGCAAGGTCACAAATTTAGAACTTTTGCTACATGATGGGCGAGCTTCAGTTCGGGACAGCCATGCTGTAGGGTAATGGCACGCGTTTGTTTCTTTCATTGTGACTACATCACGAAGGGAAGAGGGAAATGGTCGCTGTCCTGGCTTTCTGCTTGTGTGTCAACGTTTTGTGGTTTCATATTTTTATACTATTTCTCTTGGTGACAGGGAAGGACAGCTCCTTTTGTATGTGACACATCTGGAGAATTTTGCATTCTTTTCTGAATATTTGTTCTAATTATCATTCCTTTTTATATAAACTAGAAAGGCAGTTAAAGTACCTATGCGTCTCTAGAAAGGCAGTTAAAGTACCTATGCGTCTCTAGAAAGGCAGTTAAAGTACCTATGCGTCTCTAGAAAGGCAGTTAAAGTACCTATGCGTCTCTAGAAAGGCAGTTAAAGTACCTATGCGTCTCTAGAAAGGCAGTTAAAGTACCTATGCGTCTTTGAGTACGATTGCTAAGCAATCGTTTTCCAAAACAGATTTCTTACAATGCCAGGTACGTCCGGTATGTAAGGCATAATTGTCGACAGGAGACACTCCGTGTTTTACAAAACAATCCTTGCCTGGTCTCGATTTCAACAGTGAAAATGTTTTGTTGCTGCTTCAGGGTCTGTAATAGGGTGCGCGTTTTCTAGTGAAAACTTCAAACAATTGCGATTAAAACGTTGAAATACTTAACGTCTTTCATAAAATCTGGTGTCTCAGTTTGTGCTATAAAAACATCGTCTGGCCACTGATATCAGCACTTTAAGTCCCTTTGGATTTTCTCTCAGAAAGATAGTTACACATTTGCGATTCAATTCTCAAACACTGGGATTTTCTTCGGAAGTGGTTTTCTTCCAGGCCGAAGAGGAAACTCGGATTGTTTCATCGATAGCGGGATCCACGAAATCTTTTCCCGTAAAATCATTGAAATTGGTACAGTCCTTGACTGCTGAGTTAGGGACCTATCAAAAGAATAAAAAATAATGTTAATGTTAAGATTTATGGTTAAACTAACATATTTTGTGTGAGTGTGTGTGTGTGTGTGTGTGTGTGTGTGTGTGTTTGTTTTTCAGCTTTGAAAAGGCAAATCACTTTCGTAACTACAAGTCGCTTCATTCTGGAAGGGACAGCAAACGGAAAGTCTGAATTAACTAAAGTGGTTTAAAAACACGAAGTCCATACATTCCATAACCATTAACTGCTGTTAGAATGATCAGAAGGGTGATAAATGCTACATTGACTCATGATCCCGAATCCGGTACAGGGCTTGTTTTCTATGGCCATATACAGATCGCATTTGTTTAGGGCATATATTTTCAAATGTTTTAACTTAAAACGATCTTAAATGAGCCGCGACATGACAAAACCAACAATGTGGTTGTGCGCCCAGCACAGACTCAGATCAGCCTGGGCATCCGCCCAGTCTGATCAGAGTCTTCGCTGCCCGCATGGAGGTAGCTTACACTCTTAGCTACGCTTTGGGCGCTAAGCGAAGAGTCTGATCGGACTGGTTTGATGCCCAGGCTGATCTGAGTCTGCACTGGGCGCATAACCACATAGTTGGTTTTCTCGCGTCGCGGCTCAAATGATCTTACCTTTTCCAGTTTAACATAGTTTGCATGGTGACGTTTCTTAACTGGATTGTTGCTACGTTTGTTGAAAGAACAATTAAATGCCCATCGCCTCTGTAAACTTTCGTTAGGTCCACTCGAATGTAGCAAGTTACAGTGGAATAATATGGCGTCACCTGCAGAAATCAAACAGGATACTTCTTTGAGTTTTTCCTAAGTTTCCAGAACAGAATAAATTTTGTTTTAGTGTTGAATATAACAGCACCCATACCAAATTAAGTGCGACTGATGCGCGAAAAACCACAACCACGGGCATCAGGGTAGAGATGCAGTGAGAACGACAATAAGCCAAATTAATCGGAAATTGTTTAAGCCACTCCGTTGAGATTCATTACTTGGCTGACAAGATCATCTTTATTTTCGAGTATTTTAGACCATTTTACATGTACCTGAAATGCCCATGCCTACTTCTTTGATGCGTTTCCTTCCTACAAATAAATGTTGAGGTGTCTGGAACTTTGTAGATCATTTTAAGGAGGTGGATCTGTACATGTGTAATAGCATGTATCTACAGAAACTGTTCTCATTTGCCGTGGCCAATGCGCATTATCACCTACTATTATGTTCTCTCTGACAGTACAGATCAAAATAAATTATCAATGTGTCACACAGCATATTTGCCAGGATGTTTGAGTTTAACTCTTTCACTACCAAAAAGCAGACGACAAAAGTTACGTCTGCAAAAATTAAAAAAATGCCTTGTCCAAGACTTTTTATATTGAGAAATCAAAGACTAGAGGGCAAACAGTGTAGATCTAGATGAGGCGGCTCATTATGAGCCGCCTCATCAGGATCTACGCTGTTTGCAAATTTTGCTAATTGCGTCACTGGGGCTTAAAGAGTTAATGAGAACGAGCTGCCCTGTTTTGGTAACAAGAGCAGAAATTATGTTGCCAAGAAACGGCCGTTAGAGCAAAACTCCGTATGGCGCTGGAAGTAGGCGGAAGGACTACGATGCAGATTATTTGAGAAACCATACTGAAGTACTGTACCACCTTGGTCTAAAGCAAGACTTCTGCAGCTTTAAACTGCACTTGACGTTTGGTTCATGTACAGACCCTTCATACTTTACTCGGAGCACATTAACTCATAAAATTGTGAAAAAAAAAAACGTGGCAATCTACGGTCAAAGTACAAGAAAATACATTTATAAAACACATAGTGATAAAACAATCAGTTTGCCAGACCTATCTCATTCGTTATTGTATTTTAAATTTCATTTTCAAAGGAGAAAAAAGAAAACAACTCACCTGGTTGCAGGTCTACGTACATCAGAGGAAACCTTTTTTCTATGTGATTTACTCTTTCAAGATCAGCCCCAGTTTGACCCGCTGCAAATGTATGATCTATACGGCCACACCTGTGACTTCCTACCAGAACCTGTGTATGTGGAAGAGAATGATTCCTGGTTTGAAATTATGTGAAAATCTGATAATTGTTTTGATCAATACCTGTAAGAAAGGAAACAGATCTATGGAAATATGTATTTTTTCTAATTACATTTTGGTTTTAACGTAATAATAGACTCACTCTCAATGATAGCCATCTTCTAATAAAAGAAGGTTCTTCATCGCCTTTTTATTTTATTTATGTAGAATGGCTGTCAAAAAAGCCAGTCCTGCAAACTGAATATTATAGCCCTTTATATGTGGAAAACATTGCCTTCTCAAACGAAGTATTGTTTGAAGAATTAAATTTGATTTCTCGGCGTTTCTCGTGTAATGAAGCTAATAGGCGGAGCTAAAATTCCATGAAGCGCACAGCGCTTCTTGTAGAATTTTAGCAACAGCCATTGTCTTCTCCACACGATGAACGCTGAAAAATCAGCCGTTTTTCGTGGTAATTTAGAGTAGAATATGCAAAATGGGGGTCGAAGAAAAGTAATTAACGACGTGTTCGGCCATTACGTCAGTCGAACGTGTACATGGACCAATCAAGACGTTCGGTTACCTTGGACGTCTTTTGACGACAACGTCACATGATCAATTGTCGCTCATAAATTTTACCAAAGAGCGTAAACATATTATAATAAAGGTCTGAAGGTCGCTGTTCAAGTTAAATACACCCAACAGTCCAACTATTTTTGCTTATTTATTTATTGATTTATTTTCTTCAGGATATATTTTTATCATAAAGTGTAATTAACGTAATGCTGCAGTAGATATTTTGATTTCGCAATTTATATTTTATGTTGGCACTTCCATTTGTTCCCCTTTGACTAAACAACATAATCGTCACCAGTATGAAACGACTACACGCAAACTATTGTATATATGTTGTAACTTGGTTGGAAATTTACAATACCAAAATTATGTAAAAATATAATAAAAGTAAATTTAACCAATAATATAGGACGACGAACCAACAGAAAGCTGTAAATGTTCTTTGATACTAACACGCAGTCCACCATTTTGTTTGACGCATGGGTCTATCGCCATAAACATGCTGATTAAGTCAGGAGTCAAACATCCATTCTTATACCAATATCTGGAATTTACGAAAAAAAAAACTAGTTTTGAAAGCCTGCATTCTATCATCAAGTATTCACCGTTCAAAAAGATATCTTATAGTTTAGAAGCGGAAACCGACAGCCCTTTCAAGAATATTTCAGTTATATTTAGCCGACCATTCGGCAAAGATGGGCGAAAGCCGGAGCTCCCAGGGAAAACACCTGCCAGTCCACAATCATAACTTGCCATCCTCATTTATACGCCTGCCAAACCTGGAACCAAAGGCACTGAGACCTATTCTTAAGAGTCAGCGCTCCTAACCACAAGGTCAAGGATTGGTCGCTGCCAACTGAGGTACATGTAGTAAAGTAAAGTTTTGTGTTCATCATGCTTACCGGTACTCCAAAGATCGATGTCAGGTTAGTATAATGGAATTAACAAGAGTTTTGCATCATCCCAGAGAGTCAAAGAGAACAAGGGGCTGGGGGCGGGGGTGTTTACAGAATCAACTTACAAGATCACGGAAGAAGTGAATTGAAGATTTTAATGTTACATTATATTATGATCTATGTCCACTTAAGCAAAATCCGAAAAAAAATCATTTACTTTCTTTCGTTTACTCTAGAATGTTAAATGTCAGAGATTCAAATCGGAGATGACATGATATAATGTCTTTTTATCTGATCCAACGAGACTGACAAAATGAGTCATTTACCATATGTAAACAGCGCATCAGCAATCAGATAAGGTTCATCCGTCAACGTACCAAAGAGCCTTTTTCGCACTAGGAATGTACAGCCAAACCTGCTTATGCGGTCACCTCCATTAAGGGCCACTTGTATTTAGCAGCCACCTTGTCTGAGTCCCTTAAACCACAATACAGCGCAAATGAACCTGTATTGAGGGCTCACCTATCTTAAGCAGCCAAATTTGTGTTTCCCTTAGGTGACCCATTAAGACAGGTTTGACTGTACATAGCCAAAGATAAAGCCAAAGACAAAGCATCCGAACTGATATGTGAAATGTGTTATCTGATCTTTTTTCGCTGTTTGTACCAGGACACACGTTCTCGGGCGCGGCTGATTTGATATCTTAAGACTTCTCACCCATAATCCTGGTGCCACTCAAAGCTCCCTCCTTTTTGTGGGTCTTTCATCATGATCTTGGTATGATAATGATATAGCTCGTCTCCACCCATCAGCTGTAAATATCATGTAACAGTGTTCGTGTTGAACATTGCTTATTTGCTTTTTTCTCAAGAAGCCTTTCTTGATAAATTTGAATTATTTTTATTACAATCAACTCCCGATATCCCAAAAGCTGATATCTCAATTTAAAATTTTAAAGAATTCCTCTAAGAGCAGAAAATACATTCAGAAGAAGGAACATGTGCCAGACTACGTAGTTTCGGCTAATAAAGCCTCATCAGTGACCCTGACAATATCTGGTGACGAAACCAGAGAAAAGCATACTGAAATTTCTTCATTTTAAATGGACAGTCGATTTAAAGACTGACTAGTATCAAAAAGGGGTCTAAATAATATAAAAGAAGATGATCTAGAATAAGAGTCTAAACCAATCTAAATCTTCAGATTTCTCAGAATATACCCTCTGATCTCAAAGGACGAAATTAAAATAAAAGTATCAAAGTATCTATTATTTCAAAGAAAATGGTTTTGACACATTACCAATTTGTATTTACATTCCAACTCCTGTTATCTCAAACTACTGATATCTCAAAGTAAATTTTCTGGGACCAGAAAATTTACGTTGAGATATCAGTAGTTTGGGATGAACTTCGACTTTGAGATATCGAGAGTTGACTGTATTATGAATATTGCTAGGACATTACTATATCTATTATTATTATATTATTAATATTATTCTGAAAATAATTTTAAAAGGGAAACAATTTGCTTTGGCCATAGAAAGAGCTGAATAGCTTTTGACAAAGCAGACTCTGAAGAGTCCTTTATGAGAGATGCCAAAACGTGCAATATCACTCGCGCGTAAACTTAGCGGCAACTTAGGCAAGCCCTAAGTATATATTTTCATCAAAAACAAATTTACGTAACGACGTTTTCGTAGTGTTAGTTTATCTTTTCACTCACCAAAATAAAAAAATGCACATGCATTACAGAGAACAATAAGCATATTGTCCTAAATATTTAAAATTTTGTATTTACAGAGAGTAGTTTTTACAATATTTTTAAGCCTGAGTTTACAAAAGTTTCGAATCATTCTTTGAACTTTGATATGTTGTTTAACTAATTGTTCAGCGTCTGTGTTGGTAAAGTAATACAACATGGAGTCTTAAACGTCGAGATGCATCTGTGTGACCACCTTAACAATAAACCATTTATAATGATTTAGCTTAATTGTTCAAGTGGGTAATTAGTATGTACCTTTTCGCATGTTGTGACCACTTTCTCACAGCGAGGGACCATTCCAGTCACGTCATTTCCGGGATGTGTCCATAGCAACACTCTTGGTTCCTTTCCCGATCTGTCAGCTATCTAGAATTACAGGACTGATCAGCGTCAGCGTAAATTTTTATGTTAACTTTTGTTATACATAGTGAACAGACTCCTATTTTTTTTTTTTTTTTTTGGCAGAGGAAAGGTTTGAATCTCGTTAACTTTGTATTATGAGTGCATGGTGTCTGCTGTTGTTTTATCTCATACCTCTTTCCTTCTTCGACCGCTCCTGCCAACTTCCCGTTCTGATCCTCAAATGTACATGAGCTGCGACACGAGTAAACCAACAAAGTGGCATTAGCGCCATGCGAAGACTCAGATCAGCCTGGACATCCTCCCAGTTTGATCAGAGTCTTCACTGTCGGCATGGAGGAGGCTTGACCGTTAGCCTCCCTTTAAGCGCACAGCAAAGACTCTGATCAGACTGGGCGGATGCCCAGACTGACCTGAGATTTCGCTGAGCGCACATGCCGCTTTGTTGGTTTTGTTGTATTGCGGCTCAGTCATGTATTTGAGCATCTTATTGCCTTTTAGGAAAAACGGTTATTAGTAATTTTAGTGGCCGTTGTAGCCTTTTCACGTTTACTAATGTCGATGTACTTACACCGTAAGAATAATTCTCCACTAGCTGAAATTCTGTTAAAGCTTTATTCAGTTTGGCAACTTCTTCTTTGTCAAACAAACCCCTGTAATAAGAATAAAATAAAAGTTTGTCATATAAAACGATTACGATGATGCAGTTATCAAATTATGTTGTCTGTAATATCAATGTTGTCTTTAGGATCAGTTGTAAAATTTATTTCTTAGAAAAGAAAACCCGTGTAGTATTCTTACTACGAAATTGCGACAATGTGGCACTGGTTTGAATAATTTTGACACCAGAAAAGTTATTTTATTCTAAGTAACGTCTAGCCACGGGTCTATGTAAGTTCAAAAAAATCCTTGTTGACGTTTTTGGCTTCCTTTTAATGAATAAGAGTAATTTAGCAAAGGCTTACCCTATATTGTGTACTTAAAGTTATCATATAACGTCGCATCTGAGAGTGTAATAAAGCCATGCATTAAAATCGATAATCAACTAGTGGATTTTAATAATGCAAATTACGTCGTAACGTTATGCGTTGACGGTCATAAAACGTCGCGTTTTCTAATGGCGAATTCGTGACGTTTGTTGAATTTATTAAACTCGTTGGGGAAAACCGATAAGATGCTCGGCATAGCCTCGCATCTTATCTTTTTCCCCAACTCGTTTAATAAATTCAATAAAGTAGGATCCTCGATATAAATGCTATCAGGTTGGTGTAAGCAGGCAATAAAGGAAACGAACTCTCAAATACTTATCATTTTCGGTAAATTTCTTCACTTACCTGATAATAACAAAACCATTTTGATCAAAGTCCTCTTTCATCTCCTGTGAGACCTCAAAATTTGGACCAAACTGAAAATCTGAAGATATATAAAATTTCAATTATTAATGCTATCTTTACAGACTTGATAAACATAGGAGCTTGAAACATAATATTTTGGCCAAAATTATAAAGAAATAAATAGATTATTCGGATTAGCTGAAAGGATAGGCAGTCTCTGTCGTTGTCATCTGTCTGTTAAGATTTTCAAACGAATTCTTTTCAGCCATTGGGCGGCCTCCAGGAGGTTTTGAAAGTTTGTCTAAATGGTTTCAGTTTGTAGGTAATGCTATCGCTAGTGACAAAAGTAGCGATCTGATAAAAAGGCCAGATTACCATTGGAAAACACAAAACTGCTCATAAAAGTCTCATTTAAACAGTCTGACATTTATTTGTAAGTGTGTGTGTGTGTGTGTGTGTGTGTGTGTGGCTTGCTTCACAAACATTTTTCACATTTCATTAAATACGATGGAGGCTGTGTGCCTCTCCTATGCTCAGCGGATTCCACTTCTTCATATCTGATCCCGTTTCTTCATAGCAGGTACCGCTCCTTTATGACATTCCAAAATTCGTAGGACTTAATATTTTTGTGAACACATATTGCATATTGCAGGAGATAAAATTGTGGCTATAAATGTTTTCGAAAGAAAGACGACAAAACAACGATTCTGAACCTGTTCTCACCTGTTGTCGAAAATTAATAGTTTAGACAGAAAAGACTCATTGCTTCTTTGATTCAAAAAGTTTTAGGGATAACTCATTCGTCATACATGTAGCCGATTGGCTTGAGAAGATTGTATGAGTAAGTCAGCTTATAGCATTGCCTGCCTGATTTCTAAAAAAAGGCAAGAAAATGAGAAATAAATACTTAGAGACACACGTTTTCATACCAGTTTCTGGTCCCGACACTGCATAAAACATGTAGAAAGTACCTCTGACATATTTATTTGCATACTATTTGCATATTTTTTGATAATGAATGAGTGGTTCTGTCCACGTGTAACAAGATCCACATAAAACCTGGTAATTTACCTCATAACTGAACCGAGGGGCTAACTAAGATCCCTGACCATAGGTTATGCCACGGTGTCGTGAACGTTTTCAGCCTGTCTGAGGGACAATATTCTAAGAACATAATATAATTGTTTTAAGGTATTCGATTTCAAAGTAAAGTGGACAGTCTGGGTTTAGCTTACCTGGGCCAAACCTGGGCCAAAGGCTCATAGGTGAACTTATTGTAGAGCCATGTCTCCGTCGTCCGTCCGTCCGTCGTCCGTCAATAAAAAAAAGAAAAAAAATATTGTCATTGTACCATACTACATTCTTTTCATTATCCCCCTTGAAAGATTGTGGTTTCGTACCTGTGACTCTCAAGGGGGGGGGTGTAGGGGTGCAGTGAATAAAAAATATTGTCATTGTATCATATCATAGTTTATGGTATGGTACAATGCAACTATTTGTTCTTTTTTTATTATCTTCAGTCCTACCTCCCAACCCCCCCCCCCCCCCCCCCCCCCCCACTTTTGAAGTACCACCACCTGATTCTTGACAAGGGTTTGCATTATGGTTGTGACCTTTCCTGGGAAAATGTCTGTATTGTTGGTATGATTAAGTAAGGATACATTTTAAAATATGTTTTAGTAACTTAATGTCCGACAGACGCATTGCGTCAAATTGTTTTATAGTCCTAGCCCCGTGCTTCAAGTTGAAACTTAAGATCACCCTCGGGCTTAGCAAGGTAAAGACACTTGATCTGAAACGTCTATCGAAAACAGGCTGAAGCCAAATTTAAGTTTTTATCCGTTACCTGTGGACGATTCTTTCTCCATTTTTGGTGGTAAAGTATCCAGTCTCTTTTATCAACAATGAATATTTATCATGCACAGTTTATCAAATTTTGATTATGACATATATTTAAGCTAATCACATGATAAAAGTCAATGTTTTATATTCCAGGGTTCTCCTTTTATAGTAGAAACAAGTGAGGTGCCAAAACGTGAGCAACACCTCTTTGAAACTTCTGTGATTTACATGCATTTTGCAATACATGTATGTAAGAATATCAGTTATCTTCCTGCTTTTTGATCATTATATGAATATTCGAATATCAAACCATAAATGCTTGAATCAGTAACAAGAAGAATGGGATTGAAAAACAGAAAGTTCTAATGGTGACTCAATTATCATAAATCAGGAAATAAGAAAAACGAGAAAAATGAATAAAGCACGTAACAAGTTGCGTTTGAAAAGGAAGAAAGTTCTAATGGTGACCCAGTAATCATGAATCAGGAAATAAGCTAAATGAGTAAAATAAAATAAAAATAAAATAAAATAAAAACTCAATAAAGAGCACAACAATCAGAATGGGATTGAAAAAAATAAAGTTTTAAAGGTGACCCAGTTATCATGAATTAGGAAATAAGCTAAATGAGAGAAAAAAACAACAAAACAATATAAAATAAAGAACATAACAAGAAGAATGGGATTGAAAAAAGAAAGTTTTAATGGTGACCCAGTTATCATGAATCAGGAAATAAGCTAAATGAGAAATAAAAATAAACAACATAATAATAAGAAAACATCTGATGGAGACTCAGTTATCACACTCAGACATCAAATTGATGCATAAGTGCGTTATCGTGGTAGTTATCTTGCATAGATTAGAATAGTAATGAGCCGCAAAACGAGAAAAAAACAGAGTGGTTGTGCGCCCAGCGCACACTGAGATCAGCCTGGGTATCCACCGAGTCTGATCGGAGTCTTCGCTGTTCGCGTGGAGCTAGCTTTATAGATCCTTATCTACCCTTTAAGCACAAAGCAAAGACTCTGATCAGACTGGGCGTATGCCGAGGCTGATCTGAGTTTGCGCTCTGCGCACTACCATTTTGATGGTTTTCTCGTGTCACGGCTCAGACTGATGTACCGCTGACAAACATCTTGCGACATAAACCTCAAGGTAAATTTTGTACCATGTTAAAATGAAAGGTAAATTATTTTTGTTCATGCACCATCAAGCAAACTACTAAGTGTATTTCATCTGTTTTAAGTTAGTTTCTTCTTTGTCTTTTCTTTTCTTTACTTTACTTTATTTCTTTTTCGAGGCGCAGCCTCGTATAATTTCGATATTGTTCCACATTTCACAAGATTTCATTGGTCAAATAACGCATATGTCAAAATTTAGCCAATAATATCAAAGGACAATGAATATTTAATCTTCGTTTTTTTCCCGTCGTACTGCACTGTAAACATGGTAAATACTAGCACTCTGTCTTATATTAATTCAAAATGTTTCTCTTGTTTGCTATTTGACAATAGAAATGTTATCGAAAACAGACGCAGATATTCAAAACTTTCTTTTTTTCGTCGTAGATTAACTTTCGATTTCTACTTTCGGTGAAACACACACACACACACACATGTTGATAACTATTTTGAAATCAGGTCAATTTCAAGACTGACCGCGGTGCATTTTGGAATTGCAAATTGGACTGCTCAATTTCGAGATCGATCATTGTCGCTACCCAGTGTCAAAGTTAGGGTTGTGGGTGCCTACCGACACAGCTTACTTATTCATGAAAGTTATTGTCAAATCTTCAACTGGAGACATATAACAAAACACACTTCCATTTAATCTGCGCCGATTATCTTTTTTTTAAAGATCTTCCGTTTCCCTTCGTTTTCGTTTCCTATTAAAGTTTTTTTTCTTCGGACACTGTAAAAGTGTAATGCATATGTGTCGCTTATTCGTACTGTAGTGCGTACGAATGTGATTCTCTGCAAATGTATATCAAACGAAGTCAAGAAGGCTCTCACCTTACCAACGTCAATGCAACGTCATGCAACGCTCATAGGAAATTGATACATGACATTGTTTTCATTTTGTGTGCCCACTTCACTTTCAGTAAAAACCAGATGCCCGTTCACAAAATATCTGAAGCCTAAGGTTTATGAAAGTTCTATACAGTTGACTAAGCATCTAATTGAGACTAAGCTTTTTGTAAGTTCCATACAGCTGTCAAAGTCTTCAGATGTTTAGTGAAACGGGCAGAGGAAACTTATATTTGAATCTCTTTTCTTAGTGACCTGTAATTTGGGATTTTTTTGCGGCTGCATACTTTCTCGTATTAGTACCAAGGAATTATTTTGACAATAGCTGTTATGAATATAAATCTTATAGTGCATGTAGTTCCATGCATCGTTAAAATTCATAAGCATTTACTATTGTTTCATTTACATAAAACTTACCAAAATAAACTGTCACGAATAGATGTATGTCCCATATTATGTCCAAGTTGTTTATTGAATTTGATTATTTACAGTTGCATGTGCCTAGTTTGCGTGTATGAAAGTAACACTCTGGAAAAATGGACACTCCACAGACTAATGGTATGTAAGATTACTAAAACAGGTGGCTGTATCAAACATCTGGACCCTCGCCTAGCCATACGTATTCCCACCAACTCCCAAGCCCTTCCCGCCCTTCCAAAAAACTTAATAAGAATAATAATGAATAACACATGCATGCCCCAGAACCTCTGGATTAATCAAATTGCAAGTAGTTGTATTGCTAATTTTAGTTTTAGCATCAGTCACTACTATATTGTAGGTGGTAATCATGGTATGTCCATGTCTTCTGTATACCTGTGAATCGTGGACCTTGACAGCAGAGTTAGAGAAAACAACACAGGCCTTTGAGATGAGATGCTACCGAAGGTTACTGAACATTTTGTACAAGGACCAAATAACCAATGAGGAGGTTCGCAGAAAGATCCAAGCAGCCATTGGAGACTATGTGATGAACTCCTGACGCTGGTCAAGAAACGGAAACTAAGGTGGTTTGGCCACGTCTCAAGGTCTTCTTATTTAGCAAAGACAACGCTACAGGGCACAGTGAAAGGAAAAAGAAGAAGATGTAGACAAAAGAAGAGGTAGGAAGACAATATTAAAGAGTGGACAGGGATGGATTTGGCAGGTCAACTAGGGCAGTTGAAAACAGGACAAGGTAGAAGGCGATTGTTTCGAAGTCATCTGTGATGCCCCAACGACCTAGTAAGGTTATGGGATAGAATAGAATAGTTTAAAGATATTTATTGTATATAAACTGTACAATAGGATAAGAACGGAAGCATGAATGCTTATTTAGGTCTTCTCCTGCTTCTCTTTTGCTTGTTTTTGAACTATAACTAGTCAAAAATAGGTTAAGCCTCATGTCATTTTTCCCACTAGCGCAATGTAAACTTTGGCCTTTAGCTACCAATTTGGAAATAACAACGAAAGCCCAAAATTCATTTTTTACAGCGACATGTAGGCAACAACTTTGCGAAATTTCAGGTGTATGTTCAAAGTATCTGGCGAGGTGTACCAAAATTTCACTTGAGTACACACTTTTTCGTGAATTTTACTATAGTTATTATAAGGCGCTTAACACGATTTTCGCTGAATCTTGACAGAAAATGAATTGACATATGTGACACACAGTATATTTTGATATGACACGGTTCTGCTCCCACATGAAATAATCCTGAATAAAACGACACTTCTGTTAAAAACTTAAGACATGAAATTGAATATAAATGAATATGTATCAACTCTATGAAAAAAAAATCAGTCGGAACTTAACTTCTTCTTCCGGGTAAACGTAGTTTGACCCTCGGGACTGCGTATGGCTGTTAAACAGCAGTAGTCCAAAAACTTGGTAAACATGGTAAAACTATATACAATGTCGTCAATATACGATGTCGCATGCATGGATTTAGGCGTTGACCAACTGTCTAGCAAGACTGGTCCGGAACTCGCCCTAGGTACTGGTTCTGTGATGTCTCATGGGAGGTCATTCCAATCCCTGATGGTACGAGGAAAGAATGAGTTGAGATGGACATCACAGTTGATTCTCTCTTGGAAGAGCCCTCTCTGGTCTCTGGTTCTGCTATCACTTGGTCCTAAGAAGCAGCAGCTTTCAATGTCAACAAATCCATGCTAGCTCTTGTAAAGGAGACTTAGTCTAGCAGTGTATCTCCTGTCTTGGAGACTCTTTCAGCCAAGGTCCTCCACCATAGCTGTAACACATCAGGGTGTTAGAGTCTTTATGTCACACTGGCAATGAGGATCCCGTACTGTGGATACGTAGTCTAGAACTGGTCTGACCATGGTTGTATAGGTTGCTGCTTTGACCGCCTTAGTACACTGTTTCAATTTGCAGCGCAGGAATCCTCGGAATCAATCTATTGGCTTTGCCGGCAACATCAGCAATATGACTTGACCAAGTTAAGTTGCTGGTGACGTTCACCCTGAGGTATTTGCTGAAATCAACCACCTCTAGTTCTTGACCATGGAGCCTATAGGAAGAGTGGTAGACCTTTTTTCTTCTCCCTGTGGTGACACGTATGACAGAGCACTTAGATGGGTTGAAGCCCATCTGCCAAGACGTTCCCATTCTTCGAGAACTGCAAGGGCTTCTTACTTAGGCCCCGTTGACTGTGTGATATCTTATTATGCTTTTTCATGTACTTTCCTGTTTATAAAATTGGTACAATTCCCTAAAAGACGAGGATAAATTACCAGCGAACAACAGATTCCATTAGTTATGCATTGTTTGTGAAATTATTTTGGGTTAATTCATACATATCTACAACAAAATACACAAACACAATTGCTTTAACACATAGATAAATGATTAGACGCTGATTGACGTTCATACATACAGTCAGCTCTCGGTAATTCAGTCGAAGATCACCCGAACTACTGATATCTCTCAGAAAATTTACTTTGAGATACAATAGTTTGAGATAACAGGAATTCAAATGTAAAGAAAGGTAAGAAATGTGTCCAAACTATATTCTATTTTAAAACGGTTCTTTGATATACAGGTGCTTGAGATAACGACAGTTACCAATGTATGCATGTCTTTTGTATGTTACATAATTATGATAATAACTTAGTAATACATAGAAAAGGCGTTTGATTTCTAAGTTACATAACAGGCATACTTTTCTCCACAGAGTACCACCTAACGAATGGAGAGGTGACCGTAACGTCTCAAATGTTGGAAGATTTTCAGCGAGATGGGTACATCATTATCCGGTATGTATTAAAGTAAAAGAGTTGTTAGAAGCGTATTCGTTTGCTGATAAATCTTTTAATTAGATTAGTCAATTGTTCCTACACAGAATGAAAACAAAAATATTCGTTTCTGTTCGATAATTTACAAGAAGAAATTGAAGATGGCTCAGGTTAAAAGTACAAGACAGAAAACGATACAGCAGTATGGCTGACTCTCTGCAAACCAGAAATCATTCCCAACACTGCTTTAGCTTAAAAACTTAAGTTTCATCATGATTGCGAATTCAGATTCTCGAATTTATTCAGTCAATAGGGAAATGTCATTGGTGTTACATGTACATATATCAACAATATGTAGAACGGGCCATACGATATAAGTTTTAGCATCGCCAACACTGACAGAGGAGCTGACTTGACCCTCTCTACAGCTCCTTTTACTCAAAATCTTCACTTTAACAGGAAAAAACAGGGAAAAGTTTCGGAAAAGGACAGTTCATTTTCTCTCAAATAATGAAGCTGTCAACCTTGCACCAAAAAATTTACTAGTCAAGGCAAAGAAAAGAAGAACATTGAATACATATTGAGACGAATATTATTTTGACGGCTATATGGCTCTCAGTACCACAAACCCTATACAAGTACATTCTAAGAAAGTCTTCGTTCAAAGCAAAGACATGTTGAAAATAAGACAGATACATGTACACAGAGAGAAAAACTGAATGAAGAGGATACAAAGAGAGGGAGAAGACTGGTTCTAGCTCCCGGTTTTTTTTTATCTAACTGCCATCGCTTTCATAATCTAAGACAGGACCTCTTTGACAAAATTACTCCTGTTTGCCAGCCTACTTCTGATATAGCTCTTTACGGTAGCGAACGCTTGACTTATATTGAAAACCAACAAAAACAGAAGTTCTTGATAAAATCTGAACGATTCGAAATTACATTAAACATAAATCATGATTGTACACATAAGGAGGCCAAAGGACTACGTGCGTTAAGGCCAGTTTTTGGCCCCCATCTTAGGTCAAAATATGAAAGTCGAGATAAAAGTTTTTCATTGCATGATTTCATTAGACCAATACTTCTAGTGTTTCATTTCAGTTAAAATTTAAATCTTGCTGTGCTTTAAGTATGATAAAATGGCTACTGAAACAGGCTAAAATCATGGAATTTGTCATTTTTGGTCATTTTTTAGACATTCAGTTTACAAATTAGAATAGAGCACAAGCGTTAACCAAAAAATCCTTTTAACATATGATGTATACTGCTACAACTCACATCATATTGAAAGATTTTGTTGGTTAATGGTTGTGCTCATACTTAATTCTTAAAAAAACTGACTTCCGGAGACAGGCTTTTACCTATAATTTGCCTGTATTAAATAGCATTGGTGAAATGAACCACTCCCTGTAAGTGACTATTCGAAGGCATAGAAACTAAGATGTAATTTAAGTAAACTTTCCTGAATTGAATAACTCTAAAAATGTGATCATATTTTAATGAGTTACTATAACTATCCTAAAATATGTTGCATCAGTCAAATTACACTAAAATAGGAGCTTCTAACCAGTTACAGTAGCTATCCTATAAAGACAGCGTGTTTGTAAAACCACAATAGTGCAGCCTCTGAGCGAGCTGTTCCTAATAAAATGCAGTTTTATCAGGATTTATACTTACTGCTCAGGAATTTCTGTCTCACAAATAAGAAAAGCTTACGATAACTTGCTTCAATTAGGCTTCATTTACTAATCATGTCACCACTATTCCAGAGCTTGTTTTTTTTTGAAGTTTTAACATTTTGTTGGGTATATCTACATGTTTATAGAATAGGAAGTTTACATTAATAAACACCAGATCATTCATACAAAATGAATAAAATAATTTTTTTTTTATTACATACTGACAGGTGTCAAGCAGAAATTGACTGATTTTGAAGTCAGCCAGCAAGTAGTTTCAAATGTTGCTATTTAGGCTTTCAAAAATGAGTGACACATTTCAGAACAGTTATAGCTGAAATGGACAGCAAACATTTTTATGATACTGTTTACAATCAATTATATTTATGTAAGTACATGTTAAGCTAATTTTTCATAAAAATATGAATTAGTTCTTTCAAGAGCAATGGAAACAATCAAAAGACTGAAGGTGGATCAGAGAACAAGTGAGCAACCACAAAGTTTAACGCAAAACTTTTACATAATGAAAATGTCTATGTCCTAATTATTGACCCGGGCTCCGCCCCAGGGGCCTTACTGTGGATGTTAGATATATCCTATCAAAGATAATGTTATAGAGATATCAAGATCCAAATATGGAAAAGATCTGATATATGGTGACAAAGATATAAACAATCAAAAATATTTAACACAAAACTTTGAAGTAAAAGTTGACGAACGGACAAACTGACGGACAGACAAATGGACTAACAAATGACCAATGGAGGAAATGACAAAACATATTTTCCAGAAATACTTCTTATGCCGGGTGTATAATTAAGACCCGTTCAAAAAGAAAAATATAATTACATGATTCAAAAATATACACAACAATGTCATTTTCCTGGCATAAAGAATGGCTCACGGGTCATAACCTTTGACCCCATTTTGTCCCCATATATAATGTCTGTCACAAATTTCCTTATCAGTTTCATGTAGGGGAATAACACTTCTATTATTCATACCAATATGAGTCACTTCGGTTGGGGGCCATTTTTGGGCCTTAATGCACGTAGTCCTTTTAGTCTTTTAATATTAGTATATTGTAATATTTTCTGGTGACTATGCTGTGATATTATTCATAATTCATTTGTTTTTAATGGCAATGCAGAATATTTGATTGTAACTCAAATCTCCTCTAGGAACATATTCTTTTTATAATAGTAGCGGGAATACATAGATGTATACTCATGTATAGAAAAACTTAAATGTTGTATAAATGGTAAATGCAAGGCTGTTTAATTTTAATGTTTGCAGAAAGCTGTTGGACACTGAGGAGGTTGGCAAAGTAATGAAAGTGCTTGATGTATCAGACATAAGAACACACGAATATGGAGTAAGTAAAACAGGCATGCCTTAAAATAAACCAGTGTTTTCTTATCTAATTGACTGCATGGGTTTCAAATAAGTAGCACCAATAGTAGTATTACATTGTCGTATTTTAATTTTAATAAACTAGAATGCGGACTGCATGTTCTAGCCAGAATAAAAAAAAAGAATAATTAATGTAGGACAGTCATAAACAACTTAGTACATTGTAACTTAGGAATTATATGCGATACGAATTATTAGACACATGAATTTCGATGTCAATGTTATGTAGTAAGCCGATACGTGTTGCTGGTAGGGGTAGGGGCGCGAGGGTGGAGATTGCACCCTTGTAAATTTTTCATAGAAACCTGCCCACGAATCGATTTTCCTCATACTCATGGGTATTTATTACTAGAGCATACAGGTATAAAAAGAGTTGTCAGAAGGCAACGAAGCGCGCCTCATGGGTGCCTGATTCTTACAGTTACAAAGTCAATATATAAGGTCATGTTCAGTATCAGAATAAAACTATTATCCAAGGTATATGATGAATACCTACTAAACTGTGCTCAAAATATGAAGCAAAACACTAAAGCATGATATGTATGTAAGAGTGACTTCAAGTTCTTCAAAAAGTCAGACTTAGTCTATTGATCCATGTTGCCAAGTAGATATTAATTTCTTAACCAGTTTTGGAGACACAAGGCAAAACCAGTGAAGCATGAAATATAGGCCATAGTAACCTACTAATAGCATGAAGTCATTTGCAGAGAGAGTCAGACTGAACCATTAACCGATGTATGATGGAAATCTTCTAAACAGTGCTCAAGATATAAGTAAAAAAATCACTGAATCATGAAATGAAGGTCACAGTGATCTTTACACAGTATGAGGTCATTCGCAAGGTCAGACTGGTCCACTATGCCAGATATAAAGTTAATCCATCAAACAGTGTTGGAAATATACGGCAAAATAACTGAACCATGAACAAAGGTCATGGGCACTGAAGTTTGCATGGATGCTTTGCAGCTGCTGTAATTATAGGGATATTCTATTTGACCAATTGTCAGCTCCCTTGTCTCGAAGGTATCATCAAAACTAAAGATTTTGCCTTAAAACAGTGCCAAACACCAAAGTAAGTCAACCGTAACATATAGGTCAAGAGCGCACAATTTTGTCATACAGCTGCTGCAGTCACATGGATGTATATATGTACCAAGTATGATAAAAGTAAAAAGTATGCAAAGACCAGGAACTGAAACAATCAAAATCCAAATCCAGCCCTCAAACCATAGTTGGAAACAACTAAGATTACAAATAATCAAGATACAGAGAACATATGGCCAACCGAGTGAGCAGCTTGTTCCCAAATGGTGGCCACTCAGCAACCCAAACCGAACCAAAAATAATAATAACATACATAAGGTAAAACATCACAGAAACTCTGACACCAAAAACAGGCAACAAAGAACCATAACAGAACTACCGCCTTGGAACGGTCAGTAATGAATTACTGGGGGGCTTAAATCACTTAGATGACTGTAGCTGCCTGCTGAAGTCTGTAAAATACAGAATTTAACATCGAGGGCCGCGTAGTGCAGTCGGGCACCTGACTTGTAAGCTAGAGGTCCTGGGTTCGATACCCTGTCTGGCCACTTACTTTCATTTCCCCTTCCGCTGATTCAAGAAGGGCAGTTGTCAGTTACTGGTGAAAGTAAGTGCACTTTGTACTGCTTAATCGCTTAGGAGGTCTAAGCCTGCCTAGGAATAGTGTGGTTACATGTAGGTTAACTAACCGTCCCGACTTATCTGTTTACCGTGGACATTGGTTAACCTGATCACGGACGCCGACGAGGACGCTAACGCTAACACTAACGCTAACGGATACTCGGACTACGACGTCGGGGTATCGCATAAGCCCTCCTTTGCTTCGCAAAGACGCGCTGAGAATGATAATTAAATTCAATTTGATAAACAGGTGGTCTTTGTGGAGCTCCTTGAAGACCAACCTGTATTGGGGTGTGAGCTACATTGAGTTCACAAAAGTTATCCAGATCTTCAATATCATATATTATTCTACTGAAATGAGAGAAACACTCAACAAGAGCTGTCGCCTGACAGCATAGCTCGCCTGAATTGGTGCTTGCCCATCACATAGCCGCTATGGTGGTGTGGACTGCTATGCATAAAACTTCAGGCAAGCATGTCCAAAATAAAAACACATTTATAAACAAAAGCTATCTCAGAAATAAGTCTTAAAATAAAATTAAAATAAAAAAATGAAATAAAAGTTCAAAGTCCATGAGCTTGAGATAAAAAAAAACTGGGGGGGGGGGGGGGGGTGCAGACTAAGCTGTACCATCAACCATTATCTAACATCAGTCCAAGTATTAGTATCAACTGAGTCTGTCATCGTGGCACTGTGAAATTATGTCTTCATAAATATAAAACTTTAACCAAAATCTTTAAGACAAAATTCTAAGTCGGTCATCCAGTGGGGTAAGTATCAGGTGTTTTGTAAAAACTCAAAAAAGTGTCTAACATCAGTTCAAGAATAAACTAAATCTCTGCAAAGCATTATGAATCAGTATGCAATTACAAAACTTTAATAAAGACCAAAATTTCTTAAGTCCCTGACCTTGACATCAGGGTCACTGAGCGGGGTTGGGGTAGTATTCTGTAGCTCTAACTACAGTGCAAATATAAAAAGAATTCATCTATGGGTTCAGGAGATATGTGTCTTTAAAAAACTTTAACCAAAAACATCCAATCAATAAAAAGACAATTTTCTAAGTCCATGACCTTGACATCAAGGTCACTGAGGGGGGTGGGGTAGTACCTTCAAACACTTTAGACCAATATCTAACTTCAATGCAAGTATCAAAGGAATCCATCCATGGGTTAAGGAGATATTGGGTTTTATAAAACTTTAACCAAAACATCCAGTCCAAAAAACTCCCAATTTTCAAAGTCCATGACCTTGACATCAAGGTCACTGAGTGGGGTGGGGGTGGTACTCTGTTAAACTTTGGACCAATATCTAACTACAGTGCAAGTATCAAAAGAATCCATTCATAGGTTAAGGAGATATAGGTCTTTAAAAATCTTTAACCAAAACATCCAATTCGAACGCCGACGCGGACGCTGACGCGGACGTGGACGCCGACGCCGTGGTGACAACAATAGCTCTTCCTGAACTTTCGTTCAAGCGAGCTAAAAACGTTATTTTGATACCAATCATGTATATGTTTATACCTCAGAAAACTTCTAATGGCTGATTCATTGGGAAAATAGCCTCAGAAATAGCCTGTGTGCAACTCAAATGACGTCGTCAATTACAAAAATTTGTTACTTCCCATAGGTGTCTAGATTTCTTATGCATTTATAAACAGGTCTTCTTTATGTATGGAAAGATTTATGAAATTTGCAACCGTAAAAATTGTTTCTAGTTTGATGATTAGAGATAATCAGGACTTTTGGAGTATTTCGAATTTCATTGTGTCGTCTTGTTTCATGTTTACTTTTCAATATTTCCATTTTAGTAGTCTACTACATATTATCAGAAGCTTTAAATGGTCATCCTGTAGCTTTTTAAATCCCCTGAAAGTTAATTACCGTATACGCGGTATTTTTCGCGGGTTCAAATTTTCGCGGTTAAGGGTCTAAAACATAAACATTTATTTTCGCGATTTTTAATTTCCGCGGTTAGCAACATGCGTGAAGATCAAAATTACTTCTTTTTCACTTAAGCCAGTTCGTTCATTTACCTGCGGCAGGGCTGCCGCAGGTTAATGAAAGAACTAGCTCAAGTGGAAAGTACCAGCAATTACCGAAGCAAACAGAAACAAAATATATGAACACTGTGTCTACAGAAGATACATTGTAAGAAACAGGAAATTATTTCGCGATTTTAACATTTGCGGTTTCTAATTGACCGCGAAATACCGCGAAAAATGGAACACCGCGAAAATTATCTTGTATACGGTATATTGTCATTAAACAGCCTTGACAAGAAACTACCCTGCTCTGATGGCTTGTTTATATGTTAACTTAAATAACCTTGAGTTTCCACTGTTTCACTTTTTAAATAGCTGCTCCTTGTTTCTAAAGGATTGCGTTTCATAACTGAATGATGTTTATAGGAATGTATTATATAATTAGAGATAGAGCTATACTTAATGTGTACAAAATCATACAACTATTGCCCTAAAATCAGCTCATGGGAAGCGTTGATAATTAAATAATAATAATAGTAAACTATATAAACACTTGACCTCTGCTGCTCCTAATGGATGCGTCAGTATATTAAGGATACCAGTTTTAAATAAGGTAGACAAAATCATCAAATAAACTTTACCTCCCCAACTTTGCACCTCTACACTCCCCCTCCCTTCCTACACACAACGAATAATATCTATTTTCAGCTGAAAAAATAATGAGTAGCTTTACGAAATAAGGAAAAAATATAAATATAGATGACTTTGTTCAACAAAATATTAAATACTGATATTGATATGATTGTTTTCAAATGTTAAAACTATTTCATCTTCCTTTAATCAAACTATTAATTTGTCAGTGATAGTGACTATTTGCAGGTATTGCAGGAATTGGACTCAGTCTGTTCTTAACATTTAAGTTAAGTACGGATATGTATCTGAGTCATATTTAACATGTTTGAAAGAATCATAACGTTGAATGTAAATGTAAGATTCACAACACAAAAAGAGTGTCGATTGTGTATCAAACGTGCTTCCTCGTTAGCCCCTATCAGTGGCGGATTAAGCAAAGGTAACAACCTGACTGTTGAGAACCCACTTCATAAACTGCCATCCAGATAAAATGCATCACATTTCTATGTTTTTTGTATATCCAAATGATACAAAGGAATCTATAAAACTTGATTTGAAAAGATATGAGCATAGGAGTTGAGATGAAGATTTTGTGTAGTTTTTGGTTCATGTCAATGCGTTTTTCAAGGCAGCCCATACACGCCTACCAATCGCTCTCATGCGAAACCGCGGTTCAGAACGCCAATCCATGAGAGGAGTTTCTGGTTTCGCTGGAGGGGAGCCTAAAAGGTAAACAAATTTGACATCGATACAAGGTTTGGCTTATTTATTTTTTCTGAAAACTATTTATCCAAAATTTAAGAATGCTATTTTGTCGCATATAGATTGATTCTTTCGCACATTAAAGGATTAGGCACATGGGCTTGCAGTTTTCCAGATATTCATTTAGTACGACGAAGCATGTGTTCAAAGTCACTCTCGTCGGTATATACATGTAGGGAAAAGTCACATTCTGTTGCTTGATTTTGAGTCTCTGACCTTGTCAGTCGTAAAGAATGGAACAGAACTACTGTTCGAGTAAATCCAAACGTTGAAAGCAAGCTTTCATTGTTGGACAGTTTAGCTTATAGAAGATATACGCGAATTCGTGGCATCGTCAGCCCGGTTCCGCATGAGATAATAGAAAATATAAGGAATATTTATCAAACACAAAACAGCTTCTGAAGATACATTCGGTCAAAACTAACATGAACTCTGTAATATATCATTATTTTATACACTGCATATGAGTTTCTGTTTTTTTCAGTTCCCCGTTTGTCTCTTTTTGAGGCCTTTTGTAAACCCTCTTGCACGTGTGTCATTTGATGACTGAATTGTTTTGTTTTCCATTTTATCTGCCAATGGATAAAATTTATATGAAATGTGGCCTTTCGCGTAGAGTGTCAGAAACATTTCACCGACTGCCTGCAAAATTTTCCCAGTTTGGCATTAGAGGTACCGGTTCGGCATGAGAGGTACCGGTTCGGCATGAGAGATTTCCTGATTTGCTGGTTCTGATTCCAGTTTCGACCTAAAATTTACACATTCCTCCAGCATGTAAAACGATATCCTTTTAACATCAACTTAGAGAAGACTGTCCTTCATTCCTAGCGTTAGTTGAATGTCGTTGTCTAGGTTTTTTGTTGTTGTTTTTTATTTCCGGAGTTCTAGTGGTTTGCACTGATGTTCTGGTACCTGTTTTATCCACTTACCTGTGATCTTCTAGCAATATTACTACTTGCAAAGCAGCCTACATTACTGTTTATTTTGGTGTTTTCCTTCATTTTTTGTGTACGACTTTTGCAGTTTGTTGTTTTTTCAAGAAGAATCTCGACAGGTTGCTGCTTATTAATGACATTTTTAAGAAGTTCCCCCGCCACATCCCCCCTGCCTCCACCCACCCGAGAGTGAGAGAGAGAGAGAGAGAGAGAGAGAGTAATTCATAACTCAGTACTGGTCCTTTCAAGGCGGTGCTTCCGTTGTGGTACGAACATGGGACTTGCTTTAAATGCAGTCTCTTTTATTCTGATGTAACTTTTTTGTTAAGATAAATGCTTTGTTTGACTAAATATCACACTTGTTCTTGTAAATACAAAGCATTACTTTAACACGTTACATCAGAATAAAAGAGACTACATACCTGTTTCTGATCATTCTTTCATAACCTCGTTTTTATTACAGACCATGGGAGTTTTTAAAGGGAAAAGAAAGCAAGGCAGGCATCTATCTTCATACGTGAAATGGTCAAAGTTTCAGCAAACTAAAGATCCCACAAAGTCTCCTGCTAGGAAAAAGAAATTCGTCCTGAATTATTCTCCAATAGGGTTTACATCGACTCCGTATTCAACTTCAAAGAAAAAGGTTCCCACTCCTAAAACACCTAAATCCTTACAAAGTCAGAACACTAAGCGAAAATTGTCATTTGATCATGAAAACGAAAATATGACATTTCCATTCTCCCCACAAAGCAGCTCAGAATCATTTAATCTATCTTCAGACATTGGCATAGGCGAGTTAAGTGTGTTAGAGGATGGTGAGCTTAAATATTTGAATAGGATTTTACCATCAGTGCTTAAAACGTTGGACTCTGTGGGAAAGCGGGAAACTTTCATCAAATTCCTGGAACTAGTTCATGAAGGAAAGTTTCCTTTAACAAATATAGCATTCACATTGTTCTGTGATGTTGTCTGTTGGTATGGGTTAACTGACACCCGATTCATGAGATACTCTCAAGAGACATTTCAGTTTTTCTGGGTGGGTAGAAAGTTGTTTGGCGGACGTTTTATACGATTCATGACGGGCATGAAAAATGAAAATGCCATTCTCACTGGCTGTGCTGGATTAGACCCCCAGGAGGCAAAACTAAATTTTGCTTGTCCAAGCGAGAACGCTTTGAGAGAAATCAATCCATTTGGTGACGAGTTTCCATCAACATTTAAGCCAGGCTTTTTAGAAGATGTTATGGAGTTAAAGGCTAAGAAAGATGACAGTAAGAACTCATATGTCATCATGTTCGACGGGAAAAAAGTTAAACGTGGCGGAGACGTCGACCTACTTGGCCACGAAGACTCTAAAGACAGACCATTGCCGGAGAGAATAGAGGAGAGGGAGAAAGCGCTGCAAACTTTAAAACGTTCTGTAGATGTAGTAGAAGCTGCTCAGAAAGAAACAAACATAATTTGTGAGACATCCTCTCAATTTAAAGGGCTGGTATACTCTGCTCTGATAGGCCTGATATTACTGTTTTCAGCAACTTTGCAAACTCTTAGAACTATGAAAGTAAAAAAGCAAATGTCATTAAACAAACTGAAAGATAAAGCAGGTGAAGGAGACTGGAGAAAGTCCACATACGCGCATGCTATAGACGCTTGCAAGACTAATATTTACAAAATAGAAAATACAACTTCCAGTGCTCTCCAGGTTCAGAAGAGCATTTGCAAGGCTGCTGCGTCAATCAACAACGTATCACACCTGTTTGCAGAATCGGGAATCGTAGATCTTCAGTATCAGTCGAATCTCAGACTTCTTAAAGAGCCAGAGCAAATAAAGGAAGACATTCAAGAACTCGACACAGCCTTCATTAAGCAAAGATCTGAAAAATGGTTTATCGACAGAAAGACTATGAAAGTAACAGGCAGCACAATTTATAGAGCAGTAGGCTGTGAAAGTTTGAAAGCGCAGAAAGAACACTATGATCAGGTAATCGGTGGAATGGACCCACCAGTACCTTCGAAAGAGCAGGAAAGTGCTATGAAATATGGAACTGAAAGTGAAGTGCACGAAGTTGGCACCATGTGCAGTGTAGTGATGCCTGTATTATTTCCAGACCTAATATTTCACGAAGAAGGGTATTACATTCGTGACAATATACTGGTTTCTCCGGATGGAAGTATGAAAACTAAAGATTCTAGTGAAATAGAATATGCTTTTGAAGGCAAAGCTCCGACTTCAAAACCTTACAGCACACAGTTACATTATCGCGTACCTGACAGATATATACCACAAACCCTATTTGAACAGCGTATGTTAAATGCAAGTGGTGGTACTATCTACATGTCATGGACTGAAGAAAGTTGCACTGTATATAGAATATTGCAGAATGAACCCATATGTCAATCTTTGCTTGAAGAAATTAATGCAGTTTACCTAAAAGACAATCCTAGCAGACCCAAAAGTCTTACCCAGAGTGCTAAGGAGCTGAAGAGATTAATATCTGACTATTCCGGTCATTGTATATTCTTGGGAGAATTTCCTGCAGTTAAAGGCTCTTTTTTAAAGACGCCTTGTAATTCTAGCAGCGATTCTCCGTATATTCTTCCAAAAGAACGTTTTGATAGCAGAATCAAAATGACTTATGATGAGCTGTTAAAACATTTGTTGCTTGGAAAAGATATTCTGATGGACACGTACGAATTGCAACGACCAGTCGCCTCTCAAGTCATAGTTTACCTTTTGGCAGACTTAGATCGATTATGGAAGGCTGAAGAGCCCCATGCCATACCAGTAACATACTTCTTTCGGGGCTATAGTTTATCGATGGATGTGATGCGTAGAATTACAAGGGACTGTAAACAACGATGTCTTTCGAAAGGATTAGATGTAGTGGCGTGTGCTGCAGACGGAGAATTCAGTCAGTTAATGGTAAGGGGTGATAAAGGCAACCCACTGACACAATATCAACTTTCTAGAGACGTTTGGGGCGATGTTGGCAAAATGTCAAAGCTTGATATACTGTCACAGTTTGAGAAACACTGCAAAACTCTCGTTATCCGCAACAATCAAGTTGGACAAACCTTTGTGAATAAAGTGATTACAGTTGAATCCCTGGGTGGTAAGCTCGGTAGAATAAAGACACCTACGAAAGGCTGGAAGGAAACAAAAAATTCTAAAAATGCAGATGAGGTTCTGGTCTCAGGTTCTCAAAGCAGTCATGTTGAGCAAATTAGTGAAAAGTGCAGTGAAGAGAATGTCTTTGAAAATTCACACCTTGAAGAACACCCCGTAGATATCGTTGAAAACCAAACCGGTGACAATGAGCTAGAAGATACTATTCTTTATGAAGTCACGGAGTCTGAGTTTACGGAAACAAAGCGAGCCAGTGTCATAGACGGACAAGAAGCTGCATCAGGCCCAAAGATACTTAATATAGAAGAGATAAAAAGAGTCTTGGTGTCAGCTGATAAAAAGAAATGGATAAATGTTTCCGATGAAACTCTACGAGGGTATTGTTTGACAGCTAAATCTTTGCAGAAGTTTACGATTAAAGAGCTCTCAGAAATAACCAAAATCGCTGCCGTTCGTCTTAAAACGAAAATGAAAACGTCAGGGCTAAAGAAGTCTGAGCTTATAAATCAAATATCGGGAGTCATATCTAATGGTTCTCTCTTGGATGTTGTTCATAAACAATCCAAGGTCGTAAAAATTTGTACACTAAAGGTTCTTGCTGGGCGAGCTATAAAGAAAAAGAACTATCCCAAACTAGTTATAAATATTGCATATGCAAACTTCATATGGCCGGACAAACACAAAGAATGGCTCGAATCTGCCTGTGTATGCGATAAAGTGGATATAGTGGGACTTGACAGAGTGTTAGAACCGTATTATGTACCAGACAAAGACTCGAATACCGGTGACTTTGAACTGTTTGTTTACGACAAAACGCATCTGGGGAGTAATCTCAGAAAGGCAATATGTCTAGACAGAGTAGAAGGCATAGCTAAACGAGCGTGGTCGCGAGTGTCTGAAACGAATCCAGAAATTTTAAACCCTACTATAATTGAAACTAATGAAGAAGGGAAAATAGTAGATCAAATGAAAGAAAAATTGGCTCGAACTCTGCTAAGTGAAGCGGTAGAGAAGAAAATGAATGAAAACGGTGATATAGCAGAGGCAAGTTTTTGTTCAATATTTAGGGGAGCTCTTTATGAGGCAGAAGACACCCCAGGAATTACGGCATTAGAACGATGCAATAAAAGGATGAATTTAATAGACTGGTTAAGTAAAGACTTGAATTTCGGTTCTTTTCCACCTTATGGTTCGAAAATCAAAGGCATGTCCACAATTCTTTATGAAGGCTTACGAAGCAGCAACGAAGGTAAACTGTACCTTTATGCTTTGGCAAAGAAAGGAACTTATTGTGCCAGAGCTCCTAACACTCTCTGCTCAGAAACATTCTTTGGAACCATGCAGGAGATGGACCCATGGGGACAGGGTGTTCTTTCTACAGCCGGCGTTCAAAAACATATGTCTGACTTCATCACCGTGACTGCTATGAGAATGAAAGATGACAGGTGAGTCAGCGAAAAAAAAATCTGCTCAACATTCTAATGAAACTTTGAGATCAGGCCCCGAGGTTATAGAATTTTTTTCATGCTCAACTAAGCTGAGCATGAAATTTTACCTGCTAATAAAAAGTAAATTACTGATAAGTACAGTTGTTTTCTTGCTCAGATTAGCTGAGTTTGAAATTTTCTCTGCTTATAAATATGAAAATGTCAATGTTGGCATTTTCATATATATATCAGCAGAGAAAATTTCATGCTCAGCTGAGTTTAGCACGAAAGAAGTTTTATAACTTCGGGTCCAGTTTGCAAGTCTACGAGCCATTGTTCGTAGTCTTTCTGTATTAAAGTACCGATTTTAGGGCGGAAAATCTCCGTATTTGTTGATTCTTTAAGACGCTTTGTTCTTATAAGGGTCATCTTCGCGAGTCAGGGTATTTGTTAAGTGCTTATGACAGGGTTCCTCTCATTGTCCCCTATCAATGTGTGAAGTTTCATTTTGTTCCCCCTAATACTTCCAGAGATATGCGACGGACAAGAGTGTCACGGACGGACGGACAGACGGACGGACAAAGCGGCAACTATATGCTCATCCTTCGGGCAGCATAAATAGAAAAACATCTGACTGTAGTTTGCATGATTTGTTAAGGAGATCATGCCTGATCAGCTTATTCCAACATATGTATAGTCTGTTTACGTTCTGAGATGACCGGACTCTGACTTAGCTGAACCCATTAAATTTTACATAACACCACCTGCGGCTGTAGATCCTACAGCAGACTGGCCTATCCATCCACTCCATCTGACATCGTGTTCTACCTGTCTGAACAATAGACTTTTCTGCTATGTGTAATTAAAATTTCGGGTTGTGGCCTTAGATCAGGATTTGACCTGACAACCCGGTTGTGACCTTAGGACTTGACCATTTACCGTAATTTTGATACTTGGTAGAGACAATGTCCTATCTGAAGATTGAGCTGTCAAGTTTGGAATTCCAAAATGGACAGCGGTCAATCTTGTGATTAGCCTGATTCCAAAACAGTTATCAAAATGATGCAATGTCTGTTTGTGTTCATTAAACCGAAAATATAAATCGAAAGTAGATTTTCACTGAAAAAAAAAGGTTTAAATATCTGCGTCTGTTTCGATAAAAATTTCCATTGTAAATTTACAAACCATAGAAAAATTCTGCATTAACGTCAGACAAATTGCTAGTATTCACGCCGTGCAGAACCACGGGGAAAAAAAGAAGATTTAATATTCACTGACCTTTGATATTATTGGCTCTATTTTGACATACGCGTTGTTTGGCCAATGAAATCTTGTGAAATGTGGAACAAAAGTGAAATTATATTCGGCTGCGCCGAGAAAAATGGACAAGCCCATTTAGGATTACAAACGGTTTGGCAACGTCTCATTGTTGGGATGCAATGCATGACTTAACCCAATCATGCAAAGCGTTTCTCCCAAAAGCTTGCATTCTAATGTAATGAAATAGAAGAATGGCGATTTTAAGTCCTTTTCAACAGTATTTCAGTCATATCAGGACGATGAGAGCGTGATAATGAAAGGTTGTATGCAGTGGAACTCCGTTTATCATTGGAGAGATGTCCCCTTCAGCGGAGCTCGAGATCAGTAAGCCATCGCTTGACCTCCTGAGCTACCGGGTTATGATGAAACAGTGATATCTTGTCAACGGTTTAATTTTATTATTAGGAATTTCTACATACGTACGAAGAAGGACGCAGCTTATCCAGTCGACAACATACCAACCGTTTCAGAAAGGCAAAGTCAGGATGATGTATCAGTACCAACGTGCTCTTGTCGGGCAAGCCGTTACATAAAGTGCATTATACCAAGGTAGGTACACATTCCTAATCACCAGAATCGATCAGTGTCAATGGTCACCGAAGGCCTATGGTCGAACAGGATTACTGAAGCCAATCATATTGTTTTATTTCAAACCTAAGGCTGCTCAGTTCCGCTAGTCATTTTTCTCGTTTTTCATAGTCTTTGCAAATCACATGCTTGGTGATAATTTGAGGTGACAATTATATTTAAGATCTGATCATACTTGTGCTTTTATAAGGTAATGTGAATATTATCCCCTTAAATACCTAGCATACCATAAAACTATATAGGCAAATAGTGTTGACCCATATCAGATGCCGCAGTGCCTGGCATCTCATCAGGGTCCGTAATGTGTACATCACAGTGGTTTACATTAAACGTATAGCAATTTCTGTAAAAAATGACGAAACTAAATAGACAAGACACCACTGAAAAGATAATGGACTCATCCAAGTCTTAAGGCTAGAAGAGTCCGTCAGGCATCAATGGGATGAGTTTATTTGCTGTTGATGAATATTGTTTTATTTTCTCACAGGGACCATTTCTTTGATACCCCAGAGAGAGCTAGAATGAAAAAGAAGGAGAAGCCATTTAAATTCTCTGGAACGAAAGGCGACCTTCCCGTCAGAGCCCAGTACGGATATAGAATAAATGAAACTAAACTTCTACCTTCAAACTTGTTCGGAATAAAGCTCATTGATGATTAGATGTTGTGTGTGGGACTTCAGTCTGTGTAAATTCAAAAGGAATCTACAATATATTTTCGCTAGTCTTAAAAAAGGAGAAAAATAAAGGTGCTTTATATTATTATCCCGACATCAGAGCCATTCCAAAACGTTGATTATTAAATGATGTCATATCTGTATAGGACGAGGTTTATCAAGTAAAATCGTTCGGTACGCATCGCCGTCCTGTATGAACTATCTGTTGACGGGACATTAGACCACGTTCAATTATTCAGTCCAAAGCATTGATTCTATGTGTATACTTGATACATGTTTTGTTTTGTCTACACTCGTTTGCTACTCCTGTTTGCTAATTACATTTTGCTGACATATTCTTGGAAAAAGTGCCCTCTTTGATTTCGGTATGTATTACCAGGCCATATTCAGGCCTGGTAAATGCGCAATTATTTTTCCATATAGAAAAACTTATTCAGTAAATGAATTTCCAAAATATAATGATGCTATGCAACTCCTATGTATTTAAAGTACATTTATAAAAGATAAAAAGGTTGAGTTTTTACAAAATTCCTGAAAGTGGCCACCCGAAATTTCGATTTGGTCACTTTTAGAAGTCTTGTCATAACTCGACCAATCCTTTTACTTTTGAGCACAATTTTGTGCACGTCTGCTTTTCATATATACGAGTAGAATATCATTGTTATATTATGACTGCTAATGCAGAACTCTGTGCTCATAGTATTCAGACTGGAATTGGGTTGCGCGATTACCATATGTGGTGTTTCGTTCGTGCATACATCTATTCATTTCTCCGTCAGGACGCTGACCTGAGGATTACTCAAATTTTGTTGGTAAAATTCAGTGAGAAAACTTAGTGTCGGACTATAGGGCACATCAGTAAAACTGCTTCACCAGTTATTTCAGTTATTTTTATTTCAAAATCGTAAAAGAGCTGCAAATAAGAGGAGGTATTGAGGATAATTCATAGGTATTTTTTCTTATTCCTCCACAAAAACGTTTGTTTTGACCCTCATTAGAAACCCCTCATTAGAATTGTCTCAGCGAGACAGTTCTAATGAGGGGTCACAAGATATGTTTTTATGGAGAAATATTGGACATTATCCCTTCATTAACCATGAAGCCATTTCTTATCTCTGGAGCACTGGTAAACAAAATCATTGACAAACCGTCAGTTACATTATCTTGCAGGAAAGAAAACTAAAATAAATGCAAACAAAATAATATATTTGATAGTCTCAACGACGCCTGATGCCATCAACAGAGCATCATATAAAATGAACAAAATATGAGTATAGCATACATCTGCTTACAGTATTTGCTATACATATAAGTCAACACCGGACAGGCGCAAAAAAACACAAACAAGGTGCACAACGTACCTCACGATCACCTGATTATAACAGCAATGAGTCTGTGTTTCAAAAGAAAATAATCTAGAACCAAAGTACAAAAACAGCTACATCTCAGGCATTATAAGTCTATTTTTATGTTGTAAAGCGCAGTTACCCTAAACTAGCGCCCTTTGTCCATAGCAAATGCTTTCATCCGATGAATAATGCTATTTACCAGGACACTTCGGAAAACTGACCCAGTTTTCCGAAGTGTCATGGTAAATGGTTATTCTATGAATAAAGCCATTTACCAGGACACTTTGGAAAACTGATCTCATAGTCAGTTTCCCCAAGTGTTCTGGTAAATGGCTTCATTTCATAAACCAATGACATTATTTCAGACAAATGACATATACGTGGTAAATGCTTTTTACGAAATTGTAAGACCTAAGATAATTTATTTTTTATTTCGTTCGAGGTTATCTTCTTTTGAAACGTCAGATATTTACTGTTATCAGCACGTGACAGTGGCGTACGTTGTCAGTCTTGGCAAAGGACGTTTTATTTCTTGCAGTCTTATAACGACGGTATGTACTTTTAGCAGTACACGTTCATATGAAATATCTGGGCCCAGTTGTTCAAAGCATCTTAAGATATTGAAGTAGTTAGACAAGGATTCGTTAAGTCCTATATTTTATATTTATAAAACAAAACAAAAAGTGTGCAAATATTTTCGGTGAAAAAAATGTGACATGCCTCTGTTCAGCAAAAGCTCTCTTTCTTTTTGTTTTCGGCAAAAATGGCAGTGTTTGCGCACAATAAGTTTGAAAATACCATCTCGGAAACTTACGAGGACATCGTTAGTTTTGAACAACTAGGCCCTGACTAGCAGGACTGAATGATAGCCAAATATCTGACTAGAAAAAAGGTAGTAAAATTGAAACTGAAATAAAATCAGGACATTCACTGATGTCATAAACAGAAAATCTCTCCTATAAACCAGCATAGTATGTCATATTATGAGGCATTTTTATTGAGACCAATACAGAAATACGCAGATGCATATTAGGGACGACGTCATGTCAGTAAAGTATGGAAATTATGATGCAAAGTCTCTTAGTCAGAATGCTTCCGTTTCATGTGTCGTGTTAATGATGACTTGCATGAAAATGTATCGCCACATGTTTCACAGACACATGTTCGGACACTTGTATGCATGAACTGCTGATGGGCTTTTAAGTATCGCCTGGTCTTAAAGGCCTTCCCGCATTGATCACACCTAGCTTGCTTAACAGGAGCCTGTTTACAGATCTGTTTGTGAGCAACCAAGTTATGCATAAATGTAAATTTTCTGTCACAGTTCTCACAATTTAGCTTTACAGATTTATGCGCACTGCGCATGTGTCCATTTAGCTGTGTCTTGGTCCCAAATGATTTTGGACAATGTGTACAACCGAATTTTTTCATGTTCCTATGAACAACATAGTCATGTCTCTTCAAAGAAAATCTGGTAGTGAAGGCCTTTTCACAGATTTGGCATTTTAACTGTTTTGAAGTGTTATTAGAATGATGCAAACGCTTGTGCCTCAGCAGATTACTTCTTTTATTAAACTGCTTTCGGCAGACTTCACAGTCTGCTGTACTCTTCTTTTCTTCTTTGGAACTCTCCATCTGAAAAATCATGACCGTCCAGAATGATAGTATGACAATCATAATTGTTTCAAGACGAGCGTTTGGAATCAAAAGCAGCAAATCAGGAAGACACTCACGCCGAACCGGTACTCTAATGCCGAACCGAGAATTTTTAGGCAGGCAGTCGGTGAAATTGTACGGACACTGTGCACGAAAGGCCAAAAATGAGATTAGTTTATATCCATAGGTACATAAAATGAAAAAAAAAAAAAAAAAAACAATTTCGAATCATCAAAAAATACATCAGAATAAAAGAGACTGCATAAGAAAGCAAGTCCCATGTTCGTACCAAACGGAAGCACCGCCTTGAAAGGACCAGTACTGAGTTATGAATTACTCTCTTTCTCTCTCTCTCTCACTCTCGGGTGGGTGGAGGCAGGGGGATGTGGCGGGGGAACTTCTTAAAAATGTCATTAATAAGCAGCAACCTGTCGAGATTCTTCTTGAAAAAACAACAAACTGCAAAAGTCGTACACAAAAAATGAAGGAAAACACCAAAATAAACAGTAATGTAGGCTGCTTTGCAAGTAGTAATATTGCTAGAAGATCACAGGTAAGTGGATAAAACAGGTACCAGAACATCAGTGCAAACCACTAGAACTCCGGAAATAAAAAACAACAACAAAAAACCTAGACAACGACATTCAACTAACGCTAGGAATGAAGGACAGTCTTCTCTAAGTTGATGTTAAAAGGATATCGTTTTACATGCTGGAGGAATGTGTAAATTTTAGGTCGAAACTGGAATCAGAACCAGCAAATCAGGAAATCTCTCATGCCGAACCGGTACCTCTCATGCCGAACCGGTACCTCTAATGCCGAACTGGGAAAATTTTGCAGGCAGTCGGTGAAATGTTTCTGACACTCTACGCGAAAGGCCACATTTCATATAAATTTTATCCATTGGCAGATAAAATGGAAAACAAAACAATTCAGTCATCAAATGACACACGTGCAAGAGGGTTTACAAAAGGCCTCAAAAAGAGACAAACGGGGAACTGAAAAAAACAGAAACTCATATGCAGTGTATAAAATAATGATATATTACAGAGTTCATGTTAGTTTTGACCGAATGTATCTTCAGAAGCTGTTTTGTGTTTGATAAATATTCCTTATATTTTCTATTATCTCATGCGGAACCGGGCTGACGATGCCACGAATTCGCGTATATCTTCTATAAGCTAAACTGTCCAACAATGAAAGCTTGCTTTCAACGTTTGGATTTACTCGAACAGTAGTTCTGTTCCCTTCTTTACGACTGACAAGGTCAGAGACTCAAAATCAAGCAACAGAATGTGACTTTTCCCTACATGTATATACCGACGAGAGTGACTTTGAACACATGCTTCGTCGTACTAAATGAATATCTGGAAAACTGCAAGCCCATGTGCCTAATCCTTTAATGTGCGAAAGAATCAATCTATATGCGACAAAATAGCATTCTTAAATTTTGGATAAATAGTTTTCAGAAAAAATAAATAAGCCAAACCTTGTATCGATGTCAAATTTGTTTACCTTTTAGGCTCCCCTCCTGCGAAACCAGAAACTCCTCTCATGGATTGGCGTTCTGAACCGCGGTTTCGCATGAGAGCGATTGGTAGGCGTGCCATAGAGACCCTTAATGCCTAAAAACTATTCAAATAACTACTCGTGACTTTTGTTTTGAAATCTACTGACAAAAGACACCATGATTGCAAGAAAGTTTGCATGTAAGCATAATTAAAACTTACATACATATGGTAAACAATGATATTTGATATATTTGAAATACAGACTATTTCAAATTTATGGGCTAAAAAACTACTTTACCGGTTTCAAAATTTCATGAATCGTCTCACCTAGAAGAAGACATATGCAGCTTGTTTTTAAACGCTTACGAAAGCTAGATATCAATGAAAATATACATTTTTTTTGTTCACTTAGCCATTTTGGTCTGATTTTTCTTAATATGTACGTACAATTTTCTGTTTCGTCAACTATGAAAAGCTATCAGTAATATTAAGATGTTCAATTATGGTATCAACATAATGTTTAGCATCCGCTTTATCATTTCTACAGAAATAAGCACTGATTTTTTTTTCTAAAGATCTAAAGACTTACTTGGGCAGACTTTGTGGTAAACCCAGAGTTTCATACAAGGTGTACTTCAGGGGGACCTTATAAGACCCCTGTTATTTTAATATGGACTTTAAATATCATTTTCTCAATTATGTTGTCACTAGTATTCGACATATAAGATTTTATGAAACCCCGCCTTTAACTGAGAATACTGGTAATAGATGGAAAAATAATGCATGTACATGTATTTTGCACAAGGAAAAACAAATCAGTAACCTTTATGTTTCTATTCAGACAATTGTTTTTAAAAAGTCCTGACTGAAGCTGAATGCTTATATGCTGGTCTGGACATGTAGAAGCAACATTTTCGAGACAAGTTGACTCATTCAGACACGCAACGTAGAAGCTACTTTAAATCAACGTCATACATTGAATCAGTGTCGACTAAATGTTGATTCAAACGTGTCTACTCAGTGGGTCATGTTATGATGCGGCTCATATCTATGGTGTCTAGATTTTCAGAGACCAGATAAAGATGGTAAAGAACCAAAACTGATATTGTGGCAACATCCAGGGAATGACGTCACAGGCATGGTAGCCAGGTGTGAAAAAGTGGTCAACACATGCGAAAAGGTAATTCATGCAACGAATTTGTGCGCTCAGAGTTTGTTTGAATTGCTCCTTACGAATTGTCCTTTATCATAGCTGCCATCCGTGAAGACTAGTCTGCATATTCACACAAATTGGTTATAGGCTTTGCTGTTCTCTATATATTACAGCTGCCATCCGTGAAGACTAGTCTGTATACTCACACAAATTGATTATAGGCTTTGCTGTTCTCTATATATACTGAAACGATAAAGAATCGCAACATTTTTAGACTGCAAAGTCTTTATAGAAATCTTAGACATGTTCAATACTTTTGGCCCCAGGCAAATTGTCAGGTAACTGAAAATAATTCAGACACGAAAACACCAGATTCAATTTTAGTCATTCACAGATAGCTACATAGGTGTTCCTACGTAAATGCGAAGGCAACTGTGTAGAGAGCTTTTTTCTGTTGATACTAATGCTGGAAATGAGTCCAGCTGAAGTCATAAACAGCATTAAGATTTGTTTTTATCCGTTAGAACATACCAATTCCAATAGAAAATGCAGTAATTTTCCGAAAAATATGACTCACCGAAAATCTTACATTTTATGTTAATTTTCTACTAGCTTCTTGGAGGTGAGGTTTACCACTATCATACAAAATTGAACAGCAAGGAACCTAAAGTTGGGGGAAAGTTCGAATGGCACCAGGATTATGGGTAAGCTACTACATAGCCAATTTATCATTTTAAGTGTCATCAGGTGATGGACTGTTATCCTAATCAGGCACTCGTGTAAATGTTCCACTGAGTTTGCAAGATGTGCCAAGAAAATCCATTTATACCAAGTGAACTCTTCTGTCTTTATAAATCAGATAAGTTTATCTGTCATTTAAAGATTTACGCCCTTGTTAATGATTACAAAAACGTTTCCATATAATATTTTCACAGTATCTTCGAAATGGCCCATTTAAACATTTGACAATAGATCTTAACAGCATTTTTGTGAAAAGGAAATTTAAACCAAGAAATTAAAAAAAGTTTATAAAAACGCGGTCAGAGGCCGAAATCGCCTTATTGGATAGAATTAATTTGCTCTGACGTCACAAGCGCGTGCACGAATCAGAAAAATACCTAGGTATCGTCATATGACCGTAAGGCGTGGTATCGACTTTTCTATTGGCTGACGATAGTGTACATTTACATTTTCATTTTCGATACTATATTTTAATTAAAAAAAACAACATTAAACTGAAAAACTTTTTCTGGATTTTTATCATGGATTTAGAAATGTTTATATATTAGCTAACGAAATTAGTAAAAAAATATTTTGGAAATGGTGAAAAAAATGAGGGAGTACACTTTAAAGGGGTTTCTGCTTTAATATATTTTTTTTATCATTTTCATCGTCTCATGCAAATAATGTAGACCCTGATCACTGAACTGTATGCCTATGTCCTATTTATGGGAAGACTAGGCATAATTTTCTTTTTTTTTCTTTCCTGTATTGATATGATTCTACCTGGATGTGTCTCTGTGCAATCCTAACCCCGTCACCTAAAGTGGCCCAAGATAATTAATGCATAGTTCCATATGAGCCGCGACACGAGAAAACCAACAAAGTGGTAGTGCACACAGCGCAGACTCAGATCAGCCTGGGCATCCGCCCAGTCTGAACAGAGTCTTAGCTCTCTGCATGAAGCTAGCTTAGACTCTCAGCTAGCTTTTAAATACACAGCGAAGTTTCTGATCAGACTGGGCGGATGCCTAGGCTGATCTGAGTCTTCGATAGGAGCACATGCAACTTTGTTGGTTTTGTCGGGTCGCGGCTCAATATTATGTACATTTAGTTAGTCAGACAGTTTCGTTCGTTGATAAAACTGTACATTGCTAGCCAGCCAGTCATTCCTTTATTTTCTCATTACCCAGATACTGGTATAAGTATGGGTGTCTATTTCCTGACATGATGACAGCATTCATCGCCCTAGATGACTGCAACAAAGATAATGGGTGTTTACAGGTAATGAGAAAACATATCGTGGACAAATGGGTTTCAAACGCTTTGACTGATTTGGTAGGTTTGTTGTTTTGGGTTTGTCAGCTCTTTGTGACCGTTAGTTTTTCAGTCTATATTGAACCATCTCAGAGAGAGAGGGAGAAAGGAAATAATTAAATAGGATAGATGAGACTACAGGAAAAAAAATATCCCGACCCTGCCTCAAGCGCAGTCGTCTCTTGTCCTACTATTTTCCAAATTACTAGAACGCCCAGCGGCACTGAAAGTTACTCATACACAGCACCATCGCCCAAACCGACCACCTTTGCTTTTCACGTTGATCTAAATTTTTGCTCAAAAGTCCTGATAATACGCCTTCCATGACCATAGGTTGACCTTGACCTAATTTACGGCACGGCCAACTTTGGTACGTTATGCTTTTGTATGAGAAAATGCTTAAACAGTGGATTTCTCAGAAACTATTTAAGTTTAAGGTTTAATATTTGGTATATATTATTAAATAAATGAGCAAATGAAGATATTTTGTTGCCTAAAGGTCAAGGTCATTGTAGGACACTGAGACTCTGTCTCCTGTCAACTTTTTCAATCATCTTCCCCTCTGAAACCACTTAGCCGATTGAAGCTGTATTTCATATGGAGCTTCAATGGGCCAAAGAAATTAAAATTTGTTCAGATGGTCTCGGTCACATGACCAAGATGGCTGCCACGTCCATATATGGTTAAACCCCTTCAAAAATTTTCATCTCCAAAACCAAAAGGCCTATGACCTTGAACCCTGGTTTATAGCATCGGGCATAAAAGCCCATTATAAGTTGTACAAATGATGACTATAGGTGGACCTTGACCTAATTTACGAGACGGTCAACTTTGGTACGTTATGCTTTTGTATCGGAAAATGCTTAAACAGTGGATTTCTGATTTCTCAGAAACTATTTAAGTTTAAGGTATAATATTTGGTATATATGGTTAACTAAATGACCAGATAAAGAAATTATGTCGCTTCAGGTCCAGATCATTCTTTGACCTTTGTTCAAGGACACTGAGATTCTGTCTCTTGTCAACATTTTCAATCATCTCCTCTAAAGCCCCTGGACCGATTGAAGCCGTTTTTCATATGGAGCTTCAGTGGGCCAAAGGAATTAAAGTTTGTTCAGATGGTCTTGTTCACATGACCAAGATAGCCGCCACACCCAATATATGGTAAAAACCCTTAAAAAATCTTCTCCTCCAGAACCGAAAGGCCGATGACCTTGAAACCTGGTATTGAGCATTGGACATTCAAGCCCATCATAGTTTATACAAATGGTGACCTATGTTGACCTTGACCTTATTTACGGCACGGCCAACTTTGGTACGTTATGCTTTTGTATCGGAAAATGCTTAAACAGTGGATTTCTCAGAAACTATTTAAGTGTGAGGTATAATATTTGGTATATATGATTAACCAAATGACCAGATGAAGAAATTATATCGCTTCAGGTCCAGATCATTCTTTGACCTTTGTTCAAGGACACTGAGATTCTGTCTCTTGTCAATATTTTCAATCTTCTCCTCTAATGCCACTTGGCCGATTGAAGCCGTATATCAAATGGAGCTTCAGTGGGCCAACGGAATTAAGGTTTGTTCAGATTGTCTTGGTCACATGACCCAAAGGCCGCCACACCCATATATGTTAAAACCCCTTCAAAATCTTGGTCTTGGTCACATGAACAAGATGGCAGCCATGCCCATATATGGTAAACCTTTTCAAGAATCTTCTTCTCCAGAAGCAAAGGCCTAATGGTCTTGTGGCATGGTATGTAGCATTGAGGACTTCAGTCCATCATAATTTGTACAAATCATGACCGTGTATTGACCTTGACCTAATTAATGGCAAGGTCAATTTTGGTATGTTATGCTTTTGTATGGGAAAATGCTGAAACAGTGGATTTCTCGGAAACTGTTTAAGTCTTAGGTATAATATTTTGTATATGTGGTTAGCTAAATGATCAAATGAAGATATTATGTTGCTAAAGGTCAGGGTCATTCTTTGACCTTTGTTCAAGGTCACTGAGATTTTGTTGCCTGCCAACATTTTCAAACATCTTTATCTCTGAAGCCACTGGGCTGTTTGAAGCCATACTTCATATGGAGCTTCACTGTGTCACAGGAACCAAACTTTGTTCAGATGGTCTCGGTCACATGACCAATATGGTCACCCTTCAAAAATCTTCTTCTCCAGAACCAAAGACTCAATAACCTTGTGGCATGGTATGTAGCATTGGGGACTTGGGCCCATCGTAGTTTGTACAAATCATGACTGTGCATTGACCTTGACCTAATTTTGGCAAGGTCAACTTTGGTATGTTGTGCTTTTATATGGGAAAATGCTTAAACAGCTTAAACAGTTGATTTCATGGAAACATTTTAAGCCTAGATACAATAATTGGAAAATATAGTTAACTAATTGAATGCATGAAGACATAAGGTCATCAAAGGTCAAGGTCATTTTTTTAACTTTGCTCAAGGTCACTGAGATTTTAAAATTAAAATATGCACTCCTTATAGGCCACTGGTTTCAAATTTGTAACAAATGAGCGAAATGACAAATTGTGGCTGTTGACAGACGGTGTCAGGTGAGCTACAGGACCATTGGTCCTCTGGTTGGTTGTTATTTCAGATTCTGAAAGGATCTCATCGTTACGGCCGCATCAACCATACCATAGTTGCTGATCAGACTGGGGCAGATATGAAGCGGGTAGTAAGGATCAAAGAAGAATGTGAAAGTGTGTTCGCTGAGCTAGAAAAAGGTATTTAGGTTAATGGGAACACCTTCAGGGAAAGCAACTACAGTCAACTCTCGATATCTCGAACCTTGATATCTAAAAGTACCCTTTTATATTAGAGAATATAGTTTGCACACATCTCGTAGTGTCCTTTACATTTTAACACATGTTAACTCAAACTACTGATATCTCAAAGTAAATTTTCTGGGACCAGAAAATATACTTTGAGATATTAGTAGTTTGGGATGAAATTCGACTTTGAGATATCAAGAGTGGACTGTACTAATAGTCATTTTCATTTTCACCTCCGTTCTCAATGGAGACAACTCTTACAGAAACCTACTGGACACATAATTTTGAATCAACATTCAATCAACGTTGCTTCAACGTCATGACGTTGAAGCAATGTTGATTGAATGTTGATTCAACATCTTGTGTCCGCAGGGAAGTAATTTGCTGCTCTGGGAGAAAATTCTTTCCATTATTAGCGTAGACCTTTTTTTGGAAGGTTCTGTCCCCTAGGTCACAAAAGTTGCTTCCTTTAGCAAATTGGTGGAAAACCATGGAAGTGTGTCCATTTTAACTTGAATTCAAGTCAACAATTACCCTACGGGCATGTGGCGCCAATGTTGCATCGAGGCTGATATGATAGCTGTATGAGTATAGATCCACATGCTATTTTATCATGCGGTTGTGCACTACATATTCTGGGTCCACGGCTTATTTTAAGAGCAACTTCATATAAAAACGGACAAAACAAAACTTTTATTCTGAAACATACCTAAATCATCATAGTACAACAGATCAAGATATGTTTTATTGTCTGTTTTGAATAAGCATGCGCTTCTAATGCTACATTTTCCATCAATTTCACCAGTTTCGTCACGTAGTCCTTAACATGTGGACATAGAAGCCGCTGGATGGTCTATGTATATTCTTACGTAGAAACTGCTGTGCTCATGATAGCCTTAGTAGAATAAAGTACATTTGATATAAAGGCTCGTCAACTTAAGGCAAATTTATAGCTTTACTTCCAGGAGAAGCAGTTGTACCATTATCACATTTGCCTCCCTTCCAAATGGGGTTTAACTCCTTCCTTTGAGTGTACACGTCATTTTGAAGGATTTCGCCATCCAGGGCAGCAAACGGGAAGTGGCATAAATTGTTTCACTTTGTAACATTCATATTTGACGAAAAAACAAAATTACATGGAAGTGTACCTCTAGACCATTTAAGGATTTAAATGCAAATTTTCTTTTTTTCTCTTTCTCTTTTTTTTTAATATGTTCTCATTAATGTTAAAGGGCTTTTCCTTCCCTGCATATGCACTAAAATAGCTGTTTCCAAATGAGCCTGCTAAATCTTTGCTCCTCAAATCGCATTACTTCAGCTCAAGCTCAGACTGAACTGATTATTAAAATTAGAATTTTAACAGCCTTCATGCTATGAATGTTGAGTAGCTGATTTATGTTAAGTTTTTTTAGTATTTGTGTGTATTTCTGGTTCATTCAAGTTTTCTCTTCATTCCTACCAGGTGATGCCCTCCTGTTCCATTGTAATGTTCTACACACATCCAGTGCCAACACCAGCGACACCTGGAGAAGAGCATTGTTAATAGCGTACAACAGGGCCACTAACAATCCCGTAGAGGCCATCAAGCACCCAGGATACACTCCCCTTAGAAAGGCATGTAATATGATTCCACATCCCCATGACAATATCTATAAGCCGTGCTTGTCGTGCATGTCCATCAGATCTTTTGCAAGGGATGCACATTTAACCTTTAAAGTGCCAAAGCTGAAAATATTTATATTTGCAATCACTGTAGATCCATATCCGGCGTCTCACAATAAGCAGCTTTGTCTGAATCTACACTGTTTAAGCTCTAGTCTTTGAATTCTGAATACATGTTTTGAAATTTTTAGACTTAAATTTGTCATCTGCTTTTCGGCGTAAAAACCCATTGCTGTGTTTGCCAGCAGGTCAATGGAATGCTCTATGAAACGATTCACGTCAGGAAAAACATACTGGTATTTACACCACAGACATAAAAAGGCCTTTTTTAACTTACCTGAGCCTTTAGGCTCATAGGTGAGCTTATAGTATAGCCAGGCATCCGTCGTCCGTCCGTCCGTCCGTCCGTCGTCCGTCAACATTTTCAAACATCTTCTCTGAAACCACTGGGCCGATTGAAGCCATATTTCATATGGAGCCTACCTAGGTCGGGGGAACGAAAGTTTGTTCCGGGTATCTGGGTCACATAACCAAGATGGCCGCCACGCCCATATATGGTAAAAACCCTTCAAAAATCTTCTCCTCCAGAACCAAAAGGCCGATGACCTTGAAACTTGGTATGTAGCATTTGGCTTGCGGGCCCATCATAGTTTGTACAAATGATTACCTTGCGTTGACCTTGACCTAATTTACGTCATGGTCAACTTTGGTACGTTAGGCTTTTATATGGGAAAACGCTTAAACAGTGGATTTCTCAGAAACTATTTAAGTCTAAGGTACAATACTTGGTATACATGGTCGACTAAATGACCAGATGAAGATATTATGTCACTAAAGGTCAAGGTCATTCCGTGGGACCATCCGTCGTCAAGATTTTTAAACATCTTCTCCTCTGAAACCACTTGGCCGATTGAAGCCAAATTTCATATGGAGTCTCAATGGGATGGGGGAACAAAAGTTTTTACCCGGGGTCTGGGTCACATGACCAAGATGGCCGCCATGCCCATATATGGTAAAAACCCTTCAAAAATCTTCTTCTCCAAAACCAAAAGGCCTATGACCTTGAAACTTGGTATGTAGCATCGGGCATGCGGGCCCATCATAGTTTGTACAAATCATGACCTTGCGTTGACCTTGACCTAATTAACGGTATGGTCAACTTTATTACGTTAGGCTTTTATATGGGAAAACGCGTAAACAGTGGATTTCTCGGAAACTATTTAAGTCTAAGGTACAATACTTGGTATACATGGTCGACTAAATGACCAGATTAAGATATTATGTCACTAAAGGTCAAGGTCATTCCATCCGACCATCCGTCGTCAAGATTTTTAAACATCTTCTCCTCTGAAACCGCTCGGCCGATTGAAGCCAAATTTCATATGGAGTCTCAGTGGGATGGGGGAACGAAAGATTTTACCCGGGGTCTGGGTCACATGACCAAGATGGCCGCCATGCCCATATATGGTAAAAGCCCTTCAAAAATCTTCTTCTCCAGAACCAAAAGGCCTATGACCTCGAAACTTGGTATGTAGCATCGAGCATGCGGGCCCATTATAGTTTGTACAAATCATGACCTTGCATTGACCTTGACCTAATTTACGGCATGGACAACTTTATTACGTTAGGATTTTATATGGGAAAACGCTTAAACAGTGGATTTCTCAGAAACTATTTAAGTCTAAGGTACAATACTTGGTATACATGGTCGACTAAATGATCATATGACGATATTATGTCACTAAAGGTCAAGGTCATTCCGTGGGACCATCCGTCATCAAGATTTTTGAACACCTTCTCCTCTAATACCACTTGGCCGATTGAAGCCATATTTCATATGGAGTCTCAGTGGGATGGGGGAACGAAAGTTTTTACCCGGGGTCTGGGTCACATGACCAAGATGGCCGCCATGCCCATATATGGTAAAAACCCTTCAAAAATCTTCTTCTCCAGAACCAAAAGGCCTATGACCTTGAAACTTGGTATGTAGCATCGGGCATGCGGGCCCATCATAGTTTGTACAAATCATGACCTTGCGTTGACCTTGACCTAATTTACGGCATGGTCAACTTTATTACTTTAGGCTTTTATATGGGAAAACTCTTAAACAGTGGATTTTTCAGAAACTATTTAAGTCTAAGGTACAATACTTGGTATACATGGTCGACTAAATGACCAGATGAAGATATTATGTCACTAAAGGTCAAGGTCATTCCGTCGGACCATCCGTCGTCAAGTTTTTCAAACATCTTTTCCTCGGAAACCACTGGGCCGATTGAAGCCAAATTTCATATGGAGTCTCAGTAGGATGGGGGAACGAAAGTTTGTACCCGGAGTCTGGGTCACATGACCAAGATGGCCGCCATGCCCATATATAATAAAAACCCTTCAAAACTCTTCTTCTCCAGAACCAAAAGGCCTATGACCTTGAAACTTGGTATGTAGCATTGTTCAGGCCGGCTTATCCTAGTTTATATAAATCATGACCTTGCTTTGACCTTGATCTAATTTACGGCATGGTCAACTTTGGTACGTTAGGCTTTTATATGGAAAAACAATTAAACAGTGGATTTCTCAGAAACTATTTAAGTCTAAGGTACAATATGTTGTATATATGGTCGACCAAATGACCAGATGAAGATATCATGTCTATAAAGGTCAAGGTCATTCCGTCAGACCATCCGTCGTCAAGATTTTCAAACATCTACTTATCTGAAACCACTGGGGAGATTGAAGCCAAATTTCATATGGAGTCTCAGTGGGATGGGGGAACGAAAGTTTATACCCGGGATCTGGGTCACTTGACCAAGATGGCCGCCTTGCCCGTATATGGTAAAAACCCTTCAAAATCTTCTTCTCCAGAACCAAAAGGCGTATGACCTTGAAACTTGGTATGTAGCTTTGGGCACTCAAGCCCATCATAGTTTATACAAATGATCGTGCGTTGACCTTGACCTAATTTATGACACTGTCAACTTTGGTACATTATGTAGGCTTTTATATGGGAAAATGCTTAAACAGTGGATTTTTCAGAAACTATTTAAGTCTAAGGTGCAATATTTGGTGTATATGGTTGATTAAATGGCCAGATGAAGATATGGTCAAGGTCATTCTTTGACTTTTGTACAAGGTCATTGAGATTCTGTCACCCGTCAACATTTTTAAACATCTTCTCAGAGGCCACTAGGATCAATTGAAGCCATATTTCATATGGAGCTTCACCGGCTTAAAGGATCCATAGTTTGTTCAGATGGTCTTGGTCACTTGACCAAGATGGCCACCATGCCCATATATGGTAAAAACTCTTCAAACGTCTTTTTCTCGAGAACCAAAAGGCCTATAACCTTGGAACTTGGTACCGGTATGTATATATCATAGTTTATACAAATGATTATTGTATTTCATATTGAGCTTTAATACTGGGTCAAAGGAATCAAAGTTTGTTCAGATGGTCATGGTCACATGAACATGGTGGCCGCCACGCCCATATATGATAAAAACCCTTCAGAAATCTTTGTCCAGAACCAAAGGCCCAGTGACCTTGTGACTTGGTATATAGAATTGGGACTCAACATTAATCCCCAAAGGAGGGGGGTTATCTGCCCCTGCCCTGGTGCTATATACATGTATAAAAGCATTAAAATATATACCAGGACCAAGTGGCAGGTGAGCTACAGGACCATTGGTCCTCTGGTCTGTTTTTTTTTGCTGTGCTCCTTGTTTTTCGTCTACCGTATTTCTTCTAAAAACGCTTGGGTGTGTTGCAATTCACAAGTCCTTAAAGGCATTCTTCGGACCACAGTTGATCAATGAACAAGTCGCCCAAGGGCAATGATCGCTCACCTGCCAGTATATGCTCAGGTCAGGTGGCCAAAATGAAAGCTTTCGGCTCAGGCAGGCTAATAAACAGGCTGCAATTCTATAGGATTGGATAGTGAGTGTGCAAACTGTTCCACCATGGCCACTTCTATAAAATCACTAAATGACCTTGACCTCTAGTATTTATAGAGGTTGAAGTTGACTGCATTTCCATATCACAGAGCTCAATCGCAACAGAAAAATGCACTTTCTCATCTTTTCCCATTCAAAAGCCTAAGGGACCAAATTTGAACTTGCCATAAAATAGGTCAAGGTCAACCTAAGGTCATCATTTATATAAACTTTGTAGTACTAGAGTCCCTGATGCTACATACCAAGTTTCAAAGCAATCGGCCCAGTGGTTCTTGAGAAGATTTTTTAATTTTTTATACCATATATGGGCATGGTGGCCATCTTGGTCATGTGATCTGGGTCAAATATATAAACATTTGCTTCTTTATACTGTTAAGGCTCTATATGAAATTTGGCTTCAATCAGCCCAGTAATTTCTGAGGAGAAGTCCTTTGAAAATGTTGACAACGGATGACGACGACACAGACCTTGACCTCTAGAATTCGAAGGGGTTGACGATGACTGAATTTCCATATCACAGAGAACAATAGCAACAGAAAAATGCACTTTTTCAGCTTTTCCCATTCAAAAGCCTAAGGGACCAAATTTGAACTTGCCATAAAACAGACCAAGGTCAAGCTAAGGTCATCATTTATATAAACTTTGTAGTACTGAAGTCAAAGATGCTACATACCAAGTTTCAAGGCAATCAGGCCAGTGGTTCTGGAGAAGAAGATTTTTTAAGGTTTATACCATATATGAGCATGGCAGCCATCTTGGTCATGTGACCTAGGCCAAATGTATAAACTATTGTTCCCACATCCTGTTAAGTCTTTATATGAAATTTGGCTTCAATCGGCTCAATGGTTTCTGAGGAGAAGATGTTTGAAAATGATGACACCCAATGGCCAAATGACCTTTGATCAAGGCCACTAAATGACCTTGACCTCTCATATCCATAGGTGTGGAAATTGACTACATTTCCATATCACAGAGCACAAAAGCAACAGAAAAATGCACTTTTTCAGATTTTCCCATTCAAAAGCCTAAGGGACCAAATTTGACATTGGCATAAAATAGGTCAAGGTCAACCCAAGGTCATCATTTATATACAGTTTGTAGTACTGGAGTCCAAGATGCTACATATCAAGTTTCAAGGCAATTGGGCCAGTGGTTCTGGAGAAGAAGATCTTTAAAGGTTTTTACCATATATGGGCATGGCAGCCATCTTGGTCATGTGACCTGGGCCAATTATATAAACTATTGTTCCCCCATCCTGTAAAGATTCTATAAGCAATTTGGCTTCAATCGGCCCAATGGTTTCTGAGGAGAAGATGTTTGAAAATATTGACACTCAATGGCCAAATGACCTTTGATCAAGGCCACTAAATGGCCTTGACCTCTCATATCCATAGGTGTGGAAATTGACTACATTTCCATATCACAGAGGACAAAAGCAACAGAAAAATGCACTTTTTCAGATTTTCCCATTCAAAAGCCTAAGGGACCAAATTTGACCTTGCCATAAAATAGGTCAAGGTCAACCCAAGGTCATGATTTATATGAACTTTGTAGTACTAGAGTCCAAGATGCTACATACCAAGTTTCAAGGCAATCAGGCCAGTGGTTCTGGAGAAGAAGATTTTTTAAGGTTTTTACCATATATGGGCATGGCAGCCGTTTTGGTCATGTGACCTGAGCCAATTATATAAACTATTGTTCCCCCATCCTGTAAAGACTCTATAAGCAATTTGGCTTCAATCGGCCCAATGGTTTCTGAGGATAAGATGTTTGAAAATGTTGACACTCAATGGACAAATGACCTTTGGTCAAGGTCACTAAATGACCTTGACCTCTAATATCCATAGGAGTTGAAACTGACTACATTTCCATATCACAGAGCACAAAAGCAACAGAAAAATGCACTTTTTCAGATTTTCCCATTCAAAAGACTAAGGGACCAAATTTGACCTTGCCATAAAATAGGTCAAGGTCAACCCAAGGTCATGATTTATATACACTTTGTAGTACTAGAGTCCAAGATGCTACATACCAAGTTTCAAGGCAATCGGCCCAGTGGTTCTGGAGAAGAAGATTTTTTAAGGTTTATACCATATATGAGCATGGCAGCCATCTTGGTCATGTGACCTGAACCAATTATATAAACTATTGTTCCCACATCCTGTTAAGTCTTTATATGAAATTTGGCTTCAATCGGCCCAATGGTTTCTGAGGAGAAGATGTTTGAAAATGTTGACACTGAATGGACAAATGACCTTTGGTCAAGGTCACTAAATGACCTTGACCTCTCATATCCATAGGAGTTGAAACTGACTACATTTCCATATCACAGCGCACAAAAGCAACAGAAAAATGCACTTTTTCAGATTTTCCCATTCAAAAGCCTAAGGGACCAAATTTGACCTTGCCATAAAACAAGTCAAGGTCAACCCAAGGTCATGATTTATATAAACTTTGTATTACTAGAGTCCAAGATGCTACATACCAAGTTTCAAGGCAATCGGCCCAGTGGTTCTGGAGAAGAAGATTTTTAAAGGTTTTTACCATATATGGGCATGGCGGCCATCTTGGTCATGTGACCTGGACCAAATATATAAACTTTCGTTCCCCCATCCTGTTAAGGCTCCATATGAAATTTGGCTTCAATCCGCCCTGTGGTTTCTGAGAAGAAGATGTTTAAAAGTGTGGACGCCGACACCGACGACGACGGACGACGGACGACGGACCAAGGCTATACTATAAGCTCACCTTGACAGGTGAGCTAATAACACATTCGCCAATTTTAGTGGATTTTTGCCATTTTTTTTTTTTACAGATAAAAGATACAATCTTTATTAGAAAGGGGACATTTATTCAAAGAAATATGGTATGCCTGTTGACAGTTGCTTTTTCTTTTATGATGGAGCTCATGTTTATTATATTATTAAATATATTTTCAGGTACCAAACTCTGCAATCAAGGACTGCACCAATTATACAGAGTTTAGTGGGAAAGTATTTTTCAAAAAAGAACCACAAATATGAGTTTGAACCATCTGTTTCATATGTTATGAAAATCATAAGATGTCCATCAATCTGAGCTGTATTTAAACATTTTAAAGCCAGAATTCATGAATTTGCAAACATAATAGATCCAAATGAGGGGCTCTCATGAGCCCCCTCATCTGAATTTATACTGTTTGACAACTAGACTTTAAATTCTAAATATGATATAATTTGGATGAAACAATATTTTCTTTAATTCTGCGGACAAATATTTTATCATTTGCTTTATTAGCGTTTCTGATCATTGAGCCCTTCATGAATCCCTCTCTCATTCACTTGCTTGTATTGGGCTTTACCATCACCAGATGGTACATTTCTTCCAAACCTTGCTTGCTTTGTACTGGTACACCTAAAGGGAGATCACTCACATTTGGAAACCCGTGTTTTCCTTTCAACAAAGGGCTACTCCTCGTGGTGCATAGATACATTTTTGCAGGGAAACAATTCTATGTTTAATTTTTGCCTCCTTTCCCATTATGGGTCAACTCTTAAAGGATAGAATTTGCTCCTTTATTAAATTTGTTCTACTAAGAGTGGACCCCATTTTGGAAGGGCCTCTTTGTCCAGGGAAGCATATAGCTTGTCAAAGTGGCAAAAACACTGGGGACATACCCATAGATCTGAAGAAACAAGAATTTGCTCTTGAAGAGCAGTTTTCCCTTTAGGGAAGTTCCATCACCTTCCAGGGACACAAATACTATTCAGCTCAAGTTATCTCCCTTGTTAAAATGGAAAACAAATAATAGGGGTATAGTCATACACCTATTTGCAATACATATTCAACAAAGATGGAATATGCTGATGCCTGGGCCCTTATCTGGCAAAACACCTGATGGTAGCAGTCAATACTTTGCATCTACAATATTCAGACAATGTCAACCTAAACACTCAAGGCGACAAAAATGAAAACAGTGGAATTTGCAAACAAAGTAGAACCAGATGAGGAAGCTCATATTAAGACTCCTCATCTGCAGCCACATTGCTTGCCCTCTTGTCTTTGACTTCTCAACGTGATATGAGCCGCCACACGAGAAAACCAACAAAGTAGCTGTGCGCCTAGTGCAGACTCAGATCAGCCTAGGCAGCAGCCCAGCCAGATCAGACTCTTCGCTAAGTGCTTAAAGGGTAGCTAAGGGTCTAAGCTACCTCCATGCGGACAGTGAAGACTCTGATCAGACTGGGCAGATGCCCAGGCTGATCGGAGTCTGCGCTGAGTGCACAACCACATTGATGGTTTTCTCGTGTTGTGGCTCATATAACTTGGACCAAACATTTTTTAAAATGTTTGCAGACAGTCACATACGTTCTGTAATCTGCTTTTTGGCATTTTAAGGGTAAAAGAAAACCTTTTGGTCACAAACTTCATTTTTCTCTTCATCTTCATACCACCCCTAGTCATCAAACTTTCTCATTCATTCTCCTGGCTACATTCACACACCAGATAGGGGACAATTGAAAACACTCTTAACATTCGATTAACATGGATTAAAACCCATTAGAAACAGTGTTTTGATTGCGAATTGGCGACAATTTGCAATCAAAAACTCTGTTTCTAATGTTTTTGATCCATGTTCGTCAACTGCACGAGCGTTTTCGATTGCCACCTATCAGGTGTGATTCAGCTTAGTGACACAAGGGTGTAAAGTGTACCATATCTATCCATCTGTAAGATGGAATTTTCTATCTCTAGAATGACCCCATATATCTTCATCAGTCTTATGAAATTCTGCTTTAAGATGGTTTTTTTTTTGTTTGTTTTTTTCACTCTAAAACAATCCCAGAAATCTAGATCCATTTTATAAGACAGATCTAGATTTTTGGGAATGTTTTAGAACTGAAAACTCTATCTGCCTTATAATCTTTCCAACTGAAAACTGTCTTATAACTCAAGAAATGTGGTAAATGTCAAAAGAGTAAAGACAGATAGATAGATGACTAGCAATTTTACGTCCTTTTTAACAGTATTTCAGTCATATCAAGACAATGGGACGTTGATACTGAAAGGCTGTGAGCAATGGAGCCCTGATAATGGTTTAGAAATTTTGGCCTTGAGTGGGGCTAGAACTCAGGACTGCTAAATCAGCAGGCCAGCCCTTAAGCCACTGAGCTACCAGGGCTCCTCAAAAGAGGAAATAGCAGCAACAATGTGTCACTTTTACAATATCTTTATTTTTTTAAATGATTGATCAACCAGGATGTACATGTATATGTCAATGCACAATATGATGTAAATGAAAAACAGTTGACTCTCACTATCTCAAATGTCAATGCCTCAAATTAGCCTCTAATATCAAAAGAATATAGTTTGGACACATTTCCTATCTTTCTTATTTTTCAACTCCTGTTGTCTCAAACTACTGGTATCTCAAGGTAAATTTTCTGGGACCAGAAAAACTACTGGTATCTCAAAGTAAATTTTCTGGGACCAGAAAAACTACTGGTATCTCAAAGTAAATTTTCTGGGACCAGAAAAACTACTGGTATCTCAAAGTAAATTTTCTGGGAACAGAAAAACTACTGGTATCTCAAAGTAAATTTTCTGGAACCAGAAAAACTACTGGTATCTCAAAGTAAATTTTCTGGGACCAGAAAATTTACTTTGAGGTACCAGCAGTTTGAGACAAACTTTGATTTTGAGATATTGAAAGTTGGCTGTATATGGTATGTGTTTTAGCAAATGTAAAGTATGATAAAAAGAAAAACAATAAAACTTTAAATAAAGAAATCTAAACATTTTCAACAACATATTCAAATTGTAATGCAAATGTTTTGTCTTCACATTTGACTAATGCAACATGTACTGATACATCATTGTGGTTTCAGTGCCACCTTAACAGGGGACACAACACTTGGGAACCACCTTTATAAGGGGAGACAACTGTATCAGAGCAGTATTTGAATCTCTGGTTAGTGAGTTCCATCTGAAAAGGGAACTTCTCTTTAAGGAAATAATTTGCTGTCTAGGAACAGCTTTAGGAGTTAATTCATTCCTTTTAGAGGAGTTACCTAAAACAGGTTGCAAATATTTCCATGGCAGTCATCTTTCCTGGCAGTGTAGAGAGTAATTCTTTGGAGTCAGGAGCATAGAGTGGTGTGGGTAAGCCATAACACATGAATTCTAGATGTTCATTTTCTGCCTAACAGATAAGGATTTTAACTGATCTGAGTCTCTGCTGTTCACACATGCCATAATTCATTCAATGCTAATAAAATAATATAGTATTAACAATGATCATTTGCCATTCAACAGCAGTCATAAAATATATGAAAATAGAATTTAACAATATTACCAAAATATACTAGCAGGATATCTAACAGTATAATTATAATCTATGAAATCAGGCTACTCTTGGTGCAATAAATAAAATTAATGAAAAACAGGATACTGTATCAACTAGAAAATTGTGTAAGATTCAGTATGTAACATTTGTACAAATCTTCAAAATGATAGCTATACAGATGGGTGAAAAGCTAATATCTGTGCAAAGTTTCAAATAAATAGCTTTAAAACTCTGAGAGAAGTTGAATGCCCTAATTTCTTAATATTGGGATACATAACAAGACCTGTCACAGGGACAGGATAGCTCACCTGACAGCGTCTTGCCCATCACATGAAAAGCTTTAAAGTAAAACTTTAACATTTTGCTAACGCCGGCGCCAACGCCAACGCCAACGCCAGGGGTAGCGCAATAGCTCTTCCTGAACTTCGTTCAGGCGAGCTAATAACCATTTATTTTCCATTTGTGACAAATGCCAAGTGAATGGTTTTAGGTGTCCTAGTACTTAAGCACTTTAGTGTATACAAACTAGCCAGAGCCATAAAATTTCACATTCTTAAACAGCTGTTTTTTGTCAAAAATGATTTTTTTTTCTCCTCAAAAATGCATATGCACTCTTTAATATGTCTCTTACATCTGTCAGAACAAACTTTCAGATAACTCTAGTTGGAGCTTATTATACAAACCTTTTGAGGTGTGGTATCACAAAATATTGATATGCTTACCTACCTTTTTTTCAGTTTCATCAAAAATACAATAAAATGTGATAGCCAACTAAAATGGAGAATCAAATGAAGTATGAAATTATTGCTTGCAAAACCCAAACACCTAAATATATGCACTTTTAAACCAATCCAATACCATCAAAGGCTATATCTACAAAGCAAAAATATGAAAGCACTCAGTTTTTGAAAAATGGTGAATTTCTTTGTCCTGTGTTGTATTATGAATATGATGCTATGTTCTGTTTGCTACAGTAAATGCTTCTTAATTCATCATATAAGATACAGTCAACCCTCTTTATAACGACATTCATTACAATGACAAAATTCTTTACAACATCATTTTGGTTTGCACAGAATGGCTTTTTTGTTCAAAATCTGTATTCTTTATAACAGCAAATTCAGTTCAACGTCAAAATTTTTGGGGACAAATGCAGCCATTGTAAAGAGGGTCCACTGTATCACATACTCTTTTCATGCATATATGTTTTGATGAATGGGTACACTTTCAAGGGAAGCAATTCTGTCATTTTCTGTTTTGTATCCCTTTCTCAGCTGAGGTCAACTCTTATAGGAAAAATTTTGCTCCTCGAAGAGCATATGCATTCCTTTGAGAGCAGATCCCATCTTGGATAGGGCTATGTTGTCCAGGGTTTGAGGTTATAAAACTTGAGAATAATCTTAAACTCAAAATACAGCACACTGATTGGCTGCTTCTGAGCATGTATTCAGAAGCAGCCAATCAGTGTGCTTTATTTTGAGTTTGAGATTATTCTCAAGTTTTATAACCTCGGACCAAAGAGAGCAAACAGGAAGCCACAGAAGTTGCTCTAAAACTAGACTGTAAATAAATGTTACAGACTGAGTATAAAGTAAAGGCAGAGGCATACTAAATAATTTAAGCAAGTTTTCACGATCACATTTACACATGAAATAACCCAATGTGTGGTCCATATACCATATCATATGATGGTCTTTATTTGTGGTCCGTATACCACATTCTGGTCCATATGTCAGATTTAATTTGTTCAAATCTTAGTATGTTGTGCGTCTTCTACTGCGCTTTGTAAGCCAGCCATTGTTCTTTTGTTCTGTTTCTAGAAATCCCTAAAAGAGCAAAAATAAATAAGATGAGGTTTCTCTAAAGATATTTCTGGGATATTCATTTCTTATCTTTCACTGGAAAAAAACTTATGCTGTTGCCCTCATCAGAACCAGCTTTGCAAGCTCATTTTAGTGACGGACTAAAACATGTTTTTATGAAGAATAATTTGAAATGAGCAGCGACACGACAAAACCAATAAAGTGGCATGTGCGCCCAGTGAAGACTCAGATCAGCCTGGGCATCCGCCCAGTCTGATCAGAGTCTTGGCTGTCGGCATGCAGCTAGCTTGGGCCCTTAGCTATTCTTTAAGTGCACAGCAAATAGCCAGATCAGTCTGTAAAGCTTTTGCAGTGCAAAATCCAGCAAAATTAGCACACTTGATTACTTGTACTAGAAGACTTAAATATCAAGGGTAAATACATGTAGAGTATAAAAAAATTAGTAAAAAATCCAAAAACAATCATATCATGTAACAGTCTTAATAATAAGCAAAAAAATTGAAAAGGAATTTACAATGGAAAATCTCACACTACATAAAAAATGCTGTTTAATTCCATGACAAGCAATTTTGTTCCCCAAGGTTTTTCATTGAAATACGATGCCAGAGCTCCAGATAAGAGGGGGTATTGAGGATAATTCAAAGATAATTTTTCTTATTTCTCAACGAAAACATATGTTGAGACCCCTCATTAGAACCGTCTCGATGAGACAGTTCTAATGATGGGTCACAAAATATGTTTTTGTGGAGAAATATGGATAATTATCCCTAAATTATCTGTGTTACCCCTTCTTATCTGGAGCACTGTACAATGCTAATATATATTTACACGATGCATAGCTGCATTCCTGACCTGTATGTTCAACAGGAGGTCAATATACCATTAAAAATTTGAGGTATTGAGTTACATAAGTCTTAGAGAGCAGCAGAAACCCGAATCAACTGCTCCTAAGGAGCAGTCTAATCAGCTTTTAAACTGCTTGCCATTCCATCTGCATGTTTTCGAACATAACTGCATTGTAAAAACCAAACTGTTTCAATTTTACGACAATTATTTCAGGTGTCCCAATTTCAAAAATTTATACGGTAGAATATGACACCTTATTTTTCCATGAAACTGAATATGATATAGACAGTATAATATCAAGGATGTCTATATGTCAAGAATATTCCATTCATTCTGTAAAATCTAAAAGGATCAATTTACAGTAAAAATTTTATATTTAGGATCAATTTACAGTAAAAACTTTATACTTACTATTACTTACAGAAAAAATATCTTAATTTGAAATTTTAGATTTGATGAAACTTACTTTCACAGCTGCTCCTACACCATTCAAATCCAGAAGAAATGTATCATGACCGTAGATAGAGTTGAGCTCATAGTAGGTTACAGCATTGTTACCTGTAAAAAAATATGCAAATCAAAATCCACCAAAATATTGGATTAAACACCTGTGAAAACAGTGCAGACCCTGTTTTTCCAGACTGAGAATGCTGGTCTTGTTAATATCGTAATGAGCCTAAAATATCGGACACCCAAAAGCCGTATAATTATTGTTCAAAACCTCTTAGAAAGTGGATTTTACACAAGTTAATCCATCAAAATGATGCTTAGTGAATGGCATACATTGTAGACCATGATCAAACTGCTCCTTCAGGAGCAGTTTGATCTGGGTCTTAAATGTTTGCTAAGACCTGTTTGTCCAAATATTTAGGGCTGTTAGGTTATTTCATTTTGTACAAATCAGGACCATAATTCCCATCCTTTTATATTTTTTCTTGAATTATTCTATATACTATGGTTCTCACAAATAAAAAATTTGGCAGGTAAAAGTACTTTTAATATGGTTTATTATCCTACATTTGATTTATGTTTTCAAGAAATATATGAAAATTATTGAGCAAATATGTAGGTGTTTTCTTTAGAAGAATTATATCAGATCCTGAGAAGTCAAAACTGTCTTTACTTGGTAAACAGGAAAAATTTTGATTAGCCATGCTGATGTATATATGTTGATCTGATTTTTTTATTGTTGATATATGTCATCAGGCATGCTTCAACCTGACACTACCAATATAAGCTCAATTTTCATATAATTAAATGATGCTTGATGATAACCATTGAAGAATATCTGAAGACAATGATTACTTCAAATTACCTACTGTTATCTTCAGGGTCAGGTAAACAACTCACAAGTGCACACTAACACAGAAAATAATAACCTCTTTAAAAGCCTATATAAATCACCCTTGCATTATTTGTACTTACACCAATTTGAATTTGTGGGGTGATCATATCGGGGGAAGGTAGCGCATGCAGGGCACTAATTTATGGTACGTTTCAGAGTGATAATGGCTCATAGATAATGCGTGTCGCTTTTTTATCATACTAATTGCTGTTTTGTCCCAGTACTGCATTTAATACTCCAGGCTGAGTCTGGAAGCGTAGACTTGCTGGTTGGATAACCGTCTTCCTTGGCTCAGAGTGGGGTATTTAGGGGATGTAGTGCTGGTGCAGGACACAAGAACAGACACATTTTAGAGCGATCGTCTCTCATAGCTCAATATTGAGTCGCAATTTTACATCTTATATCGATTTTTTTAACTGTGTTTATGTACATGTAAAATTGGTGAGACGTTAATAAAATTATCTTATCTTATCTTATCTTATCTGAATGTTTGTGCTGGCAAAAATACCTGTAAATCCCTTCATAGCAGCAACAAAATTTTACTATTCAGTGTTTCTGCATTATAAGTCATTGGAAATTTATGACCAAGTAATTTTGCAAAACATTCTCATGCGAACCAGAAAAATGCCCATTGTTTTTTTTTTTTTTTTAATTTTTTTTTTATCTGATTCTCATCCCATGAGTTCAAACCTGGATGTTTTATTATGTCAGTTGCCTCAAAATGGCAATTTTAAATGGCACAGAGTTGTACATTGTGGTTTCTTATCAGAATCCATTTATAAGGCAGTTTTCATATGCCCAAATGCATTTCTATAGGAGAATGAAAATTCTCTTATCACTAGTCTTATATGTTTTCATCTCCCTACTGCCAGTCTATCAAAGGGAAACAACTTGCATCTTTTTCCATTTACTCCCTAGGCTTACAAAGCCCTTTCAAAACAGAGTCTACTCTTAAAGGAAAGAATTTGTTCCTACAGGAGCAAATTCCTTCCTTTAAGAGTTGACTCCATTGAGAAGGGAGGAAAAACTTGAAAATACGAGAATTGCTTCCCCTGAAAGTGTACCATTCACCTAAAATCCTGTTTAAAGGTTCAGTATTTACCTGAATCCATGAGAGTTTCTGCCAGTTCTTGCTGTTGTATGATGGGAAACAAGATGTCTGATTTCACTCCAATCACCATGACAGGACATGTGACTTTTGACAGGCCGTCTATCAATGATGCCTGGTCTTTTGACATATCAAACAGGTCCATAGCCTAAAAGACATCATCAGAGGTCTTAGGATGTATTTCAGAATGGAAATTTGGATACCTTTTCTTATTTCTTCATCATAAGGATTATGGCAAATGTTCTAAAATTTGAACTGAACACCCAATGGATCTTGCAACAAGAGGGCCATGAGGCCCTGAATCGCTCACCTGAACAATTGGCAAGGTGGCTTTTTCTTATCATGTCTGAAATTGTCAAAATATGAGTCTTGGGTCATGTCCTCATTTTTAGGCCAAAATCTTCAAAACTTTCCATGAAATCTTATGTTCTAGCATTTTCCCACATTTGATCATGCCGCAAAAAAGGTCAAGGTAAACCCAAGGTCCCCATTTGAACAGTCTTGGTGATACTCTAGTACTCCATGCTACTTACCAAGTTTCAAGGCCATAGGTGTATTGGTTCTGGAGAAGAAAAATATTAAAGATTTATACCATAAGTGGTAATGGCGGCCATGTTGTTCATGTGACCTGGACCGTTTGAACAAATTTTTATTCAATCCACCCCTGGAGGCTCTATATGAAATGTATTTACAACTGGCCCTTTGGCTTTTGAGGAAATGGTTGAAAATGTCAAAATATGAGGGATCTGGATCAAAGGTCAAGAAATGACCTTGACCTCATAATTCTTCATGACCTCATTAAGACAACTGTATATACCAATTTTTAGGCCAAAATCTTCAAAACTTTCCATGAAATCTTATGTTCTAGCATTTTCCCATATTTGACCTTGCTGTAAAAAAGGTCAAGGTCAACACAAGGTCATAATTTGAACAATCTTGATAGTACTCAAGTACACAATGCTACATACCAAGTCTCAAGGCCATCGGTCAATTGGCTCTGGAGAAGAAGATTTTTAAAGGTTTTTACCATATATGGGCATGGCGGCCATGTTGGTCATGTGACCAGGACCATCAGAAAAATTATTCATTCCGTCACCCCTGGAGGCTTTATATGAAATTTGGTTTCAGTTGACCCAGTGGATTTTTAAGGAGATTGTTTGAAATTGTTAAAATATGAGAGTTCTGGGTCAAAGGTCAAAGAATGACCTTGACCTCTTGTACTCACAAATCTTCATGTACTCATTAAGATGACTGTATATACCAATTCTTAGGCCAAAATCTTCAAAACTTACCATGAAATCTCATGTTCTAGCATTTTGTCATATTTGACCTTGCCGTAAAAAAGGTCAAGGTCAACCAAAGGTCATAATTTGAACAATTTTGATAGTACTTGGGAACCCAATGCTACATACTAAGTCTCAAGGTCATCAGTCAACTGGTTCTGGAGAAGAAGATTTTTAAAGGTTTTTACCATATATGGGCGTGGTGGCCATGCTGGTCATGTGACCTGGACCGTATGAATAAATTTTTGTTCCCTCAACCCCTGAAGGCTCTATATGAAATTTGGTTTCAATTGGCCCAGTGGCTTTTGAGGAGTTTGTTAGAACTTGTCAAAATATGAGAGTTCAGGTCAAAGGTCAAATAATGACCTTGACCTCTTGTACTCATAAATCTTCATGTAGTCATTAAGATGACTGTAGATACCAATTTTCAGCCCAAAATCTTCAACAGTTTCCAAGATATCTTATGTTGTAGCATTTTGCCATATAAAAGCATAAGGAAGCAAATTTGACCTTACCGTAAACAAGAGGGCCATGAGGCCCTGAATCGCTCACCTGAACAATTGGCAAGCTGGCTTTTACTTAACATGTCTGAAATCGTCAAAATATGAGTTTTGGGTCAAAAGTCAAAGAATGACCATGACCACTTGTACTCATAAATCCTCATGTACTCATTAAGACAACCATATATACCATTTTTAGGCCAAAATCTTCAAAACTTTCCATGAAATCTTATGTTCTAGCATTTTCCCATATTTGACCATGCCGCAAAAAAGGTCAAGGTAAACCCAAGGTCACCATTTGAACAGTCTTGGTGATACTCTAGTACTCCATGCTATTTACCAAGTTTCAAGGCCATAGGTGGATTGGTTCTGGAGAAGAAAAATATTAAAGATTTATACCATAAGTGGTAATGGCGGCCATGTTGGTCATGTGACCTGGACCGTTTGAACAAATTTTTCATTCAATCAACCCCTGGAGGCTCTATATGAAATGTGTTCACAATTGGCCATTTGGCTTTTGAGGAAATGGCTGAAAATGTCAAAATATGAGCGATTAAGACAACTGTATATACCAATTTTTTAGGCCAAAATCTTCAAAACTTTCCATGAAATCATATGTTCTACCATTTTCCCATATTTGACCTTGCTGTAAAAGGTCAAGGTCAACACAAGGTCATAATTTGAACAATCTTGATAGTACTCAAGTACCCAATGCTACATACAAAGTCTCAAGGCCATCGGTCAATTGGTTCTGGAGAAGAAGATTTATAAAGGTATTTACCATATATGGGCATGGCGGCCATGTTGGTCATGTGTCCAGGAGCGTTAGAAATTTTTTTCATTCCCTCAACCCCTCGAGGCTCTATATGAAATTTGGTTTCAATTGGCTTAGTGGTTTTAGAGCAGATTCTTTGAAATTGTCAAAATTTGAAATTTCTGGGTCAAAGGTCAAAGAATGACCTTGACCTCTTGTACTCATATATCTTCATGTACTCATTCAGATGATTGTATATACCAATTTTTAGGCCAAAATCTTCAAAACTTACCATGAAATCTCATGTGCTAGCATTTTCCGATATTTGACCTTGCCGTAAAAAAGGGCAAGGTCAACCCAGGGTCATAATTTGAACAATCTTGATAGTACTTGAGTACCCAATGCTACATACCGAGTTTCAAGGCCATCGGTCTACTGGTTCTGGAGAAGAAGATTTTTAAAGGTTTTTACCATATATGGGCGTGGTGGCCATGTTGGTCATGTGACCTGGACCGTATGAACAAATTTTCATTCCCTCAACCCCTGGAGGATCTATATGCAATTTAATTACAATTGGCCTAGTTGTTTTTGAGGAGATTGTTTGATATTGTCAAAATATGAGAGTTCTGGGTCAAAGGTCAAAGAATGACCTTGACCTCTTGAACTCATAAATCTTCATGTAGTCATTAAGATGACTGTATGTACCAATTTTTAGGCCAAAATATTCAACAGTTTCCAAGATATCTTATGTTGCAGCATTTTGCCATATAAAAGCATAAGGAAGCAAATTTGACCTTACCGTAAAAAAGGTCAAGGTCAACCCAAGGTCATAATTTGAACAATCTTGGTAGTACTCGTGTACCCGATGCTACATACCAAGTTTCAAGGCCATCGCCCTATTGGTTCTGGAGAAGAAGATTTTTTCAGGTTTTTACCATATATGGGCATGGCGGCCATGTTGGTCATGTGACCAGGACCGTTTGAACAACTTTTCGTTCCTAAGGTCCCAGGAGGCTACATATGAAATTTGGTTGCAATTGGCCAAGCAGTTTTAGAGGAGAAGTTGTTTGAAAGTGTGGACGGACGATGGACGGACGACGGACGGACGACGTACGACGGACGACGGACGCCGGAGCCTTACCATCCTATAAGCTCCCCCGGAGCCGCTGGCTCAGGTGAGCTAAAAAGGTCAAGGTCAACACAAAGTCATAATTTGAACAATCTTGGTAGTTCTCACGTACCCGATGCCACATACTAAGTTTCAAGGCCATTGGCCTATTGGTTCTGGAGAAGAAGATTTTTTCAGGTTTTTACCATATATGGGCATGGCGGCCATGTTGGTCATGTGACCAGGACCGTTTGAACAACTTTCCGTTCCTAAGGTCCCAGGAGGCTCTATATGAAATTTGGTTACAATTGGCCCAGCGGTTTCAGAGGAGAAGTTGTTTGAAATTGTTGAAGGACAGACAACGGACGGACGACAGACGGACGGACGACGGAGCCTTACCATCCTATAAGCTCCCCCGGAGCCGCTGGCTCAGGTGAGCTAAAAATGCACTGGCAAACAGTGCAGATCCTCCTCAGACTGCTCCAGAAGGAGCAGTCTGATCAGAGTCTACACTTTTTGAAATTCCAACGAATCAGGGCACCCACTCTTTGTTGGAAAAAAATCCTTGACCTTTCTCTGACTTTTCCCTGACCAAATTCCATTTTTCCCTAACCAAAATGTCATTATTTAATCGTCATGACCTTCCACTTCAGCCCTAAATTTTGCCTGTGCAGTACCTAATTTGAGACACAGAAAAATCAGCAAAGCAGCAGATATATTTCAAAACACTGAAAAGCTTTGCAACTATACATACTGGACTAAACCACTTGTTCTAGAAAAGCAGTTATGGAAAAGCACAATATAGAACTTTCAACAGACAGTATAATAAAATTCCCTGATTTTTCCCTGACTTTTTAGCATTTTAGAATTTCCCTGACCATTTTTCAAAATTTCCTGACTTTTTTTTAAAGAAAATTCAATTTTCCCTGACCAGTGGGCACCCTGCAGATGTTTGCAGGACAAAGTTCCTGAAAAAAATTTCCATGATTTTTCTGAGGGATAATGTGAAGGAAATTTTTAACATTTACCATATTGTGGGATCCCACCGTAATCACCCAAACTTTCTATAAATTCACATAAAATTTTTCATCATATGTAGTCGCTGTTATTCAGTGGATAATGTTGTGTCATAAAAATCATATGACCACATGTATAATAACACTAGTGCCTGCACATAACGTCATTGACAACGTCCATGTCAACAATTTGTTTTCTTATTGAAATAATGTTCAGTTTGAAGGCGTTAAAATCCAATTTTCAAGGGTCATATGATAAACAGAATCTTACACTCCTGGTTGTTTCATATGAAATTCATGAAACTCGCAGAAGGCTAGTGTATCATCCTCTTTGTATGCTGGAATCTCAGATAAACTGTCTCAGTCAAACTATTTTTATGATAATCTGCATCATGTTTTAATAAAACAATAAAACAGTCAACTAAGTTATATGTCATCTGACTTGAGTTTCACAGCAGATTTTGCTAAACCATAATATTCTGGACATGTTTTTGGTTTTTAAGAAATACCACAGGCAATCCATGGTACAAGCTATTTCCTTAAGGTAAAATTACGTGTCATGTGACATGAGTGTCGCTGTAGTTTTGCTAAATCATTCTCAACATCAAACCACAAAGCAAATGTCAAAACTCCCATTGAAATATAATTTTTGTGTTGAAGGCATTCAGATGACATTCTTTTAAAAACACTAAGCCTTGTTTCCTCTGAACTGCTCATACAGATGTGAGTGACAACATGACAAGACCAACAAAATGGCATGTGCGCCCAGCAAAGACTCAGATCAGCCTGGGCATCCGCCCAGTCTGATCAGAGTCTTTGCTGTAGGTATGAAGCTAGCTTAGACCCTGATCTACCCTTTAAGTGCACAGCAAAGACTCTGAACAGACTGGGCAGATGAGATGCCTAAGTTGATCCAAGTCTTCGCTGAGCGCACATTCTACTTCTTGGTTTTGTTGTGTCACAGTTCAAATGATTATACCTAGACTAACTTAAGCATGTACCCGGTCTGATTGGGGGCCTTAGACTCTACAGGGATTAAAGCTGGTGTTTGCAAACAGCACATATACACATACCTTTGAAATATACAGTAATGAATTTGGATCATATTTGGTACTGAACTGCTCTCCCTGATGCTCAAGGTAGCTTTCTATGGCAAAGGTTGGGCACAGAGTTGGGGGACATTGGGGGTTGATTCTCTTCAGTCCAAACCTGTCTTCCCACTCTGGTCCACTGCGGTAGGTCATTGTGGCTATCTCTCTGAAGAATATACATCAATCATACATTCAATCAAACTCTACATAAAATCACTAGAATATTGATGAAAGAAGCCATTATGTTGGAGGGAACAATCATTATCTGAAATAGTAAGGCGTTTATCACCAATACAGTCAAATCTCGATATCTCAAACACTGATACCTCAAAGTCCCTCTTATATCATAGATTATAGTTTGGATACATTTCCTGTTTTCATTTAAAGTTCAACTCTGGATATCTCAAACTACTGATATCTCAAAGTAAATTTTCTGGGACCAGAAAATTTTCTTTGAGATATCAGTAGTCTGGGATGAATTTCAACTTTGAGATATCGAGAGTTGACTGTACTTGCTGAAGTTCGACTGCACAGTTTCATATTCTGAACTGGTTATAACCTTTATCATCGTAATGAGTCATGAAAATCATAAATACAATTCTTTGCACAAATTTCCTCCAACACCAACTCGTGAAAATAAGCACTAATGAAATTTCACCGTTTACAACATATCATTCATGTTTAAATTTTGTAGACACCCCCATTTACTACAAAGAATTATACGGCCAATGAGCAATAGATGTTTCCAAGCCACACCCAGAATGTCGCTCAAAAGACACTTGGTAGTATATAGCTGACCAATGCAGCAACAACTTTGCACGTGACATAGTCCCACAAACAAAATCCCATGTGTTTAATCTCCCATAAGTCTGTGATTTACATGTACCTTGCAGTTAATGAAGAGATGCATACCTGTTTAAAGTAGGTGTGGCTTTGGAAAGGTCATGAAGTCTGATCAGCCTTATGTATGGCTCATGTTCCTTCTTTTGAATATGCTCTCTGCTCTTGATGGAACTCTTTAAGATTTTAATTATACATGTATGTCTTTCAGTTTACTTAAAAGCTCAGTTGTCTAATACTTCCTTTATGTTTAGTCTCACTATTAAACTATTTAGTTATAATGCTATGCCTTTATATGACCCCCACTATAACATGACAAAGGAACTGTATTGTACCTGGCAAGCTTCATTCCCATTTTAGGGTAAGCCCCATCATAGTAATGGCCCTTTGCCCAGTTGGGGTCAGTCATAATGCACTTCCTCTGTAGATATCTCATGGCAATAGATGATGGATGGCTCTTTGCACAGGAAGATATTGATATCATTCTGTAAAAAATTATCATATGACTGTTCGATTATATGCAATTCAGACATAATTGAGCTGTGACATGACAAAACCAACAGAAAGGCAAGACTCAGATCCACCAATCTGATCAGAGTCTTCGCTATATATTCACTATAGGGTAGCAAAGGGTCTGGCTACCTCCACGCATACAGCAAAGACTCTGACCAGACTGGGCAGATGCCCAGGCGGAACTGAATCTTCGCTGGGCACACATGGCAATTTTTGGTTTTGTAGTGTCCCATCTCATATTGGCATTACATCATCTTTAACATCCTCACTTATGGGTACACCACGACATTTCTCCACAATTTTCATTCAAGGGAAGCAACTTTTATAGCGTCCAGTTTGCTTTCATGGACAATGAAGACCTTCCAGAATGAGTCTATTCTTAAAGGAAGGAATTTGCTCCTATGGAAGCAAATGTTTTCAGTCGTATCACATCTAAAAGGGAGCCAGAATGAAAATGACTGAGTTGCTTCCCCTGGATGTATACCTGTTCATCTTAACATCCAGTTTTCGGGAGTCCAACCTTGACAATTAGATTTAATGTGAGACAACTGTCTATAGCTAAAATGTTCCCAAAAATTTGGTTGTATCATAAACAGAATCTTAAATTAGCAATTTTTTGGTTTGTTACAAAAATTTTATAATAAATATTAACAAGTCTCAATCTCTGTAATAATTCTAAAATATGTAAATAGAAGAGGAATATACAAACAAACTTGTGTCAACAAACTACAATGCTTACCTTCCCACCCTCTCCGGATAAACTGCCGCTGCCAGCAGCGAACACATGCCCCCGAGACTAGAACCCACACTGGCATGGAGCTGGAAGAGACATTATTCAGATAAAAACAATTTTCCTTAAAATTCTAAATACTCGGACAAAATTTCCTTTGCAAACAGTGCAGACCAGATCAGACTGCTCCTTAAGGAGCAGTCTGATCAGAGTCTACACTGTATGCCATTCTATCTGCATCTTTTAAATGCATTACTGCAACCAAAAACCAAACTGTCCCAATTTTTCAGACATTTGGGGTAATTATTTTTGAGTCCCAATTTTTTTTATATTTTACAGTATAATATAAATGAATGGTTATTGTGTAATGATATTATAAAAAGCATTGTAAAAGCATCCCAAAATTCCATAAAATTCTGAGAAACATTGGTTCTGGGAGCCATTCTGATGTTTCAGTAGATGAAAATCCTATGTGGGCTTCAATTTATTCTTAAGTCTGGCTAGGTCCAAACTGGATGGACGGCTTGCAATTTTACATCCTTTTCAATAGTATTTAGGTCACATCAGGATGATGAAAGGCTGTGTGCAGTGGAACCCTGTGTACTTTAGGAAAGATTCTCGCCTCAAGCGAGTCTTGAACTTGGGTCCGCTAGATCAGTAAGCTAGTGCTTAACCCACTGAGCTACTGTGGTTCCATAGTGTAGCGTTTGGGGTTTCTTTGTCCCCAGGGAAATGAAACTTAAAATGCAGAAATATGATGCAACTGGTCTACATGTGTGGATGCATGCAGTATAGAAACAAACAATGTAAAACCACAATTTATATATAAAATACAGGACATATGCAAATTGACTGTAACATAATGATAAAGACTTGAGGCATTCCTTTTGAATGTCATTAAGTATTGTTTTTCTGTACAGTACCGTAATGACCCTAAAATTTCGGACAACCGAAAGTCGGACAATTACAGTTTGAAAATTCTTAGACAGTGGATTTTATACACATTAATGCATCCAAATGATGCTTAGTGAATGGCATACATTGCAGTCCCTGACCAAAATGCTCCTGAAGGAGCAGTTTGATCTGGGTCTACAATGTTTGCTCAGACCTGTCTGTCAGAATATTTAGGGTCAGTACTGTAACCAAATTTTGCATGAATTTGCTCATACAGTATCAACAATATTTACTTTTATGACAAACCATATCTGTTTTGGAACTGCAACACAAAATTATTGCACTGCATTGAAAATAAATTATGGGTATAATGACTACAGCTGAAATTGAATTAAATGTAACATGTAAGTTTGACCCTAAAAATGGACTAACATAATTCAAGTCATGACTAGTGGGGATCAGATTTGCTTACATTTGAATGAATAGGGTGTTCCAAAAGGGCTGGAACTGGGGCAGCAGACACTATTTTTTTCTAATAAAAAAAAATGACCTGAGTTTACCTTATCTATGCCCAGATGGTCCAGGAGTACAATCTGAGCATTCACCATGTCTCTTACACTCAGCACTGGGAATGTTGTGGCATACTCCTGTGGAATAGAAAAAAATACAGATGTTAAACATATCAACTTAAAATGTTACATATTGAGAGTGTTTGGTGAATTTATAAGTTATGATAATGATTATTGAGCAACCAGAATGAACAACAATCAACAAGTCCTTAGTTATTCTAATAAGTAATTATCGTCTGGTATTCCAAATTCTTGAATATTCTAATTTCGTGACGTAATTATTTTCAAGCTTTTCTCATGTGATTTTGCCGCCACAGATAAAAATAGGCTGCCAAACGTCTCTCAGCTGTCAATAGAAATAAATTTAAACTATTGCCATCAAAATGAGTTTCAAGCAGGACAGACATACACAGTCATCAAGAAAAGTTGATAAAAAAACAGGATTTTACTATTCCCAGATTGGAGAATAACTAAAGTTACATAAGTGTCAAACTTGAAAAATCTAAATGGACATCTAATGCAAATTCAGCGTCTGTTTGTTTACAACATGGCGGTCCAAGTCACCTGATTTTTTAAGCATAATCTAGGATAAGACAGAATCATTATGTGAAAAAGGTCAATGGGGGTCCTTATTCACAATTAATGAAAAATTTTATTTTCTCAAACAAAAACTCGGGATTTTCCCAGCAGCTAGGAACCAAAATATTTGAAAAATCTAATAAATATCTGCCGTAAATATAAACTGTGAATCAAATTTGAGTATTTTTGTCTTCTCTGGCATTTTAGTACAATGCATTTTGCTTTTTACTATGTTGTTTGAAAATTTGGATTCAACTATCGGTTTTTTCTATGATCTATCATTACTGCATACTTTATATACATGTAGATTTAAACAGTCAAACTAAGTTTTTATAAGTTTTCACTAATGTAAATAATTGCAAACATCACAGAAACTAAACAATAACTGATGTGGCCTGATTATCAACCAGGAAACAGCGGTCTCGGGATGATGTCACAAATTTACAATACTGATAATGGCGACATTCATCGGAAACTATGCATGTGAATTCCAAGTTGTTTTCAACTCAAAATTTATTTACAAAGTTTCAATTCTTGAAAGGGCGAGAAAACAATAAGTCTTTGGGGTAAATGATTATTAACTTGCTTTTTATTGAATTCTTTTCATGAATGCTGATAGGGAGCTTAGCGTCACGAATTTATAATACTCTAGGATACAAAAGTATTTGGGCATTTTATTAGTTCTATGATGGGACTTTTTAGTTGAAGGTAAATGGGTACGGTTTGAAGGGAAGTAATTCTGCAATTTTCATGTTTGCCTCCTTTCTCACATGGAATAACAGGGAACAACTCTTTCCTTCTAAGAATTGACGCCTCCCTTTAGGAAACGCTTCATCCTGCACTGAAGCAAACAGTAAGAAATGAGTTGTTCCCCTTAATACAAATGGCAGAAAAATATGGTGGTGTTACCCATTTACCTTAAAATTTACCAAATTGATTTGTTCTATCTTGATTTGTAAAAACCATATGGACGGACGCTCGGCGCCCCGTTACTGCGGCTATGGATTCGTTCCGCTGAGGTGCGGGGGTAACGTCGATATGAGAATTGAAATATGATGATGATGTAAAAACCATACATTACATACTGTCAAAACTGTATTAAGCAATTACCTTAAAGAAGCTAAAAGCCGATTGCTTAAGTATTGACCTTTTATTGAACATGATTGCTTAACAAACTGAAAAGCAGTCTTTAGATTTGACTGTAAATCAATTTGCACCAGTCTGATCTGGTACTACACTGTTTCTACAGGCATTTATGTTTAAACAGTAATTACTACAAATAAGGTAGCTGAGAGGAAGTATTATGGTCAATGCAGACTAAAATTATGAAATAAGGTAATGTAAAATGAAGTGGATATATAAATGTTTCAGTCTTTCAGTTTTAATAAGTCAACCCTTTTTAGACAGGAAACCAGACAGAGCTCTAGATAAGAGGGGTATTTGACTATAATTGAGGGATAATTTTTTTTTTATTTCTCATTGAAACCATATGTTGTGACCCCTCATCGGAACAGTCTCTACGAGACGGTTCCGATGAGGGGTCACAACATGTTTCTTTTTAGACATAACAAAAATTATCCTTAATTATCACCAAATACTCCCTCTTATCTAGGGCTCTGCCAGATATGGGGACATATGCAAACAGTGCTGATCCAGTTAAAGACACAGCAGAACATGGCATCTTATCAGGATCAACAATGCTTGCTTACATGAATTTCTATACAAAATGCAATAAAAGAGGAAGTTTCCCCAGAAACCCCCCAAAACTAGAAATGAGCTGGCCCAATACTAAGGATGGATAAGTCTACTGGTCAACAAAGGATTAAAGCCTTATTAGAGCCCTAAAACTACCATGAAAGGCTCACCTTTCCTGTCAATGGGTTGATAGATGAAGGTCCTCTGAAACAAAAACATGCTAAATGCAAAGTTTGCAAAAAGAAAAAAAATGCTTATGGTATGTCATTTGTTAGAAGAACACACTGACATTTGTTTATGTAAATTTGAAATTTAATTTTGAAGAATCATCTTGTGATGAGACTTTAAATTATGTGAGAATGTCTCTAAATAAATTTCAAGAAAAACACTGACTTAAATTATCTGAGAAAAATTATCTTTATAAATTTCAGTTTCATATTCACAAATTTCATATTACCATATGTCACTATCACAATTTCACTATCATGAATATTCCAGTCTGCAAAGGATTTGCAGCATAATCTCCAAGCCTGACCCCTCAAGTTGCTATATTGTGAGGGCATAGCAGACCAGGGCCCAGTTGTTCAAAACTAACAATGTCGTTAGTTAACAAGATGTTAAAATGAATTTAATGTTAATACCTCAAATATGCCAATTTTTTTTGTTGAAAAAAATGTGAGAAGCTTTTGCATTGCAAAAGCTTCTCACATGTTTTCACCAAAAAAAATATCAGTGTATTTGGTAATAATAAATGTAAGACACTTATCGAGTTGACCTTTAACGAGATTGTTAGGCTAATGATGCTTTGAACAACTGCATGGGCAAAGGCTTTCTGCCATCTTTTTTAAAGGGAGGCAGTCTTTGCGAATGCCTGTTTGACAAGTGTTTGCTTCCCTGGATAAAGCAGCGTTTCAAAATGCTGTCTACTCTAAGTACTCTTAAAGGAAGTTGTCAGGATTGAGCACCACAGAGAAGCAAGGCAAAAGTGACAGTTACTTCCAGTAACATCAATGGTAACATGAAATCTGAAAATCTGAACTGAAGTTTTATCAACAATTTTTCTCAAATACTTTCATTCAGTCTTGTTAGTTGATTCAACTGTGATGTTAGTAGAGTTTTACCCCATACACCATATTAATCCTATTAAACACCCCCTCCTCTTTTCCAAAAATAATGTTACATTTACTTGCATGAATTCCTGTTTGCTTCTCTGGATAAGGTAGCTCTTTGAAATGGGCTCTATTCTTAAGGGAAAGAATTTGCTCCATGCAGACCTAGAGGAGCAAATTCTTTTAGGAGTTGACCCCACCCCTACTAAGATAAGAGGCAAAAATAGTAAAGTTACTACCCCTGAAAGTATATTAATTCACCTTAATACTGTTCATTAAAGGAATTTTGGCTGTGGCTGATTTACTACAAATTAGGCTCTAAATAACACCCCCCATTGCCCTAGGGTGTTTAATAGTATAAATACAGTATATTCAATTATTCATACATCTCCACCTTTTTGGTAATAGAATCTATCTACAAATTAAAACAAGTCCATTTGTTCTTATAGAAGATGTTTTCCTGGGTCTAGTTGTTAGGAATTAACGACCCTGTTGGTTAATAAGACCTTTTTTTTTTCGAACATATTATACCCCAAATTCCTATCAGTCTATCACCAGATACTCCCTCTTATCTAGAGCTCTGTGATAAAGCAAATTAAAATTCAAAGTGTATCAGTTCAAGAACAAATCATTTATTTATTAAAGCACAAATACTTACGTAGAACCATAACAACCCCCTAAGGTGTTGGTACATATCACAAAGAATTTGGAGGTGTCAACTGCACAGCCCGGACCAACAAACTTCTCCCACCAACCTGGAGTTGGATTATCCTAAAAACAGAAAAAGAAAATTTAGCGTATGTGCAAATTTAACAATGTCATGCACAAACAATTCTTGCGTCAACCTTCTTTTCTACATGTAGAACTTTGTTATCCTGTGATGTTAAATATATTTCGTTATGATAAACATCAAATCTGGTACCTTGAAAAGTCATTCAAAGCTTTATAAATTGGAAACATATACACTGTATGTATATTTTGATGTAATATTACAAATCCTTAAGAAAATTTACATAAAATTTAAATACCAGGCCCCGAGGTTATAATACTTTTTTCATGCTCAACTCAGCTGAGCATGAAATTTTATCTGCTAATAAAAAGCAAATTACTGATACGTACATCTGTTTTCTTGCTCAGTTTTGCTGAGTATGTAATTTTCTCTGCTTATCAATATGAAAATGCCAACATTAGTTGGCATTTTCATATTTATCAGCAGAGACAATTTCGTGCTCAGCTGAGCTGAGCATGATAAAAGTTTTATAACCTCGGGGCCAGGTATTCCTATTTTAGATCAACACAGACACTTTCATAAAACAATCACTAAACCAGGCAACTTGCATTTGTGTTCAGAAATATCAGTTACTAACTTCAACAAACTTCAAATCAATCTTATGCATAATCCTGGCCAATTTCAGATTCTTTGTAATAGTAGTGCTTCTGGAGATGGACTTACAAAAAATTTATTTCTAAAAAATTATGAAAAGTTCATCAACAGAAACTGCACAAAGTACCGATAATGTAATATCATAAAGGTTGAATTACATTCTTCAGTTTTGGAAAATTGAAATACATTCATGATTTTTGCATTTTACTGGTGTTGTGATTGTGGAGATATGTGGCCATGATCCACAGCATCAACAAAAGGACAGATTTTCTTCAGATCATTCGGACAAACTTACTTCATGACTTTTGGCATGAGAGCTGGCTGACAGACCAGCGTGGATTATCACAGCATTATCTCTGGCCCTGTTCAACTCCCCCCACGTCTCGTATGCCACGGTCAGCTCTGGCAGTATGGCATCATTGTATTGCAACGCAAATGGGCTGTCGTGTGTGTATGTTTTGAATCCGGAGACAACCTTGCTATATACTGGTTCAGGGCCTGTCACCTGGCTAAAATTAGAAATAACAAAGTTAGTCAATTACAATCAATGTCATATCTGACTCAATGTGAATGAGTGACAGTATACTTTCAGGGGAATCTGCTCTGCCATTTTCACTTTTGGATCCATTCTCAATAGGTGTCAACTCTAAATGAATGAATTTGCTCCCCCAGGAGCAAATTCTTTCATTTGAGAGTCAGCACCTTTATAGAAGGGGTTCAATGTCCAGAAAAGCAAAAGAAAGTCACAAAAGTTGCCTCCCTTAAATACACATTAACTGAGATTATGAAATTCTCACAGACTTTGACATTCATCAGCGTTAGTTAACGAGACGTTAAAATTTCAAACGCAAATATCTCAAATACGCCATTATTTTTTATTGAAAAAATATGAGAAGCTTTTGCACTTTTGTTGAAAAAATTTCTCAAAAAAAAATATCAGTGATCTGGTTATAAAAATGTGATACACTTAATGAGTTGACCTCTTAACGACCTCGTTAGGCAAACAGTGCTTGAACAACTGGGCCCAGATTTATTAGAACCATGTGCCTCACATTGTGGCATTTTGGTCCTGTTAGCCACCAGATTATAGTGCTCTGGATTCTTAAGTTGAAGACTGTGGGTCGATTGCTCAAAGCAAGTTGAAGCTAACTTTGAGTTTAGTCCATACAAAATGTATGGCTAACCTTGGGGATAACTTTAAACCAGCATTGTGCAATCGGCCCTGTGGGTTTAATTCAAGACCATGACTGAGTTCAGGACTACAATTTCCAGGTGGTCTTCTGATTATTTCAGCCTCGTCATCATCTCACAAAAGCATTTCCACATAGAGAACTAAAAATTATACTAGATGGATGGATAAAGGACTTGATGCTTTTCAACAGTATAGTTCAGTCATATCTGGACTACGGTATATGAGAAGGATAATTAATGGCTCAGTGCAATGACGCGCCATTTAGGTTTGGACAGAAACTCACTTCTAGTGGGACTCAAACCAAGGACCTCGTGATCCAAAGAGGCACTGCTCACCATTGGGCCACAGGGATGCTTCTCAAAATTATTGGAATACTTCTGAAGTGTACCTATAAATCATCAAATTATCATAAAGACTTTGTTTTTATTTGTCAGAAATCCAGGTCTGTTCACTTCCAAGTGCTGTGACATGTTAATCTCCATAAAAAAATCTTTTACAACATAGACACTGAAATGTACAATTTTTTTAGCCCATTAATTTGCAACATAAGTTCATTTCATTGTATAACAACACAAAAGCTCAAACAAATATCAGATTAGAAAGTTATGCTTAATTATGGTTTTCAATAAAATCCTAAGATCCTTTCATACAACACCAAGAAAGGCATTAAGGAGTCTGGATACACTTCCATAGTTTTCTGACATTTCTACAAAGGGAGACAACTTCTGTGTTAAATCCCTTCCAAATAGGGGGTGTACGTACTCTTCAAGGAAAGAATTTGCTCTTAAGAGTGCAGGTTTGTACCTTGAAGAGTCGCTCCCATATGGCAAAGGGAGGAAAAAGTGATAATGACAGAGTTGCTTCCCCTGAAAGTGTAACTATTCACCTCAACACAAACAACAGTAATTGTTAGGGCAAACTAAGTTTCAGTACACTGATTATTTTCTGTAATGAACTCAAATTTAGACCAGTCCTGTCTGCTCTATGGGAATAATGTTATATTTATAAACTGATAAACTATTGTTTTCAAAGCAAACAGTGAAGACCAAGCTAAGACTGCTCAGGAACAGGATCAGCTACACTGTTTGCACCAGTTCTTCTGTCCCAATGCTGAGGAATTTTATGGTAATTTAATCTTGGTACTGAATTAAAATTGTGAGCACTGGTGATGTATGCAAAACATACAGTATGGAAAGTTCATATGCAAATATCTGTCTAGACAAAAGGGTGAAAATAACTTTTTTTTTTACATTTTCTTTGCCAGCTGTTCAAAACTTAAGTTATTAAGCTCCACCCCCCCCCTAAAAAAAAACAAGAGGGCCATGAGGCCCTGAAATCGCTCACCTGGGCAATTGGCAAGGTGGCTTTTTCTTATCATGTCTGAAATTATCAAAATATGAGTCTTGGGTCAAAAGTCAAAGAATGACCATGACCGCTTGTACTCATAAATCTTCATGTACTCATTAAGACAACCATATATACCATTTTTAGGCCAAAATCTTCAAAACTTTCCACAAAATCTTATGTTCTAGCATTTTCCCATATTTGACCATGCCACAAAAAAGGTCAAGGTAAACCCAAGGTCACCATTTGAACACTCTTGGTGGTACTCTAGTACTCCATGCTACTTAACAAGTTTCAAGGCCATAGATGTATTGGACCTGGAGAAGAAAAATATTAAAGATTTATCCCATAAGTGGTAATGGCGGCCATGTTGGTCATGTGACCTTGACTGTTTGAACAAATTTTTATTCAATCAACCCCTGGAGGCTCTATATGAAATGTGTCTACAATTGGCCCTTTGACTTTTGAGGAAATGGTTGAAAATGTCAAAATATGAGCGATCTGGATCAAAGGTCAAGAAATGACCTTGACCTCTTGTACTCATGATTCTTCATGACCTCATTAAGACAACTGTATATACCAATTTTTAGGCCAAAATCTTCAAAACTTTCCATGTAATCTTATGTTCTAGGATTTTCCCATATTTGACCTTGCTGTAAAAAAGGTCAAGGTCAACACAAGGTCATAATTTGAACAATCTTGATAGTATTCAAGTACCCAATGCTACATACCAAGTCTCAAGGCCATCGGTCAATTGGTTCTGGAGAAGAAGATTTTTAAAGGTTTTTACCATATATGGGCATAGTGGCCATGTTAGTCATGTGACCATGACCGTTAGAATTTTTTTTCATTCCCTCAACCCTGGAGGCTCTATATAAAATTTGGTCACAATTGGCCCAGTGGTTTTTGAGGAGATTGTTTGAAATTGTCAAAATATGAGAGTTCTGGGTCAAAGGTCAAAGAATGACCTTGACCTCTTGTACTCACAAATCTTCACGTACTCATTAAGATGACTGTATATACCAATTTTTAGGCTAAAATCTTCAAAACTTATCATGAAATCTCATGTTCTAGCATTTTCCCAAATTTGACCTTGCCGTAAAAAAGGTCAAGGTAAACACAAGGTCATAATTTGAACAATCTTGATAGTACTCAAGTACTCAATGCTACATACCAAAACTCAAGGCCATCGGTCAACTGGTTCTGGAGAAGAAGATTTTTAAAGGTTTTTACCATATACGGGCGTGGTGGCCATGTTGGTCACGTGACCTGGACGGTATGAATAAATTTTTGTTCCCTCAACCCCTGCAGGCTCTAAATGAAATTTGGTTTCAATTGGCTCAGTGGCTTTTGAGGAGATTGTTAGAACTTGTCAAAATATGAGAGTTCAGGGTCAAAGGTCAAAGAATGACCTTGACCTCTTGTACTCGTAAATCTTCATGTAGTCATTAAGATGACTGTAGATACCAATTTTTAGCCCAAAATCTTCAACAGTTTCCAAGATATCTTATGTTGTAGCATCTTGCCATATAAAAGCATAAGGAAGCAAATTTGACCTTACCGTAAAAAAGGTCAAGGTCAACCCAAGGTCATAATTTGAACAATCTTGGTAGTACTCGCGTACCCGATGCTACATACCAAGTTTCAAGGCATCGGCCTATTGGTTCTGGAGAAGAAGATTTTTTCAGGTTTTTACCATATATGGGCATGGCGGCCATGTTGGTCATGTGACCAGGACCGTTTGAACAACTTTTCGTTCCTAAGGTCCCAGGAGGCTCTATATGAAATTTGGTTACAATCGGCCCAGCGGTTTCAGAGGAGAAGTCATTTGAAATTGTGGACGGACGGACGGACGACGGACGGACGGACGGACGACGACGGACGACGGAGCCTTACCATCCTATAAGCTCCCCCGGAGCCGCTGGCTCAGGTGAGCTAAAAAAAAAATTCTTCTTTCTGGTTACCCTACTGACCCTATATTTTTGGGGCCTACTCAAACTTTTTATGGCCTTGTGGGAATTTTAAGTGTATTTTTAGGCCATTTTTGAGGCTCTGTTTATAGTTTAAACAAGACATTTTTTCTTTTGGTCTTAGATAAAAAGAGGAATATACAATTTCAAATGTAGCAGAGCAAAAGCTCCTCACATTTGTTATAGGGTTGGGGTTGGGGGTGGGGGGGGGGGAAGGGGATATCAGCACACTAGATTTCTGTGTACAAGAAGACTTAATTTCAACAAAGTCTTGAATAATGACTTTGATGTTCAATGTTAACCATAATAATAGGTAAACAATAAAGTAATAAAACTTCACTTGACCTCAGACTGAATTTACATAAAACAATAAATAATACCTAGATATCAAAATTTACAAGTTGGAAACGTGACTGATACAATATGGAAAATGCATATGGACGTGATTTTGAAAATGTGCACACCATGACAAATTATATAGAGGGCATCAGGTCTAGGCTTTTCAGCTCCCTTATCAGTTTTGGCATAAAAACTGGGACTGTACACCATAAAGTGATAACCCTAACTATCCTAAAATGGCAAAATTTGATCAAAGATACAGGTTTCACAACAAGGATTTGGATTATCCAGAACTGTAATTTAACTCATGAAAAAAAAGGGCAGAACAAAGTTAATCTGCCTGCAGGACACTGAACGACTCTGATGGCCCTCTGATGTGTATAAATTCACAGGCAGCCTATGTCTAGGATCTGGCGAACTTTTGATAGGATGTATAAACATATCAGGTCCCACTTTATATACACTAACCTGACTGACATTATGTGATGAAATTTAACTTTAACATCTGCACTATCCTAAAATTTAAACATAATTATTTTCGATATCCTGCAATATATGGGTCTGAAATGCTGATAAATGGCAAACAGTGCTGCGATCCTGATCAGACTGCACTCTAGTGAGCTGGGTATACACTGTTTGTGCAAACATTTGAAATTCAGAACACCTGCCAAAATGCCTATATATAGGCATTAGGGCTAGTGTTCTGAATTTCAATACATATATATATGTGGTTATACTTACATAATCATGTGCAGTGCAATCATATTTAGGACATCTGCTAAATGCGCATGATCAACAGAAATATTTTGCTGTACAACTTTCTGAGGTGAAGTTCAGAACGATCACTAATCTAATCGAACCTAATTTCTGTCATTCAGGAGATTTTGGTGTAAGTCTGACCAGTCAGCTTAACTAATCAGTTGATAAACTGTTGGTTTGAGTCAATTAGTAGTTTCATACCATCAGCCAGACCAACATCAGAGACTGCCTGGGATCACAGGCCATACTCTTTCTAGTATTTTTCACAGTGAGCTGAGAGACTCACTATAAAGCCTGTTATGCAGAAAATGTTTCGTTAAGGGTAATTTGATTCGATGTGCTGACAGATGCTCGCATCGAAATGGGGCTGCAGGAAATTTGATTTACGAACATGCCATTGGCCAAGGGTAGGTAAGGAACAAAGTGGACTATAAAGTTAATAGCCCTGGCAGGCAAAGGTGGTTCAAAGGTACAGTCAGTTGGCATTTTGGTAAGAGTAAATGGTCTTTGAAATTTTAGAACATTTCACAGTAATACACTGACAATAAAGCCCTATTCATCTTAATGGGAAAACAATGGGATTTAAGTGCATTGATTAATTAAATTTTATATAACAGACTGAGACAAACGAACTCAAAACTGACCTTAAATGTTAAAAGATAGTACAATTCATGAATGGGACATCATGCCATACTATACATTTGATATCTGACCCAGATTTTAAAAACTTACCACAGAAGCTGAAAATATTAGGACAGAAAGTTTCAAACAAGTATCCCTGCTCCAAGAGGAGAATTAGGGTTTACACTGCTTGTCAGTCAGCCTGCATTACAGTTTTTGTGATTTTAAAAGTTATAGGAGCATATGGTGTGGGCAATTTAACTGAAACATTCAACAAATTCAAAGGTAAGATCATTAAAGACAATATACTGGATCCAAATACATATATTTATTATGGTATGGTAGTCAGATAACGGCAAGGGCACTGTTATAAATAGGTACATAAGTTAGAAATGTCCTATTTTCTGTCATGAATATTATGATGTACTATATGGTTTACCTTTAATATAGGTTAATAATTGTAATGGAAGTTTTATACTTTCAAGTGGAAACTTTTGATTGAGGCTTTGATTCTCCCTCTGACCCACACACCCTCTCAGTTTATATTTAACATGATAACTGCAATTAAAGTTGCTTGCTTCATGGAGGCAAATTGAATATTTTTTTTTAAAATTAATAAATTCTTTTAAAGTACATGTATGGGTACAAACTAACATAAAGTACATAATCATTAAGTACATAAAAGTGAAGTCTACTAGGTGTCTATAAGAACCCCAGTAGCTCAGCACTGACCTGCTGGTTTCCGCCTACAGCTGGAGGCGGAATCTTTTCAATCATAAACAGAGTTCCTTTGCACAATGCCATTCAATATCACCCCCAAACACTGTTGAAAAGGAGATAAAATTGCAAGTCATCCATTCACTCCTAGATTATCACTTAGGCATCTAGATTATCTAAGTTGAGTTTTACCGGCCACTCTGTCACATACAGCATAGTGTGTTTAATCACGTAATGCTTTTCATAATCATTCATTGAAAACTACAGTCCTGTCTATCAATGCTTTACACAAAACTGGTTTTAAAAGAGGTATTAGGCTAATCTGTATCTTCTGCTTTCTCTGTCGTACACAACATGATTTTGGGCACTCTGTAATCAGTTAAAAAAAATTTCCTTCACATTTTCATACCAATCTTTTTATTTTTTACTGATATATTTTAGTTCATATTGCTGAAGTACATGACTTGACAATACAGGACACCTTGTCTTAACCCTGCTTGCCCATCATGTAAACCTTAACCAAAACATTAAATTTGGATGGGACGCTGAGGCACGAGTAGCATGCAAAAGCTGCTTTCTTCTCTTTTTGCATATGACACTGCAAATGAAAATGCAAATGCATATGAAAATAACTTTTAAAACCGTAGGGGTATGTAGCTTTTTTGGTTGGTTTAAACAATATTTTATTCATAGAAATTACATATATATAATACAAAAGTAGATAATGGTACAGGATCTGACAGTAAGCAAAATGCTTATATAAAAGCCATCTCCTGAAATCACTTGCCCAGTCTGATCAAATTCTTCGCTGTCTGCATCAGACTGGGCGGATGCCCAGGCTTATTTGAGTCTGCGCTGGGTGCACAACCCCATTGCTGGTTCTCTCATGTCGTGGCTCATATATATTTGGCATTTCAAAGGCAGAAGTCTGCATGAGGAATTACTAGTTAACTACAATTCAGTTATAGATCTATTCAGTGACCTATATGTATTTATAGGTCACTGATCTATTTGGTGATGGTAACAAACACCATTCACCTAATCCATACATCTACTTCTCTTAATAGAATTCCTCCATAACAGCACACCCTAGAACATCAAAAGTAGACTTACTTCTTTGAAAGACATGGAAAATCTGTATCCATTCCACGAAATAACAGATCATTTTCAGGAACCTCAACTTGTGGTAATGGGCACTCTTGTTGTCTTATATTGCTGGAGGTGTGAATAAATCGCCATCGCTGTACGTTATTGGAACTGTCAGTTAAATAACTTGTCAAAAATTTGCCCGCAGATTTACTGAGATTCCGAAATGTTCTTTTCTGCAATAGAGACGCATTCTGTGCTAAAAAGCAGCTTCTGCACATTGAGATTACTTTCATTTTCGTTTTGACACTGCACTTTCCTGCCAATGTTTTGATTGCAGCTTAAACACTATTTGTCAAACCCAAGCAAAAGTTAGGCTATATATACAAACCCAGTCACCTACATGTCACCGTGACAGTCGATATGGTGAATGAAATTAGCCACTCAAGCGACAAGAGGAACTATTCAGGACACCATTTGTTGCGTCATATCATACGTTTTCGCGGGCGGGCTGAGTGAGTTCTCACGAATTCAATTTTCGGACGAAATAAAAACCAGTGGCCAAGAGGAAAAACAACAAGAATTTCCTCAATATTTTAGCATTTTTCGGTAATGGGTATGTGTAAAATATTTGTGTAGAAATATTGACATATCTTACTGCATGTCATAAAACAGGCAAAAAATAAGCAAAAACAATTATTTTCGTTTCGTCCATAGTAATCCATACAAAAAACAATAACAAAAGCACGTGGCTGTCATTCCATCAGGTCGTGAGAGTCAAGGTCGATGTACCGTTATAGATAATGTCGGATTTTCCCAGTTAAAGTACGGAAGCTAATAGTCGCCGTATCTAAATTATATAGATAGATAACTGGCGATTTTAGGTCCTTTTCAGCAGTCTGAGTTTTTCAGTTATAGGCCTACATCAGGACGTTGGAAGGGTGATAATGAAAGCCTGTGTGCAATGGTATTCCGTTTATGACTGAAAAGATTTCCGCCTCGGGTAGATCATCAGCAGGCCAGTACCCAGCAGGCACATGACGTTGAAATGACGTCGTACTGACGTCGATGCGACGTAATGACGTACTGACGTCGATGCGACGTAATGACGTCGCATCGACGTCAGTAAGACGTCATGTGACTGCTGGGTAGTGGCAGAGCTCTACCGTGGCTCCCCAATATGTAAATGGAATAGCGTAGAGGTTTGGGTGGTTGGGAACGTGGAAAGGGGAAGGGAGGGGACGTGGAACGAGTGGGGCTTTCTGTGCATGTGCATGGCCTGATCCATTCTTACGATAAAGTGCACTGATTTTATTTAAATGTCAAATTTAAGTCCCTCAAGTCAGTCCGCCCTCATATGAGCGCAATAGGATGGATGGGTGGGTCGGCGGGGAGGATAAGAGCGCATTGGCTGAGGTAGAATGGTTATCGATATATAGGAGTGGGTGCGGGGGGGGGGGGGGGGTGGGGGTGGAGAGGGTAGCGGTACAAAGCGCGTGCGTCTACCGAGCGAAGTCCTAGGGAGTAGCCTACTCTATGGGGTGGCGGTCGGTCGATACCCGGGGGAGGGGGGATGCTCTCTAGTAAAATTGTAAAATACAAAATGCTATTTTTCTGCATTCTGGGCCTATTCTGACTGCGTTTTCAGTGTGCCTATTCCGACTGAATTTTCAGCGTAACTGGGATTGGGTGTTTTTCATGCTAAAGTTTCCTACAAAGACATACCTATATCTAGATTATTGGGCATTTCTAACTATACTTGGACTTTGCCAGTAGAAACCAAGAAAGATAACACAACAAACTGGCGTGGTAAAAATAATTCCCTTAATTTATATAACAGCACGTCTTTAAATTAAGTGTCACCTCCTTCTTTCTTTTAGAATGTATTCTCCTCCACTCGATGGGAGCATCGCACACAAAATAAAATGTTTCTAACCATGCACTACAGGCACTCGACGAAATTCTCGTATATCATGAAATGTTAGTCTGTCTCCCACCTCTCTATCAAATTTCAAGTCGATCGCTTGCGATATAAGAAAGTTACTAAATATCCCACATCGTAGTTTAATAGAGAGAGATCAACTACGAAATGGGGTATTACTTTCTTATATCGCAACCGATCGACTTAAAAGTTGATAGAAAGGTGGGAGACAGACTAACATTTCATAATATATGAGAATTTCACAAATTTTTCGTCGAGTGCCTGTGCCATGCACTGTACAAACACTCAAAAATCTAAAAATTCTAAAACAACAATTGGTTGAATGCGGCAGCCATCATTCCCTCTTCTGTTGTAAGCGAAGTTTCTTAACATGAATTTTCTAGAGTCTCTGGATATCACTTTTATCTTTGGGACAATTGAGATCAGTTTGGGTTTGTTTTATGAATATAATCCGGACACACAAGAACTTTCAGTGCATTTCACCAGATTCCAAATAAATGCGGTTGCCTCTTGTAGTGTTACCTGTAAGTATAGCAACATAATCATTGCAAGACGACTCGCTGAGACTACACAGATTTGTGCAAGAAGTATAAAACATATAAAAGTTTGTCGACGTCTGGACCATTTATATCATATTTTTTTTTTGCATTATTTTAACAAGTGAAAGATAACGCATGAACAGCTCTTTCGTTCGTTAAGGATTGTGGCATATGGGAAACATGGCAGCAGTATTTGCTGTTGAACAGGGGCAAAAATGCGTTTTTTGCCAACCAATACGCGAAATAAAGAAGGAATTTATATGATAGCAGTTTTTGCGCTGGGGCGCAGTTTTAAAATCAATGGATCTCTCTATATTTTATATCAGTTTAAAGTACACGAACAGTAATTCCCTTTCGCAAAGCAAATCCTGGCCTCCGTAACAATAAAAAAATAATACTTCCGTAAATAAAACGAAGATCTACTAAATTTTCACCCTGCTCTACTAAATTTTCACCCTGCATCAGAAGTTTATTTTACAGAATAATTTTCATTGCAAAATGCAAGTGTTCTAGAAAATATGTCATCGCCTTTTAATGGGTTGAGCGTTGAAGTCCCTAGACGGACCAGTAGGTGGTACTGGTGATAATGAGTAGGGGAGACCGGGGCTAGTTGGTCCGAAAATTGCATTTTTTCAAATGACGAGGTTAATATTCATTTGCTGGTATTATTTTCGATTTGCGTTACTAGTATAATCATTTTTCTAACTTATTTTATAGTTTCTTCGTTCGGAATATGACAGATTCTGATAAATATAGCCGTTTTCCGAGACGAGGTAAACTGGATCGGGGTAAGTTGGTCCGGACAGCGGGGTAAGTTGGACCGACGGGATAGGTTGGAAGGAAAATAGATTTAATAGTCAAACAAATATAATTTCATAAAAAACAAGAATATGAAACTACATGTATTTTAAAAGAGTGCGCATCTATGTTTTCACTGATAATACCTCAGCCACATAAAGGCTTTGATGCCGATTCGATTTTATTTTGTGGGGTCGATAAACAGGAAAAATGCATTTTCTTAACAGTCTTCTATTTTTTCTTTCCATGTGTATTGTTATTTTAAACTATATTTCTGTGTAAGAGTATACTTTTACCGAAGACGCATCTGTTTGGTGGCCCAAAAGAGGCTCGCTGGCAATCAAAGGATGAAACAAAGTAAATGTTTGACAGCTGATTTTCTGATTTTATGGGATCGGATTGTAACATTTATTATAATGCCGCCCTTTTGCGATTTTAATACATACGTATCTGGACATCGAAATTTCATTCTGATGATACAGTATGTTGCGTCATGTTAGCTGTGTACGAAAAGTCCCGTGAAGTCTAAAAGTGTGAAACATATAAGGGAGACCGGGGCTAGTTGGTCCGGAAATTGCTTTTTTTAAGTTTGATTTTTTCAAATGCTGAGGTTAATATTCATCTGCTAGTATTATTTTCGCATTGCGTAACGAGTATAATCATTTTTCTAACTTATTCTATAGTGTTTCGGTCCGAAAATGACAGATTCCGACGGACCAACTTACCCCGTCGCAGATGGACCTACTTACCTCGACCATACCGAACTCTAAATCTTCACTTATGGCCGAAACGCCATTGAATTTAGAAACAGCAAATATGCACGATTGAATACCATAGGTGACGAGCTTTCGGAAAATGTATAACATAAGCGTGTAATTTGATACACAGAAAATGCAAAAACAAAATATTACAGGTGCAAGAAAGTTACTTATATGGTACAAAATCGGTTTTTCTTCTCAATATTTTATATGAGTTCTCCGATCGTCATCTTTTTCTCTTCAGTAAGTGTAACATAATAAAAACTGTCATTACGTATTATACTGTTGTCATATTTTTTTCTCAGTTAAGCCTAATTGCCCTTGGACCAACTTGCCCCGCGGACCAACTAGCCCCGGTCTCCCCTAGAGGAAATATAAAACGACTGCGCGTGGATCTGACTCGAACACACAACCGAGGGATAAATGCGGAAGTTTATCAGCTTGCTGATAATATTTTCAGGTTTAAACATGTTAAAGGCCCCATAGCTCTATCGGCTTGGAAGTATCGCTGCTAGTTGTGCACTGCATAACCTACATTATCATATCGTACACGCTGGCGTGTGAGGGGAGGTAATCCAAACTAGTACAGTGGACTCGACAGTATCGGATCATCGACAGTATCGGATCACTCTTAGGTTATCACCCATTTTTCTCACAAATGAAGCAAATATTTTTACCATTATATTCCAGTCATCAAGTTCGACTAATGGCAAATTGCAGGGTGAAAAATCCGATCGAAATCTGCGGCTGAGAAACAAATCAGAGTTGTTGAAAAGCTTGGCATCTCTTCAGCGGCGCTTGCATTTTACCTGTTGCTCGTTACCCCCAGGATAGATTTCGGTTATTTAAACTATTTTATCATTAGTCGATTGAAACCAATTTTGCTTTGTAATGTGTCCTGGCATCCCTAAAATTGCAGGCAGCCGTTATTTTTGTGACATCCCAGTATTTGATGAAACTAAAGACTTGAAAAGTGAGGCACCGATGTGCGACAGTAACGGATCATTATGTAATTTGAACTGAAATACAGGCCTCAGCTGGAAACTGCATGTTGGATGTATGGTCTGATGCTGTAAACAAGTCATAAATCAACTACCTGAGTGGCTGCTGCGTCTTTTTTCAAAGATAACATCATTTTTGTAAAATATCCCCCATCCCAAGCCCCACATTCTAGCGTATGATAATGAAGGTTATGCGTAGCACAACCAAGCTTCTGCTAAACATTCTGTTGAAACATTCGAGATCAGCTCGCATGAATGTGAACCCAATAATGACTGGCGTTCATCGGATGGACATCTTTACACTGTGTAGACTCAGATTAATGCCGGCCCAGAACTCGTTGAATGACCATGTAGTGTTTATACACTGATTGCACTGAAATATCGTTTAGGCGGGAAATCACCGTAAATTTGTTGATCCTGATCAGACACCACGGTCTTATCAGAGTCTACACTTAGAAAAGGCAGTTTATGATCTTTACTGTTTGAGTAGTTCCATGCTATGAGGCGCAGGGGATTACTGAGTTAAGAATTTTTGGCATCTTGTAGTTTTGTATACATTCAACTTTTATTTAACAGACAAAACCGTTGCTGGTAAAGGACCGCATGAAAAATATCGTTGAAAGGCCGTAAAAGTTTCCTCAGAGAGTTTAATAGGTCCGACTCCTTATGTAGCAAAATTATTGAAGCTAAGAGGGTTGTCAGAATGCCTCGGAGAAACTCTCCTATAAAATAATATCATATGATCCGATACTGTCGCACCTGATTCGTTACTGTCGCAGGACCCTCTCGTAAGTCTGCATAGGTTATCTGCCCTTAAAGGAATACATTTCGTAAATATTTTGACATGGATAGATAGAAGGGATATTTTGCAATTGTTTTGTGTTATAACATACATACTTTTAGCATTCATATACAACAAAACGGGAGTTTTATTGAACTTGATCCGATACTGTCGAGTCCACTGTATCGCTGCAAGCTTCTTGCCATAGTTTCGCCAGTCTCACTGTAATTAAATGACCCCAATAAGCCAACTTCAAACAAATAAATCATCCCTGCCGAGCCGCGTAGCGCAATCGGTAGGGCACCTGACTTATAAGTCAGAGATCCTGGGTTCGAAACCCGGTCTGGCCACATACTTTCGTTTCTCCTTCCGCTGATTCAAGAAGGGCAGTTGTTAGTACTGGTTAACCGCTTTTTAATAGGAGGTCTCAGCCTGCCCAGGAATAGTGTGGTTAGGTTAACTGACCGTCCCGACATGACCATAGCTGTTTACCGTGGACGTTAAGCACCAAATCCAACAAAAAAATCATCCCTGGGTTCAATATTGATTCAACCTTGGGGCCTCAATACTGATTCAACCTTGGGGCCTCAATATTGATTCAAAATTTGCCATTCAATATAAAATCAACGAAGAATTACACCCTGAATTCGAAAATTTGATTCAACTTTGAGGCCTCAGTGTTGATGCTCTGTCATGATGAATGACATAATATTGAGCCGCGACACGAGAAAACCAACAATGTGGTTTTGCGCCCAGCGCAGACTCAGATCAGCCTGGGAATCCGCCCAGTCTGATCAGAGTCTTCGCTGTCCGCATGAAGGTAGCTTAGACCCTTAGCTACTCTTTAAGCGCTTAGCAAAGAGTCTGATCAGACTGGGTGGATGCCCAGGCTGATCTGAGTCTGTGCTGGGCGCACAACCACTTTGTTGGTTTTCTCGTGTCGCGGCTCAATTATTGTATCGACGTTGATAAGACATAGGTATGCGTGTTGGATTCCATGAAATAAGGGGGTGGTTGGATGGTGCGATGGTGCTGGCTATCGACGTTGATAAGACATAGGTATGCGTGTTGGAGTGCCAGGGCGTCCTACTGATTTGGAACACTGTAGGACAAGGGTCTACTGTGCTTGCAATAGGTGCGGGTGGGGGTTGTTTGGACATTTTTCTCTCGTTTATCATTTCTCTTCTTTCTCCCTCTCTCTGGGAGACGGCCCGATATAGAATGAAATACTTTCTCAAAGGGCCGTTAACCCAGACCAAATCAATCAACCAATCAATCAACCAATCAATCAATCAATCAATCAATCAATCAATCCATGAAATAATACAAAAACAACGACTGTGAACCAAATTAAATAATCTTTATTTTACACCAAAGATATGAAATAGTCATCAATTTTCTAGATTATCACGCGGATGTATCTGCATGGACAGTCGACTAGCTGTGTCTGAAAAACAAAGAAAAAAAATACTTCGGCCCGAACTTCACAAACTAACAACGAAACGATCGATTGGAAGATGACTCAAAAACGTATGGAAACAAGAGTTGGCATTCCTGTACGCGAAATATTGTCATGATTGTACAACTCAACTGACGTTACTTGAGGAATGAATTTCATTTTTCTGATGTTTATCGAAGTGTAAACTACATTAGGTCGCGTGCAAAGTAAGTGACCCCCGAAGGGGGTCATGTAAACTTTGCTAGCGAACCAATGCAGTTTGTACTTCGATAAACATCAGAAAAATTAAGTTCATTGCTTATATTTATATTCTTTTCTATCTATTATTTGACCACAAATTTGCGCTATATATCGAAGTTTACCACAACTTTTTTTTGTCGATTCCGACGGGTCGTGCATTTAGCAGGAGACCTATTTTCACCTTTTCAATCCCATTATACAACAAGTATTTGTAAACTCATATACAAAATATGAATCTTGTACCTTGTACAATTGCTGAGAAATCCGATACAAAAAGGGGACAGCAGTGGCAAGGGGGAAAAAGTGAACAAACGAGCCACGACACGAAAAAACCAACAAAGTGGTTGTGCGCCCAGCGCAGACTTAGATCAGCCTAGGCATCCACCAAGTCTGATCAGACTCTTCGCTAAGCGCTCAAAGGGTAGCTAAGGGTCACAGCTTCCTCCATGCGGGCAGCGAAGTCTCTGATCAGACTGGGCGGATGCCCAGGCTGATCTGAGTCTGCGCAGGGCGCACAACCATTTTGTTGTTGTTTTTTTCGTGTCGCGGCTCAAATGATCGGACGAATAAACAGGAGAAGGCTGGCTCTCTATTCCAAATACAACTTTACTTCTCTGCCTGTACACCAACTATTACGCGATTATGGAGTTATCTTAGACCAAACATTGTTACGGAAGGACGGATGTAAAACCGTATTATAGCCGCATTTTTCGAAAAGGATGATATAACAGCAACCAAAATTGTTAGACTTCTAAAAGAGTGATATATAACGGCAACAGACAGCATGCCTGTATATGCTAGTACGCTAGTAGCACGGCATTCGACTAAGACGATTTAAAATATACTCCTCGCCAAAAGTTTAGCATTATTATTTTTGAAGTTAGCAGCAGAAATAACTGATAAAGGGGACTTCATATAAGTATAAAAATGTGTGGTTATGGATCCTATCTGAAGCAGTAATATACAATGAAAACACCGAAACACTGGATTATTGTAATCCTGCAGCTGTTTGGATACACAACGATAAAAGTTAAGACCACTGTAATTAAAGTACAATTTTTGACACTTTTTAAAAGTGTGTCCAAAACATCATCAGTTTTATTTTTTCACACACCAAATTACCATAGTCTGTAGACGACATGTTTAATCGTAACTTGCTACATTGATTGTGTCTCAACCATTTCTAAATCAGACATAAAAGAAACTCTCGTCAATACTTGTATTCTTTATCATTAACAATGCATTTTTCCTATGAATTCTTATCATTTTTGTCTTACTGAAAACTGTCGGTCTTTGATACTGGCACTTCAAATTTTATGTGTAACTTATTTGTTCCGTGTTCTCCTGTCTGACGTGCGACATTTTTTTCCTGGCATGACATCTTATATGCTGAAAATAAAAGATAAAAAACCATTATTTTACACAAAACTGTCAGCCCGCCAAAATTCTTTTACCTGATAATTTTGGACAAAAATATCATGAGGCATATGCTTAAGTATTCTTTCTTTCCGAATCCATAAATTATATCGTTGTTTTATAGTTTGTTAATTTTCTGCAGAATTTGTAACAAAGTTACCATAGAGCTGAAATATGCTAAACTTTTGGCGAGGAGTATAAATCAAACATAAAATACATTTACTAGCGTGTGGTCGTTCGGCTTTGATTCCGATGCTGAAAGCCGCGTGTTTGAACGCTTCTTGGACCAGCGCAGTAAATGGCTGCAGGATTCATTTCAGGATGATTTGAAGCGAAAGGGGAAACTTGGGTCACGCCATTTTTGTTGTGCTGATGACATAGTGGGCCTCGAAAACCTTAATCTAGCTGGACAAACAGTGAAAATCCTGATGACACGGCTCATTATGAGCTGTCTCATCTGGATTTTCGCTGTTTGTAATGGTATGTCCGAATTCACCCGCCGTCCGAAGTTACTCGACTCCAGCCTAGACTGTAGAATTGTCACTCCTACGTTGAGTTCGTGTCTCTGGGCAAATTATTTTAATACTGAAACAGACATACAACCTTGATTTTTATAACTCTGAAGACATTTCTGACCCAGTTGACTTAATAAATCCATTAGATTGCAGACATATGGTATCTGATTTAAATTAATCATCAGCACTTGTTCTTATTTGCTGTCTTTGCCCAGTAATGAACATCCTATAGCTTTTTCTTGAATCAATAATAATGTTATTGACATGGTTTGACTCAAGACAGAAACGTAGGTGTAACCGCGGAAATAGGGTATACAATACTGCTGTTGTTATAGAGAACATGGAAAGAAGCAAAATAGTATAATATTGAGCCGCGACACGAGAAAACCAACAAAGTGGTTGTGCGCCCAGCGCTGACTCAGATCAGCCTTGTCAGCCGTTCAGTGTGATGAGAGACTTCGCAGTGTGCTTAATTAGCTAAGGGTCTAAGCTACCGCCATGCGGACAGCGAAGACTTTGATCAGACTGGGCGGATGCCCAGGCTGATCTGAGTCTGCGCTGTCCGCACAACCACTTTGTTGATGTTCTCGTGTCGCGGCTCATATCTGAAAAAAAAATCCAACGGTTACTCTTGTTGATCTGAAGCAAGAGCAGTGCTATTACGCGCAAACACCAATGTTGAGAATGAAATACGTGAAAGAGAATATGCAGTACAGTTCTCAAGTAACGTGTATACATACTGACTTACAAAAGAAACGGTACATCAAAATCTTGACCTGCTGCCAATAATCTTTTATATCTGAAAAGCCGGTCGACAAATAGGGATGAGCTCATTCACATCTCTATCAGCGAGATACAGAAAATGCATATTACACACCGATCACATTGTGGTAACGCCAAAAGACAATCGATGCCAGTTTTTGTGTGATTTTGTAAAAACTTCCTCCTTACTTTTGTAAACAATCTCTGGGTTATTTGGATTAAAGAAGGGACACGATGTCTTGAGATAACAGACGAGTATGTGTTTCCCGTCTTTTCTTTAAATTAATTTGGGATATCCTTAAAAGCTCGTTAACATGATACATTCAATTGTTGCTGCGTTTTTCTTTGCTCTGGGTTTGATCACATTCATTAGGCAAATCAAATGCCTACCGAAGGCGTGTAGCTTCAATATGGGGCCAGAGAGTGATTTTCTTGACAAATGACATCACGGCGAAAACATAATGCCACAATTTCTGCGAAAATTATTCTAGGTGCGTAAAGTAACCGGATTATAATTTTTGGAAAGATTAAAATGTGTTTCTTGAAATCTATAAATATTCTTTTTTTAAAGGTAGCGTTTCTGTTGTCAGTCAGTATAGTTAGAAAGGCGTCGCCGGCGAAAGCAAATGCAGTTTGTCTGAATTTTTGCTGTCTATTTAGCCAGAGACTGCGTAGTGCATCTAGAGAGTTGTTTTAAGACATTGGGAATCTAAAACAGAATTGCGCCCGACCTGATACAGACCGAAAGATTATAAAGGCCCTATTGCTCTATCAGCTTGAAAATGTTTTATCATGAGGTATCCCCTCACGCTTCTCACTACAGTTTCGTCATTGTAAATGACCGTGATTAGCCAGCTTTAAACAAACAAAACATCATTGAGTTTCACATAAAAGGGGTTTGAAAACTTAACTGGGTCATTTTAGTTCGCAACTAAAATGACCTACTTTTGATTTCATTCAGTTGAATTAAAGATATACGCCCTGATATGTTTCTATTAAATTTCAAATTTCTCACGAAAAATCGTATCAAAGACATTAAATGATTCATAGTAAAAGTACTTTTATCTACCAAATTAATAATTTGTGCCCGTCACTGAAAGTAGGAGAATAAAAACGCGGGAATAGCGGGTCGTCATTCCCGCCAAAAACGAATACTGGATACGCCCAGTAATCATGGTTAATCAGGGAAACGTTATATCATGAATAATTTTAAGCCCTCTCTTTAATCAACATCGGACAGTTATTGGCTGAAAAGATCTCACGTGCACGGATTAGAGATTAATGATATTGTAAGGTTATTTAATCCACTGTTTATAAAATGCAAAGCGTGCTTGCAGAAACGCCTTTTAATTCCCATGTGGGAGTCAATCAATTTACGACGAAAAAATGTTCATGAATATTCAAGAAGGGTTCGCAATGATATATCGTCTCTCCCTCCGTACCAAAGACTTTTTGGATGAAGATTTTTCTGCACATTTCTTAATTGCGTTGCATACAACTAATCCGTTTAATTCTTTTGTGGTTATTTCATAATGAAATACGAGGGAGTACACCTTTAAATGGTAAAAATTCAATGTGCATGCGTGGAGCCCCAATCACTATCCCGCCCATGTCTCTATAGCATTGCTAAACGGGAAACCAGAACAGGAAATTTCATTATGTGGAGCGATTTCTTATTTTTCAAAAACTTGTTTTCTTTACATTTTGCCTGGTGCATGACTCATTAAATGCACATCAACCCTCATTTCATTACCAAACGTGAAGGTCGAACCGCTTTTTACAATGATTTGCGTTTAGGCGTTTTAATCACTGATAGGACTATGGCGACTGTTTATGCAGGGATAATAGCTTCACACACATTAAAGAGTTTTGCGAATGTGAAACGGCACATGCATGGCTAAAACATTTGATTGTAAGATTTGCTCACTATAACTGGCCAAATGATTTAGACGGTTTTTTTGGAACATATTTATTTCATTTTTTTTTTCCGACAGATATACGGTATGTTTGGTTTAAAGATTGCTAATGGATATCTTTCAATGGCAAAAATGAAGGAAAAGCTTGCAGAGATGTCTCACGACATAACTGATTTTATACATAACACTACATTCCCTCTGGTACAGCAGTGGTGGCTTTATTCCAGGAGCTAACCTTTTAGAACTTATTAAACTTCACTTCAACTGGTGGTATCTATATGTAAATGCCGTGTGTCGGCAGTAAAACGTCACCACATAGTTCACAATTGTGATGACTATATCATTTGAAATTCCTCGGGATCATTGATTTCAGAGACATTTTTAAAATAGTCTTCTGCTGAAGCCGATGTTAGGGGACATGCCCGGTGTTGCATGTTTCAATAATTGTCCTGAACAGACTGAGTTATTTTCATTTCTGTAGTGTAGTCATTGCTTCAAAAGTAACTTGTTTAACTTCGCTGTACATAGCTGCTGCAAAGTGGCAGTCGCTATACGTCTCCCAGTTTGGTGCACACTAGTGCAGATTATATTATTTCTGGTCCTTTAGGAACACACATTTAGAGTCATTTGAAAATATGGTTGTTCTGGAGTGGTGCTAATAGGGGAGAAGGCTGGGTAGTGGGCGAGGTCGTTGTATATTTTATTGCTGGTCATGAACCGACTTACTTAGACCGAGTATGCTTTTTTCATTGTTTATTCCTTGCTCCTTGCTTCCAAAAGGATCTAACTTTTCAGAACCTTTTTTTTATAAAAAGTTCCTTTTACACAAATTTTCGTCTTGTACAGCTAGATAATTTCAAAGCTTTTAGCTGTTTTAAATAGATCGATTTAGTTTCTGCAAGAAAACTGCCGGAAATGGATACGTAAAAGATGCTTTCATATGTACCTATCATTGTCTTCTGTCTCCAGAACTGCCTGTATAAATACAGAAATGAGCTGCGATACGACAAAACCAACAAAGTGACATGATCGCCCAGCAAGGACAAAGATCAGCCTGGACAGCGCCCAGTCTGATCAGAGTATTCACTGTCCGCATGGGAGTAGCTGAGACCCTTAGGTAGACTTTAAGTGCACACCGAAGTGTCTGCTTAGACTAGGCGGATGTCCAGGCTGATCTGAGTCTTCGCTTGGCGCACATGCCACTTTGTTTGTTTTGTCATGTCGCGTTTCAAATGTACTTTTATTTTGAGTAGTCTAACAGATTTTTGGTCTTGTCTTGAATTCATGTGCACTGATAATCGTCATATTTGCTGCTTTTTGAAATACTCTGGTTTCATTTAATTGAATTTGAGAAAAAAGAGACCACTGTCTGTTTCAAGATTAATCGGTTTAGATTTTGTTCTGTTCTGTTCAATTCTCCTAACGACGTTCTCCAAGTGGCTCAGCGGTACGTAAACATAGTTGCACGCACTTGGTGCCGAGTGTCCGTCGAAGTCGGTTGAGATTACACTAAGATGTGCACTTTATTCCTCTACTGAGGACTACTGAAACATGAGGACTGTATTCCTATGCTTAGGACTATTGATAGCTGAGGACTGTATTCCTATGCTGAAGACTACTTATAGATGAGGACTGTCCACTGATAGATGAGGACTGTATTCCTATGCTGAGGACTACTGACAGATGAGGACTGTATTCCTATGATGAGGACTACTGACAGTTGAGGACTACTGACAGATGAGGACTGTATTCCTATGATGAGGACTACTGACAGATGAGGACTTTATCTATCTTATGAGAACTACTGATAGATGTGGACTGTATTACTATGCTGAGGACTACTGTAAGAGGATGACTTTATTCCTCTACTGAAGACTACTGATAGATGAGGACTGTTCCTATGTGAGGACTACTGATAGAGGACGACTGTATTCCTTGGCTGAGGACCACGGAAAGACGAGGACTTTATCGCTGGGGACCACTTAAATTGATAGAAGAGTATTTATCTGCTGAGAACAACGGAAAGATAAAGACTGTTTTCCTGTAGTGAAGACTACTGAACGGCAGGATGGATGACGTGCGATTTTACGCCCTTTTAACAGTATTTCAGTAATATCAGGATGATAGGAGGGTGATAATGAAAGGGTGTGTGCAATGGAATCCCGTTTTCGGTCGGAAAGATTCCCGCCTCCAGCAGGGCTCGAACCTGGGACCGGTAGATCAGTAGGCCAGCGCTTAGCCTCCTGAGCTACCGGGGCTCCGAGGCCTACTGCAATCCTCTGCTGAGGCGGCAAACAAGGTATTAGCTACAAGGCTACAAAGGCAGAAATCTGAATTCAATGAAGAATAGACTGTTTCTGTTGCTAATGACCGCAATCGGTTAATTTCATTGTGACCCAGGGGTGGTTGTGGGTAACTTTCACTGCCGGAGCGTCCTACTTCTTTAGATAATAGTAGGGCTGGGCCTACTGTGCTTGCAGTAGGTGTGGATAGGGGTTGTGTGGACATTTTTTCTTTCACCTTTAATTTCTCTTTTCTTTCTTCCTCTCTGGGAGACGGCTCAATATAGACTGAAATACTGCCTCAAAGAACCGTTAAACGCAAAACAAATAACCAACAATCACTGTGATCTTGCTTTCGATTTCTGTTTTTACAACATAGTATAGTCCATCCTCCTTCACCAAGACTGAGTAATGCTATGCCGAATTTATAGCAGATTTTGCACGTGACAGGGCAATAAACAATGCACTAGGGTTCCTGGATTCAAAAGTTCTTGGTCCAAGTTGTACTGGGATACATTCACAAATTTCTCCTTTCCCCATAGTTCTACCCTGGCAACGATGAATGATTATGGCACAGACGAAGTGGTACTTAGCGTCTTTTGCAGTTGTGACAGCTACAGTGTATCAGTTTCGACTGGAAAAAATGAACAATTTGTGGATAAGGGGGTGGGGGAGGAATTGAGTATCTAGGGAAATCTACTATAACTACATCCGGGCATCATTTGTGCGGCCTTTCAACTAGAGTGTCAGTACACCATTGGACACATATCCACGGTCAGCGTTACTTTTGCTCCGACACAATGTATGAAGTAAGCCACCTGCTTTGGAGCCGACAGCTGTTTTTAGCTCGCCTGAACGAAAGTTCAGGAAATAACCCCCACCTACTGCAATACTGTGCTTGCAGTAGGTGGGGGTTATTTCGCCTGAACGAAAGTTCAGGAAGAGCTATTGTTGTCACCTTGGCGTCGGCGCCTGCGTCCGCGTCGGCGTCCGGATTGGATGTTTTGGTTAAAGTTTTTTAAAGACCTATATCTCCTTAACCCATGGATGGATTCTTTTGAGACTTGCACTGTAGTTAGATATTGGTCCAAAGTTTAACAGGGCACCACCCCCACCCCCTCAGTGACCTTAATGTCAAGGTCATGGACTCAGAAAATTGGGAGTTTTTTGAACTGGATGTTTTGGTTAAAGTTTTTTTAAAGCCCTATATCTCCTTAACCCATGGATGGATTCCTGTAATACTTGCACTGTAGTTAGATATTGGTCTAAAGTTTTCCAAGGTACTACCCCCACCCCCCTCAGTGACCTTGATATCAAGGTCATGGACTTAGAAAATTGTCTTTTTATTGACTGAATGTTTTGGTTTAAGTTTTTTAAAGACCCATATCTCCTGAACCCATGAATGAATTATTTTGATATTTGCACTGTATATAGATATTAGTTCAAAGTTTTACAGAGTTCTACCTCAACCCCACTCAGTGACCTTGATGTAAAGGTCAGGGACTTAGGAAATTTTTGTCTTTATTAAAGTTTTCTAATTGCATACTGATTCATAATGCTTGGCAGAGATATAGTTTACACTGGAACTGATGTCAGACACTTTTTTGAGTTTTTACAAAATACTATATACTTACCCCATTGGATGACCTTTAAGTCAAGGTCATCGACTTAGAATTTTGTCTTGAAGATTTTGGTTAAAGTTTTATATTTATGAAGACATCATTTCACAGTGCCACGATTGACTCAGTTGAGTCTAATACTTGGACTGATGTTAGATAATGGTTCAGGGTTTGATACATCCTGCCCCCCCCCCTCCCTCACCCCCTACCTAAGGTTCTTTGACCTTAAGCTCATGGACTTTAAAATTTCATGTGGATTTTTTTTTATTTTAATTTTATTTTAACACTTATTTCTGAGATAGCTTTTGTTTATAAACGTGTTGTCATTATGGACATGCTTGCCTGAAGTTTTATGCATAGCAGTCCACACCACTATAGCGACTGTGCGATGTGCAAGCACCAATTCAGGCGAGCTATGCTGTCATGCGACAGCTCTTGTTGAATGTTGTCCGTTGTTAGTGGCAACAATTTTTGTAATAGGGTGTTCTAGGGTTACATGTAGCTTCAAGGTAATTGGGTTAGCTTCAAGAAACTTGATTTTTATATGTCTTTTTTTTTCTAAACATTTCATTAAAATGCATCCTGTGTAACCACAAGATGGACACATATCGGTACTCAAGAAGGATTCAAAGTCAGTATATCATCCAGTTTTTTTTTATCTGATATGCGCCAGTTAGGAGCATAGTTCTGTAGTAGTTTTCATCTAATGACCATGGAGCCTGTGCTGAGGTGTTTGTTATGACTGTAACTTAACTTCCCTTAGAAACAAAATTATTAAGGAAACAAATTATCTTTTTTTTTTACGTTTCAGGTATTTATAGAGCATTGTATTTTCGGTTGGATACTGATATCGTTTTTTTCACGTTTCCGGTATTTGTCGAGCATTGTGCTTTTGGTTAATGTATCAACTTGTTTTTCAAGAACTCTCGATCCTGAGAGGCTAAGGACTCCAGCTATACAAGGGAAGAGATGAGATTTCGAATGCAGCTTCAGCTGTGCCTAGACGTATCCCATGTCCCTTTCGAAATATCTGCACAATTAACCACTGAGTCGTTAAATGAGCTGCGACACGACAAAACAAAGTGGCATGAGCACCCAGCGAAGACTCAGATCAGCCTGGACAACCGCCCAGTCTGATCATCAGAGTCTTTGCTGTATGAGTAGAGCTATCTTGGACCTTTACCTACCTTTTAAGTGCAGAGCGAAGACTGATCAGACTGGGTGGCTGCCCAGGCTGAGCTGAGTCATCTCTGGGCGCACATGCCACATATGTTGGTTTTGCCATGTCACGACTAAAATAAGTCTGCTACAATCCCAGTTGGCTCGCCTTCCTTACGAAAAAGCCTGCAGTATATTGTTCGCATGCAAGATTCTGATTGCACGGATTTCTTTTGACAGTTTTAAAGATATAGCCCCATTTGTCCGCCAGGTTTGAGTACGGAAACGAAGAAGAAATAGGCGATAGGATGATCTCTTTCCATCTCAAGGCATAATAGACTGCTTTTGTCTTTTACAATTTCTGTTTAATTTAGAAGAGGTTTGCCTAGTGATGAGTAGGTATCAAACCCCAATCTACAGATTATTTCATTTGAAGACTTATTGACTTTGAGGGACGAAATTGCAAATAATCCTCCAGAAGAGTTTCTTCGGAGCCACTTACTTCCAATAGAATTTAATTAATGTGGTTTTCTCTTCAGGTAGGTCAGGAGCTGCGCCTTCAGGAGGGGGTACAATTCTGTTCGGCTGTTGCCATCACAGCTTGATGGCATGTATAGTCATCCCAAATTGTTCAGATGCCCAAGCTGCAAATTTCACTGCATATTTAGATTCTGAAAATCTCTGAGCTTTCAGGGCATATCCATTGTCAATTGTTGTGCAAGAGTTAAACAATGACATATTCTGTATATTCAGAGAGTTCAATTTGTGGCGATTTAAATCAAACTTACTTTAGATGGAGATGGTCGGGTCGGACGATCGTGCTTGGTAACCTGCAGTGCCGGGAGGGGGGGGGGATAATAGGCAAGGGCCTACCGTGCTTGCAGCAGGTGCGGGCTTTGATATTTTTCTCTGTTCTTTCTTCCTCTCTCTGGGAGCCGGCCCGATATAGACTAAAATACGATATAGACTCAAATACTGTCTCAAAGAACCGTTAATCCCAAAACAATCAACCTAACAATTACTCAAGGTGATTGGTGTACACTTTAAGGGAAAACAGCTTTGCAATTTTCATTTTTGTCTTCCTTCGAAATGGGGGTCAACTTTTTGAGAAAAGAACTTGCTCCTGTAGGAGCAGAACCTTTCCTTAAAGAGTACACCTCGTTGGAAAGGGTTCTCTTCTTTGTGAAAACAAATAGGAAGCCACAAACTTCAAATGAGCCCGCGACACGAGATACCCAACAAAGTGGGTGTGCGCCCAGCGCAGACTCAAATCATCCTGGCATCCGCCCAGCTAAGGATCTAAGCTTCTTCCATGCGGACAGCGAAGACTCTGACCAGACTGGGCTGATGCCCAGGCTGAACTGAGTCTGCGCTGGGCGCACAACCACTTTGTTGATATTCTCGTGTCGTGGCTCAAATCGTTACCTTTTGTATACAAGGCGGAAAAATAAAGGCGTACCCATATGCGTGAACTTGACCTGCTGTGGACAAATGCCATCAGGATACATGAATAAGCATGTGCCTAACACGAGTTAGCAAATTTTATTGCAGCATGCTCGTGCTAACAGTCTGGTCAGTCGTTTCCTCCTGAGCAATACATATAGAGAAAAGCGAAATGATTTCTGAGGAATTTATAACAAAAGGCAGTGAGTTTGACAAAACTGCGCACATAGTATATTGCTGGTGAACAGCAACAATAACATTACGGTGCATTCTTGAAAACGAGGTAAGTTTCATCCAAGAGACAAACCCGTATAAGTTGCACAAATTTGTCTGCGACTTTGTACATTCATGCCTAAGCAATCAGCCATATGCATTGTTTGAACATTTTATTCTGAAAAAGACCATTCATTGTATACCATACTTAGGTTAAAAGGCGCTGCTCCTTTAGACTTGTTTACTTCGACAGCGAATTAATGTTTTTTCAATGTTGCGTGTAGAAAAGTCGCTAGAAAAATCCTAAACTTCCAAAACATTAGAACAGAACAGCGTATGTAAACAGTGTAGACCAACGTCAGACTGCTCCTAAGGAGCAGTCTGATCTGGGTCTGCTCTGTTTTGGATAGGAAGGTAGCTAGCATTTTTTCATTCACTTCACTAAAGAAAATAGAAATTGTTCAGATTGTAGAATAATTACCGTTATTGTCTAAAGTGTCCCAATATTTTGGGTAAATGTGCTATATGTCTGGAATTAGCTATCCTCTGTAGAACTGTGGTAATTCTCTGATCAGCTACACATTAATGTCATCAAAAAATGGGCATTATATAAATGAGAAGAAGCGCATTTTGCAAGTACCAGAACAAGAGTGGATAACCCTGCATACACGCGCAGTCTGAAAAGGACCTGTGCTGTATGCAAACACTATCTTTGGAATTTATTGTTAAGCTTGTATTGCGAATAAACAAAATTAAATCACATGCAGTGACTGCTGAGATTGCATCCGTTTTTGTCCTTTGCGAACGGCATGAGACGTGTTTTTCTCGCGCTGCACTCCGGCTCCTCTGAATGACGAAATGGCCTCGGCATGAACGGCGATTCTTTGATACAGTATATGTGACGCAAGTTTTCATTGATTCTATCTGTAATGGTGTTGCTTCCTTTATTATCTTCTGATGGCACATAAGACACAATAATTGACTTAATGACTGAGGAGAGATTATAACTTGGAATAAGAATACACTCAGGTAAGATTCTTTTATTCCAGAGGTTTTCAGTTCTAAGTAATGTTCAATTAAAGGCTTTGCGCTCTATGCATGTCATTTAAAGAGAAAGGTATAATATGACTGTCTGGGAAATGTAGGCCTACATCTAAATATTCTTTGAACCTTTGTTCCATTTTTTGCTTTTGGATAAAAGCCATATAAAAATGTTGTTGTATTAGGAACAGAGCTGTTTGAGAAGATACAAATTCTATAAGATTTTAGCCACCAGAGCCGAAGGCTCAAAGGTGAGCTTATAGTATAGGTAGGGCTCTTTTTTCGCCGTTCACTCTCTTTAAACATCTTCTCCTCTGATATTACTGGGCTGATTGAAGCTAAAGTTCATATGGAGCCTTTACATGATGAGAGAAAAAAAATATGCATTTAGTCCAGGTCACATGACCAAGATGGCTGCCATACCCATATATGATAAAAACCTTGAAAAACTTCCACTCCAGAACCACTAGATCGATTGTTTTAAAACTTGTTATGTTGCATCTGGGACTCAAGTACTACAAAGTTTATATAAATGTTGACCCCGGGTTGACATTGACCTATTTAGTGGCAAGGTCAAATTTTGTCCCTTATGCATTTTACTGGGAAAATCTGAAAAATGCATTTGTCTGTTGCTATTGTGCTCTGTGATTGCAGTCGACTTCAACCCCTATAAATTCTAGAGGTCAAGGTCATTTAAATCAATTTCATGTGCAGCCTTCAGTCAAAGGGGGGAAAGAAGTTTATATACTTGGTCAAGGTCACATGACCAAAATGTCCGCCATGCCCATATATGAAAAAAACTTAAAAAAAAATCTTCTTTGAAACCACCTAGCCGATTTCCTTGTAACTTGGTATGTAGCATCTAATACACTAGTACTACAAAGTTTATGTAAATGAAGATCTTGGATTGACACTGGCCTATTTTATGGCAAGGTCAAATTTGGTCCCTTACGCTTTTGGATGGGAAAATCTGGATAAAAAGTGCATTTTTCTGTTGCTGTCGTGCTCTGTGATATGGAAATGCAGTGCGACTTCAACCCCCATGAATTCTAGAGGTAAAGGTCATTTAATGACCTCGGTCAAAACGCTCGTCCATTATCTGTCAACATTTTCAAAGGACTTCTCCGCTGGAACTGTTGGACCAATTTCAATTAAAATAGACTGCATATGCAGCCTGCAGACAAAAGGAGAAAAAATATATTCGGGCCAAGTCACTTGTCCAAGATGACTGCCATGCCCATATATGGTGAAAACCTTAAAAAATCTTCCTCTCCAGAACCACTGGGTCGATTGCCTTGAAACTCGGTATGTTGCATCTAGGACTCAAGTACAACAAAGTTTATATAAATATTGACTTTTGATTGACCTTGACTTATTTTATGGCAACGTCAAATTTGGTCCCTTAGGCTTTTGAATGAGAAAATCTGAAAAAGTGCATTTTTCTGTTAATATTGTGCTCTGTGATATGGAAATGCAGTCGGCACCCCTATGAATTCTAATGACAATTATTTGAACAAACTTGCTGATAACCAGGACAGGCATAGAACCCTCGGATGAGTTCGAAATTTTGCTATATTGTATATGCTGCCTTTGAGTTACTTGCACTTTTGTGCTTAAAGTCTCCATAACCTTATCAAGTGTAAAACGTCTAAAATCAAATCATTGTAAAAAGCGGTTCAAGCTTTGCGTTTGGTAATTCAAATGTGGGTTGATGTGCATGTGTTGAGTCATTAAACGGGCAAAAAGGAGAGAAAACAAGTTTTTGAAGAGCAACAAATCGCTTACAAAATCCAATTTTCCTGGTCTGGTTTCCCGTCTAGCGATGGGTTATTCTGGGGGGGGGGGGGGGGGGGGCTGGTATTCTTGATGGAGACACGACATTTTATTTCACTGGCCTCTGGAAACAATTTCTGTTTTTTTTCACCTTGTGGGAGCTAATTTTTTTTTTTTACAAACTAACTCAAACAGGTTTTTTTTTTTTATAGCTGAACTATCAGATCCTTGTTTACTTGACCTTAATATCCTATTATTTTACCCACATCAGTAATTTTTACACCTTTTTCCTTTTTTCTCACAAAAAGAACATGGTGCTGTCTTTAAACAGGCCATGGGCATGGCTTAGCTTGCTTTTGCAAACCAGTGCCTGGAGCATGTTACTCTTTTCATCTAAGGTACATATACAAATATCCCTGTATGAGTTTGGCAAAAAATTAGGCCTTAGATTAGGTATATTTTGGCCAAAATTTAGGGCTATTTTGGCAAAGTTTTAGGGCTAACATTAGGAATTTAAGTTTTTTTTCCAGCCCAATATATGCCGAAACATGCTTTATTTGCACATTAGAAAGTTTGATAAATACTTACTGATAGAGTTCACATTATACATGAATAGCAATTTAATAAAATGGCTGAAAGTTATGTGCTAAGAAGTTAACAAAGGGGGGTCTGGGGCGTTTCCCCCCAGAAGCTAAAGCAATATCCCAATTTTAATGGCAATTTTCAGACTGGAAACAATTGAGAAAAACTAGGAATGATGATAAAAATAAGGGTTTTTTATATCAGGACTTTTGCCTTTTAGAGTGTTTATTTTGCCATAATGGGTTTGTCTCCCATAAGCTAGTGACTCTTTTGCAATTCAGTTTTAGTGGAAACATTTACTTAGTAATGTGGCAGATCAATAATACATGTATGTGAATGTTGTGTAGGATGTTTTTGTAAATGTATGCACATGCGGGCCCGCTGGTGTAAACCAATTGTAGATAATATTAAAATATTACTATAAATATGGGGGTCTGGGGGGCGCAGCCCCCAGAAGCCAGAGACATTATAAAAACTCAATTCCAATGGAATTATCAGCAAACAATTTTTTTTTCTTTTTAAATTTGGGTGGAGACAGGTTATTTTTTTATGCCCCCGCCACGAAGTGGGGAGGGGCATATAGTTTTGCCCTTATCCGTCCGTGCATACGTACGTACATACGTCCGTACATACGTCCGTCCGTCACACTTTGTAGTACTGTTCTTGTCTCCGCAACTCCTCCTACAGTATTCGATGCAGGGAGCTGAAACTTGGAACACAGTTCAGACATGCATTGAACATGTGCATAAAGGAAACAGAAATTTGATTAAGATCTTTGTTGCAGAATTATGTCCCCTTGAATAATATACATATTATAACCATATTTCACATTTGAGTACTGTTCTTGTCTCCGCAACTCCTCCTACAGTATTTGATATAGGGAGTTGAAACTTGCAACACAGTTCAAACATGCATTGAACATGTGCATAAAGGAAACAAAACTTTGATTAAGGTCTTGGTTGCAGAATTATGTCCCCTTGAATAATATACATATTATAACCATATTTCACATTTGAGTACTGTTCTTGTCTCCGCAACTCCTCCTACTGTATTTAATGTAGGGAGTTGAAACTTGCAACACAGTTCAGACATGCATTGAACATGTGCATAAAGGAAACAGAATTTTGATTAATGTCTTTATTGCAGAATTATGTTCTCTTGAATAACATAAATATTTTGACCATATTTCACATTTGTAGTACTGAACTTGTCTCTGCAACTCCTCCAATTGTATTTGATGTAGGGATTTGAAACTTGTAACACAGTTCAGACATGCATTGAACATGTGCATAAAGGAAACAAAACTTTGATCCAGGTCATTATGGCAGAATTACATCCCCTTGAATGACATGCATATTTTGACTTTATTTCACACTTTGTAGTACTGTTCTTGTCTCTGCAACTCCTCCAATAGTATTTGATGTAGGGATTTGAAACTTGCAAAACAGTTCAGACATGCATCGAACATGTGCATAAAGGAAACATAACTTTCAGTCAGGTCTTTATTGCAGAATTATGTCCCCTTGAATAACATACATATTTTGACCATGTTTCCATAGCTTAAATAAAATCTCACCTTTTATCGTCGCTCTAGCGGCCTCATTTATTAACAGATTTTGATATTACATCACAGCTCTATTGAGTATGACAGAACCTCGAACAACTTTGCGTTTCAGGTTTGTAGGATGAAGGTCAAGGTCACAGTTGCTATTTTCAGAAAAACTAGGGCATTGCTCCAGCGCTTTCATTTATAGATCGATTTTGATGTAACTTCACATAAATGTTAAGTATAACAATATCTTGAATAAATTACTGTTTCAGCACCGCAGGTCCAAGGTCAAGGTCACAGTTGCTATTTCTAGAAAAAAACTTTATCATTCCTCTACTCCTCTATTCATTGACAATTTTGATGTAACTTCACTCAAATGTTTAGTGTGACAATATCTTGGACAAGTTCGTGATCCAGAATTTCAGGGTAAAGGTCAAGGTCATATTTGCTATTTTAGAAAATATGCTGTCATCCCTCTGGAATGATTTTGGCATAACTTGACACAAATATTTAGCCTGACAATATCTGGGACAAATTTACGTTTCATCATTGTAGGTCCAAGGTCAAGGTCACAGATGCTATTATAGGTAAATGTAAATCTTTGTCAAGGTTCTAGCGCTTTTATTTTTTAACTGATTTTGATAGAACTTCACACATATATTAAGTATGACAATATCTTGGACAAGTAAACCTTTCAGGGTTGTAGTTCCAAGGTCAAGGTCACAGTTGCTATTTTTAAGAAAAACTCAGTCATCCCTCTAGCACCTTTATTTATTGACAGATTTTGATGTAACTTCACACAAATATGTTTTAACACATTACTTTTCTAGTGAGGCATATGGCGGGGGCATTCATCACCTTTAGTGATTGTCTAGTTTCTCTTACTTTTGAGGCCAGATTATTTTTTTGAACCCCCTTATGAGCCAGGTTATTTTTTTCTTGCATATCCAAAGACAGGGATTTTTTGATAAATATACCAGCCCCCCCCCCCCCCAGAATATCAAATGGTCGGTCCCTAAAATGACATAAATAGGGTTTCAAAGCCTATTGGTGTGAATCTCAAGGATGTTTTGTTTGTGAATGAAAAGCTTGCTAATGAAAATCATTACATTGACGAAACTATAGCGAGAAGCTTGCAGCGATACCTAATAATAAAATTTTTCATGCTGATAGAGCAATGGGGCCTTTAAATGACCCATATTTTACCTTGTCCCGTGCATAGCAATTTGTTTTGTTTTTTTACCAAAACTTCATCAAATTTGCTGATAAGTAGGACAAGCATAAAATCTTAGACGCATTCGAAATTCATCTAGATTGAACATTTGCCTTAGAGTTACTTATCATTGAGTGCTGAGATTAAATGAGTTTCAGGTGAGCTACAGGACCAATGGTCCTCTGGTGTTATATCTTGACGGGAAGTCAGTGGTTCACTCTAAAACGTCTTTGGTTTTCTTCATGTGGGGGAAGGGGGGGTGCATTTAGTCGGGGATACGATTGTTACATACCATATTGTTGATATTTTATCTTATTTGCTATAGTTTAATGTTCCACGAGCAGTCATTATCGCCTTCATCGTGAAAACCTTGAAAAATCTTTAAACGAGCTCAAACGTGGTATGAAATATCCTTGTATCGACGTGTCTAAAGTTTTCGAATATAATTGATGCGCAACACGACGAGACCAACAAAGTGGCGCCAACTCTGATCAGAGTCTTAGCTGTCCACATGGAACTAGCTTAGATTCTAAGCTACAATTTAAGCGCACAGTAAAGACTAACAGGCTGATTGATCTGAGTCTTCGCTGGGCGCACATACCACTTTGTTGGTTTTGTCGTGTCGCGGGTCACTACTGCACTCCGTAGCCATTTTAGATCATAATGGGCGACATCGGGTACACTTTTAAACAATCCGTTTTTAGCAGAATGGACATCGACCAAACTTGGTTTGAACTTCTCAGAGTTGAGAATGGAGTGTTCTGAATCACAAGTACATGTAGGTCATAATAACCTGCATCGTGAAAATGTTTAGATTTCCGATGAACAGCTGGATGAAATCTCACCTTTCGTGGGGAAGATGGGCTACTATCATGAACATATTTACCACACATCTTCTAACTAATGCAACGGACATCCTTCTAAAGGCAATGGAAATTGTCAGATCAATTGTTCTACCGTAAAACTTTTTTTTGTTCAATTATAACTGTATTGTAAATGTACATGTATTAATTAAACCGCTCAGTTAAAGTATAGATTTGTGACATCATTCTGTATCACAGCCTCGCCGAATCCTGTGAACCAGAAACTGACAAAGTGACCGCTGCGGAAGTCGTTAGTAATGTAGCTGACAGGTACCGTTGAAGGCAGAATTTGTGACAAGCATCAGTTGAGCTGGCTTCTGTGAAGAAATGACTATGATCGTTGTTCTTTTTATCATTTTGAGATAACGGAACGTCTCTGAACCTATACAACAACGAAATGTTGCAACAGTAGATGGACGCGTACGTCTTTTCATGAATGTCTGGATGGATTTTGACCAAATTTTGTATGACCATCTTTACCCCAAAGTCTCAAAAGATGCATATGCGTAATAATAAATGGTGGCTCAGAATCGTCTCATTGTTCTCGGTGAGCGAAGCAGGTCCATTTTGATATGTCTATAAGGGTCGAACAGCACTTTTTGTTTTTAGCTCACCTGAGCACAAAGTGCTCAAGGTGAGGTATTGTTATCGGTCTTTGTCAGTCGTCCGTCGTACGTCCGTCGTCAGCTTTTGCTTTAAACGACTTCTCCTCCAGAACTGCTGGGCAAGTTTCGAAATAATACCACAGAAATGTTCCTTAGGGGACTCTCTACCAAAACTGCTCTAACGGTTCCGCTCCACTGAACAATATGCCCCCCCCCCCCCCCCCCGAGCTAAAAAGAGAAAACCATTTGAACGACTTCTTCTCCAAAACTACTGGGCAGGTTTCGAAATAATTTCACAGAATTGATCCTTAGGTGACCCTCTACCAAAATTGCTCAAACGTTTCCGCTCCGCTGAACAATATGGCCGCCAGAGCTAAAAATAGAAAAATCTTTAAATGACTTCTTCTCCAAAACTACCGGTACTCGGCAGATTTTGAAATAATATCACAGAAATGTTCCTTAACGAGACCCTCTACCAAAAGTGCTCAAACGGTTCCGCTCCGCTGAACAGTATGGCCGCCAGAGCTAAAAATAGAAAAACTTTAAACAACTGTACAGGTTTCGAAATGATTTCACAGAAATGCTCCTTAGGAGACTCTGTACCAAAATTGCTCAAACGGTTCCGCTCCACTGAACAATATGGCCCAAAGAGCTAAAAATATAAAAACCTTAAAACGACTTCTCCTCCAAAACTGCTGGGCAGATTTCGAAATAATTTCACAGAAATGTTACTTAGGTGACCCTCTACCAAAATTGCTCAAATGGTTTCGCTCCGCTGAACAATATGGCTGCCAAAGCTAAAAATAGAAAAACCTCTAAACGACTTCTTCTCCAAAACTACTGAGCAGGTTTCGAAATGATTTCACAGAAATGCTCCTTAGGTAACCCTCTACCAAAATTGCTCAAACGTTTCCGCTCCGCTGAACAATATGGCCGCCAGAGCTAAAAATAGAAAAACCTTTACACGACTTCTTCTCCAAAACCACTGGGCAGATTTTGAAATAATATCACAGAAATGCTCCATAGGAGACCCTCTACCAAAGTGCTCAAACGCTCCCTCTCCCCTGAACAATATGGCCGCCAGAGCTAAAAATAGAAAAACCTTTAAACAACTTCTTCTCCAAAACTACTGGGCAGGTTTCGAAAGTATTTCACAGAAATGTTTTTTGGAGACCCTCTACCAAAATTGCTCAAACGGTTCCGCTCCTGTGAACAATATGGCCGCCAGAGCTAAACAAGAGGGCCATAAGGCCATGAATCGCTCACCTGAGCAATTGGCAAAGTGGCCTTTTCTTATGTCTGAAGTTGTCAAAATATGTGTCTTGGGTCAAAAGGCAAAGAATGACCATGACCTCTTGTACTCATAAATCTTCATGTACTCATTAAGACAAACGTATATACCATTTTTAGGCCAAAATCTTCAAAACTTTCCATAAAATCATATGTTCTAGCGTTTTCCCATATTTGACCATGCCACAAAAAAGGTCAAGGTAAACCCAAGGTCATCATTTGAAGAGTCTTGGTAGTACTCTAGTACTCCATGCTACTTACCAAGTTTCAAGGTAATATGTATATTGGTTCTGGAGAAGAAAAATATTAAAGGGTTAAACCATAAATGGGTATGGCGGCCACGCTGGTCATGTGACCTGGACCGTTTGAACAAATTTTGTTCAATCAACCCCTGGAGGCTCTATGTGAAATGTGTTTACGATTGACCCTTTGGCTTTTGAGGAAATAATGAAAACGAGATCTGGGTCAAAGGTCAAAGAATGACCTTGACCTTTGTGCTCATAATTCTTCATGACCTCATGACTGTATATACCAATTTTTAGGCCAGAATCTTCAAAACTTCACATGAAATCTTATGCTCTAGCATTTTCCCATATTTGACCTTGCTGCAAAATAGGTAAAGGTCAACCCAAGGTCATAATTTGAGCAACCTTTATGGCACTGGAGTACCCAATGCTACATACGAAGTTTCAAGGCCATCGGTCAATTGGTTCTGGAGAAGAAGATTTTTAAAGGTTTTTAACATATATGGGCATGGCGGCAATGTTGATCATGTGACCCAGACCGTTTGAAGATAATTTCGTTCTCTCATCCCCTGGAGGCTCTATATGATATTCGGTTACAATTGGCTCTATGGGTTTTAAGAAGAAGTTTGAAATTGTCAAACTACGAGAATTCAGGGTCAAAGGTCAATGAACGACCTTGACCTCATGTAATCATGAATCTTCATGTACTCATAAAGATGACTGTATCTGCCAAGTCTTAGGCCTAAATCTTCAAAACTTTCCTTAACATCTTATGTTCTAGCATTTTCCCATATCTGACCTTGCCGTAAAATAGGTCAAGGTCATCATTTTGAACAGTCTTGATAGTACGCAAGTACCAAATGCTACATACCAAGTTTCAAGGCCGTCGGTAGACTGGTTCTGGAGAAGAAGATTTTTAAAGGTTTTTCCCATATATGGGCGTGGCGGCCATGTTGGTCATGTGACCTGGACCGTTTCAACAACTTTTCATTCCCTCAACCCCTGGAGGCTCTATATGAAACTTGGATACAATTTGCCCTTTGGATTTTGAGGAGATTGTTTGAAATTGTCAAAATATGAGAGTTCAGGGACAAAGGTCAAAGAATGACCTTGACCTCTTGTACTCACAAATCTTCATGTACTCATTAAGATGACCGCATATACACCAATATTTAGGCCTTAATCTTTAAAACTTTCCATGGAATCTTATGTTCTAGCATTTTCCTGAATTTGACCTTGCCGTAAAAAAGATCAAGGTCAACCCAAGGTCATAATTTGAACAGTGTTGATAGTAATCAAGTACCCAATGCTACATACAAAGCTTCAAGGCCATCGGTCAATTGGTTCTGGAGAAGAAGATCTTTAATAGTTTTTACCATATATGGGCATGGTGGCCATGTTGGCCATTTGATCTGGATCATATGAATAAATTTTTGTACCGTCAATCCCTGGAGGCTCTATATGAAATTTGGTTTCAGTTGGCCCAGTGGCTTGTGAGGAGACTTTGAAATTGTCAAAATATGAGAGTTCTGAGTCAAAGGTCAAAGAATGACCTTGACCTCTTGTTCTCACAAATCTTCATGTACTCATCAAGATGGCTGTATATACCAACTTTTAGCTCAAAATCTTCAAAAGTTTCCAAGTTATCACATGTTCTGGCATTTTGCCATATAAAAGCACAAGGAAGCGAAATTGACCTTACCGTAAAAAAAAATTCAAGGTCTACCCAAGGTCATAATTTGAACAATATTGGTAGTACTCGCGTACCCGATGCTACATACTGGGCCAAGTTGCAAGGCCATCGGCCTATTGGTTCTGGAGAAGAAGTTTTTCTAGGTTTTTACATTATATCGGCGTGGCGGCCATGTTGGTCATATGACCAGGACCATTTAAACAACTTTTCGTTCCTAAGTCCCAAGGAGGCTACATATGAAATTTGGTTACTATCGGCCCAGCGGTTTCAGAGGAGAAGTCGTTTGAAATTGCGGATGGACGGACGGAGGGACGACGGACGGACGACGACGGACGACGAAGCCTGTCCATACTATAAGCTCCCCCAGACCCTCGGGCTCAGGTGAGGTAAAAAAAGAAAAACCTTTAAACGACTTCTCCTCCAAAGCGACTCGGCAGGTTTCAGAATGATTGAACAGAAATGTTCCCTATGTGACCCTCTACCAAAATTGCTCAAACGTTTCCGCTCCGCTGAACAATATGGCCACCAGAGCTAAAAATAGAAAAATCTTTAAATGACTTCTTCTCCAAAACTACCGGTACTCGGCAGATTTTGAAATTATATCACAGAAATGTTCCTTACTTGACCCTTTACCAAAGGTGCTCAAACGGTTCCGCTCCGCTGAACAATATGGCCGCCAGAGCTAAAAATAAAAAAAAAACTTTAAACCACTTCTTCGTCAAAACTACTGGGCAGGTTTCAAAATAATTCCACAGAAATGATCCTTAGTTGACCCTCTACCAAAATTGCTTAAACGCTTCTGCTCCGCTGAACAATATGGTCGCCAGAGCTAAAAATAGAAAAACCTTTAAACCACTTCTTTTTTCAAAACTACAGGGCAGATTTTGAAACAATATCACAGAAATGGACCTTAGGAGACCCTGTACCAAAATTGCTCAAATGGTTCCGCTCCGCTGAAAAATACGGCTGCCAGAGCTGAAATAATGACTTTTCCTCCAAAACTGCTCGGCAGATTTTGAAATAATTTCACAGAAATGTTCCGTAGGAAACCCTCTAATAAAATTGCTCAAACGATTCCGCTCCGCTGAAAAATTTGGCCACCAGAGCTAAAAATAGAAAAAAACTTTAAACGACATCTCCTTTGAAGCCAGTGGCTCGATTTCAAAAAATAAAAAAAAATAACAGAAATGTTTGACTCATGGCCCTGAACAAAAATTGCTAGAAAGCCTCCACTCCGCAGAACAAAATGGCAGCCAGAGCTAAAAATAGAAATAAATCTTACAATGACACAGAGGGCACAGTTATGATTCAATCATCATGAAACTTTGTGTGAATGTTTATCTTAATGAAATCTAGACCAGCTTTGAAACTGGGTCATGTGGGGTCCAAAATTAGGTCACCAGGTCAAATCTTAGAATAACATTGTGCACACTCTATAGAGGGCACAGTTATGATCCAATCTTCATGAAACTTTGTCAGAATGTTTATCTTTATAAAATCTAGGCCAAGTTAGAATCTGAGTCTTGTGGGTAAAAAACTATGTCACTAAGTCAAATCTTAGAAAAACCTTGTGTACACTCTAGAGGGCACAGCTATGATCCAACCATCATGAAACTTTGTAAGAATGTTATTTTTTATGAAATCTAGACCAGATTTGAAACTGGGCCATATCAGGTCAGAAACTAGGTCACTAGGTCAGTTCTTAGAAAAACCATGTGAACGCTTTAGAGGACACAGTTTTGTTCCAATCTTCATGAGACTTTGTCAAAATGTTTATCTCCAACAAATCTGGACCAAGGATGCAACTTGGTCATGTCAGATCAAAAACTAGGTCACTAGGTCAAACCTTAGAAAAATATTGTGTACACTCTAGAGGGCACAGTTTTGATCCGATATTTATGAAACTTTGTCATAATGTTTATATTTAAGAAATCTAGACCAGGTTTGAAACTCGGTCTTGTGGGATCAAAAACTAGGTCATTAGGTTAAATCTTATAAAAACCGAAGGTACACAACAAAGGGTTCATTTTCCATTGAATCTTTGTGAAACTCTATCTGTGGTACGTATGGATGTCTCTGAGGTTAAGCTCACAGGATACTCAAGTGAGCGATCCAGGGCCATCATGGCCCTCTTGTTTAATGAACTCCTTGGTTATTTTGTATTTTGTCAAAAAAGACGGATATCTACCATTTGTTGTAATTTTCTTTGACAGTCACAGGCAGCTCCAGATGCCTGTCCCAACTTATAATCAGTACCTCCGCCGGAGGTAACTGTGGTAGTTTACTAGGCGTGCCTGTTTGGAAGGGTTTTCCTCGTCCAGAGAGGCAAAGAGGAAGTCTCAAATGTATTTTCCCTTTGTTAACACTAAAATGGCGTATAAAACACATGGCAGTGTACCAATTCACCTGTAGTAGCCCAGGTATTAGATCCCAACTCATCTTTGCACGTCAAGGGTACTAAGTCCACTTTGTTATATACGAAAGTAAGGATCCTTACGTGCGTAAGGAACAAAGTGGACTTAGTGTACTTGGCTAGCGAAGATGATTCCAAAAGATTTTATTATTGAAAGACGATGCGTCTCAAAACGTTTTTGATTAGATAAACTGAGCAATATCAAGGCCTTTAACATTAAATTGTTGGACAAGATTATTGAGAATAATTGTTCACTGGAATTTTCTCGCTATATTTTCCCAGGGGTGCAGCTCAAATGCCACTTCATTTCGCCCACTATTATTCGAACTTCTATAAAATTTCCCAGATGATATTTCAAATCTGATTTGTGTAAAGTGATCCGTTGAAGTAGTTCGTGACATGAATACTCACAGATAGTTTAGTTAAACGAATTCATACGAAAGAATACTTTGTTTTGTCTGTTTATATTCCATGCCAAAATGTTTTTCCTTTCACTGCCCAGGAGCCAACAATATCATGCCGCAATCAAATGCAAATGTACAAACATCTTAACTATATTTGCTTGAATGGACAACCTGAACATAGCGAAGTTGTACGATCTTAAATTAGGAGAAGCTTTGAAGGACTTTTTTTTTCATGGATGTGAAGAATTCAATCTTAAGATATGAAGAATGCATCTGTAAAACACTGTTTAGTTGTAGTGGCTTCATTAGTCTAAAGACAACACTCCTGTTAACTAAGCAGAATTTGACGAATAATTCACTTAGATGTCAGCAAAACCGCCGGGGGGGGGGGGGGGGGTATCAATAATGTGGGTTTTCTGCATCCTACCAAAGTTTTCTTTTTTAACTGATGGTATCCTTCAATGTGTCTAGTTTATTGGACCATATGTGACTTTGGTCGGAAAGCCCTACTCACTGAGCTATGGGTCCACAGAAGTGGGTGGGGTAATCCAACATGGTTTTAGCCTGTCTTGTAAAAACATTCTCATTTGGTAGAAGAGTATAGCAGACAGACAGGGTTTAATAAAACGATTAACAGAACATCTAAACTATATTTCCATATCATTTTATTTGGTTTAATTTGAACATATGTTGTCAAAAAAGACTTCCTTTGACATTCAGCATTTTTTGATATTTTTGTCATCAATTTTCATTATTTCTTGGCCTTATTGTTAAATAAACAGACCAGTTGTCATCAAACTAATGTCAAGGAAGCAGCTTGACAAGGACATTCAGATGATGTGACCAGAATTTCACAATGGCATAGTTTTCATGGTCGACTGAACACATAAACTTGCTTGGAAGATGGTTTTCTTTCTGTTTTGACCTAGAATTACGAACCTTTGGTCAAATTACTATTTTAACTGCTATATTATGCCCCACGCCCCGTCACTAAAGGTGAGGGAATACATATTTGCTTCAGTGCGGATCTCGTTGGCATCTGCATTTGTGTATGTGTCACATATTAAGTCCTTCTGTGACCTTGGAAACAAGGTCAAGGTCATCAAAATCTGACCTTGACCTTGTTTCCAAGGTCAAAGTATGTGATACAGACACTAATGCAGACGCCAAGGAGATCCGATCTGAAGCCAATATGTATTCTCTCACCTTTAGTGGCGGGGGTGTAGGGCATAATATAGCAGTTAAAATAATAATTTGGCCAAAGGTTTGTAATTCTAGGTCAAAATTAAATGAAAAAAACATCTTCAAAGCAAGTTTATGTGTTCAGTCGACCATGAAAACTAGGTCATTGTGAAATTCTGGTCACATCAGCCGAATGTCCTGGTCAGGGTGCTTCCTTGACATGAGTTTGATGACAACTGGTCTGTTTATTTAACAAAAAGGCCAAGAAATATTGAAAATTGATGACAAAAATATAAAAAAATGCTGAATGTCAAAGGAAGTCTTTTTTGACAACATATGTTCAAATTAAACCAAATAAAATGATATGGAAATATAGTTTAGATGTTCTGTTAATCATTTTATTAAATCCTGTCTGTCTGCTGTACTCTTCTACCAAATGAGAATGTTTTTACAAAACAGGCTAAAACCATGTTGGATTACCCCACCCACTTCTGTGGATCCATAGCTCAGTAAGTAGGGCTTTCCGACCAAAGTCACATATAGTCCAATAAACTAGACACATTGGAGTATACCAACAGTTAAAAAAAGAAAACATTGGTAGGATGCAGAAAACCCACCTTATGGATACCCGCCACCCCCCCCCCCCCCCCCCCCCCCCCCCTTTCACGATTGAAGATGACAAAGAAAGCTTGTTGAGCTTTTTTTTTCACATTAAATATCTTTTTCCATATACATGTATGTTTAATTTGATTTTGATTTGATTTTTGGTTTACGTCCACGGTAAACAGCTATGGTCATGTCAGGACAGTCACTTAACCTAATCACATTATTCCTGGGCAGGCTTTGACCTCCTTAGCGGTTAAACAGTATTAAGTGCACATACTTTCACCAGTAACTGACAACTACCCTTCTTGAATCAGCGAAGGGAGAAACGAAAGTATGCTCTTACGTCACGTCGACGTCATGCACCGTTGGGCTAGAGTAGTGGTCTATTTACGACACACTGTTTGATCGCTTTGTAGCATGCCTTCAGCGGAAGGAGAAATGAAAGTATGTGGCCGGACCGAGTAGCAAACCCATCAGTCATAAACTCAACCGACTGCGCTACGCGGCCCGGCACATGTATGTTTGAAAAATAGAAGCAGATTCTACGGTCTGAGGTTTCAGAATTTGAGCCAGGTTTCTTATTTCATTCACTCATCGTCAGATCGATTTAAAAAAATGACGTCCTTTTAACGCGATTCCCAGCTTAGTCCGGCAAACGCACAAACACACGCACGCACGCACGAACGCACACGTGTATTCGGTTCGGTGCATAGAAACGAAAGTCCGTCTGGACTAACTATAACCCGGCTCGACTCAAGTTGTCCCCAGTTCATTAGATATCCTTGAAATGGGCGTTTTTTAGTCCTAACTTTAAATCTATGGGCGATTCTAATAGTTCCTGATAAGAGATGGGAGTAAATTCGATGAAATCCCGGTAAAACATGGCGTGGTCTCTCATCATGATTTTACTGAAGAAACAAGAAAAGTTGTCCCAAATGAGTAATCTAATACTACATTGTATCTTTAACATCCAAGCGGTTAGTCTTCGTCTGACCTGGCATCATGATATAGTTGCGTCATGAGAAACACATACACAGTCCACCCTGGAAATATTCCCCGTCTGTTCAGGGTCAGCATACGGAACTCACTTTTTAATACCTGCTAGTCAGATTTATAATCAACACGACTGCCAAGACTGCAAAGATACACAGACCTGTTCGGCATATACATTGTGCAGTTACTGCACAATGTATATGCCGAACAGGTCTGTGTGTAACTGCACAATGTATATGCCGAACAGGTCTGTGTGTAACTGCACAATGTATATGCCGAACAGGTCTGTGCGTCTTTGCAGTCTTACTGCACAATGTATATGCCGAACAGGTCTGTGTATCTTTGCAGTCTTACTGCACAATGTATATGCCGAACAGGTCTGTGTTTAACTGCACAATGTATATGCCGAACAGGTCTGTGCGTCTTTGCAGTCTTACTGCACAATGTATATGCCGAACAGGTCTGTGTATCTTTGCAGTCTTACTGCACAATGTATATGCCGAACAGGTCTGTGTATCTTTGCAGTCTTACTGCACAATGTATATGCCGAACAGGTCTGTGTATCTTTGCAGTCTTACTGCACAATGTATATGCCGAACAGGTCTGTGAATCTTTGCAGTCTTACTGCACAATGTATATGCCGAACAGGTCTGTGTATCTTTGCAGTCTTGTTACTGGCAGTTGTTTGGTTTGTTACACGACGGTTCATATAATGCCACGACAGCGTGAAATCTCTTAGGAATGAAAGGAAGGGCCAGATTATCAATATCCATATATCTGGAAATATTAACCTACCGTATTGACTTTAAATTTTCGAACAAATCCTTCGGCAAGCAGGAGATCTGCTAGCAGGCGTACGAAGTCGTCCCGACGGCGATGGCGTGGCAAGGATGTCAATACGATGTTATTACGTTGTTGTTGGTTGTTTGCTTTACGTCCACGGTAAACAGCTATGGTCATGTCGGGACGGTCAATTACCCTAACCACACTATTCCTGGGCAGGCTTAGATCTCCTAAGCGGTTAAATGCCCCATTGCTCTATCAGCAATGAAAAATTTATCGAGGTATCACTGCAAGCTTCTCACTACAGTTTCGTCATAGTAATCGACCGTGGTTAGCATGCTTAAATTAAAAAAAAATATCCTTGAGATTCACAAAAAAATAGTTTTGAAAACTGATTTGGGTCATTTTAGTTGCCAACTAAATATGACCTACTTTTGATTTCGTAAACATGAATAAAATGGTAAAAAAACAATGTACATGCGTGGAGACCCACTCACTATGCCGCCTACAGCTATGTAACAATACTAAACGGGAAACCAGAAGATGACAGCTGTATTTTGTGAAGGGATTTGTCATTTTCAAAAAAACTATTCCTTCTACTTTTTTGCTTCGTGTATGACTCAGTATATGCTGGTAAGCCCCATTTTATCACCATACGTAGGCTGAACTGCTTTTCGAAAGGATCTGCGTTTAGTCGTTTTTACCACCGATAGGACTATGGAGACTTTAACCAGTACTAAGTGCACATACTTCCGTCAGTAACTGACAACTGCCCTTCTTGAATCAGCGAAGGGAGAAACGAAAGTATGTTCTTATGTCACGTCGACGTCATGCACCGTTGGGCTAGAGGAGTTGTCTATTAACGACACACTGTTTGATCGCTTTTTATCATATGACGTCGCATCATAGAGTGTAATAAAGCCATGCATTAAAAACGATAATCCACTAGTGGATTAAATATGCAAATTATGCCATAACGCTATGCGTTGACGTCCATAAAACGTCGCTTTTTCTAATGGCGAAATCATGACGTTTTAGTGCAAAATTTGCTTATAAAATGCGATTTTAGTTTTATATGATGAATAGAATCTTGCATTCGTGCTCATGTATTATTGAATTTATCAAACTTGTTGATGAAAACGATAAGATGCTCGGCAGAGCCTCGCATCTTATCTTTTTCCCCAACTCGTTTAATAAATTCAATGATACATGAGCACTCATGTAAGATCCTCTATGTAGCATGCCAGTGCTTTGTCCGAATTGAAGATTCCACGATTGATCAAATAATTGATTTTCTCATCAAACAGAGTGTTTGAAAAGTGTCATTTTTAAACATCAGGGCCCGGTTGTTCAAAACATCGTTAACCTAACGAGCTCGTTAAGAGGTCAACTCGTTAAGTGTTTTGCAACTTTAAAACCAAATACACAGTTATTTTTGCTGAAAATATGTGAGAAGCTTTTGCATTGCAAAAGCTTCTCATAATTGCAAAAGCTTCTCACATATTTTAAAAAAAAATATTAACATATTTGTGATATTAGCGTTTGAAATTTTAACGTCACGTTAACTAACGACGTCGTTAGTTTTGAACAACTGGGCCCAGAGGTTTGTCCGAATTGAGGAGTCCAAGATTTGCCAAACACTTGATTTCTAATGGAATTTAGTGTTTGAAAAGTATTTGTCATTTTTTAAATGTCAATTAAAATGGCCTGCTTAAGGAATCTGTGTACGTTCAAAAGTGAAATTATTTGTTGCCACAAGATCAAATTAGTTTTGTCTTAGCAATCTTTGAGATGTTTTGTCCTGAACAGAGTCGCCTGGAAATGTCTCGACCATTAGTGAATTACTGTGAGTCATGGTTTCGGTATTTTCTTTGTTCCGGCATGTAGCAGTAAGCGAGCAAAAAGTACGTATGTTCAGCTATTTTGGTCTACTACCGTCTGTCTGGTCCAAATTCTTTAAATATTTAGAATCCCTCTGCCAAGATTGTTCAAACGAAGTTGGTCCATTAAGAGCTCAGAATCTTCAAAATGTTCTTTTTTTAGATACCGCTCGTTTGATTTCAAAATAATTTAAGCGACAAAAAATACAAAAGAGTTCCAAATCAAGTATGGCCTCCAGAGGGCGGAGATGATTTTCTTTGTATGTCTGTAAATCTCTGGAACCCCTGACGCGATTTCGAATGATTTGATTTGATTGTTTCTTAGGTGATCCTCTTGTAATAGTTCTCAAGCATCAGTACAAATGCCAGGTTCGGAGCTTATATTCCTATGGTGAAAACAAACCAGAGCAATCTCTGGAGAAAGCTCTCCCTATTGCAAAATAGATAAAGCGATGGACGCGCTTTTCTGTATTTAACGTCTTCAGTGTCGCTTAACCCCAAGAGTTCGAGAGAAAAGTGCGATGGGAAGATCTCGGCAGGCAACGGACAGCCCTTTCCGAGTCATACAAGTACAAGTACAAGTACAAATGATTTATTGTGACTCAGGCCTCCAGCCCATAACACATAATTTCAACATACATACAAACAATATACATATACACTGGTGTGACAATTAATATGTAAATTTGTTGTTAAGTATACTCACTGACGCCTTCCGTGAGACAAAATAATTCGTCGGAAATATTCCTTAGATGATCCTGTGCCAAGATCTGTCATGCAAAGTGATTTCGTCAAGCAACAATGCCACCAGAGATTGGGCTAAGTTTGCTTATATATTAGTAAGGAAATAATTGATATTCTTACCCGAATGATTTTGTTAAAAAGCACTAACAATTTGGGCAGGCCTAGATTTCCTTATATGTCTAATGGACAATCCCGGTTATGCTTCACTGACAACACCTCAAGAAATGCCGAAATAATTCTAACTGAACATACTTGCAATGCACTAATCGTTTTCAAAAATTGTTAGATAGTACGAGGGTTGATCCAGAAGTAATGTCACTGAGATATAAAATCGTCTAGAATAAAAAAAGAGCAACAAAATTCCGTATACAAGTACCTTAATTTATTTGCATTATGGTCTAAAAATGTCATAAAGATATAGTGCACAGTAATCGAGATATCGAGTGGTAACGACACGCGCCGCACGTCAATGAAGTTGTTGACGTTCCAGACGAAGTTTTGATATTGTGTCATGTCCAAAGTAGCACATTCGTTGTTAGTTCCAGCATAGCACTTATATCGGTTTATCCTTGCTCATCTCATCTTTTAATATTCTTTAAACAGCTCAGCAGCTCATGTTCAAGACTTAACATAGTATTAGAATTGCAGGACATCAATCTTCATGCATGGGGTCTAAACAAGAGTGACGTTATATTGTCTGACATTGAAGATAAAGGCCTTACGGTTTTCAGACGTTCCTCTAGCGACCCATCGGCATCACTCGAGCCATGGTTGCACCTTCACACAAGCCTCATGATCACTGCTATATTACCGCATGCCTAATTGTCCCTAATGGTGATATTCTTAATTTGTGGCAAAACCGCATAAATATGTGCTTACGCGTTTGTCAGAAATCAACATCTTTTTACTCGGCAGTAACAAATATTAGCACTAACTAGCGAGCTTCAAATAGCAATGATGTTACTAAAGTTTCAACAGTGGGCGGCAGAAATATATTTCATCATGGTATTAATTTTTTATCTGGTTTGGCGCGTTAGTTTGATTTTGATTTGTGATTGCCTTTGAAAATTATGTTCATGTAATTAACATTATTCTAACGTGCGATGCGATGGCGTCGGTGGCATAGTTTGAACGTCTGAGTAAATGGAACGGAAAAAAGATTCCAACTATATATTTATTATATTAATCAGAACTGAATTACGGTGTAACATGATATAATTTCTATAATAATGCTACGATCAATAAGCGCGCAATAGATACAGTGACATTACTTCTGGATCAGCCCTTGTATTACTGCTAAGAACAGTGCAACATGAAAATAACGAGTTCGCTTAAAGGCCCCATTGCTCTATCAGCATGAAAAATTTTATCATAAGGTATCGCTGCAAGCTTATCACTATAGATTCATAATTCTAAATAACCGTGATTAGCACGCTTTAAAAGAATAAAACATCCTTGAGTTTCACATAAAAAAGGTTTGAAAACTTATTTGGGTCATTTTAGTTGGCAACTAAAATGACCTAATTTTGATTTCATAAAATGGTAAAAATACAATGTACAGGCGTGGAGTCCCAATCACTATCCCGCCTATGTTTATACAGCATTGCTGGACGGGAAACCAGAACGGGAAATTGTATTTCGATGAGCGATCTGTTATTTTTCAAAAACTTGTTTTCTCTACTTTTTGCAAGTTATATGACTCAATATATGCACACCAACCCACATTTTATCACAAAAACGTGATGGTTAAACCGCTTTTTACAATGATTTGAGTTTAGGCGTTTTTATCGCTGATAGGACTATGGAGACTTTAGACCGTCTTACAGACCAGACTTGGATAAACCCTTGCCTGAGCTCTTTCAATAAATACAGATGCACCATCCGTAATGACCATCAGTACCAAAACATACGGGAAACTTGAAACTGTCATACATGTATATCAAGATCCACATCAGATAAAACTTTGTTGGATAGGGCTCTTTAAAAATTATGCAGAACACCTCGATGTCTGCCTCCAAGATTGCATCACTGCTGCTCATTTGTGAAAACATGCAAAATGATACAGGATTGAGGGATGGATTTTTGTCAGATTTGGTCAAACCTGTTTTTGTATCAAGTGCTTAAAGGTTATGCATATAGATAATCAAAGAAGGGGGCTATTTCTATATGACGAAATTTGGAAATGACAGTATCAGTAGAGCCGAAGAACTGATTTTGACCTTGTACAGTTTTCAAATAGCTTATGCTTATAGAAAATACTATATTTTGGCATTTGTTGGTCATCTGGCCATTGGTAATCAATTTGATGAGTCTTGTCTTCTCTTGTGCCTACTGAATGTTGTGGATACAGCCTCCAGTGTTAAAAAGTGCGAGCGAGAGTTGCGTTGAGCTATTTAGTTATAGAGTAGGCGATGCCATTTGAGTGTGGCGTTCCCTGTACTTTCAATTATACTTTTACATTTAAAAAACTCTCCAGAAGATAAATAAGAAGTGCAGCAGGTAAAACGCATTCAGCCCCATCTTTAAAATATCTGATTGCTGTTTACAGATAGACACACCATCTGTAGCCTGACTTGATTATGTTCGGTCGTTTTTATACGCCCGTCGAAGACGGGTCGTGTTATGTCGTGACCTTCCCCCGTCCGTCCGTCTGTCCGTTAACTTTTCGTGTCCGCTCTATATCTCCTTAACCCCTTGAAAGATTTTTTTGAAACTTGGATCAAATATTCGCCTTATCAAGACAATGTGCAGAACTTATACGTCAATGATGTCCGACAAAGGTCAAAGTCACACTTAGAGGTCAAAGGTCAAACGGTAAAATTTCGTGTCCGCTCCATATCTTGAAAACCGTTTAAGATTTCTTCATGAAAGTTTGTTCAAATGTAAAGCACCATCAAACGATGTGCAGAGGAAAAGAAGCATAACCCTATTTTTATTTTTGACGGAGTTATGTCCCTTTGTATATTTCATATAGTAATTTCATATATTATAAGCTTCGTGTCCGCACCATATCTCGAAAGCCGTTTAAGATTTCTCCATGAAAGTTTGTATAATTATAAAGCATTATCAGACGATGTGCAGTGAAAAAGGACCATAACCCTACTTTCTTTTTTAACAAAATTACGACCCTTTGTATTTTTTGTATAGTAATTTCACATAAGCTTTGTGATCGCTCCATATCTCGAAAACCGTTTAAGATTTTTTCATGAAAGTTTGTATAAATATAAAGCACTATCAAACGATATGCGGAGAAAAAGAACCATAACCTTATTCTGTTTTGACTCTGGTTAATTCCTGAATGTTCCTAGTTAGTAATTTCCACAAGGTTTTTTTTGTAAACTTTCACCAGTCAAGTCAAAAGCATTTAAACTGGAATTTAAAATATACTGCATTGCTTTGCCACTTTACTCTTGGATTTGGACATTTGTGCTCATAAAACTGACTTCGGATCAGAAATAGTTAAAGGACTTGTGTTTAAAACATTCTGAGGGACATTTAGGATAAAATAAGGTACTGTAACTTACGTTTTCTTTGATTTATTATAATCTGTTTTGTTTTGATTTGCATGTAAAAAAATTTTGTTAAGTTTTAAAACAAGCTTTTACTGGTTTACTCCTATCGTTCTTGTTACCACAGCCAAGTTGTAGCACCATGCAGGTTCATTTAATTGCAATTTATTGTCACGTCTGCATAATTAGGTTTGTCCAATAAGAACCCAATTTTCCACACATACACTAATATGTTTGTGCATATATGTCCTTTCAACAGCCCAAAGTGCTAATCCAACCAACGGAAAACTTCAGCTGTATATGCAGCTCATTACTCAGACAACTTAGGACCTTTCATTTTTATTGAAGCGGTATCCCATCTTATGTGTGTTGATGTGTTCTCTTGTTTGTGGATTATGGCAGTATTTGCAAATGCATTCATTTTGGTACTCTGAACAGCTACTAGGAATGAATACTGTGACCCATGGCTCTGTAATCAGAGGATGTCACAAACCGAAAGTTGTCATATGGTCATACCACGAAGCCAAAGGAAGTAAATCTCTGTGCTGCGCGGCATGACCGATGGCCCCTTATGCAATTGAACGATTGGCGCTTCGAAGCGCTGCGAGGAACTTGCAAAGGTCAATCGGAGCCGCTCGGCCAATTCCGCGAATCAATCTGATTCACCAACGAGTGTTTCGATTGTTGCAAAGGTTTGGCATTTTATGCATTTAAAAGACCAATTCGTGTAACGAATAAAATAACACGAAATCTCGTCACTCCAAGTAAGGCTCAGTTCCCTGGCTTGGGACAAAAAAAAACAACAACAACAAATCTTTTGAGAATCTATCAATTCTGCTTCACTTGGATCGCCTGCCATTTGTGTTAACTAGTGCCACGTGCAAGAGAATCGCTTGGAACATGCCTTTTTATACTGTGTACGCGTAATATAACGCATACTTTTATCAAATCGTAACCATTTATGCAACTTAGCAATCTTAGCAAACGACAATAAACACTGTGCACAGGGTCTCAAATATCGGTTGTTTTATGCTTGTGTGAACTTTAATTTAAATTATGACGGTTTAATTTCTGCTGATTAATGAACTGAAGTCAGGAAGGCTAGACAAAACAAATTTCCAGTAAAATACAAGAAGCGTTCAATTATCGGTGTCGCAAGAAAAAGCCTTGTGGCAGTATACAGCTTAAACTATCATTTCATATTTATACGGTATAAGTAAGTCTTTGAATCGGTTTTGAGAGCCCCTTGTTCAGAAAGGAAAGTTGTGCGTCTAAAAATTGTTAAACCGTTCCGCATTCCAGTCTCTGTAACTATTTTAACATGTTTAAAGTTCCAATGCAATCATTTTAAAATGTTCTTTTCTTTAGATAAGGCTCTACCTGGTAATCATCACACGCTGTCGTGAAATTTAAGTTAAATGAGTCAAACTTAATGCCACTGAGAAAACTTATTGCGTTTGTTGAAAATATGGTTCTGTTTTTTTTTTTTTTTTTTTTTTGTTTATAAATACTGCTGTCTTTAACAGTGGCTTTTATGAATAGTTTATTAAATGTACTAGTATATCTACACCCCGAACTGCCGGCATACCATTAGACCATAATTAACACCAAAGAGACACATTTACATAAATGAGCTGCTAATACGTGCATGCGTCTAAGGTGGCATTTTAAATGAATACCAAAGGTAACCAAACCAGGTAAATAACCATATCAGTTATTGCTCCATAATAGTCTAGGCAAACTGGCGATTTTTTCCCTAAACCCAAAACAAATTGCAACAAAAGCTTTTTTTGCATTTTTGTTGAGGACTAACATTCACATATGACATATCAAAAGTAGGATAAAATCGGATAATGCAAAAAATATTTTTTCTGCATTTTTACATGCGCCTATTTGCGTCTTAGATATACCAATTATTTGTAATGTTTTATATGACATAACATTATTGCTGTGAGTTTTATTCTAAGAACCTATTCTGCCTCTGCCAGAATTGAATCTAGAAGCTTAAGATTGAATTTGACTCATTTTGTTGTTGAATGTAAAGCCATCTAGGTCTTAAAATGGTATAAATTACCCCACCCACTTTATTCTGCCTTAAAATCTGAAGTGAATTTTTGAAGGTCAGTAACTGAACTGCAACAAGAAATATGTCATACTGATGACTTAGCTTAGCATAAACATGTTTCAATTTAGAATACTGATCTCCGAAGGTATGAGAAGCCCGAAACAAAGGCACAAGGATCAGAATAACACAAACAGTGCAACATACTTATGAATAGTCTTTGTAAATCTCCTCGGCAGGATTTATGAAGGGGACCATTAAACATTGCTACGTACTAAATATGTATGGTATGGGCCTCATGGTTACAGGGACGGTGATTTTTTAAGATTTTTCCCCATTATAAGTCTATGGGAGCTTATGACCCCTGGGGGTGGCCAATTTGGACCCAAGGCATGGTTGGCAGGATTTATGTACGTGACAACTAAACATTGCTAAATCCTAAATATGTAAGCTCTGGGCTTCATTGTATCAGAGTAGAAGATTGTTGAAGGTTCTTTAGCGATATAGCTGGGGTGGGGCCAGTTTGGACCCAGGGGCTTGGTTGGCAGGAGTTATGGGACACTAAACATTGCTACATACTAAATAAATATATAAGCTCTGGGCCTCATGGTTTAAGAAAAGAAGATTTTTTTTCCCAATATAAGTCTATGGGAGTCAATGATTGATCCCGTGTGTGTGTGTGTGGGGGGGGGGGGCAATTTGGAAGTTGGATCCCAGGGGCATGGTGACCACTAACCATTGCTACATACTAAACCAGAGGACCAATGGTCCTGTAGCTCACCTGACACTTGGTCCTGGTATATATTTTAATGCTTTTATACACGTATATACATGTAGCACCAGGGCAGGGGCAGATAACCCCGCTCCCTTGAGGATTAATGTTGAGCCCGAATTCTATATACCAAGCCACAAGGTCACTGGGCCTTTGTTTCTGGACAAAGATTTCTGAAGGGTTTTTATCATATATGGGTGTGGTGGCCACCATGTTCATGTGACCATGACCATCTGAACAAACTTTGATTCCTTTGACCCAGTATTAAAGCACTATATGAAGTACAGTAATCATTTGTATAAACTATGATGGGCCTGATGAGTGCCCAATGCTACATACCGGTACCAAGTTTCAAGGTTATAGGCCTTTCGGTTCTCGAGAAAAAGACGTTTGAAGAGTTTTTACCATATATGGGCACGGTGGCCATCTTGGTCAAGTGACCAAGACCATCTGAACAAACTATGGTCCCTTTAAGCCGGTGAAGCTCCATATGAAATATGGCTTCAATTGACCCTAGTGGCCTCTGAGAAGATGTTTGAAAATGTTGACGGCTGACACAATCTCAATGACCCTTTGGGAGACAGATTTAAAAAAGTCAATACGACTTTCTTCTGAATCCCTTTTGTATGAATAGTTTATTTCCATGAACTGTATTTGTATGTATCTGTATTATTTGTACAAATAAATAAAGTTTAAACTAATCTCAATGACCATGTACAAAAGACAAAGAATGACCTTGACCTTTAACAACAAAATATCTTCATCTGGTCATTTAGTCAACCATATATACCAAATATTGCACCTTAGACTTAAATAGTTTCTGAAAAATCCACTGTTTAAGCATTTTCCCATATAAAAGCCTACATAATGTACCAAAGTTGACAGTGTCATAAATTAGGTCAAGGTCAACGCACGATCATTTGTATAAACTATGATGGGCTTGAGTGCCCAAAGCTACATACCAAGTTTCAAGGGCATACGCCTTTTGGTTCTGGAGAAGAAGATTTTGAAGGATTTTTACCATATACGGGCATGGCGGCCATCTTGGTCAAGACCCCTAGAACAAACTTTTATTCCCTGATCACACTTAGACTCCATATGAAATTTTGCTTCAATCAGACCAGTGGTTTCAGAGGAGAAGATGTTTTGAAAATCTTGATAACGGACAGACCGACAAAATGACCTTGACCTTCAGTGACAAAAAGTTTTCCCATATAAAGGCCTAACATACCAAAGTTGACCATGTCGTAAATTAGATCAAGGTCAATGCAAGGTCATCATTTGTATAAACTATGATGGGCCCGCATGCCCGATGCTACATACCAAGTTTCAAGGTCATAGGCCTTTTGGTTCTAGAGAAGAATATTTTTGAAGGGTTTCAACCATATATGGGCATGGCGGAAATCTTGGTCATGTCACCCAGACCCCGGGTATAAACTTTCGTTCCCCTATCCCACTGAGACACCATATGAAATTTGGCTTCAATCTCCCCAGTGGTTTCAGAGGAGAAGATGTTTGAAAATCTTGACGACGGATGGTCTGACAGAATGACCTTGACCTTTAAAGACATGATATCTTCATCTGGTCATTTGTTTGACCATGTATACAACATATTGTACCTAAGACTTAAAAAGTTCCTGATAAATCCACTATATAAGCGTTTTCCCAAATAAAAGCCTAAAATACCAGAGTTGACCATGCCGTAAATTAGGTCAAGGTCAACGCAAGGTCATCATTTGTACAAACTATGATGGGCCCGCATGCCCAAAGCTATGTACCAAGTTTAAAGGTCAAACGCTTTTTGGTTCTGGAGAAGAAGATTTTTGAAGAGTTTTTACCATATATGGGCATGGCGGCCATCTTAGTCATGTCACCCAGAATCCGGGTACAAACTTTCGTTCCCCTATCCCACTGAGACTCCATATGAAATTTGGCTTCAATCTCCCCAGTGGTTTCAGAGGAGAAGATGTTTGAAAATCTTGACGACGGATGGTCTGACAGAATGACCTTGACCTTTAAAGACATGATATCTTCATCTGGTCATTTGTTTGACCATGTATACAACATATTGTACCTTAGACTTAAATAGTTTCTGAGAAATCCACTGTTTAAGCGTTTTACCATATAAAAGCCTAACGTACCAAAGTTGACCATGTCGTAAATGAGGTCAAGGTCAATGCAAGGTCATCATTTGTATAAACTATGATGGGCTCGCATGCCCGATACTACATACCAAGTTTCAAGGTCATAGGCCTTTTGGTTCTGGAGAAGAAGATTTTTGAACGGTTTTTACCATATATGGGCGTGGCGGCCATCTTGGTCATGTGACCCAGACCCCGGGTACAAACTTTTATTCCCCCACCCCACTGAGACTCCATATGAAATTTCGCTTTAATCGGTCCAGTGGTTTCAGAGGAGAAGATGTTTGAAAATCTTGACGACGGATGGTCCGACGGAATGACCTTGACCTTTAGTGACATAATATCTTCATCTGGTCATTTAGCCGACCATGTATACCAAGTATTGTACCTTAGACTTAAATAGTTTCTGAGAAATCCACCGTTTAAGCGTTTTCCCATATAAAAGCCTAACATACCAAAGTTGATCATGTCGTAAATTAGGTCAAGGTCACCGCTAGGTCATGATTTGTACAAACTATGATGGGCCCGCATGCCCGATACTACATACCAAGTATCAAGGTCATAGGCCTTTTGGTTCTGGAGAAGAAGATTTTTGAAGGGTTTTTACCATATATGGGCGTGGCGGCCTACTTGGTCATGTGACCCAGATACCCCGAACAAACTTTCGTTCCCCCAACCCATGGAGGCTCCATATAAAATTTGGCTTTGATCGGCCCAGCGGTTTCGGAGGAGAAGATGTTTGAAAATGTTGACGGACGACGGACGGACGACGGATGCCTGGCTATACTATAAGCTCACCTATGAGCCTAAAGGCTCAGGTGAGCTAATAATATGTAAGCTCTGGGCCTCATGGTTTCAGAGAAAAGATTTTTGAAGGTTCTCAGAGCTATATAGCCCTATATTAACAAATGACCCTGGGGTGGGGCCAGTTTGGACCACATGGGCATAGGATTTATGCAGGGGACCACTAAACATTGCTACATACTAAATGTTTAAGCTCTGGGCCTCATGGTTTCAGAGAAGATTTTTTTAAGTTTTTCACTTCATAAGACTATGGGAGCTAATGCCCCTGGGGCATGGCCAATTTGGACCCTAGGGGCATGGTTGGCAGGTTTTAAGTAGGTGACCCCTAACCATTGCTACATACTAGATATGTAAGCTATGGACCTCATGGTTTCAGAGAGGAAAATTTTTGATTGTTCTTTAGCTATAGAGCCCTAAATAAACAAATATCCCCCCGCCCCCCTGGGATGGAGCCAGTTTGGACTCCGGGGGCATGGTCGGCAGGATTTATGTAGGGGGCCATTAAGCACTGCTACATGCTAAATATATCAGCTCTGGGCCTCATGGTTTCAAAAAAGAAGTTTCTTCTAAGTTTTTCTCGTTATAACTCTGTGGGAGCTAATGACCCCTGGGGGTGGCAAATTTGGATCCCAGAGGCATGGTTGGCAGGATTTATGTACGTGACCACTAACCATTGCTACATACTAAATATGTAAGCTCCGGACCTCATGGTTTCATGGTGGAAATTTTTTGAAGGTTCTTTAGCTATATAGCCCTATATAAAGCAGTGGGCCCCTAGGGTGTGGCCAGTTTGGACACCAGAGGATGGATTGGCAGGAATGATGTAGGGGACCACAAAACATTGCTAAATACTAAATATATAAGCTCTGGGTGTCACGGTTTCAGAGAAAAAGATTGTTTAAGTTTTTCCCATTATAAATCTATGGGAGCTTTATGTTGCCATGGCAACCAGAGTTTCAATCTGATCTGCCCTTTAACCTTATGCAGTCAATCCCCCACCCCGACAATGCTACACATAAAATTGATCTAGATTAGGCAGATGGTTTAGGAGGTATGTTTTAAAGTGTGGAAGACGACGACGGACTACGGACCAAGGCTATACTATAAGCTCACCTTGACAGATGAGATAAAACCTTAAAGAACATCCCACATTTTAACATGAAATTTCCAATTCCATGACCTTGACCTCAAGGTCACTGAGGGGGCAATGGTGTATAACGTAAGACCATTATCTAGCATAAGTGAAAGTATCAGCTCAGGCTATCGATGGGTTAAAGAGATATGGTTGTTTTAATATAACCTAACGTTATAACACCCAAAAGGTGGACATGGACGCGGGTGCAAACGCGGAGGCCGACACCGGGGTGACAACAATAGCTCATCCTGAAGTTCGTTCAGGCGAGCTAAAACAATTACTTCTTTCCAGAGGAGTGGGCGGGGTGAGGAGGTGGCTGTTAGGCAAAGAGGAGGTATAATTTGTAAATTTTGAACCAGAAAAGTAAACATTTTACCATTTGTGAATGCAAAAATGTCATGAAGGTCATCACCTAATATCCCAAAGCATGTCCAAGTTATCTGCATATTTAACTCTTTAGTGGATTATCCTTTAAACACATGAAGTATTTAGCCGGGCCACATAGTATAGTCGGTAGCGCGTCTGACTCAAGAGCCAGAGGTCCTGTGTTTGATACCCAGTCCCGCTACTTACTTCCGTTTCTCCTTCCGCTGATTCAAGAAGGACAGTTGTCAGTTACTGGCGAAAGTACTTGTATGTGCACTTAGTACTGCTTAACCGCACAGGAGGTCTAAGCCGGCCTAAGAATAGTGTCGTACGGTTAACTGACCGTCCCGACATGACCATGGCCGTCACCGTGGACGTGAAGCAACAAAACAACACTCTCAGATGTCATTTGATAAATAGGAGTTACATCAAGCTGTTTTCTTCTACTGTTCTGTCACAGTCTTCATTTAAAAACATTGATTCTGTTTACTATCTTCATTACCATCCATATTGTCCATCTGAATAGAGGTTATGGTAAAAGCAAAATTTGCACTGGTGGGTGGGGTAAACCAATAGTAATATACTATATGATCAACAGGTTGTGCATAATCAGCAAATTTAATGGTAGACAAAAGCTAAAGAACAGTATATAACGGCTTTATCAACGACTGGATTTAACTTGTCTAGAAATGATGTTAAGAAGAGGCTTTCCGACCAAAAGTAGCTGTGCAGTGGTTTAAATCCTTCGAAAACAAGATATGTGAAAAAAATCAAGTTTCGCATGCTCGGATTTTGTCCTACTTTTAGTATGTTAAAAATGTAGGTCTTAGGAGCTTATTACTGCAAAGAAACCTTTTGTTGCAATTTGTTTTAGGTTCTCCCACAATTTGACTGGACTATAAATCCGTTGACTGATGGATAGCTTAAAGGGCAATTACGAAGACATTGTACAAATGCTTAATTTGGAAACGACTGGATAGTGGATAGAGAGAGGATTAGAATGCTACAAACGGCATAGAAAAAATCCTATTCGTTCAAAAGTTATGCCAGTTTAAAAATTCAACGGCTCTTTTTTCCTACATGACTTGTCTCCCTTACTTTTTGGAAGTATTCTAACCACAATGCCATATTCTGTAATGTCATTGAGGATTAAAATTTTTAAATGAATTTTAAAACTAATTAACATCCTTTTATCTAAAGAGTAAATGATTGTTATCTTACAGTTTTGATTATTTTAATCTTTATTTATTAGCTGGGTAATTTATCGGGACTGTTCATCCACAAATTTAAATTTTATTTCAAAATTCAAATTAAATTTTAAAAAGTTTAAAAACAGATTTTAAAACATTTTCTTTTACTTCAGTGCACAGAAGTCATTGTCAGAGACCTTTTTAACAGATCTAAAACTACTAATAGATGTTCAATGATATATACTGACAAACATGTAAATTGAAATTTATCTAATTTTAATTAAATATTTGAATTTGAAAATTTAGCTGCTTAAATTGCAAATAAAGCAATGTTTTGAATTTGGGCAGTTGTTATTAGTGTCAGTAATAATACAATACAATTTTGTACCATTTTGGAACTTCCAACAAGAAAATATTTGACAATTTAAAAGATTTAAATAAATTTAAAATTTCAGTGTTCATCGATGACGTCATCGAAGACCTCATGAATATTAATGAGGCAGCTCAAAATGATTGTCAGATGGCATAAAATTTACAAATTCAACTCTTTATATCTCGAAAACTATTACTGATAATTTGACGCGGTTTTCAATACTCAGTTGCTCAGAGAAAACTGCTTTCATTTCTATAATAAAAAAGCACCTTAATAATTGACCTTTAAGTGGTCATGCAAATATAGCAGATACATATTTACTGATACCTTTTGCTAAATGTTTGAGAAGCTTCAGAAATTTAAAGGAGACAATTAACCATTTTTATGCCCTCGCCATGAAATGGCGGAAAGGCAAATAGAGTTTACCCTGACCATTTGTACCAAATTATAATTTTGAAAACCCATGCAGGACAAAGTTATGAGCGGGACACAACAATGTTTCCATTATAGCCTACGCACAAAGTTTTAGCGTGCAGTGTTACCTTGACATTCAAGTCAGCTACCGACAAAGTTTTTGCACGTGAAATGATCATTTGTGCCAAATAATTTTTAAATCCCATCATGCAGGACAAAGTTATGGGCCGAAAACGATTCTGGAACACACAAACAAACAAGCACAAACACACAAACGCACACACGAACTTGTTTATAACCATACCAATTATTCGAGACTGGTAGAGACTCTCTGTAATGTAATAAAAAAATAGCGGCCAACCTCGATCTGCGTGCGACCAGTGGCGGCTCGTTTGTTGTTACACTTGTTCTTACCCTGTTTCCTACATCGTTTACGTATTTAAATATATTTTTTGATCAACTTTAGAGAATAGCATCACTAGTAAGACATTTTTTCTTACCATCTAACCTACCTACAGTATTTATTCATTCATTGTTTTTTTTAAATCTTTTTATTCTACTTTGTGATTAAAAAAAGAAGAAACGAAAAATTGAAGCACTTGAGAAGGGCGGAAAAAGCAAACTGAAAGTGTACCAGTTAACCATAAAGATGACTGTATAGCCAAACCAAGGCATTCTTTCTACCGATATTTCCGAGACGGTTATACTGTTGTTAGACTTCGCCTATTTGTGTTATTGTAAGTGTTTTGTTTTGTCTATGTACGCTTCAAATTTGTTTTGATTAATTGGATTGACTGTGCTTCTTGATCTCGTCTGTTTCTGTACGTAACATGTAACATGTACGTTAAACAAAGCACTACTTTACAAGGTTGCTCTTGACAAGTATTGTGTAGAAGGAAAATCGGTTTATTCATTACGCAAACATGGTAGGACTCTCTCAAGGTCGTTCCTTAATGAACATGACTAATATGGCTTCATTAAGTTTAGCAGGATTTTTCAATCAGCACCGTAATGAAAATACTCTTTATGAAGACTTGATCCATAGGTCTTCATTAGTGTTTTCTGGGCTACCCGTTTCAAGAAACAGATATTGAAATGAATCATCGAGAGGTATACCTTTATTTATTCTAAATTGAGCCGCGACACGACAAAACCAACAAAGCAGCATGTGCAACTAGTGAATACTAAGATCACAGTCTTCGCTGTCCGTATGGAGGTACCATAGACCCTCAGCTACCCTTTAGCGCACAGCGAGACTCTGATTAGACTAGGCGGATGCCATGGCTATTCTGAGTCTTCGCTTGGCGCACATGCCACTTTGTTGGTTTTGTCGTAACGTGGCTCAAATACTTATTCGAGCTGTTCTGATATGGCTCTTCATGTGCGTTCGCAACTAGCGGGTTAAAACTTCAGGTGTATCTTTACTCCACCACGCTTTTCCGCCATATTTACAAAGGAGGAAAACTTATATTACCTGTTTGCTTCCCTGGACAATGAAAATCTCATGGGCAACCTTTTTATTCAGCCCCGTTTAATCTACCTGTAAACGACGATATCGCATGAGCTTGAAATAGCATTAAATTATATAGGACATTGACAGTTTTTCTATTTTTTTGTCTTCCTTGAATAAAAAATGAAAAATGTTGTGTTAGGTCAATATAGTGCACTTTTTTAGCTGCAAATAGATATTTTTTCAAACTTTTTTTAAGTTTACATTTAATGCGGTCATTTTTGCTCTGATTAATATGGCCATCATTTCCTAATAGTATATAGGGAAAATAGAGAAATGAGCAATAAGTTACTCAGTTTTCTACGTTTTTCTTAAAGCACGGATCTAAAGCCAAAAATGTTGTGTTATCCTAGTATTCTACACTATCTTACAAATCTTTTGATATATTTTGTAGGAAAATCAAAGAAATATTAGTGTGGTCATTTTTTACAAACTTAATACTACCCTACATCCAAAAACTGAATTTTCTGTACCGTGCGTGACTATATCGAGGTGAGGAGAATTGTTGGGCCGCATGAACAACTTTTTTCCTCAGCCCGTATAATCCACCTGTAAACGACGGTATCGCGTGAGCTTGAAATAGCATTAAATTATATAGGACATTGACAGATTTTCTCTTTTTTGTCTTCCTTGAATAAAAAATGAAAAATGTTGTATTAGATCAATATAGTGCACTGTTTTAGCTGCACATAAATATTTTTTTCAATTTTATAAGTTTACATTTAATGCGGTCAGTTTGCTCTGATTAATATGGCCATCATTTCCTAATAGTCTACAGGGAAAATAGATAAAATGAGCAAAAAGTTACTCAGTTTTCTATGTTTTTCTTAAAGAACGGACCTAAAGTAAAAAATGTTGTGTTATCCTAGTATTTTACACTTTCTTACAAATCTTTTGATATATTTTGTAGGAAAATCAATGAAATATTAGTGCGGTCATTTTTTACAAACTTAATACTACCCTACATCCAAAAACTGAATTTTCTGTACCGTGCGTGACTATATCGAGGTGAGGAGAATTGTTGGGGACGCATGGGCAACTTTTTTCCTCAGCCCGTATAATCCACCTGTAAACGACAATATCGCGTGAGCTTGAAATAGCATTAAATTATATAGGACATTGACAGTTTTTCTCTCTCTCTCTTTTTTTTGTCTTCCTTGAATATAAAAATGAAAAATGTTGTGTTAGGTCAATATAGTGCACTTTTTTAGCTGCACATAGATATTTTTCAAACTTTGAAGTTTACATTTAATGCGGTCATTTTTGCTCTGATTAATATGGCCATCATTTCCTAATAGTATATAGGGAAAATAGATAGAATGAGCAAAAAGTTACTCAGTTTTCTTCATTTTCCTTAAAGCACGGATCTAAAGTAAAAATGTTGTGTTATCCTAGTATTCTACACTATCTTACAAATCTTTTGATATATTTTACAAACTTAATTCTACCCTACATCCAAAAACTGAATTTTCAGTACCGTGCGTCGTGACTATATCGAGGTGAGGAGAATTGTTGGAGACGTCCAGTAGATAGGGATCACCAATTAAAGGAAATATTTTTGATCTAGAGGAGCAGATTATCTGAATTAAGAGCTGATCCCCATTGAGAAGGGCGGCAAAGATGAAAGATGGCAAAGTTGCTTCCGTCAAAGCATGCCTATTCAGTTTTTTTTTCAGACTTTGTCAAACAGTTATTACCAGCGATTCTACCAACCAACATTTCTCACTATTTTATGGATTCGCATAATACTTGGGTTACTGCATTGGGTTGACACTATACGTAACCTCATACTATACTGGACAAAAAAAGTTAAGGATCAAACATTAGATTGAAATTTTTATATTGAAGAAAGTAATTTTCAAAAAATCATTTTCTCTTGTTGAATACACCTAACAATGCAGCACATGACTGCATGACACATATTGGAATCTGATCATGTGACACACCAGCAGAAATGAATAAACAGGCATACCCCTAAAATCAAAGTGAAAACTTGCATTAACACAAAACTGAATGTCCATTATTTTTGGCTTTATCCATGCAAAATCATTTTCAGTTCTCAGTGTGACCTCCAGGGGCCTGAATAACTGCATGACTGCCACTCGGTATGTTTCTGGTAAATTCCGAGAGGCCCATTTAGGGACTCTTTTGCCAATTTTTCGCGAAAGGCCTGAATGAGCTCTCCTTGAGTTTCAGGAAGCCTCTCGTGATCAGGATTGGCGGTGTAACATGTCCAAATAATGCTCAATCGGATTTAAAATTTGTGATCAAGTTGGCATGTTAATGCGGGAGATTGTTTCTGTCGCTAGGTACTGGTCTACCACATTTGCCGTGTGATTCGATGATGTCATCGCCAAAAACTTCAGAGAACGGTCTCGTAATTGGATGAAACGTGTCATTCCTAAGTCGAACACCAATCAGAGCGTCTCTGTCTGGCATGCGCAAGTCCACACAGCTGCCAATCCAGATGCTGCACCATACCATCACCCACCCTCCTCGAGACATGTCATATTCCGCAACACAATTTAAAACATAGTCTACACGACGTGTACCTGGCAGGCGTCACCCTTTCTCCCATCATCGTGGATATCTACAATCAAATCTGGACTCATCTGTAAAAAGAACATGGGTCAAATGGCCAAGCTTCCAATTTGTGTCACTTTTTGCCGACTGTCGTTTCGCATTTCTATGGAATCGCATTAATCCTGGCCTCACTACCAGCACGCAAGTGCCCAAATTAGCTGTGTAAAGTCTGTTTGTAACCGTTTTCGCTGAAATTGCTGATTACATCATTTAATGGACAGACAATGCGCGTCTTCACAGTGTTATTGTGTTGAACCAGTAGCTTGGGACAGAGACTATCGTCCGTATGGACAAGTCTAGTTAATCGCAAGTTTTAAATCTGATTGAACGTGTTAAACACCAATTCTAATCACCAGAGGCTTCAGGAAACTCATGGAGGGCTAATTCAGGCCTTTCATGAAAAATGGCAAACGAGTCCCCAAATGAGCCTTTAGCGCCTTACCAAAAGAACATCGAGTTGCTGTCAGGCAGTTATTCAGCCCCCAGAGATATCGGTGAGCTCTGGCAATGGTTTTGCATGGATAAAGCCAAGAAGCACGGACATTTAATTTTGTGGTGCTGCCATTTTTCACTTCAGTTTTAAGGGTATATCTGTTAATTCGTTTCTACTGGTGTGTCATGTGATCCGATTCCAATATTTTTCATGCAGTTCTGTGTCGCTTTGACAGCTGTTTTGTACAGAAGAAAACTATTTATGAATAATTTATTTTTCATGATTTAAGCTTCAGTCAAATATTTGATCCCTAACTTTTTTTGTTCAGTATAATTGTAGATCAGTGTGACATGTACTTGACGGGCCAGTGATTTAAGCCAGTACTTTTCACGCTTTCATTGCCTTTTCTTATATGAGCCGCGACACGAGAAAACAACAATGTGGTTGTGCGCCCAGCGCAGACTCAGATCAGCCTGGGCATCCGCCAAGTTTGACCAGACTCTTTGCTAAGAGCTCAAATTGTAGCTAAGGGTATAAGCTACCTCCATGCGGACAGCGAAGACTCTGATCAGACTGGGCGGATGCCCAGGCTGATCTGAGTCTGCGCTTGGCGCACAACCACATTGTTGGTTTTATTTGGTGTAATGGTACATTCAGATACAGCAATTGCCATCATGTCCCTGTTAGGTCACTGTGACCTATATTTCACCATTCAATTATATTGTCATATCAGAGACTTGAAATATTCTTAGGAGAACTGTTTATTCTGACACTGCAGTTGATCTCATTTCACTTGGCCTGTATTGTCCATAGACTGGTACTGTCCATATTAAACTTGCGCTTTTTAAAGTGAAGCTCCTGTAAGTCGCGCTTTATTTTCTTCTGACAATTCTTGTTGTTATAATAACAATATTTTAGCCAGAAAGTGTACACGGCGCCGTGGTCTAGTTAATGTATAATAGCCATCGTGACGGCATATAAACTAGTAATGGTAATCAGTGCTACGATCTGGGGTTCGAATCTCGAATAAGAATAAATATTTATGCTTTTTTTTTTCTTCGTATATTTTTTTTCTTCCGAAAAGTACATTTTTACATATGTTTACTTAAATTAATTTTACTTTCATTTTTATGTTTTATTCAAGTTATTTTCTAATTAATCAAAATGTACTATGTCATAACGCAGAAACTCATTATTGCAGCAAATTAATCGGCGTCTTCCCCCACGCTGGTGGTGTCGGCTGCCATACTGTCAGTGTTGTCTGCCATTTTGATGACCAGCTGATCAAAGGCGAAGTCAGCGGCAATGTCTTTATATCTGCCCAGCTTTTTTCTACTTGTTTGGATACTCGCACATACTCTCCTATCAACTGGGTCCGATTTCTTCAAATGCCGTTGCCGTGATGTGGAGAACATCGTTTATCCTGAATGTCATTTTTCTTGAGGCTACGATCTGCTTGATATGGCTCCATTTCAATTCAACAGTCTGTGGACCACAATAGGACGTTGAACTTTACTGATTAGGACTGTAACATCGCCTGTCTTTCACTCTGCCAACAATACTTAGTTGTGTAGTCAGTGTCTAGTTATGTTTCGTCAATAGTCTTCTTCAAGCTTTGGGGTGGTCGGGTGGCGCGATGGTGCTGTGTTTAACTTCCAGTGCCGGGGCGTCCTACTGATTTGGGTCATTGTAGGGCAAGGGCCTACTGTGCTTGCAGGAGGTGCGGGTGGGGTTGTTTATACATTTTTCTCTCGACTATCATTTCTTTTCTTTCTCCCTCTCTCTAGGAGACGGCCTGATATAGACTGAAATACTGTCTTAAAGGGCCGTTAAACCCAAAACAATCAATTAATCGATCTTGAAGTTTCGTCCTCGAATAGTACTTTGATGCAAATTAATGGCTATTTAGGAAACACTTCATCTGCTGTGAGACCCTCTCCTTCATATATTCATTTTATATGATATTTCAGCTGCCCGAAAAACATGGTGATCTTCCTTTGAACAATAATATCTTGACTGACGGCAATATCTTTAACCTTGGTTCTGTGTACATACTTCAGTATTACGTATCTCCCAGCAATCTTCAGATATTTTACAAGCGTTCTGAACAAAGCTAGACCTTAAACAGACAACTAGAGGCCACCGCCGCACCCATAATGGTAGTATTCTTCAGTTGCCTAGCAACGCCGTTTGCAAGATCATGACGTTTCTGGAAATTGTTGACTGGGAAGAAGGGAAGATGCAATGTAGGAATGTGGACTGCTTGGTTCGTTTTTAATTAAGGTAGACGATTACAGGAGAACTCTGTATTGCTTTTGTCCAAACAAAACAGAGTTATTGTTCACTCAACTTGGGGGAGCTTACCACTAATTATTCAAGAACCAACTCTTTAGGGGAGAAGCTTTAATCAAGAAGAGAATGGTAAGAATGGCCAGCATTAGTCAGGTAACTAATGTAAACAATCGTTAAATAAAATAACAGACCTAGTTAAAAAATATTAGATGGTAACATTGATTTTTTTGCTGTATACCACTGAAGTATCAGACAGTTTTATAACTTTACCCAGTACTAAACTGACACGCCAAATTTACTGCACGCGCTGGGGTTACGTGTTCTAGTTGAAATGGCGGCCTCCAGAGCAGGGAACATCAGGGCCGTCGTCGGCTTTTGAAAAGTGGTACGGCCATGAAACGGCCCGAGTGCCGTAGGCACGAGTGGGGGAGAGCACGGGAGGGGGTTCGGGGGACCTCCCCCGAGAAAATGTTTGAATTCAGGACGGCTCTAGAAGCGACTTTAATGTATTTTGAGACCAATTACGCTTGTGAAACTCAATTGATTTTATGAGTATTTACTTCCAATGAGAAAATTTTATGAATTCAGGACGTCTCTAGAAGCGATTTTAATGCATTTTGAGACCATTTTGCTTTTGAAACTCAATTTATTTTATGAGTATTTGCTGTATTTAAAATGCTTACCCCAGGTTTGTTTTGTTTTGTTTTGTAACTAAAATAAAAAATAAATAAAAATAGATGTTGATGCTGTTATTGGGGTAGCTGAATGACCATCTGTTAGGAAAAGAGTTGCTCATTCGGTTTACTGTGCGTGTCTTTCGTAAACTTGTGTCACTTTCTGTGTGTATGTGCTTCTTTCCCTATTGGTATTGTAATATGGGATTTGATTGTATTAATTCCTGATCATTGCCCATCTTTTTACTATAAAGACTGCTAAAGGTGTTCCCCGAAGACCGAAGGCACGAGATGGGGAGAGCACGAGAGGGGGTGTCCTTCCTCTCGTAAGAGGGGTTCGTGGACCTCCCCGGAGAAACTTTTCGAATTCAGGACGTCTCTAGAAGCGATTTTAATGCATTTTGAGACCAAGACAATGAAGGAATAACGGAAAAAATAGTCCGGCCAATATCATATTCGGCCGAATGAAAAAAAGTGGTACGGCCACTACTATATTCGGCCGAAAAAGTGGTCCGGCTATGGAATGAAAAAAAGTGGTACGGCCACTACTATATTCGGCCGAAAAAGTGGTCCGGCTATGGCCGGACCTGCCGGACCGCCGACGACGGCCTTGAACATGCGCTTTTTTCTTCTTTAAACCATCGGCTAGAGTCGTTCTTCAAAATGCGGTATCTAGAGACTAGCTTATAGGGCAGCGTGAACTAATTGTTTCTCCCATAGACTTCTATAGTGACCCCTACTGCCTGTGACAGTGTGCCTCCCTTTATACACTGTTACTTCACTATCCAGATTTGCTCTAATTTCAAGCTAAAATGTTGATCAAGAAGATGAAATAAGAACAACAACACCTTACCCTGCACCTTCTACCTCTACAGGATGTTGATAGCCAGCAACTACCTATCCCGCAGAAAAGCGCAGAAGATTTGCTAAAAATCACCTGTCATTAATTTTGGCTCCACAGACCAAATCAAAAATGCTTATTTCTTTACAATATCCATAATATCAAACAAAACTGATTTCTACATGTCACTAAAACATCACTTTCAACCTCATCAGCATTATAAACCAATCAAAGAGCACCATGTGACAATAATAGTCCCGAGCTTCCCTGCACCTTTTTGAATTACGCGGTTTCCTATAGGAATTGGTTCCCGGTGCCCTATAGTGCCACCCCTAACTTTTGGAAAACAATTGATTCTGCTTGAATTTAAACTTCAAACTATTTTAAGACAGTTCTCAAGTTTCGCATGTAATTATAATGACCGTATTTCCATGAGCAGTGTGCTAAAGTTGTCGTGTCCTGTTTCTCCGAAGGCAGCCGAGCAACAAAGATTCTGAGAAAAAAGCAAACACTTTACCTACTGCTGATGGAAATACACTCATGACCTCAAGGCTTTCTCCATTCATGTGAAACTTCAAACTGTTGAGCATCTAAAATAAATTAAAACATGAAAAAAATAGCCATTTCTGACATTTCACACCCAGTCTTGTAAGTGTACCCCCAAATTTAGGAGAAAAAGACACATTTTTCAGCAATTTGGACACCACAGTGTCCCAAAATTGCTAATGCATGCAGTTTTCTACATTCTGATAGAGGCATCTAATGCTAGTCTAGCAAATTAAGGAGCAAAAAAGATTCTGAAGACCCTTTTTACAGTCAGAATTGGTGATAGCAGTTGAGAATACCATGCCGCGCGATAAAATCTCTTTAACGACACAACGAGGTCCCAGGATTTTTTCACTGTGAGGCTTTCCTCCAAGTTTCGAAAGCATCCGGCTTAGCAGTTTGAACAATTCTATCCCTAAAACTTCAATTGCATTCCAATAAATCATGTAAACTGATGCAGTGGAAGCTTTTGAAATACCCCACCCCCTCCAGTAAACCTGTGTTTTAACAGAGTCAGCCAAACAGAGAAAATATTCAGGCTCATCTCACTATTCTGAACATTTCCAATGTGACTAAGCTACTGAAAATCAGCATTTCAATAAAGTGAGTCCTATTTTACAAAGGAGACTTTAAAAATCTACAGAAAATATTGAAATACAGCACAGCAAGAAAGAACTCTACTTTCAGTATAGGGCAGCGTGAACTAATTGTTTCTCCCATAGACTTCTATAGTGACCCCTACTGCCTGTGACAGTGTGCCTCCCTTTATACACTGTTACTTCACTATCCAGATTTGCTCTAATTTCAAGCTAAAATGTTGATCAAGAAGATGAAATAAGAACAACAACACCTTACCCTGCACCTTCTACCTCTACAGGATGTTGATAGCCAGCAACTACCTATCCCGCAGAAAAGCGCAGAAGATTTGCTAAAAATCACCTGTCATTAATTTTGGCTCCACAGACCAAATCAAAAATACTTATTTCTTTACAATATCCATAATATCAAACAAAACTGATTTCTACATGTCACTAAAACATCACTTTCAACCTCATCAGCATTATAAACCAATCAAAGAGCACCATGTGACAATAATAGTCCCGAGCTTCCCTGCACCTTTTTGAATTACGCGGTTTCCTATAGGAATTGGTTCCCGGTGCCCTAAACGTTATTTCTGTTGCCTATGTGAAATAATTGGTAGTAGGCTACCTATACAATGACACTAACTACCGTAAAGATCCTAAGTTTTTGAGCAAATAGGTTTGTACAAATAGTGGAAACTGAGATCAGACTGCTCCTTAGGAACGTTTCTGATTTGCCATTTCGTCTGCAGTTTGGGTGGCATTACTTTATGGTAGAACCAAAATAACAGGACAATAAATAGTAGGGCAAGGGCCTACTTTGGTTGCAGCAGGTGCGGAATGGGAGTTTGTCTGTTTATTTGGGTTTCTCAGATTTTGGGGTATTTTTAACTTTAACATTGTTTTGCAAGGAAATGAAACGGTGAAAATTTTGTATTTTTGTCTTATTCTGTAGCATACAATGTAAGGTTTTCTGAAATGATATGCATGGGCATGCCCCAGCGGTAAAATGTATTTTCCATGACTTTTTTCATGAAATTTAATTTTCATGCATTTTTAAACAAATGTAAAATAATACTTATTATCAAGAAAAGTGCATTTTTTTTTTACCAGTTTGTTTTAAACATCCTATAGTATAGATTATATGAATCGCGGAAATGAAAGTATATTCATATGCTAGAAATTTGAATTTAAAAAGAAACTGTGTAAAAAAAGTGTGTAGAAATACAAATTTTTGATTTTTTTGAAAACGAAACGGTAAAAATATTTTTTTTTCTTATCCAAATGTTGTATAGCCCTGTGGGTTATTAGGCAGGTAAAGTGGTTTGAATGCCCCACCAATATTCTTATTTAGTATTCAACTACCTTAATTGCTTGAAACTTGGTCGTTTGCATGACTTATTGGATGACCCTCGTAGTTCAACACAAAGTATGCCTCTGTATGTAGCGAGTATGTTCCGGTGGTAAGTGCTAATTACACGGCTAATTAAAATGAATATTTCTCAAAATAAAGCCAAGAAATTTAAACACGGTTTTCCGGGTCTGGGACCGAAATGAACTGGGCGTCGTATGTTGTAAGATTAATACGAAAATATAAATGACGTTTCATAGGAGAGTCAAGAAAATATTTGGGTCACCACTCAAATTTTAAAACTGAACAATAGCAATACTTGAAATACGCCGATTCAAGCGAATGTGTATGTTTTTCGCCACACCACTGCCTGTTTTATGCAGAGAAATGTATTCCTCGTTCCCTGATAGGGCTCCTTCGACTGATGCGTATGATATATAGCCAGGCAATTTGATGACACGAAGCACCTACCTAGCGTGTGTTAACCGATTCGCCATCTTCGGTGGTCTGTTCCGTTTCCTAAAAAATTCGTTCCGTATCTCGATCAAGACAGTGGTAGCACCAGCTTAAGCGGACCTCTATCTAAATTGACCTTAAATGAGCTCAATAATCCCAAACGACCAGAAAATATAGTCTGCACAATGATATATGGGGAGACGATTTACAGCCGCCATACGGCAAAACACCAGCTGCAGTAAAGATAAATAAGTTCTGAATAGTAAGATCCTTTGGAAGCATGGAAAAACACCATAGAAACGAAAATAGTAGACTCGGTTTTTCTTCTCCGACAAATACCATGCAATTTAGGTGAAATCTGGGAATGATAAGACTGTTCTCTGGTATGTCGTATTTATTGCAGGGTTATATTCAGCGTTACAGTCACTTTATAAAAAATAGCCATCAGAGGAGATGGCAAATCCCCCGACCGAAGACCCCCATGGGCCTTGGTAAAAAGGGTGCATTTCAAAACACATTTAAGTAATATATTGTCATTCTTTTATGCTTCTGATTGACATTATCTGTTTAACAGATGTATGATTATCTAACACTCAGACTAAAATAGTATGCTTGACTGCTAAAAAGAAGTAATATCTCAAACAGCCGCCATATACATAAACATATAGCATATGATACATTAAACTTTCAAAATGTGTGAATAACTCCTAAACTACAAGCCCTACAAACCTAATTTTGAGCTCTCTAGTAAGTGAATTTGGACAAAGAATCCAAATCTGGAGAAAAAAAAAATTTTTTTTTTTTTGGTGGTGTGGGGTGGGGGGGATGTGGAGGGGTCAGAGAGAGTAAGGAACACTGATAAGATATCACAGCATGTTCATCAATATTCTAAAAGGTATAAGGTTATTAAAATTGTGGAGCAGGCCAGGGTGTTACAGATATGGAGCAGAGACTCAAACAGCAGCTCAAACTACCAAAGGGAAATAACTCACAAAGTATGAATGCAAGAGTTGTCATTCATGTACGAGACAAATCATCATGACCTGTTCTTTATAACTGTGAAGTATCATGAAAATATTTCAAACGGTATTCAAGTTATAGAGCAGACACTTAAAATCATCAAAGGGAAATAACTCAAAAAGTAAGAAAGCAAGAGTTGTCATTCTTGTTTGCAACACATCATCATGACCTGTTCTACATATTTGTGAAGTATCATGAAAAAATTTCAAAAGGTATTAAAGTTATAGAGCAGACACGAAATCATACCTAAAATCATCAAGGGGAAATAACTCAAAAAGTAAGAAAGCAAGAGTTGTCATTCTTGTTAGCGCAACATCGTCATGACCTGTTCTACATATTTGTGAAGTATCATGAAAATATTTCAAAAGGAATTCAAGTTATAGAGCGGACACGAAATCATACCTTAAACCATCAAGGGGAAATAACTCAAAAAGTAAGGAAGCAAGAGTTGTCGTTCTTGTTCGCGACACATCATCATGACCTGTTCTACATATCTGTGAAGTATCATGAAAATATTTCAGACGGTATTCAAGTTATAGAGCGGACACGAAAACACACCTAAAACCATCAAGGGGAAATAACTCAAAAAGTAAGAAAGCAGGTGTTGTCATTCTTGTTCGCGACACATCGTCATGACCTGTTCTACATATCTGTGAAGTATCATGAACATATTCTAAAAGGTATTCAAGTTATAGAGCGGACACGAAATCACACCTAAAACGATCAAGGGGAAATAACTCAAAAAGTAAAAAAGCAAGAGTTGTAACTCTTGTTCACGACACATCGTAATGACCTGTTCTACATATCTGTGAAGTATTATGAAAATATTCTGAAAGGTATTCAAGTTATAGAGCGGACACGAATATATTCTAAAAGGTATTCAAGTTATAGAGCGGACACGAAATCACACCTAAAACGATCAAGGGGAAATAACTCAAAAAGTAAAAAAGCAAGAGTTGTAACTCTTGTTCACGACACATTGTAATGACCTGTTCTACATATCTGTGAAGTATTATGAAAATATTCTGAAAGGTATTCAAGTTATAGAGCGGACACGAATCTGCAAAAAAATCACACCTAAAACCATCAAGGGGAAATAACTCAAAAAGTAAGGAAGCAAGAGTTGTCATTCTTGTTCGCGACACATCGTCATGACCTGTTCTACATATCTGTGAAGTATCATGAAAATATTCCAAAGGGTATTCAAGTTACAGAGCGGACACGAATCTGCCAAAAAACTCACCAAAGGGGAAATAACTCAAAAAGTACAATAGCAAGACTTACCATTCTTGTACGCGACACATCGCCATGACCTGATCTACATAACTGTGAAGTATCATGAAAATATTCCAAAGGGTATTCAAGATATAGAGCGGACAAGAAAATGTTTACGGACGGACGGACGGACGGCGGACGGACGGACGGACGGACAGACGGACGGACGCCAGGCTCATCGCTATATCCCCCGAACCTTTCGGTCGGGGGATAAAAAAGCAACACCCGAAACGGATATATACACTGAGCCACTTTAGTTATGCACCACTTATGAAATCCTGAATTGTAACTAAACTATCGATTTATTTTTAAATCAAAACTAAAAGCTTAGAAAGAACTTATTTGTGCATAAATCATGTAAAATGGTGCCTGTCTGAAACAACTAAAAGCGTGGTCGAACGACAAAGCGGCACAATTAGAATTCGCAACGTTACCAACTAAACCTGAATTCGCACGGCGAGAGACTATTTCCAGCACTAATTTTACGCACAGTGTTCTGTTGGAACATTATAATTTTCTATGATATGAAGGTCCGCCATATTGTATTGTCAACACAGGCATACTTTTCGTTGTCAACATCCGCTACTTACTTTGCGGTTACACGATTAAAACGAAAGTTTATTATTCCTCTTTTCAAAAGCGACTGTGACAATGATGTTTTGTAAACAAGCGATCAAAATACTTCTGCAATAACTTCCTTGTAAACAAACACATGTTCTTCGTTAATTTTCATGCAAAAATTGTTGAGAATTCTACGTTATTACTCTGACGTTGGTCTTGACGTCGGCACCCTATGGGTTCAGAAATGAGTCACCTTTCTATTGTGTTGTGGTTTTAATGACATTGATATTGTCAGCGGTATCACGGCCATCACAATGCGTGATAAATCATTTCGTTGTTGATCGAAACTAACGTTAAAATGACGTTAAAAGTAAAATGAACATTAAAAGTAAACGTGTGTTGCAAATCCGCCGTAATAAAATCGGCTCGCCATTTGAAATTACTAAAGTTTAGGTGTTTTTTTCTTAAGTAAGTTTAGGTTGATATCTTAATTTCCTCCAGGCCTGGAGAGCAAGAACATGACAAATATTTACAAACATGACAAGAAATACAACCATGACAACAAATAATACATACAGATACAAGTAATTATATTAGTTCTCCAGAATTGAGAGTAACAGAGTTACACTTCAGGAACTGACTGAATCAGATCCCAAACCCTATCCCCAACATCAAAGGGAAAGATTGACAAAGACATCCCAACAAACAATAAATTACAGTGATAAACCCTTGAAATTTTCATTTATTTACTAAGGAAAAACTTGTTTGCATACCAGAAGCTACATTGTATAGAAACTTTGTAATATAACTATGAGACCGTAGTAATATTATTATGAGATCTTGGACAGATTTGAATTGAGCACCCTGAGTGTTAATCATGATTGATGGTTTAACAGATATCTGTAACAGGATCTTGAGAACAGGAGAATGGCCTACCCCATGGACTCAGTCGCTGATTATTACACTCCCTAAAAAGGGCAACCTACAGCTCTGCCAGAACTACTGACCCATCAGCCTCATCAGTCATTCAAGCAAAGTTATGCTGAAAGTCATCTTGAACAGGCTTAAACCACAAGCGATGAAGAGATAATCGCTGAGGAACAGGCTGGGTTCCGAGCAGAAAGGAGCACCGCAGAACAGATCTTCAACCTTAGAATCCTGTGTGAAAAGTATCTCCAACATCTGCAGAATCTGTACCATGTCTTCATTGAATTCAAAAAAGCCTTTGACAGGGTATGGCGTGCAGCCTTATGGGCCACCATGCGGACGTACAATATCAGTGCAAACCTAGTTCGCACCATTTAGCAGCTATACGACAAGGCTACAAGTGCAGTCCTGATAAATGGCAGCACAGGAGAATGGTTCAGAACAACAGTTGGAGTAAGACAAGGATGTGTTCTGTCACCCACTCTCTTCAACATTTTTCTCGAACGGATCATGTCTGATGCTCTGGAAGAAGATGACGGAAAGGTTAGCATAGGTGGCAGAAAGATTACCAGTCAGCGGTTTGCCGATGACACAGACGATTTAGCTGAGGAAGAGCAGGAACTAGAAGCTCTAGGTGAAAGTCTCGATCAAACCTGCACAAGGTATAAGATGGAGATCAGTGCTGAGAAGACCAAACTGATGACGAACATCGCAGATGGCATCCAGAGGGAGATCAAGGTAAAAGGGCAGAAGCTGGGTACCGTAACAAGTTTCAAATACCTTGAAGCAGGTGTCTCAGATGATGGCTCAAAACGGGAGGTTCTCTCAAGGATTGCACAAGCTACTTCAGCTCTTACCAAGTTGAAACCAATTTGGAGATATAACAACATATCTCTTGGATCTAAGGTGAAACTTATGCGCTCCCTTGTCATTTTCATATTTCTGTATGCCTGTGAATCGTGGACCTTGTCAGCAGAGTTAGAGAAAAGAACGCAGGTCTTTGAGGTGAGATGCTACCGAAGGTTACTGAGCATTTCATACAAGGACCATATAACCAACGAGGAGGTTCGCAGGAAAATCCAAGCAGCCATTGGAGAATATGATGAACTCCTGAAGCTGGTCAAGAAACGGAAACTAAGGTGGTTTGGCCACATCACAAGGTCTTCTGGTTTAGCAAAGACGATTCTAAGGCACAGTGAAAGGAAAAAGAAGAAGAGGCAGACAGAAGAAGAGGTAGGATGACAATATTAAAGAGTGGACAGGGATGGATTTTGCCAGCTCAACTAGGGCAGCTGAAGAAAGGGCAGGGTGGAAAGGGATTCTTTCGAAGTCATCTGTGGTGCCCAAACGACCTAGTAAGGTTATGGGATAGAATAGAATAGAGAGAGTGTTAACCACAGGCCCTTGCTTCTGTTTGGAAAAAGTCCCTTTGAAAAGCCTTATGAATCTCGACAGTACAATCGAAAAGAACGTTTATGAGAACTAGAAGCAGCATTAATATGGATTTGGCCTTGCACAAGTTTGAATTTCAGTAAGAGCTCTGTTATGATCCCCTAAAAATTCTAGGAAAAAAGATTGTATGCATGCTAAAAGCTACGTTTTTCAAAGCATCTTGTTGAAGATTGCCATATAAAAGTTCTGAATATGTAGATCCTTTGGCAGCAAGAATTACACCCAAGACATTAAATAACAAGATCTCGTAAGTGCCATAACTGCATTTATTACACGAAATTGGCGCAAAAAATAACAACACTATTTTTGTAAGCAATAAACATGGGGTTACATGGGTATAAAATAAGAAACGTGCTATTCAATAGGCAAGTATAGGCAATATATTTCAAACATCAGCTGAGTTATTAACATGAACGGGAATCAGTGAAAATAGAGAAGGCCACATTTAGTAAAGACTATGTACATTGTCACATGCCTTGGTTTTTGTCTTCTGTTAATATTATATAATTGCATCTCAGAATACGTGGGTATACTGCTTACATTGCTGACAAGTGTGAATAGAAACGACCACCTTTTGTCAAGTCTATGTACATTGCCTACAACCTATCTACATAAAGGTTACTGGTCGGCACAATCACATACATAATGATAACAGATATATTCTTATCCAGTACCTCAAAATGTGTGATTACACTGTGTACATTGCTTACAAAGTGAAAATAGAAGAGGGCATTTTTCGAAAAGGCTATATACATCTTATACAGACTATAAATACAGCCTTTCTATCTTTTCTAGTTTCCCTTGTAACCAATGCACGCAGTGTACCCACATATTCTGATATGCACATTATAAAATATTAGCAGAAGATAAGGCGTGTGCCGATTTGTACCCTTATGTAGATAGGTTGTCTAAGATGTATATAACCTTTTCAAAACATGCCGTCTTCTGTTTTCACTTTGAACGCAGTATTCGAAATAATCACATATTTCGAGGTATTAGATAAGAATATTATCTAATATTTACATTATCAGTGTAGAGCTCTCTGTTAACCCAATTAAGTGATGCGGGCGTCAATGTTGTTTAAAAGTCAATAATTACATTGTATCACGCGCTTCAGAGTGACAGCTCATCTCACTAACTAGCACGTGAAATCTACAACATTCCATGTACTTGAATGGCTAGTAAACATTGAGTGACAGCTCGCTACGCCTACTTGCACGCGAAATCTACAGCAGGAGGTGGAATTTACTGGTAGGCAGTGACAATGCGGCTGTTCCAAACTATTGCAAAATTCGGCCGGTAATGTTTTTTAAACAATCTTTATATATGTATTTCTTAATTTTGTTTATCTTTTTATTGATCAAAAGCATCGTTTAATAATATAAATATAAGGAATGAATGTTATTTTTTAAACGTTTACTGAAGTATAAACTACATCGGGTCACGAGCAAAGTTTACGTAAACCCCTTCGGGGTTCACTTACTTTGCTCGTGACCCGATGTAGTTTATACTTCAGTAAACGTTAAAAAAATAACATTCATTCCTTAATAATCATCAAGTATGTGATTGTGCCGACCTATAACCTTTATGTAGATAGGTTTTTGACAATGTACTTAGACTTTACAAAATGTGGCCTTTTCTATTTTCACTTGTAAGCAATGAAAGCAGTATACCCACGTATTCTGAGATGCACAATATAAACTTTTAGCAGAAGACAAATAAAGCGGGTGCCATTTTGTACTTTCGTGTATATTTTGTAGTGTAGTATAACGATATTATCTGTAATTCTCGTGCATTGGATTGTGCCGACTTGTAACAGACAAGTCGCTGTTACTCGTGTATAGACAGGATGTTGACAGTGTACATAGTCGTTACTAAATGTGGCTTTTTCTATTTTCACTTGTATCAGGCTGTTAAACTTCTGTGCTATAAATCCCATTCATAAGTCAGTTGTAGAAACTATATTGGTTTAAACCATATTTTATTCAAATAAATACATATATGTAACAATACATAATGGTACAGGAAGCAAAGTGCTTATATATAAGCCATCTCCTGAAACTATATTGCCCGTACTAGTCTATGGAGTAGCACGTGTGTTATTTTGTATCCCTGTAACCATATGTTTATAGCTTACAATGAAAGTCTTGTTAGCTGTTTGCGCCAAATTTGTGCAATATCATAACTGTGTCAGAAATTTCCTTAATTAAGAATCCACAGAGAACTATTGGCAATACCAACGCACTTACCATGTTCGAATAATATCCCTCAATAATTATGAAGTTATCGATCGGAGACCAAGTGTCAATGGACAGACAGACGGAGAATGAAGATGACGCAATACCCATCTTCTCTCCTGTTGCGGAATACACGATGCAGAAGCAGCATCCTATTGGTATTGGCTTAAGGTAGGGCCTTGCAATAGATCCAAAGATGTGGTTTTGTAGAAATGTTTTCCTTCATCTGCTCTACCCTCTGTTTAATTAACTTCAGTTAGAACCCTAACAACCAATAAAAACACCCGAAGTTTAAATAATAGGCTCTGCTTGAGCTCAATACTTACTTTGCTAAGTAAGGGTAAAATTCCCATCATTTGCTACTAAAACTATGGTCCTATGATGATTTGAAACTGTTTGCGGACAAAAGCTGTACCAATTCAAACATTTTTGATAAAGTAGGTCATCTGTCCAGGTAGCTGTAACAACACGAGTTCTTGAGACAACTAACTTTGATGGAATAAGTTTTATCATATCATGTCGCTGTTATTCAGTGGATAACGTCGTGTCTTAAAAATCGAATGACCACACGTGTAATAACATTTTGACGCGTACACGTAACGTCATTGACATCGTCCATGTCAGCAATGCGATTTCTTATTGAAATAATGTTCAGTTTGAAGGCGTTTATAAGGTCACATGATAAACAATATCCTACACTCATGGTCATTTCATGAAATTTATAAAACTCCCCGAAGGCTCGTTTCATAAATTTCACATGAAATGACCACGAGTGTATGATCCTCTATGGACCGAATGTGAGGCAACACAGCTTGCCCTACCTCACCCTGGTTAGCTATATATATACAAGAGCTGTTACGAAACGATAAAGAGCTGTTACGAAACGAAAATGAGACATACTTACCAAACGACCAGATGACCAGGCCGTAACTATGATTCTTTTTCGTTTCGTAACAACTCTTTTTCGTTTCGTATCATCCTTGAAAACATAGTTAACCAGGTGTGTACCTGGTTATACAATAACAGTTGACTACATTGTTTCATATTATTCTAGAATCATACTATGTTGTGGTGTCATTTTATTTTGCCAAATACTTCTTAAACACATTTGAATGTAATTTGCCAAAAAAAAATTGAGATTTTTTTGCAAAGTGAAATTTAAGCGCTGGTAGTTGACAGATCATGTACAGACTTTATAGCCTTGTTTACTTAGTTAATAACATCACCCTGTGAATGTTTTATCATACCAGTATTACTCATCTGTTTGAGTCAGGAATGTTATCTCCCCTTGAATTGTGCCGACTAATGATTTTTGGTCCGACTGGAAAATTATGTATATGTACCCTTACCAAATGAAAACAATATTTGTAGAAAAGATCATGATAAATCAATTGATATTTGAATGGTTGTCTCAGCTAGTGATAAAGAGCTGGTGAACTGAAAAAGAATTTCATGTGTCTTGTCAGCTGTAGATGCTGTTGGCTTTCAAACATGGGACTTCATTGCGAAAAAGTGCCCAAAACTGGAATAAATTGCAGTTTTGACTGAGGGTATGTTGCTCTGATGCATTTTTTATTCTATACATTTCAACGGAAACGGCAAACAACCCACAGTGCTTGTAAGGCTTAGTAAACATGCTTTTACCGATATGAGCTTTGACATGAATATTATACCTAATATACAAAATATTTCGTTCAGATCACTGACAGATCAGAATGTTTGCTGGTTCTCGTGCATACAGTATTCTTCGTATATTATAACAGCCAGTCCCTGACTCAGAAACTGGAATTAGTAATATTAAACCTTGCAAAACTTTAATGATGGTCAACAAGGGAGAATATAGAACTTTTATGATTGATTTGTTGTTTTACGTCCATGGTAAACAGCTATGGTCATGTTGGGACGGTCAGTTAACCTAACCACACTATTCCTGGGCAGGCTTAGACCTCCTAAGCGATTAACCAGTACTAAGTGCACATACTTCGCCAGTAACTGACAACTGCCCTTCTTGAATCAGCGGAAGGAGAAACGGAAGTATGTGGCCAGACCGGATATCGAACCCAGGACCTCTGGCATTTAATATGAGATAGTCTATTTGTAGCAAAGGTAGTGTAGCAAATGTAGTCGAAATCAAGGGACTACAATCAAGGGTACACGTAATTTTTCAGGGGTATGCCCTAGCCCATGTTTATCTACCACTGACGCAAGAAAATGTATCATATTGTCATGTTTGTATATCAAACTTGAAAATGAGTTCCTTTTATTGTATTTTACTCATTTAAAATATTGTTGAACATGTATGGCTGGCAACTGTGTGCCAAAATGCAATTCTAAATATTTTTGAGGAATACTGTAAAAATCAAAAGACGAGTAGTAGGAATAAGTGTCTGGAGTTTGCATCTAAATTTGCAAGGAACTGCAGTACATCATTCATGATTGTTTTTTAAGATTTGATGTGACTGACATAGAACAGCCACGCAAAATCACAGACAAATTGAACTAATCGCACGCGACTTAATAAGGGTCTAAACAGAAAAGTCGATAAGCTATTAGCAGCTAATTATTGCATTTATGATATGGCTATAGATACACTACTGTGTAGCTGCAAGCATTTGACATAAATGGTATTTCGGCTTAGTATATGCTTTATTGTGGTTGAAATTACATGTATGGTAAGTTATCAATTGTTACCTATTGGTATGAGACATAATTTTTTCTACCCGGTATATCAATATCCTGTCTTCGTACCGAATGAATATCAAACTCATTATAGGTTTCAAAAGCATGAGATCTTATATTCACCAGAACACAAAAGAGCAGTTAAAATGTTTCCTGTGTATTTCAATGACATACTCCAAGTCCTTCTCAGTCCTCACTATTCCTTTTACATGATAACGTATTCAAAGTAACCGCATCAGGCTGAAATATAGGTGTAACATTTAAACGTTAACAGATAACACTTTAAATCAAAAAAATAGCGAGCACTCGCTTGCAGGCGCTACACGCCTGTGATTCAAAGCCCCGAAAGAGCATTGAAAGAGCGGGAGCTGTATGGTAGAGGATTGGTAAAACATATTTTGCCTTTAACATACATTACTTTAAATGGAATTTCTTTCGTAGAGACACCAAGCGGAAGTGACGTATTTCTGTCGCTACGTTACGTAATGACATCAAACGTTCAGTTCAAAAAATCTAGATGTCGTCAACGTTTACCGCTTTTGTGCATAGATCACTACATGGTGATCCACAAAATGCAAGGAGGCTGAGCGTTGGGTGAAGTTTGAAGGAAATAGAAAGCGCCGCAGAGAGGATACTGGAAAACAAATACATGTATAGCCAGTTTTCCGATGGGAAAGATTAGGTGTGGAAAGCTGTTTTCGGTCAGTTTCTCATCCGTTTATCGGAGTTCGCAGTTGTTGAGTTGCAATAATTTTATTTCAAATTTCAAACGACAACTTGTGAGATTGGATACAGAATCGTACAGTGAGTAATCAGATCAGGGTATACACTGCGACTGTGCATTTTTGTCCGAAACTTTAGAGTTAACATGGTAACAGCCAAAGAGGCTTTATCATACCACACATACATTGTAAAAAGCGATGTGCTCGCCTAAAGGCAGTGCCTATTTTCATATCAATAATAATAATGTAATAATGCTTTATATGTAATAATAATAATAATTTAACTTTCAGCAAACGTTTCACATCAGACTATTCCGTTAAACGTATGTGTTCGAGGTGTTTTCAAATTCGACAAAAAAAAAAAGGAAATTGGCTTTTATGTAGTAAGTTCCTTTTTCTCTTGTAGTTAAAGGCGTTGATAGACTTTGATAAGCATATGATTTGGTACAGCAAGATTCCAAAAGCTTGGGCAAACAAAACGGTGTAATTTCGAGAACATGTCACGTGCTAATGGCGTAGGTTTAGTATGGGGAATATAACAATCCATCATGAGTGTCCATGTAGGATAGGGAAATCTCACCCGAGGGGTCGGAATTTCAACCAGGGATGAGCTTTGCCGAGTCCCTGGTTAAAATTCCGACCCCGAGGGTGAGCTTTACCTATTCTACATGGACTGGCTCATGATGGATTATTTTTCTCCCACTGTTAGCAGATTTTAAACCTTAAATCGGATTAGGTTTCAGAACAAGTAAACTTTAACTTTTTCTAAGCAGTGATCTAAAGTAAATTTTGAGCAGCCCAGTGTGTTTATCGGGTCATAAAATGAGTGTAAACTCTGTTTGCACCTTAAAAGTAGACGGAAAACACGATATGTGGACTATTTTATCTTCTTGGGGGCAAAGACAAAATGCAACTAAGCCTCTAACGTCACGCGTGTCAAATTTGCTAGCGAAGTTTTATAACCGGTTTTAGTGACGTCATTAAATTTCAGTGACGTCACAAACTTATGATCTGCTATCAAATGTTATCCGAGATGCTTGCATGTCCATTTTGTTCATTTAAAATTAAAAGATGTTTTATGGATAACTTAGCATACAGATATAAAGTTGCATTTTAAGGTAAACGTTTACCGAAAATGTATCTTTTCTTTGTTTAAAATGTTATATATTATGTACGCGAAAGGTAGCGTGAGGGCACCCCCATCGGACAGGGTACCCCCATCGGACACCTTTACGATCTGTTCTCGTTTTAAAAGAGTAGCACTTCGTCCAATTTAATACCAATATGTATAATGTTTTGTGGTCTTTTTCTCGACACTTTCGCGTGCCTTTCTCATCTCTGGAGGGTAAACGTAATTTTCACGGACGGTATTTACCGCACAAGGGTACACGTCAGAAACTTTGCAGTGAATATTAACACAGTGATTTCGTCGTAGATAAATGCAGTTCAATGATCTAATCAACAACAATGGATGGAGATCTTAGTCATCTAACAAATAATATAAGGGATATATTCCAGATCTAGTTTTCGAGAAATTAGAGAAATTGCACACTTATCTGCATCTCGACACCGGCTAAATTCTAATTAAATAATTCAACGTAAACAAACGTCATCACTCTCTGGGAGCACATATTATTTTACCTATCATGTCAAACTTTAAGTTCTGAAATGATTTTGCCTATTTATCTTAAACAAGTATATGTCTCTTCAATGAGACATTCAATTTGTTTATGCCAATTTTGTTAACATGTGTAGGAAATTAAGGTGTCCGATGGGGGTACCCCTAACCAAGATTTTACGCCGGTTTCCTGTGAAATAATGAATGCTCCCAGAATCCTCCGTATGACGTCATACAACAACTGATGTTTACCGAATCAATACATGAGGTATATATCTTGCAAGTCACATAGAGTCGATAAACTTTTGATGTTACAATTTGAAAAATTATTTGAAAAAGCAATTCTTTGGTGTCCGATGGTGGTACCCTTGCGCTATTTGGCTAATGCGCACATGTAGATAATGTCTAAGATTTTCAGGATGCATTGCGCTCACACTACCCACAAAATGTCAAGGGAGGCAACAAGAGCTGATTGCGCAACAAAATGGCGGATCTAAATTACCCAAGGAAGTTTGTATGTGCCGCTTTTATTGATCATCTTGGGATAACAACAGTATGGTTTGCAATACTGCATGCGCCCCTAAACCAGGCCTAAATCGGTACTCGATCTTCAAAGCTACTTGTTCTTCCCGGTCTCAAAGTTACATAAAAGTAGCTTTGTGGCCACATGTATAGCTGCTCACTTACTTTCCTATTGTTTTTTGTAATAAGACAAAATGGGTAAGACTAAATGGGTTTATACTATGAGACGCTTTATGTCCTCGTTTTTGTGTTTGTTTTAGCATTCTGATCACCTCGCTTGGGGAAGAGGGAGCTGTTTTTCTGCTTCTCGTGCATTTGTTTATGCGTGTATGTTTGTCCTATGTCTCTTCCTCTTGGTGTCGTGGGTTGGCTGAGGTTTGTGATTGTGGCATACCCTGAACCTTTCTATTAACTATTGTTTTTGTCAAGCCCGCTTGCGGTGAGCGAGACATAGTTGTTACAACTTCAGTTCGGTGTATGTCCGTGCGTGCGTGCGTCCGTCCGGATTAATCCGGGCCATAAATTCTGCATTTATGGATGGATTTCAAAATAATGTGGCACAATTGTTCTCTTTGATGAGTAGAATGTGCCGTTTGAAACATTTTTTAGGTAGGTCCAAGGTCAAGGTCACTCTTGAAGGTCAAATGATAAAATGGCCATAAATTGAGGTTGTCCGAGCCATTACTTCTACATTTGTGGATTGATTTCAAAATAATGTGGCGGTTGTTTTCCTTGATGAGTAGAAGTCCATTTGGAACATTTGTGTGGTCCAAGGTCAAGATAACACTTGAAGGTCAAATGATAAAATGGCCATAATTTGAGCTTGTCCGAGCCATAACTTCAACATTTATGAATGGATTTCAAAATAATTTGGCACAATTGTTCTCCATGATAAGTGCCATTTAGAATATTTGATCAAGTAGGTCCAAAGTCAAGGTCACACTTGAAGGTCAAATGATAAAATGGTCATAAATGGAGCTTGTCAGAGCCATTACTTCTACATTTATGCATGGATTTCAAAATACTTTGGCACAATTGTTCTTCTTGATGAGTGGAAGTGTCAAGTGACATACATGTTTGGGTAGGTCCAAGGTCAAGGTCACACTTGAAGGCAAGATATTGTAATTGTCATAAATTGAGCTTGTCTGGGTCATCACTTCTACTTATTTTCCTTTGTGAAAATTTGAAAAAAAAAGAAATATGCTGGCTAAGCATGATGATGGTTGGCTTCTTTCCAGAGTGAAGCAGTTACTTAGTCTTGACTAGGTCACTATAGCAAACAGCTGGCTCGACCAGTTGTCCCTGGACAACCTTCTAGCTTTTTGTTGTTTTTTAATCTGTATTATGATAAAGAACAGATATAATTTGTATAGCTTCCGCACGGCAGTTTAAACTCCACCTGCAGTAAAGACAAATAAAAATCTATGAAGAACGCCCGTGGAAATAAAAGTCACATACAAGAACGAAAATCAGGTTCTTTCTTCGTATAACTAGATTCTGAACTACTCCCACTATTGTAACGTCTGCCCTTTTATACCAGATTGATTAAAAGGTTTTCAGTTTCACAGAAAATAATATGAACTTCATAATATAGCTAAAAGGAGATATATTATTCTATTTTATATCAGTAATCTTAATATCTATTAAAAAATATCATCTCAAGAGCATAATATTTCTATATCATCTTTTAATGAATTTACAGTTATAGTGTCACCTTCTTTTACTATTTATAGATTTATATTCACAAGGGCGTTGCTTATGCTTAATATTGTTGAATGTTTATTCCGTAGTATAATCAGTTTCATAAATCAATTTCACCTTGGTTTCCTAGTTATGGACAGATAATGTATGTATATGTTCTTTACAGTACCATATAATAAAGTGATTAGTTACAAGTTAGCCTCATTAAAATGAAGGCTTTTTATTATTACTTTATCATTGAGCAATTCAGATTGAACGGAGATTGATTGGGTTTAACGGCCCTTTGAGACAGTGTTTCAGTTCGGGCCGTCTCCCAGAGAGAGGGAGAAAGAAGAGAGAAATGATATACCAAAAAAATCCAAACAACCCCACCCGCACCTACTGCAAGCACAGTATTCGCGTGCCCCGGCACTGGAAGTAACACGCAGCACCATCGCACCACCCGACCACCCCCAACGGAATTGATAGATATTTGGAAAATGTATGTAAAGTTTTACGAATGTAAAGTTTTACGAATACTTACACGAGGAATCCCGTAAATAATTTTTTCTGGTGAAGCACTGGCGTTAAATCATGTCTGACGTATTGATAAGTGACCTTACGTTTGGACTCATGGTTTTACACGCATGTCATCAGTTAAGAGAAAAAATTAAAACATACTTACAGGACTTAGTATATGATAAGCGGTTGGATGTATGAATGCCTTATTTGATTTTAAGTAATGTGCCAAAAGTGAGTCGCATCTCTCTGAAGTCACATTTACTTACAATTGTAAGTATTTGAGATCGATTCAGACTATTATTCTAGAACATCTTCTTTTATTATTTGGATCCTTTTGAAATTAATCAGTCTTTGAATCGACTCCCCAATTAAAATAAAGAAATTACAGTATTCTTTTTTCTGGTTTCGTTACCAGATATTGTCAGGGTCACTGACGAGGCTTTATTAACCGAAACTACGTAGTCTGGCCCATATTCCTACTTCTGTATGTATTCTCTGCTTTTGAAGGGACGTTTTTTTATTTTAATTGTACCTCACTGCAGCTGGTGTTGTGCCGTGTGGCGGCCGTAAAACGTCTCCCAGTACATCATCCTTAGTGCAGATTATATTTTCTTTACAAAAAAAAAAAATATTTTCTTTACATCCTTTGAGATCGGAGGATAGATTCTGAGAGCTCTAAAATTTGTGATCGATTTAGACTATCATCTAGATCATCGTATTTTATATTATTTGGATCCTTTTGAAATTAGTCAGTCTTTGAATCGACTGCCCAATTAAAATAAAGAAATTACAGTAATCTTTTTTTCTGGTTTCGTCACCAGATATTGTCAGGGTCACTGACGAGGCTTTATTAGCCGAAACTACTTAGTCTGGCCCATAATCCTACTTCTGTATGTATTCTCTGCTCTTGAAGGAACGTTTTTTTTTTTATTTTAATTACATGCATTTTACAGTATGTAAAAATTTTAATTATTTTCTGTTTTCTGTCTGGTTTAAAACAAAATAACACAGATAGAAATCTAATCGAACGTATGTATTTAAGCACACTTTTCGCTTAGAATTCCTTTACTGAAATGGAATAAGCAACCTGTGGAAGCATACATATAGCGTTCATATTTTAGCTCATCTGTCAAGGTGAGCTTATAGTATAACCTTGGTCCGTCGTCGGCGTCGTCGTCGTCGGCGTTCACACTTTTAAACATCTTTTTCTAAGAAACCACTGGACCGATTGAAGCCAAATTTCATATGGAGCATTAATAGGATAGGACAACGAAAGTTTATATATTTGGCCCAGGTCACGTGACCAAGGTGGCCGCCATGCCCATATATGGTAAAAACCTTAAAAAATCTTCTCCAGAACCACTAGGCCGATTGTCTTGAAACTTGATATGTAGCATCTTGGTCTTTAGTAGTACAAAATTTAAATAAATAATGACCCTGGGTTGACCTTGACCTATTTTACGGCAAGGTCAAATTCGGTCCCTGAGGCTTTTAAATGGGAAAAGCTGAAAAAGTGCATTTTTCTGTTGCTATTATGCTCTTTGTTATGGATATGCAGTCATCGTCAACCTCTATGAATACTAGAGGTCAATGTCGTTTAGTGACCTTGGCCAAAGGTCATTTGCATGTTGTATGTCAAAATTTTAAAGGACTTCTCCTCTGAAACTACTGAGCCAATTTCAATTAAATTTTATATGCACCCTTCAGGCAAAGGGGGAAAGAAAGTTTAACTATTTGGATCAGGTCATGCCCATGTATGGCAAAAACCTTAAAAGATGGCCGCCATGGCCATATATGGCAAAAATCTTAAAAAATCTTCTTCTCCAAAAACACTAGGCCGATTGCTCTGAAACTTAGTATGTAGCATCTGGGGCTCTAATACTACAAATTTAAAGAGTAACTACACTTCAGGAACTGACTGAATCAGACTTAAACCCTATCCCCAACATCAAAAGAAAGATTGACAAAGACGTCCCAACAAACAATAAATTACAAGTGATAAGCCGAGTCAGCAGCTCTTTCCCAAATAGGAGGCAACTCAGCTATTTTTATTGAACTAAATAATCTAGACCAACAGAAGGGCTACAACAGACTAAGCAAATTATCCGAAAAACATTTAACAATTATTTTTGCCTATTTTCTATTTTTATAATAGAAGGGTTTAAATGAGAGCACAATAAATTAAACAGCACCGAACATCAAACAGATGCAACCGCAACGAAAGTACCGCCTTGGGACGGTCAGTAATAACTACTGGGGGGGGGGGGGGGTTAAACCGATTTTACTGGGCCCAAACCTTCTCCCTCACCCTCCGCCGCGGTGCACACAATTAGTTGGTAGTTTGGTTCGTATGGATGTCCCCTAATTCATCAGAGAGTCATCACGGTCAACAATTAAAATCAAGAAAAGACCGTGATGAAGCAAGGATGAGGACTCGACAGCCAAAACGTGTTGAGACACCTGGAGATCCCTGGGGCGTCAGCAACACCACTTGAGTACTGGAGCAAAAAGAAGACCACCAGTTGAACCCCGGTGGGCCAACAAACAGACAAACATCCGGCCCCAACCAACTTATATATAGCTTTATGTAGGGGCTATCATAGAACCGCAACGAAAGTACCGCCTTGGGACGGTCAGTAATAACTACTGGGGGGGGGGGGGTTAAACCGATTTTACTGGGCCCAAACCTTCTCCCTCACCCTCCGCCGCGGTGCACACAATTAGTTGGTAGTTTGGTTCGTATGGAGGCCCCCTAACTCATCAGAGAGTCATCACGGTCAACAATTTTAATCAAGAAAAGACCGTGATGAAGCAAGGATGAGGACTCGACAGCCAAAACGTGTTGAGACACCTGGAGATCCCTGGGGCGTCAGCAACACCACTGGAGTACTGGAGCAAAAAGAAGACCACCAGTTGAACCCCGGTGGGCCAACAAACAGACAAACATCCGGCCCCAACCAACTAATATATAGCTTTATGTAGGGGCTATTATAGAGTCTGAACCCCGACCCACCGGCGTGCAATTAAAGAGGACAGCAAAGTTGTCAACCGTGATTGGGTTAACCACTAAGCATGCAGACTGTCGCATTACATCTATGTTATAGCCAATGCGTTTAAATCGTATGATAATTTTCTTAAATTGATCAGGAAATTCTGTTTTCCCTACGATTTTGCGTAATTTATATACTAAGTCACCATAAAATTCAGGTTCCGATAGGCCTTGTTGCAAAAGGGACGTTAACCCTGTATTATATTTAGAAACCAAATCAAAGTGTCTACGATAAAATTTAGAAAAAAACTTTCCGAAGTTTATGATACCGATACCCCTGCTGTAAAAGCTTGGCAGTCAAACTCTTATTACGAGCATTGAAATCAGCCAAAAGACTAGACACCCTAGCGAAGCGAATAAGCTGAGAAATGTAAACACCATAAGAAGTGGTGCAGGGAACATCACCATCCACAAACGGAAAATTAACAATGTCGAAATCAAAAGCATCGCGTTTGTCATAAATTTTAGTTGAAACAAATCCATCTAAAATTGATAAATGTAAATCCAAAAATGGGGCCTCGGTATCAGAAGTATTTGCTTTATTTAACTGTAATTCAGCAGGATAAATATGACTAACCATTCCTTCAAAATAAGGATTGTCAATATTCAAAAGGTCCAAGTATCTAGACGTTGAGTTGAATGCTTCAAAGTTTACATAAATGATAACATTGGGTTTATCTTGAACTATTTAATGCAAGGTCAGATTTTGTCTGTAAGGCTTTTAAATGCGAAAAGCTTAAAAAGTGCATTTTTATGCTATCATGCTCTGTGATATGGAAATGCAGACATCAACCCCTATGAGTTTGAGAGGTTAAGGTAATTTAGTGACCTTTGCTGAAGGTCATCTGTCTGTTGTGTGACTTCCCCTCTGATTGCTTGATTTGTTGCTTTACGTCCACGGTAAAGAACTATGGTCATGTCGGGACGGTCAGTTAACCTAACCACACTATTCCTAGGCAGGCTTAGACCTCCTAAGCAGGTTAACCAGTACTAAATGTACATACTTTCGCCAGTAACTGACAACTGCCCTTCTTGAATCAGCGGAAGGAGAAATGAAAGTATGTATGTGGCCAGAACGGGTATCGAAACCAGGACCACCGACTTATGAGTCAGGTGCCCTACCGATTGCGCTACGCGACCCGGCGACTTTTCTTCTGAAACTACTAGGCCAATTCCAATTAAATCTCATGTGCAGCCACCAGGTCACATGGTCACAATGTCCAGTAGTACAAAGTTTATATAAATGATGTCCTTGGGTTGACCTTGACCTATTTTACCGCAAGGTCAATTTGTGTCAGTAATGCTTTTGAATGGGAAAAGCTGAAACGGTGCATTTTTATGTTGCTTTTGTGCTCTGTGATATTGAACTGCGTTCAATCTCAACCCCTAAGAGCTCTAGAGGTCAAGGTTATTTAGTGACATTGGCTAAAGGTCACTTGTCAGTTCATATACAGCCTTAGTGCAAAGGGAGAAAGAAAGTTTTTATAGTTGGTCCAGGTCACATGGCCGAGATGGCCAGCGTAACCATATATGATAAAAACTTAAACAATCTTCTTTCCTAGATCCACAGGGCCGATTGCTTTGAGACATACATGTAGTACGTAGCATCTGTGACGGTAGTTCTACAAAATGTATATAAATGATGACCTTGGATTGACCTTGATCTCTTTTATGGCAAGGTCAAATTTTGTTTGTATGGTTTTTGAATGGGAAAAGCTTGACAGTGCATTTCCCATTGCTACGAGACTCTATATGGAAATGCCGTCGACAAGCATAAAATCTCAGACACATTCAACATTTGACCATATTTTTCAATTTGCCTTAGAGTTACCTATACTAGTGTGCTGAGGATGAATGGGCTCAGGTGAGCTACAGGGCCAATGGTCCACTTGTTTTAACTTTTAGTGACGCACTACCAAAGTCGATAAAATTATGGTTTCAAAAGTTTTAGTCGATTTATAAATCGTTGTTTTGTATCCTAGTCATAAAAATAAGTGAGACGTAAACTAATAAATCTGAAATCTAAATCTAATAAATTCAAACAAATGAAATGTTTTGTTCTATTCATTACGCTTTATGGTCATAGGCATATAAATTCATTCCATAATAATAACTTAAGTTACCCGTCCAAATAAAGTTAAATAGTAATTGACATAATGCATTTAAGTCTAAAGGATTTCAGAAAGATTGGCATTTCAGTGTAAATACTCTCTGAAATAGACAGGTCGGTAGCGTCCGCATAAGCATTTATAAAATCTGACTTTTTATACCCCGCCACACGTTAGTGGCGGGGTATTATGTTTTCACGTTGGCCGTCCGTGTGTCCGTCCGTCCGTCCGTCCGTAGTACGTCCGTCTGTCCGTCCGCACTTCGTTTCCGTTCGATAACTTAAGTATTTATCAACGGATTTCCTTCAAATTTTGCATATGCATTTGTACCAAGAATGATTCGCTTGGGATTGTTAATGGGCAAATTTCTTTAATTTCTGACAGAGTTGTGGCACTTGTCAATGTACGAAAAATGGTTTTTGGCCTCTAGTTCCTTTACTACTTAGAGTATCATGATGAAACTTCACAAACATAATCGAAGTAACAAAAGCTTTATATGAGCACAGAAATTTGATCATCGGGGGTTATCTGCCCCTGCCCTGGGACTATATACATGCATAAAATAATGAAAAATTCCATATAAAATCAGAGTTTGAAGCATTTTTTCTGAAACTTTCAGCAAATGATCAGAGTGATGAAAGCTTCCAGTGATGCTCAAATTTACCCCATAGGAGTTATTTCCCCCTGCCCCGGGCTATATACATGCATAAATCTGGAAAAATGGGGGTGTGAAAAAGGTTTGCAGTGGCGGGGTATCACGCAGTCGTTTGCGATGCTTTTATTAAGAATTAGCGAGTATACATCTTAGTGTAGGGGTGTCAGAGACATTTCACCTTCTATAATAAGAAGACCATTAGGCCCAGAGAATGAATACTTGGCAAAATTAAGGAATTTACATGAAGCGTATCTTATTTCGATAAAGTTTTGCGAGCTTTAGAGAAGAAAGAAAACAAAACTCAAACAATGTATGTTTTCTTCTTCTTCTTCTTCTTTAAGATACAGGCATATAGCCCAAGATCGCGGCAGATAATGGATATACAAACCGGCTGTTGTTTGAAAACATTATTCTTGTTTATTGGGTGTCATAATTCTATTATGCAACAGTTCAGTGAGACTGCTATTTCATCAAGGAAATACCCCTTATCACATAGGAAATGATATAATATTGAATTTAAAAAGTGGTACCACGTTTTGGTTTACTTTATGTATCCCTTTCAATTCAACTTATTACTGTCGAACAATTGATACTGACTATAAGACGTCGTGTAAATAAAAAAGTTTTTCCAGTTGCGGTATTAAGGCTGAGCTTCCTTAAAAACTTAGTTTTGACAATAACAATCCGCGTGATTTAACACATGGCAAGGCACCCTATAAATGGACATTCAAATGTCAACAGATCAGCTCAATACCAGACGCGACACGAGGGCTGGCAGTCTGTTTCAAAAACAATCTTTCATACGCTCAATGCCAGTCCGAACATTGGACTTGCATGGAACATATAAACGAATAAACTTCAAATGAACAGGTAGTGATCGTATCATGACTGTTGAGGATCGGATCTGTTCAAGTGGATGGATACATCTTAATGTTTTTCGCCATTTTTACAAAGAGGAACAACTTTCATGACCTAAGTGGTCGAAGCCCTTCCAAAGGGGTTTCACTCTTAAAAGAAAGAATTTGCTCCGGGGCTTTGTTACGAAATGGATCCGATCGTCGACTATGTCGTCGAAATTATTTTAATCCTTTCAATCAGTAGGCTACAGTTTTTAGGGCAACTGTGGTAATAAACATTTACGGAAATTGTGGCTACGTTATGCATGGGTTGTTTGTGAATACCTCTCGTGGACAGCGTATTGCATGAATTTAAGGTGAACACCTGCACGAGTCTCTTGATTGTGGACAGCGTGTTGCATGATTTTAAGGTGAATACCTGCACGCTTAGATTCGTGTCGCATGATTTAAAAGTGAGACGCATAGTATTTATACTCCTATTCTTTCACTGAAAAATTAGACGTGGCTGTTTAATTCTAAGGTGAATTGATGGATGTTATATTGTCGTGTGCCTAGATTCTGTGTTAAGACCAGAAGGGTAAGATTTTATTATATTTATTTAGAATAGTTTGGCTAAGAATGAAAATGTGACTTCTGATTGATATGGTATGATTATATGTGTCGACTGATTTGATTTTGTTGACAGTGATCAGGCTGTGCATATGTCGACCAATTTTGTTTATACTGACCATGCTGCGCATGGTATTTGTATATTAGGAAGTTTTGTAAATTGCGGAAATAGTTTATATCACTGATGTTGGTTGCAATGTTGTGCGTCTATTTGACGTCCAGTGTCGTCAGTTGCATTCATGTTATTCATGTGACGTCAGTTGCATTCATGTTATTGCAACGTCACCATTTTTTATATTAGTTTCACTGGTGTGCATCTATTTGACGTCCAGTGACGTCAATTGTATTCACGTTATTCATGTGACGTCAGTTGCATTCATGTTATTCATATTAAGTCAGTTGCATCATGTTATTGCGATGTCAGCACTTTTTATATTAGTTTCACGTATACGTGGCCTATAGAAGTAGATTGATTTGTAATGGAACTAATTTATATACTCGTGACGTCAATTGACGCCATATCATGCACCGCATTAAGGTTTTTTTCCATAAGTTATAATGGTAACATTTGGTCGTCATGCGTTTGATTTGCCTTCACTAGATGACGTCATATGGTATAACATCATTGGCGTCATGATTTCAGATCAAACGTTATGATCCCAAATGTGTTAGAAACGCTTATTCAGTTATTATATTCTATGGCAAATGGTATTACGCTTAGTTTAAAGAAATGAATTAATACATATGCGTGTTAGACTTTGGTCAATCAATTTAATGTAAATAGGTCATTGTTTAGATTCATTCATGTTTTATGTGGGGTATGTCATGGTAATGCCTGTTGACGTCAGTATACTTCTTGACAATGTTTGGCGTCAGATCCTTCAACGCGCATGCGTGGTAGGATCTACGTTTCTTCATTGGCGGAAGTGGTAAGCACACTTTTGGCTTTACATCGTGATCACGAGTTGTGTCTAGTGACACGGCTGGCGTGTGCACGTTATGCTCGGCATTCGCCGAGGGCGTTGTATGGTATTTCCAGGACAGGCCCAAGTCTTACGTATTGTTATTATGTAGTTACAATGTATTAAGTGTAAGTTCGTTATTTTTAGGCACATCAAGTCCGGCAGTCAGCTGTTAGGGCTTAGAGCCACGTCTCACCTGGAGATTCTAAATACGTCTCCAGGTTAATACCAACCCGGGTAGAGCAGTTACAACGCCCTTGTGCATGTTTTCCTAGCAGAGGCGGGAAGCACAAAATATCGGCGAAGGCGATCTTATTACTGCGGAGGTGAAAGTGGTACAGTGTTCGTCCACTATAGTGTGTCTTGTTATATATAGACTGGTCTCTGGTACGATCCAGGGAGCGACCAGTATATAAGCGTGCGCATATTAATATAAGTTGGTGTTCCTCATGTTATATGGACTGGCCCATGATATGATCCAAGGAACGACAAATTGAAGTCTACCAACATAAGGCCTTGTTTTTTTGTATGAGCTCAAACTAACGTTTTTTGTTCTTTGTGTTTTCCTTTAGTTCATGGCGCTGAGCCGAGTACGGTGTTGACGTCAGACGGTAATCTATTTGCGTATTGTACGCAAATCGATTACAGATTTGAAACAAACACCTTACTTGGGCCAGCGACATGAACTGATATGTGTTGTATATTATTGTAATTGTGACAGTTGTAAATTGTATTGTTGTATATAGAATTTACATTATATATAAACTTCAAAAATTCTAACGTTGTTAGAGTTTCCTTGTTAGTGTAATACACTGGTAGATAACCCTTTAACCGGAAGTCACCCTCCGCCGTCCTGGCGACGCATAAGGCTCTACACCCGTGTCGACCGTGTGTAAAACCTTCTGCGTAACAGGCTTCACTCTTAAAAGAAAGAGTTTGCTCCGGGGCTTCACTCTTAAAAGAAAGGGTTTGCTCCGGGGCTTCACTCTTAAAAGAAAGAGTTTGCTCCGGGGCTTCACTCTTAAAAGAAAGCGTTTGCTCCTTCAGGAGCAACCTCTTTCTTTAAGAGTGGAGCCCCTTTAGTAAGGTAGGCAAAGATTAAAATGGTAGAGTAAGCTACCCTGAAAGTACACACATTTTCATAACCTTCAAATTTATAGGGTGCTAAGGCACAAATAGATGTGCGACTGCCCAGTCGTTGTCTGAATTGTAGAATATACGTGACGCAAGCTATCATCGATTATATCTGTGATGGTTCTGTTTCGTTTAACAGAGATAATCATTGCTCTTTCAGGGAAGAAGTTCTGCTGGTGGATATAGAACCGTAACAGGTAAGTCTTTTATATCTTATTGATGCATAGTGGACTTTCTATCCTTTGAACTTGGATTGGTCCATTAACCCTTTTAAGGGATGTCTGGTTTATTTTTTTCATATCTGTTTTATAGAAATGGCTATAAATTTTCTGCAAACAGTACAGTGCCTGATTAGACGCCGCGTACTGCGGTGTCTGATCTGGGTCTGCACAACTTACCAATGTCTTTTTGTCCCCCGACGGAAAGGTTCGGGGATATAGTCATGAGCCTGGCGTCCGCCGGTAAAGTTTTTTCTTGTCCGCTTTATACCTTGAATACCTTGGAATATTTTCATGATACTTCACTGTTGCATAGAACAGGTCATGACGATGTGTCGCGTATAAGAATGACAACTTTTGCTATTGTACTTTTGTCAGATTCGTGTCCGCTCTGTAACTTGATTTCCCTTTGAAATATTTTCATGATACGTCACAGTTATATACATAGTCCAGTAAAATTGTGGGGGAACCTAAAACAGATTGCAACAAAAGGTTTCTTCGCAGTAATAAGCTCCTAAGACCTACATTTTTAACATACTAAAAGTAGGACAAAATCGGAGAATGCGAAACTTGATTTTTTATACATGTCTTGTTTTCGAAGGACTTAAACCACTGCACAGCTACTTTTGGTTGGAAAGCCACTTCTAAACATCATTTCTAAACAAGTTAAGTCCATAAAAGTCGTTGATAAAACAGTAATATACTGGTCTTTAGTTTTTGTCTACCATTAAATTTGCTGATTATGCATAACCGGTCGATCATATAGTATATTACTATTGGTTTACCCCACCCACTAGTGAAAATTTTGATTTAACCATAACCTCTATTCAGATGTACAATATGAATGGTAATGAAGATAGTAAACAGAATCAATGTTTTTAAATGAAGACTGTGACAGAACAATAGAAGAAAACAGCTTGATGTAACTCCTATTAATCAAATGAAGGGGCATCTAAGAGTGTTGTTTTTTTTGCTACAAGTCCACGGTAAACAGCCATGGTCATGTCGGGACGGTCAATTAACCTTATGACACTATTGTTTGGCCGGCTTAGACCTCCTACGCGGTTAAGCAGTACTAAGTGCACATACTTTCGCCAGTAACTGACAACTGTCCTTCCTGAATCAGCGGAAGGAGAAACGGAAGTAAGTAGCCGGACCGGGCATTGAACACAGGACCTCTGGCTCTTGAGTCAGACGCGCTACCGACAGCACTATGTGGCCCGGCTAATGCTTCATGTGTTGACAGGATAATCCACTAGAGGGTTAAATATGCAGATAACTTGGACATGCTATGGGATATTAGGTGATGACCTCCATGACATTTTTGCATTCACAAATGGTAAAATGTTTACTTTTCTGGTTCAAAATTTACAAATTATATCTCCTTCCCGCCTAACAGCCACCCCCCCATCCCACCTACTCCTCTGGAAAGAAGTCATTGTTTTAGCTCGCCTAAACGACCTTCAGGAAGAGCTATTGTTGTCACCCCGGTGTCGGCCTCTGCATTTGCACCCGCGTCCATGTCCAGCTTTTGGGTGTTATAGGTTATTTAAACACCCAGATCTCTTTAACCCATTAATAGCATAAGTTGATACTTTCCTTTATTCTCGATAATGGTCTTACCTTTTACACCCTTGCCCCTCAGTGATCTTGAGGTCTAAGTCATGGAATTGGAAATTTCATGTTAAAATATGGGATGTTCTTTAAGGTTTTAGCTCACCTGACAAGGTGAGCTTATAGTATAGCATTGGTCCGTAGTCCGTCGTCGTCTTCCACACTTATAACATAATACCTCCTAAACCATCCGCCCAATCTTCATCAAATTTTATGTGTAGCTTTGTTGGGGTGGGGGATTGACTGCATAAGGTTAAAGGGCAGATCAGATTTGAACTCTGGTTGCCATGGCAATATAAAGCTCCCGTAGACTTATAATGAGAAAAACTTAAAAATCTTCTTCTCTGAAACCATGAGGCCCAGAGCTTATATATTTTGTATGTAGCAATGTTTGGTGGCCCCCTACATCACATCTGCCAATCCATCCCCTGGGGTCCAAACTGGCCCCACCCTAGGGACCCATTTGTTTATATAGGGCTATATAGCTAAAGAACCTTCAAACATTTTCCACTCTGAAACCATGAGGTCCAGAGCTTATATATAAAATATTAGTACATAGCAATGGTTAGTGGTCACGTACATAAATCCTGCCAACCATGCCTCTGGGGTCCAAATTGGCCACCCCAAGGGGTCATTAGCTCCCATAGACTTATAATGATAAAAAATCCTCTTCTCTGAAACCGCGAGGTCCAGAGCTGATATATTTAATATGTACAATAACCCTGCCAATCATGCCCCTGGGGTCCAAACTGGCCCCATTCCAGGGGGGCCATTTGTTTATGTAGGGCTATATAGCCAAAGAACCTTCAAAAATTTTCCTCGCTGAAACCATGAGGCTCAGAGCTTACATACACAGTATGTAGCAATGGTTTCAGTTCAGTTCAGTTCAATTCTCCTATCAACGTTCCCCAAGTGGCTCAACGGTTAGCAAGGCTTGCAATGGTTAGTGGTCACGTACATAAATCCTGCCAACCATGCCCCTAGGGTCCAAATTGGCCACATCCCAGGGGCATTAGCTCCCATTGTCTTATGAAGTGGAAAACTTAAAAGAATCTTCTCTTAAACCATGAGGCCCAGAGCTTAAACATTTAGTATGTAGCAATGTTTGGTGGTCCCCTGCATAAATCCTGCCAACCATGCCCATGGGGTCAAACTGGCCCCACCCCAGGGATCATTTGTTAATATAGGGCTATATAGCTGAAAGCATTCAAAAATCTTTTCTCTGAAACCATGAGGCCCAGAGCTCACATATTTTGTATGTAGCAATAATTAGCAATGGTTAGTGGTCACGTACATAAATCCTGCCAACCATGCCCCCTTGGATCCAAACTGCACCCACCCCCACCCCCGGATCAATCATTGGGCCCCATAGATTTATAATGGGAAAAACTTAAAAAAAAATCTTCTTCTCTGAAGAGCTTATATATTTCTTTAGAATGTAGCGATATTTAGTGGTCCCCTTCATAACTCCTGCCAATCAAGCCCCCTGGGTCCAAACTGGCCCATCCCCAGGGGGGTCATTTGTTTATATAGAGCTATATTGCTAAAGAACCTTCAAAAATCTTCTTCTCTGATACCATGAGGCCCAGAGCTTACATATTTAGTATTTAGCATTGTTTAGTTGTCACGCACATAAATCCTGCCAACCATGCCCTTGGGGCCCAAATTGGCCACACCCCAGGGGTCATTAGCTGCCATAGACTTATAATGGGAAAAATCTTAAAAAATCATCTTCCCTGAAACCATGATGCCAAGAGCTTACATATTTAGTACTTAGCAATTTTTAGTGGTCCCGTTCATAAATCCTGCTGAGGAGATTTACAAAGACTATTCATATTATGTTGCACTCTTTGTGTTATTATGCATGTGGTATTCTGCTCTTTGTGCCTTTGTTTCGGGCTTCTTATGCCTTCAGAGATCAGTATTGTAAATTGAAGCATGTTTATGCTAAACAAAGTCATCAGTATGATATATTTCTTGTTGCAATTCAGTTAATGACCTTCAAAGATTCACTTCAGATTTTTAGGCGGAATAAAGTGGGTGGGGTAATTTGTATCATTTTTTAGACCTAGATGGCTTTACATTCAACAAGAAAATGTGCCAAATTCAATCTGAAGCTTCTTGATTCAATTCTGGCAGAGGCAGAATAGGTTTTTAGAAATAAAACTCACAGCAATAATGTTATGTCATATAAAACATTACAAATAATAGGTATATTTAAGGCACAAATAGGCGCTTGTAAAAATGCAGAAAAAATATATTTTGCATTATCCGATTTCATCCTACTTTTGATATGTCATATGTGAATGTTAGTTCTCAACAAAAATGCAAAAAAACCTTTTGTTGCAATTTGTTTTGGGTTTATGGGAAAAATCGCCAATTTGCCTGGACTAACAACAGGTTATGACAATTTGTTGCGTATAAGAAAGACAACATTTGCTAATGTACTTTTGTCAGATTCGTGTCCGCTCTGTAACTTGATTTTCCTTTCAAATATTTTCACGATACTTCACAATCATGGGATTTTTGGGAAAAGTTGTCTATAAACTCTAGATTGCTGCCTAATCCCAATTAATTCAGGTGATGTATTATTATATATGTTTTAATATATAGAAATAAAATATTGTTTAAACTAACAGATCATGATGATGTGTCGCGTACAAGAATGACAACTCTTGCGTTCTTACTTTTTTAGTTACTTCGCCTTTATTGTTTGAGCTGTAGTTTTGTCTACAATTTGCATAACCTTGAAAATATTTTCGTGATACTTCACAGATATGAAGCGGGCGGGGGGGGGGGGGGTGTTGAAGTGGTGCCGCTTGTCTCAGTAGGTCATCAAGACTATCTTAGATCTTTTAAGCGACGGACTTGTTATTTAACCAAGCAAAGAAAAATAGAACCTTATGTTGCATTAAGCATAGAGAATTGCAGAAACTCATACCTAGCAACCATCTGTGTAACACCTAATCTGACCAAAAAAAAATAAATAAATAAAGTCAGTGCTCCAGATAAGAAACAGAGATAAATAAAGGATAGTTTTCTGTATTTCTCCAAAGAAACATACACTGTGACCCCTCATTAGAACCGTCTCATTGCAACAGATGTTTTCATTCAGAGATAAGAAAAATTATCTGTGAATTATCCCTGTTACCCCTTCTTATCTGGAGCTCTGAAAATCAATTAATAATTGAACAAGAGCTGTCGCCTGACAGCATAGCTCGTCTGAATAGGTGCTTGCCCATCACACAGTCGCTATGGTGGTGTGGACTGCTATGTATAAAACTTCAGGCAAGCATGTCCATATTGACAACACATTTATAAACAAAAGCTATCTCAGAAATGTCTTAAAATAAAAAAAAATCAACATGAAATTTTAAAGTCCATGAGCTTGAGGTCAAAGAACTAAGGGGTAGGGGAGAGGAGGGCAGGGCTAGGATGTATCAAAGCCTTTAACCGTTATCTAACATCAGTCCAAGTATTAGTATCAACTGAGTCCATTGTGGCACTGTGAAATAATGTCTTCATTAATATAAAACTAATCAAAATCTTTAAGACAAAACTAAAAGTCCATGACCTTGACATCAAGGTCATCCAGTCGGGTAAGTATATAGTGTTTTGTAAAAACTCAAAAAAGTGTCTAACATCAGTTCAAGTGTAAACTAAATCTCTGCCAAGCATTATGAATCAGTACGCAATTAGAAAACTTTAATAAAGACCAGCCCCGTGCCAACCGGGGGGTATAAATAGTTGGATGCTTTCGCTTGTGGCAGGTGGTGAAACCCCACTATACAAGCAACCGTCCGTTATATAGTTCATACAGTTTAATTAATCAAATTTAAATGATCAAATCTTCCGTACAAACAGATCCAACGTGCGAATTTAAATAAATCCCATTTAGAAATTTTAGATATATTTAAGTAGGCACAAACGCGAATTCTATCCTTTCGATCTTTACTATTTCATGATACTAACATGCTTCATTTGTTTGTGTATCATTCTGTGCCCGTGGGTCGCACACGGGACGAAGATTATTACCTCATCTGTGTATAACATTTGTCTTGTGTTTGTATCACTTTTCCAAACTCGAGCACGTTGCACTTTAAAATAAGAAAGAAATTTGTCTCAACAGAAAAATAATAAACAATTTGTCTTCTGTAGCAATTGTCTGCTACGTTTTGTTTGCATATGCCTTAAAGTTTCGCATCATTTAACAAATCTTATATGTTGCTACCTCTACTTACCTATATAGTAACTTTGACAACTTCTTAGTCTCATTGCATATACTCCGGATATAGATCTTCTATTCCGACAACGCCAAAGACGTCTTTTCAGCAAACGGTTCTCTTTTTCCCTTTGTCTGTGGGGAATAAAATTTACAGGCCACTTTACTTCTGTAGTGGACGGGGTGAAATTCCCTGTCAAAACAGGAGCCACCTGTTTGCCGTGGGTGGCGTCTCGTATGCTGGAAAAAGGGATCCTGGTAGTTGAGGGAAGCCCAGGGATCTCCAGCTTTCCAACACACTACTTTGGCCCTGGCTTCAGATAGACGAGCGTTTCGGGTTAGGCCCGACCCGTTTCAATCGGCTCAGTCGTGCTAAGCTCCAGAAATGCGCTTCTTGATCCTTCACTTCCTTCTTTCTTTATACGTATATATAATGGTACATACCGGGCTTAAAATATTCCCTTCGTTTCTTTCTATTTGGGTATTTTCGATGGGCAGCGGCTGATGGGTTAATTGACGGGCATATTTTTCGGCCTTCAGCATTGGGGGTTTAAACCGAGGGATTTGATCGTTGAGTATAATGGTTATGTAGCTTTGGCGTTGGGAATAGGAGATCCGTTCCCCTAAAACGTCCCCTTGTAGGACTCCGCGGAGGGTGAAGCGCATAGCCAATGAATAATAAACACCAATCATGGGATCCTCAAATAAGAGAAGATTTCTAATGGACTCTGATGACGACGCGGACCGGCCCTCATATTTCACATTTCAAGGTAATGTTAGTTTCGCTAAATTTCTAGTCATTCAGTCACTTGAAGAGAAGGCGGTCACGACCCTTTCCCCTTTCATGATTGAAAAGCAAATTGAAAGTTTAATAGGAACTCCAAAATCTGTAAAAAAAACTAAAAAACAAGACTCTGCTTGTCGAAACATGCCGAAAAGCTCAAACGGACAATCTTTTGAAAATTTCTACCTTTTTTGGCCTTAAAGTCTCTGTCACGGAGCATACAAGCCTTAACTCTTCAAAAGGCATCATCCGTGACAGGATGCTGAAAGGGGAAAAAGAAAATGAATTCGTTGATTACCTAAGAGAACAGGGCGTGACCGCCTGCAAACGCTTTACCATCAAAAAAGATCATGATACTGTTGAGACGAACACTTTACTGTTTACGTTCAACACCGTCTCGGTACCAAAATCGCTAAAAATCTTTTACCGAGTTGTTCCGGTTGACGTGTATGTGCCAAACCCTCTGCGGTGTTTCAACTGTCAGAGGTTTGGCCATCACGAAAACAATTGCCCCGTTGATCCCGGATCTGTTTGTGCGACTTGTGGCGCGGGAGGTCATGACCACCATACCTCCACGTGCAAAAATCCGGCCAAATGCGTTAACTGCGGCAAAGATCACGTCTCTCGATCCAGCGTATGTGAAATTTGGAAAAAAGAAAAAGAAATTTTGAAAATTAAGGTCAACAAAAATGTTACCTATTTGGAAGCTAGGAAATTATATGAAAGCCAAACTCAAACATCGGATTTGGACTTCACAAAAATTGTACACTCACTGGCAAGACCCGAAACAAAAACTACTGGTACCCAATTTTTCGAAAAAGATTTTGACATTCTGCCATCTTCCAAACTTATTACACCATCTGTAAAACCAACATCTCAGCCGAGAGCAACAACAGCCCGCTCTGGCTCAGGTTCACAGCCTCGGGCCGCTTCGGCGGCTCGTCCAACTAGTTCTCAGTCTAGTTCTCAGTCAAATTCTCAGTCTAGTTCACAATCTAATTCACAGTCTAGTTCACAGTCTAGTTCGTCTGGTTCGCAGTCTGCTAGACAGACTAAGGAACAGCTTAAAGCGGCGGCTAAAGCGCAGAAGGAGAAGGATAAACATCGTTCTCCTTCTGGTCACGGCTCTGGCCGTCGATCACATTCTGGCGGAGGCTCGTCCTCCAATAAACCTGCCATCGGAGGTTCGTCCTCCAATAAGCCCGGCAAAGGATCTCCGGATCCTGTTAAAACGGTCAATAAATATCGCGCACTGGAGGATGACATGGATACTGTTTAGGAGAAGTCTGTTCTCCTGATTGGTCTCCTGACACGTTTTTTTCTCTCCCATTCATTTGAACATGGATAAAAAGTCAATAATACAGTGGAACTGTCGTGGTCTTAAAGCAAATTATAATGAATTACTAATTTTAATGTCTCTTTTATCTCCAAGTGTCATTTGTCTTCAAGAAACCTTTTTAAAGCAGTCAGATAATGTTAGTTTTAGAGATTTTAGTATGTTTAATTATATTTGTCCTGATGGTCAAAGAGCATCAGGAGGAACTTCGATTCTCGTAAAATCTAACATTCCACATAATCAGTTTAATCTGAATACAAACTTACAAGCAGTTGCCGTCAATGTAACTTTATCCAAAAAAAGTAACGATATGCTCTATCTATATTCCGCCAAATGATGTACTTTCTACAAAATTCCTTGGTCAATCTAGTAGACCAATTGCCGCAGCCATTTATGTTAGTTGGTGACTTCAATGGTCACAGTAAAACCTGGGGTTGTTTGAATACAAATGACAGAGGAGAAATTATTGAAGATGTAATTGCTGAAAATGATTTGTGTATACTTAATGAAAAACAGCCTACATATCTTCACCCTCCCACGGGAAATTATTTTGCCATAGATTTGTCTATTTGTCATCCTAATATATATTTAGATTTTGACTGGTCAGTTTGTGATGACCTGCATGGAAGCGATCACTTCCCAATCATAATTAAAGAAATTGATTCATCTGATGAAGAACAGCATTCTCGATGGAATTTGAAAAAAGCAAATTGGGAAATGTTCGTAACATCATGTCAGGAGCGGCTTAGCTCTAAAAAGTTCAAAACAGCAGAAGATATGTCTGCTTTTACATCAGCATTACATGCAATTTCGGAAGAAAGTATTCCGAAATCCTCGACAAGTTCAAAAAGGCGTAATCCATGGTTTACTAATGAATGTAAAACTGCAATAAACAAACGCAAATCGTCTTTACGAAAATTTAATAAAAATCCGTCTCGTGAAAATCATGTACACTCAAAAGTAACTCGTGCTAAAGCACGAAGAACTATTAAAGAAGCCAAATGTTCATCTTGGCAACAATATGTCAATAAATTAAATCCAAAAACGCCAGTAAAAAAGATATGGGAAATGATACGAAAAATTAGTGAAAAAAACAAGAAATCTGAATGTGTTCATATTAAATCTTCCAACGGTAACAAATGTTTTTTCCACTGCAGAGATTTCCAATGCATTAGGCGAAAACTTTCAGAAAAATTCTTGAAGTTCAAATAACAGTCAACGATTTCAGGAACTGAAAACTGAAAAAGAATCAGAAAATTTAAATTTTCAGTCGTTAAATAGCGAAAAATATAATCTTCCCTTCAGTATATCAGAATTAAAGGAGTCTCTTGATAAATGTAAAGATACGGCCGCAGGGCCGGACGATATTCATTATCAAATCCTTAAACATTTACCACCTGATGCATTGGAGACCTTACTTAATATGTTAAACGATATTTGGCATACTGGAAAATTTCCAGAAGACTGGCATAAAGCAGTCATCATTCCTATTCCCAAACCGGGAAAGGATAAGACGGAAGCAACAAATTACCGACCGATAGCGTTAACAAGTTGCATATGTAAAACAATGGAGAGAATGATTAACGATAGGCTCGTTTGGTTCCTGGAGTCAAATAACTTGATTTCCAGAAATCAAGCGGGCTTTCGTAAGAATCACAGTACTATCGATCATTTAGTTCGATTAGAAACTTTTATTCGTGATGCATTTGTGAAAAAAGAACATGTCGTCGCAATATTTTTTGATCTGGAGAAAGCGTACGACACGACGTGGAAATATGGCATCATGAAAGATTTACATAATATTGGCCTTCGAGGCCGACTTCCAAACTTTATTTCGAATTTCTTATCTGACAGATCCTTTAATGTTAGAATAGGGTCTACATTGTCTGACACTTTTAAACAAGAACAGGGTGTTCCTCAGGGAAGTATTTTATCACCTACTTTATTTAATATAAAAATCAATAACATTGTTAAATGTGTTAACGATACCGATTCTTCATTATATGTTGACGACTTTGGCATCTTTTACAAATCGAAAAATATGGAAAACATAGAATTCAGACTTCAAAGATGCCTGAATAAAGTAGAAACCTGGGCCACAGAAAACGGTTTTAAATTTTCTAAAACTAAAACCCAATGTGTTCATTTCTGTCAGTTGAGGGGTTTGCACCCCGACCCAGTTCTTAACATTTATGGATCGCCAATTCCAGTTGTAAATGAGGCCAAATTCTTAGGCCTTCTGTTCGATAAGAAACTCACTTTTATTCCTCACATAAAAGCTTTGAAAGCTAAATGTTTAAAAGCTTTAGATGTTTTAAAAGTGCTCTCCAATACAAATTGGGGAGGAGATCGTACTGTACTTCTAAACCTGTATAGATCTCTTGTGAGATCTAAACTGGATTATGGTTCAGTCGTATATGGTTCAGCACGAAAATCATACCTTAAATGTCTTGACACCATTCATCATCAGGGGTTACGTCTTGCTCTTGGAGCATTTCGAACATCTCCCGTAGAAAGTCTTTACGGAACATCTCCCGTAGAAAGTCTTTACGCAGAGTCGAATGAACCGTCTCTATATATCAGAAGAGAGAAATTATCACTACAATATGTATCAAAACTAGCTGCAAACCCAAAGAATTCTGCATACGATTGTGTTTTTAACCCTCGGTATGAAATATTTTATAACAACAAACCGAGATCTATTAAACCCTTGGGTTTACGTATTAAACCTTTGCTAGTAGACTCTCATATTGACATTAAAAACATCCAGAAATTTTCTTTACCTGTCCAAGAGCCATGGACATTAAAACCTCCTAACGTTATTTTATCATTACACAAGAATAAAAAATCACAGACGAACCCTGACCTTCTTCAATCTGAATTCTTGCAAGAAAAATCTAATTTTCCGAACCATACCACAATCTATACGGATGGTTCAAAACAAGAAGATAAAGTTGCATGTTCGGTTGTAAGTCCCCTATTCACAGATACTATACGATTACCAAATGGCAGCTCTATATTTACAGCTGAAGCTAAAGCCATAGATTTGGCCCTCAATCAAATTTCAGTTCAAGAAAACAATCAGTTTATTATATTCTCAGACTCACTTTCTGTTTTATCATCACTTCAAAACGTCAATCACCCCAATCCTTTAATACAACAATTACTTCGTAAATATTTTCAGTTACCATCAAAAGAAATAATCTTTTGTTGGGTTCAAAGTCACGTCAATATTCGTGGAAATGACCTGGCCGATAAAGAGGCCAAGGCGGCTTCAAATTTACCAGAAAGTACCTTCCGAATTCCGCACTCAGATTTTAAATCTCAAATTAATACATATATCAAATCAAAATGTCAAACTAATTGGGATAATCAAATTCATAACAAACTCCGACAAATTAAACCAGATTTTCACAGCAAGGACAATATACTATCAAATAGAAAAGAACAGACTGTCATTACCAGATGCCGAATAGGGCATACCAGAATTACACATTCATTTTTATTAAATAATGAGGTTGCACCATTTTGCATACCATGCAATGAAGTCATTACAATCAAACATCTTCTTGTGTCATGCATTGACTTTAACCATATTCGTTCAAAATATTACAACATTAAAACCATAACCGAGCTTTTTAGCAAGTTTCTTCTATCCAAATTATTAATTTTTTAAAGGAAGCGGGACTTTTTAACAAGATTTAGTCTTTTATTGTACATAACATTTTTATCATTTGGACGTAACATAATACTTTAAACATTTGATCGTTTTTGAATTTGTCTTATAGAAACGTTTTAAATTGCTGACGTTTAGACGCTATATGCCCTTACCAGGGTTGAGCGTCTATAAATAACTTAAACATTCATTCATTTTTTTAATAAAGACCAAATTTCCTAAGTCCCTGACCTTGACATCAAGGTCACCGAGCAGGGCTGGGGTAGTACTCTGTAAAACTTTGGACTAATATCTAACTACAGTGCCAATATTAAAAAGAATTCATCTATGGTTTCAGGAGATATGTGTCATTAAAAAACTTTAACCAAAACATCCAATCAATAAAAAGACAATTTTCTAAGTCCATGACCTTGACATCAAGGTCACTGAGGGGGGTGGGGGTAGTATTTTGGAAAACTTTAGACCAATATCTAACTACAGTGCAAGTATCAAAGGAATCCATCCATGAGTTAAGGAGATACTGGGCTTTAGAAAACTTTAACCAAAACATCCAGTCCCAAAAAACTCCCAATTTTCTAAGTCCATGACCTTGACATCAAGGTCAAGGAGTGGGGTGGGGGTGATACCATGTTAAACTTTGGACCAATATCTAACTACAGTGCAAGTATCAAAAGAATCAATCCATGGGTTAGGGAGATATAGGTCTTTAAAAAACTTTAACCAAAACATCCAATCCCGGACGCCGACGCTGACGCCGACGCCGTGGTGACAACAATAGCTCTTCCTGAACTTTCGTTCAGGCGAGCTAAAAACAAATACATCGGTATACATTAAAGAAATGCCCTTGTCTGAGTTTACATGGTCAACCGCTGAAATAAGGAGAATGACTTTACATCTTTAACCACTGACATAAGAAGAAAGCATAGTAACAATTCAGTATTCATTTTCAGCCAATGACAGAAGCTGATGCTTTCTAAGTATTCAAATTTTGTGCCAAATGTTTTGTCTACCCATCAACTGAAGACATATTTGGAACATTTGGAACTTTCGCCTAAATACTTAGGAGATACATGTAAGAAGGCAATGAACAGGAACCGACAGAATCGTTTTCCACATCCTGCTGTAAACACCAAATGGGAAACGAGAACAGAATTATGCAAAAAACACACACTAGATGTTTGTTTTTAAACAAAAACAGATGTCTCTCCCCCCTCCCCCTCTCCCCACCCCTCGCCATACATGTAGATGGAGTTATGGTTCTTATTCTCTGAACATAACTAACCATGCTCTTATATTTGTACCAACTTTCGTGGTTTTAATGTTATAGAGGGGACAAGATCTACATGCCGAAAAGTTACAAAGGTGGATACAGTCGCCAACTTAAAATTAAAAGGTGCCTAATTCTGTGAAAAATGTAGGTGGATGTAGGGCTCTTTTCTCTGCAAATCTTCTGATGATGGGTTATATTTGAAACAAGGTTTGTAAAAATATCTTCAACGGTTTGAAAGTTACTGAGGGAACACCTATGTCTATACTGAAAAATTATAAAGGGGCATAATTTCAATGTAGGCGGAGCTACCGATCTTGTTTTTCTGCACATCGTTTGATGATGCTTTATAATTGTACAACATTTCATGAAAATATCTTTAATTAAAGCAAAATGTACTATTCTCAATGTTCAAAAGGGGAACTCCAAAAAATCCAATAACTGTCTTGTTTCCTTCATATCTGTGTAAAGTTTCATAAAAATACCTCTTAAGGTTTTTAAGATACGGAGCATATGGATCTTGTTCTCTGCACATCGTCTGATGATGCTTTATCATGTTTATATTTGTATAAAGTTTGATGAAAATATCTTTTCCAGTTTTAAAGTTACAGAACAAACATGATTTCCATACTAAAATTTACAAAGGGGCGTAATTCCATAAAAAGTGTAGATGGAGTTACAGTTCTTGTTCACTGCATATTGTCTGATGTTTTATATTTGTACCAAGCTTCACAAAAATAACTCAATATAGTTATTGGGCAAACACGATCTCTATACTAAAATTTTCAAAGGACGTAATTCTGTAGAAAACATAAGCGATACTTTATCTTTGAACCAAGTTTTGCGAAAATATCTCATATAGTTTGAGAGTTATGGAGCGATCACAATTTCCATACTAAAATTCACAAAGGGGCATAATTCCGTTAAAATGTAGATGGAATTACGATTCTTGTTCTCTGCACATCCTCTGATGATGCTCTATAGTTGTACTATACCCTCCCTGAGGTCTGTTGCATGCAAGTTTCGTGAAATTATCTCAATCGGTTACTGAGTTATTGAGCGGACACGCTTTGTGACAGACGGACAGACAGACGACCAGAGCAAAAACAATATGTCTCCGACCCTTTTTTTTTTTTTTGGGGGGGGGGGGGGGGGGGGGGGGAGGGGGAAGACATAAAGAACAAGAAGGCAAGACGAGACAAAGCGAACCAAGTCAGGCAATACTTAAAGATCAGCTCTTTCTGGATACTTTTACAACAGAATTTTACCAATTATCCGTGAAACGACAACTCCAACAAATTCGCATGTGCGCCCAGCGAAGACTCGGATCACCCTGGGCATCCACCCAGTCTGATCAGACGCTTTGCTGTGCGCTAAAAGGGTAGCTAAAGGTCTAAGCTACCACCATGCCGACAGCGAAGACTCCGCTGAGACTGAGCGAATGCCCACGCTGTTCTGAGTCTTCTCTGAGCATACATGTCAATTTGTTCGTTTTCTCTTGTTGCGGCTCTAACGCTCTCTTTTTCCGCTTTCCATAGTGCAGTGGAATGCCCTCCCTGAGGTCTGTTGCATGCATGCAGAGTCTTGATGGTTTCATTGCCGCACTCTGCGAACTGCAACTCTCAAGGCCTTAGATCCTGAAAAGCCTTTTTTATGCCCCCGTGACGATTGTCAGGGGGCATTAGGATTTGCCCCTGTCTGTCCGTCCGTCTGTCCGTCCGTTCGTCACACTTTAGTGTATAGAGTTTGTGTAATCAACTTCTCCCAGAGTTTTCAATGGATCTTTTTCATACTTTGCATACATGTTGTGGACATGTTGAAGATGTGCATGCGGATTTTTGATGGAGCTAGAATCAATTTTGACAGAATAACGGCTTTTTGAACCTAGTCATTTTAGGCAAATCATTACATTGTAGGGTATGGAGTTTGTGTAATCAACTTCTTCCACAGTTTTCAATGGATCTTTTCCAAAGCTTGCATACTTGCTGTGGACATATTGAAAATGTGCATGTGGATTTCTGATAGAGCTAGAATAATTTTTTTTTAGATTTACAGCCTTTGAACTTAGTCATTGTAGGCAAATTTTTGCATTGTAGGGTATGGAGTTTGTGTAATCAACTCCTTCCACAGTTTTCAATGGATCTTTTTCAAAGCTTGCATACATGCTGTGAACATACTGAAAATGTGCGCATGGGTGTTTGATGGAGCTTAAATTAATTTTGACAGGATTGCGGCCTTTTGAACTTAGTCATTTTAGGCATATGTTTTGCATTGTATGCTATGGAGTGTGTTAAGTATACTTCTCCCACAGTGTTCAGTGGATCTTTTTCAGACCTTGCATACATGATGTGTAAATATTGAAGATGTGCGTGCGGTTTTTTGTTGGAGCTAGAAATAATTTTGACAGAATTACAGCCTTTCGAACTTAGCAATTTTAGGCATATGTTTGCATTGTATGGTAAGTACTTTGTGTAATCAACTCCTCCCACAATTTTCAGTGGCTGTTTTTTCAGACATAGTACACGTTTTTGTTGTGGACATGCTGAAGATGTGCATGTTGATTTTTGAATAAAAATAATAATAGACTGAATTATGGCCTTCCAAACTTTGTTTTTTATGCTGCATTTTTTGCACTATAGGTTATGGAGTTTGTGTAATGTTTTTTAATGGGTTCTTTGATGATAGTGATTTAGCGT